>JAIOKI010000005.1:0-669200 GCA_028335825.1 Nosema muscidifuracis
TAATTCATTATTTCTATATTGTTAATATTTTTTCTGAATCGACTTACTCCTCATTATAAATATAATAATTATATAATATTATCAAAATTTAAGGGAGTAAAATATATATCAGATATATGGAAATATAAAGATGTTAAAGAAACATTATTTTTTTTCTAATTTTTAACCCATAAAATATTATTCTTACTTTTCTATATTTATAATTATAATATGGTAGTAACATGTAGATAAAAGATAGTGATTAAATTTTATCAATTAAACCATAAAATCAGAAAATATAAAATTTTTATTAATTCATAAGAGATCAATCTTAGAATACTAAATAGTATTATTATAATAGATATTCATGTATGATAAGTTAATACATTTTAATTTATATTATTATTATCTTTTAATTTAATTTCTTTTACATGGGGTAAAATAATAAATTATTTTAAAATTTTTATTTATAAATTTCTTGATGATTAAATTAATTTATTCCATTACGGTATAAAAAGTCTCATATTAATACTTATATATTTTAATCTTCAAACAAATATGTTTTATAATATAAGATGTATCTTAATGATAATATTCATACTTCCATGATTTAAGTCTATAGAGATGAATTAGAATAAAAATATGGCGTAGAAATGATATTCAAAAATATAATAATTAAAAATAAATCTCTAATATTTATCAGATAATATAAGTATAAAAATGAAATTATCTCTTTTATTTTTCAATTCAAATTATTCCTGCATTTTCTTATTTCTAAAAATATAATTAGAAATAATGAACATATAAATAATGATAATAATAGTAATAATAATAAAAGTACAAAGGTGAATATAAAAACTGAAGTCCCAAATAAATAATCATAAACTCCTGATAAAACTAAAATAAATATTGATGACAATATGTAAAAAATTATAACATACTTTGTTATGTATTTTAAATTATTTAAAATTTCTGAATTATCATTGTCAGATCTGTATTTACAAGTTTCTTTTATTTTTTTGTTTATTGATCCATCATCTAAATCTATTATAAGAATATCATCGAGAGAATATGATAGTAGTAAATATAATAATAGCATTTAGAAGGATTAAAAATTTTATTTTATATTAAATAAATTTTTTTTGATTTTATATTGATAAATTCATTTTATTTTATCAGAAGATTAATTAGAACTAAAAATTTACTTAAGATTTGTTTATATTGTAATATTTATAGTTATTGAATTTCTTCACCCTACAATTATTAATTTAACATTTAGTATGTTAATATAAATTAAAAAGCAGCAATTTAAGAAAGTTATAGAAAAATACAAGTTTTTTTACAAATAATTTTACATATTATTTACCCTCAATTAGAAATATTTAGAATATTTTTTATCCTTACTATTAGATAAGTTAAAACTAAAATATTTAAAGATCTCTCAAATTGACAAATACTATCTTAAAGTTCTTCTTGACTAGATTATTTTGATTACATGAATCATGTTATCAATTTTTAGATGTATAATTTGTATATATAAATGTATGAGTATTAAGTATTATAAGTTTATCTATAGTAGTCTATATTTCTATAAATTTAGAGATTAAGATTTATATTTTATACTCATTGGTATTGTCTATCTATGTGATATAAATTTTTGTACAGATATTATTCCTTCTAATTCTCTTATACAATTCTAATATATAATAAACTTATACCTGAGAAAGATCTTAAAATGTGTGTGATAGTGAAATAGTTAATGTATGAATTATAATTTCAATAAATATACTTAATTAATTAATATTTATGAATTCGCATTTTATGTTCATATCTTGTCATTATATTAAAATGATAAATTCGCATTATTTTATTATGTTTATATGGTCACATATTTTTATAAGTATATATTCGCATTTTATTATGTTTATATATTATTTACTATTTGAAGTATTTCTCTATTTTTATTTCATACATAAATAAATCTTCTTCTTTTTAGACTCTTCCATTATATAATGTGATAATTTCTATCCTACATACAAATATATTCTAAATAATAAATTCTATAAAAAATAAATGTATGATAAATATCTTAAAGTAAATAATGAATAAAAAATACTTTCATATTTTGAATAATGTAATAATAATTGATAATAATTTATCTTATTTAAGAATATAAGTAGAAGATAAGGAATATTTATTTGTCAAAAAGTCTTATATTTTAAGGGGTAAATATAAGTATAAAGTGACATATTCTTCGTTAAGATGTCATCAATAATAAATATATTTATATTTCTTAATGTTAAATATTAGACTTTGATTAGAAAGATAAAATAGTTATTTTATGAGATAACACCACACAAATTCTAATGTGATAATTGTTTATCATTAAATCGACTGCTTATTCATTAAAAGATTTAAAATAGTTAACTTTTTGAGATTACCAAAACCAATGGTTATTTATTATACTCTCAGGGAATTAAACATATATAAACTAGATAAAGATAAGTTGGTCTGAGTACTTTTAATTTGTTCATTATATTCTAATAATGTATGGATCTAAATATCGAGCTTATAGAACTATATCTATTGAATTAATTCTATTTTTTATTTTGTATGAATTCTATATCACATACAGCATATCATCTAACTAATTCTTAAATTATATCTTCATGTACTCATTTTAATTTTTTTATTATCTCAGACTTAAATCATTGGTTCATCTAATATATCTGAATATGAACTACACCTTATTGTTATGTTCTTTTGGAACATCTTATTTTTTAGGTTAGGTTTGAATAACAAACTTATTAGTTTATATTTATTCATTTTTATATCTTTCTAATATCTAAAATACATTCATTTATAAGTGATTAATTTTCTTCATTTGTCATATGAAACTACTTCTTCGATATTTCATCTTGGATATGTTTTGTTCTTTAACTCCAATAAGTTTGTATAATTTACACGTCTTTACATTACTTCAATATTATATTCATATAATGACTTTAGATTGTAATACACTGTCTTCTCTCCTCGATTAACCATATTTAAATGTTAGATATAATTATCTTTTTTTGATCATGTCTTTATTTTCATTATAATGTCTTGTTCTACTCAAAACATCACATTTTCTATTTTTGTATTTTTTCTTAATATAAGTATCTAAATTATCATATATTTTATAAATTTGATAATATTTCTTTCTCAATGATTATAGTTTTTTAGATCCTTAATTTATCATATATGTTTCTGTATTGTATTTGTCTAAAAATTATTCAAAAAACATTACTTAATGCATTAGTTTCGAGAATAAAATCATTCATAATGTCTGTGTTTTTAGGATTAAATCAATTAGTAGTATTCATTTCAATCTAATAAAGTAAATTATGTATTTCTCTATTTATTCATATTTTACATCTTTTTGTGTCATGTTAAGTATAGGTCAATTATAGATAAACAGTACTTTATAAATTAACTATTCTAATACACGATAAAATCTTCTTCCTTCTTCAATTTTTTTAAATTTGTCTGTGAAATTAAGATTCCATAAAACTCTACTTATTGCTTTTTAACTTCTAATCTTCTTTTTTAAGATTAATCCTTTATCTATCAATATATTCATTATTCTCTGAAATATTACATCATTCGATTTTCCAATTTCTTTATATATTATATTGTTTACACACTTAAATAATAGTATATAAATCTTTATTATTATTAGCATTAATTTTCATTCATCCAACTTATTCTTGAAATTGAATGGTGTTTTATATAGATCAACATTTGTTCAATATTTCTAATTTTTCAAAATATGACTCATTTACTAAATATGATTTAGAGTAAGTCTCATGTCTCTATAAGCCTGATGTTATGATATAACTACACCCTTCCTCATACATATAAGAATTTTATATGTTATATTTGTAAAAACTTAATGAGTAAACTAGTTTTCCTTTTTCTTTGTATAACTTTATCATCACTTTTTGATTTTCTAAAACACTAATTATATCTTTTATTATGTTTAATATATCAATCCTTTATATTCTAACATTGTATTCCATCATAAAATTAACTAAGGCAAATGTATCTTACTAACTTACCCTCATGTTTATGATATTTATGTCTGAAAGTTGAACAAGACTAGAAGTTTCGTATTTATCCTCTCTTCATGTCCACCAAAATAATATTACCATTTCTTACTTTATAATTAGATTACCTGTTGTAATATTCTTTGTCCACTATACACCTGCTACTGAGCTATTCTTCTTAATTTTTGTTTTTCTATTATAACAAAGTTAACGTCTTTCAATTTTTTAAAATCATTAACTTTTCTTTTTTTTCAAATTTCTAATAATATTAAAAAATTGACACTTTATGCTTTTGCTCTTTCTCTATCTACCTTCATCCTCATAATTGAATAACTTAATATTTCATAGGGTATTATTTAATTTGTAAATATCTTCCAGTAAATGTTTTGTTTAGATAACTTTAAAGGTCTATGATATTTAGTTCAATCTCATTATTTGAATTCACAAGCATTGATTTATCTTCTTTAAGAGAGATTGTAGATAACATTTTCATAATTCATATAATTTTTTATCTTGATATAGATGTATTTATGTATGTTATCATTTTTCTAATTTATATTGAGATTACCAAAATTAGGGATTTATTTAAAAATTTTTTATACTCACAACAAAACATATTTATATTCATACAAATAAAAATTTTTATATCAACTTTTTTCTCATTAACTAGTACATATTTTTCATTGAAACAATATTTATACTAATATATATTGGATTTCAATATTTCTCTTGTTCTAATGAAAGTTATGATTATAATTATGTAAAATTAATATTATTAAAAAAGCAATAAACATAAATATCAATTGTATTTATCTCTAATTTAATGTTTATTTATTGATTTTTTTAAAATATTTTAACATATAAGGAAGAAAACATTTAGATATAATAACCATTATAAGAATACATAAATAATATTTCTTATAAGTTTTAACATATTTATATACAATTAATAAAAATAATGAAATACTTATTGACTTAGTATTTATTTATGTCGTAGTAACTATTTGTCAGAAAATGAATTAGATCGTTATGACTCATCAAGAACTAATTAATCATAATAGTCTCTAGTGATTGATTACATGTAAATGAGACAAATAATTTTTTTAATTTGATAATTTATATTTTAATTAATTCAAGGTCAAAACTTCAAAAAATATTTATCTCATAGTTGAAAAATCTAAGAAATTTCTTTTATTATGTGTTTGATTTAGAAAAAGAAAATTGTTAACTTTTACATCAATTATTATTTATTTTATATATGAAGTAAAAATATATTATCGGCACTGCTTCAGATCATACAGAAAAACTAAATAAGCTCAACGATATAAATGGAATGATAGAAGAGGTTGATACAGAAAACATAAGTCGTGTTTTCAAATAAAATTTCTTAATTTATATAAATTGATATTGTATCTATTCTAGAAGAAATATTATTTTTATTAATATAATTATAACGTATCTAAGAATTTTGATAAAAAGTACATTGAAAAGTTTTATAAATTGATTTGTTCATTCTTTTATATTTAAAAAGACAAAATTAGCAAAGGCTCTATGAAAACTTAGAAAGTATCTATACAGTCTACTATTAATAACTTTCACAATTAATATTAGACATACATAAAGAAAATATTCAAAGAGAATTTTATTTTTTTTATTGAATGTTTAAAGTGTCACTAGATATCTCTGACAGACGTTAAAGTTAACTCAATTATATTTACTTACTATTAAATATGTTATAAATTTATAATAACTAATATGATCAAGACAAATATGTTCCAAGATAATACACTATTAAATTTAATAATTGACACATTTAAAGATACTTTTCTTAAATAGTCTCTAATCTACTTAACTACTAAAATTGTCATTGTATTAAATAATAATTATACATAGATGAAAGATCTCAGAAGAATGAAAAAGATTGATAAAATTGTATTAGACACACTCAAATCATAAGACCAAGAAAATGATAAGAAGATTCTTCAACATATTGTTACAGTTATAAGCGATTGCATAAGTTTTATTAAATAAAAAAAATAAATTTTATTACGCCATGTCTTTATTATTTATTTCTCTTAATTTATCCAAAGTATAAGAAAACTTTTTTAAAAATTATAATTCAATAAGATAATATTCATAAATATTTTAATTATTTTGTTTAGATAACTTGAAAAAAAATTTATATATTAGCTATCTAAGTCTCCTTTTTTCAGTATAATTTAAAAAATTAATAATATTGCAAACTTAATGTAACTAAAAAACTAACTATAAATAAAGTCTAAGACTAAAGATTAGTGTAAACAGGTTTAGAATTTATAAAATCTAAAAGAGCCCATTTAAAATATTAAACAAACTTTTTTTTAATTTCATAAAATATGTCAAATTTATCTTCAAATAAATTAAAAAATAAATTAAAAAAAACGTGTTCTTTTATATATTTTAAATAAGATTATATGGTCACTATCTTATTAATATAATTTCCAAAGAAAATAAATTATTGTTGAAATTGTTTTTAATTTATATTTTGTAAACATATAAACGTTGCTCAAAAAACGAATTTTTTTTTTAATTAATTAATTAATTTATATTGATCTAATTTTCTATTTATACTATTATTTGTTTCAATGTTTTCTATGTAGTATTTTAATTAAATTTCTATGAATAATTTTTAATTTAAATTAAAAATATTTAAACAAAAAAATTTTACTCCTTATGAAATTGTTTTTACTTTTTACTTTAGTATTTTCAGAATTACTTAAAATACATTATAATATTCAAAATCAGCTATTAGAGAAGATTCAGGATAAGTTGAATACAAGAGATTATACATGCTTAGATTTAGACGAAAATTATATAATTCATATAGTCATATTAGATCGTTCAGAATTAGTAATAGAAAAATTTGATAAGCTTCATGGAATAACTAACCCAATTATTATTAAGTTGGATGAACATGTAGATGAGGATCTAAATCTTAAAGATTCCTTAAAAGCTAAAATAATTCAACAGTTGTATTCTTTTGGAGATAGAGAAATAAAATATATTTTTTTAGCAGAAAATGATAATTTATATAAGAATGAGATGTATCTTTATGAATTTTTGAAAAATCTATCATCTTATACTTGCATGATCGAAAACTATGACGAAAGTAAAAGAGACTATCTGAATTATAAATCTATTATTAGAAATGATTTAAAATTTGCATCATGTACGTTTGAGAAAAAAATAGAATACATAGATTTTTTTTTTAAAAATAATGATAAACAATTATTTAACCTCGTTTTATTCGGAGAAAAAAATCTGTTATATTTTTTTACATTTTGTATAGGATCTTTTGACTTAACTGAATATTTTCGATATTTTTATATCAAGAATAATATTATTTCAGAAGAAGGTTCAGATATATTTTTGAAATTTGTTAAAAATTTCAACTTTGAATTGTTAAAAATAGATTTGATTTTGAAAATAATTGATAAAGCTACTGACAACTTTATTTTTAAAAGAACAAATATGGAATTAGAAAATATTAGGTTAACAAGAAAAATAGATTTGAAAATAAATGAAAAAAATATAATTTGGAATTCAATATGTTATTTATATGATGAAGAAATATCAGTTGATAAAAATCTTGAATATTTAACTATATCAAAAGATCAATTCGAAGGGATAAAAAATTATTACTCAATAGTTACTGGAATGGATAGACTAACTTTATTGGATATAAATAGATTAATGAATGCATTAAAAGGAGGTGAAATATATATAACAGTCTTAAAAAATATATTGAACAATAAAGATTCATACAAGGGAATAATTCTAATTAACATTCTATATAGTTTAGCTATAATTACCAAATCTCAGTTTAAAGATTATTTGTATTATCAAAATAGTGCTAATATTGATATTAAAAATATCACTAATCAAATCAATTCTCATTATGAGAGTATTAGATTCACTTTATATAATACTCTGCTCTTTTCTGAATTATGTGATATTGCAAATAATCCGAATGATGAATTAAATTTTTTCAAAGAGTTCAATCAGATTTTATCAATTGCTTCTGTTAAAGAAAAAATGAATTTATCAGATAACAAAGATTACTCAATAATGACAAAGTTAAATATTTTTATTGAAGAAGTTTATTATAAACCTATTTACAGAAATCAGAATTTCATTTTAGATCATCCTTCTAGAATGATTCTATTTATTTCTCAATTGATAAGTGATAAATCAATAGTTGATGAAGATTTGATTTTGAAATACTCAGAAGGTAATTTTGAGAAAAAATATCTTCAAACATTTTACGAAGAAATATTAACAAGTGATAACAACGATTAATTTATTAAAACGTTAATTTTATATTTTAAACTCTATATATATAAATTCTGATTTTATAGTAATTTATGGCCTTAAATTTAATTTATTTTGTGAATGTATAATCTCTTTTATTAATTAACCCCTCTATAATTATAAGATGATTGTAATCTTTTTTATTATAAAATTTTAACCCTCTAAATAATTTTGATATATAATATTAATAATACACAATGTTGGTTGATGATATAACACTTTCAAATGAGTAAATTTAGTAGATAGAATAAATGTTTAGATAGTGTAATTTTTTAGTATAAAATTCTATATTGAACAAGCATATTAATAATCAAAATTATGGATCTTTATCTATTTTATTAAGAATTAAGTGATAGATAGCTTAGAATTTCAACATCATAATAAGAATGAGATATTAAGATATCAATATGCTATTTTTGAAAATATGGTATCACTTTGTCAGTATGAATATAAACATTAAGATATTTTATTGTTAAGTTTCGTTTAAAAATATAAATAATTGGAGGTTTTGATGTTTAGTATAAATTATTGACGATATAAATAAAAATATATGTACTATAAAAAGATTAATACCTAGATATATATTAGAACATATTTAACTTATCTATTAAAACAAAGTAAAGTCTCATTATTTTATTACAAATCTACCATTTAAATAAAAAATTTGGGTATCTTCATGTTTAAGTTTTCTATTCCAAATTGATAAGGTCCGATTATTTGAATTGCTCTATTTGTGGTCCTCAGAGATTGAGCCTCTGAACTGACTATGTTTATACTTCTAGAGTCACATTAAGTACTCTAGATTGAACACATCTATCTAGACCTATCTTAATTCTATATAGTTCAAGAAGTATGTAAAAACTCTTTCTCACGTCATTACATACATATAATTCTCATCTTATTTTTGTACAGCGATTCTCAATGATTAATATCAGTTCATTCTAATGTCTTTTCTTTACTTCTACAGTTCTTGAATTATAAAATCACATTATATCTGTTAGTCAAGCCTTTGCTAAAACTAAAAGAAAGTTTAAAAATGTAATCATATTTTTTCGTTTCATCCTTATTTATAAGGGTTTAAAATCCTCCATGTTGTAATATATTGACGTTTTTATATTAAAAATATTGATTGCATTACTGTTTCCATATACATTTCATATCTGTTAAAGAAATTTGATTATGTCATCATCTATTTTAAATGCGCTTCAGTTCGCAACTCTTAGAATTTTTGTTATCAATGGGGGTTCATCTTCTAAAATTAGTTTTTATGAAATTTAGATTTTATAAGACAAATAATAGAATTCTTTTCATTGAAGATAATATAAATTAAATGTTTAAATCAATGATATAATCTTATTTTTAAAATTCAACTTAAGAAAAATTTATATTGAAAATATTATTTATAATAAATAAATTTAGTTTCGAAATAACATGAAAATTAATTGTAATTATTTTTTATAATGAAAATAAATCAAAGAACAAAACTTAGATTAAAAATGATAGTATTTATAAAAATATGCATAAATTTATTACATAGTTATTTATATGTTTTATTGTTGATGAATAGAAATTATCAAAATAAAAAAATTTTGTTTATTAAATAAATAGTTCTAATAATTTTATTAATTTATGTAATATGAATATATTTATTTACATAAATAATGTTACAAATATTTGTTACAAGTTGGAAAAAATTAAACATCTTCTATATTCATAAAATAAGCTACTAGTCATAGAAATATTATTTTATATTTATTTTAACTCATATGAAATTCCATCTTTAATTGAGCTATTTTCTGACTTTTGATATCATATTCTGTGTTTATATTTTCTAATTTATCTACATCTATATATATTGTAAATTTGTTATTATATCATCCTAATTTATATAAAAAATATTATTTTGTATATTGTTATCAATTCAAATTATTTAATTAAAAACTTATTCTTATATTTTATATAGATTAAAAAAGATAATAAATTTTATAATTTATTATTATTGTATTTGAAAATATTTAATCAGTAATTAAATAATTGTTTAATCATTGCAATATATGAAAATTAAATAAATTTATTCTATTTATCTTAGTGAAATTACGTGTATAAAAAAAGTATTATTATAATGTTTTATTATAATAAATTCATAGCTATGAGAATTTGTTTATTGAAAAAAATTAATATATTTCAATTAAGTGAATATTTAAAAAAATTATATAAATTTGAATATTTTATATCCATAATGTTTTTGAAAACTCTATACTTTTTAATTATAAATTGTACAAAGAATAATTCTAATAAGATGTATGTGACAAAAGAGATACTTCCAAGTAAAGATTACATACCTATTGATTTGGGACCTCTAGATAAATCTGATTTTATGACTGATACTTCAGATCATAATAAAAATAACTCAGTTATACGATATGAGCTATTAGAAAGATGCAGAATAAACGAAGATTATTTATCTTTAAATAAGTATATTGACAATCTTGATTTAAAAGCAGATAAAAATTCTGTTACTTTAAAAAATAAATCAAATCAATCTTATGATAACGAACCAATTAATCTTTTAAATCATGATAACACAATAATTCTTCCAATAGATGATTTTTTTTTGTTTAATAAGACTATATGTATGTTTCACAACGATATGGAACAAATCAACTTACAGTTACAATATTTATCGAATTTAATAAACAATAAGCATAAATCTTATGAAGTTTATAAAGACATCTTATTGGATATAATGAAGAATCATATGTTTATACCCAATATATTTCAAATTGATGGGTTTTATAATTCTAATGATATTTATGATAATATTGATCTAATATTTAAATATATGAAATTCATTAAAGAGTTCGACTTTAGCAAATTAAACCTAAGGAATTATGCATACTTTAATCAAAAAAAAGAATTATATCAAATTTTTCATAAGTACAAAAGAAATCCTACTTTAAAAATATATTTTTTTACTAAATCAAACATCGAATTTTTGAATAAAATAACAGAAGAAGTTTATCAAGAAATCTATGAAAAGAAAATATCTAAAGAGACAATAATTTCATGTATAATAGAAAGTATAAATATTATTGAAGATCCTTTAGACAAAATTATACTCTACAAATGTCTATTTGACATTCTTACAAAGAAAAAAAATATTAACTGTTTAATTAGACTTTTATTTCATATAATAATATATTATAAAGAAGGTAAAGTTTATTTAATACATGAAAATGAGCATTTTTTAATAGACAGATTATTATATTTAATTACGTGTTTAAATCCTAAGTTTATTTTAGATTTAAAAGATTTTTCAAAATATAAAAAGAAAAAAAAATCAGAGTTATTTTTAAAATATTATAAAACAAAATCAAAAGATTCATTAAGAGAAAATATTGAAATTCATGGAATATTCTTAAATTTGATAGATGAAAATCAACCAAATGATTATTACAACGTATTAAATAGAATATTTGATAACTATTGCTACAACAATATAATAATTAAATTTATGTCAAACATGACAATGCAATGTGTAATAAAGATATTAGAAGATAATAAAATACTTTAATTAATAATTTTGTAGTTCTATATTTATTAGCAAATAAATTTATCATTTACCAATCAACAAATATGAATTAAAAAATAAATTTATAATTCGATTTTATAATGTTTGGTGTATCATAATCAATTTAAGTAACTCATTTTTTATATCAATCGTTAAATTTAATTAAATTATATATACAGCAAATATTTGCAGATTGTTATTACTATATAAGAAATAATATAATTTTTATATTTTAAGTTTACTATAAGAAATTTAAATAAATTAATAATCAAATATTTAATATAAATAAACTTTGATAACATTAATTAGATTAATAGTGATAGTTATATAAAAATTTAAAATAAATGAAAATCACTTAGTGCTTAAATATGATATGAAATTGGTTAATTAAATAACCAATTTATGTATAAATAATTCTGAAATTGAACACTTTCTTAATAATTTTCCAAGATGTATGATACAATTTACAAGACATATTTTATGTAATCATAATTGTGTTGCTGATTCATTTTTAGATTTTCAATTTGATCATATTTGTCATTATTTGACAACTAATAATTTATTCTTATTAAAGAAATATGTATATTGTAATAACTATAATATAAGAATTTCCGATGGTCTAATGTACATTTACAATATCGTCTTTGTCAAACACTAGGAGATAGAATTGCAAGGGGAATCGAAAATTTATGTAATTATGATCAATTATAATGTGCAGTATATGAACTAAAAGAAGAATGTCAAAATTATCCCAAGTGTTTCATAAAACTTATTCAACTTATTTTTTATCAAATTCATGATATATTAAAATCTACAGGGATTGATGAATTTAATTTAAATCAATATATTTTAAATTAGGTAATAGATCATTTAGAAATTTCAGATCAATAATAAAAATTGATGAAATGCATCATTAAACTTACGTATTAATTCTAGATTTATAATTGTAAAGGAATATTGAGTGATTGACATGAAGATCATAAATATGCATCTTTTATGATTTTATATATATTGTAAATTATGATCTTGTTATACTTTACTTACATATGCTCTTATTTCTACATTCATTGGGACAATATACTCTTGTACAAAGGTAATAAATTATTTAATACTTCTATGTTTGATTGAGTAAATAAATATATACTAAATATGATATTGCTTCTGTAATTTGATAAAATTTTAGATTTAATTTCCTAAATCAAATTCATATATTTAAATATTTGATCAATATTATTAAAATTATAGAATATATCAATCTAAAAGATATTTAGAAAAAATACAATTCTTCTTTATTTCTAGTAATATATATTTATAAATTATATAATTTTCTTCTCTACTTTCTATTAAATATTTTAACTTACCTTGATTAGTTTGTCATCATAATGAAACATACAAATAGTTTTATTAAACAAGAAGAAAATGTCAATTGTAAGAATATATATGCTACTATGATTTATGAAATAATTATTTTTTCTCTATATGATATATGAAATTAAAGTTGTATGATTTTTATCTAATATCAATATAAGTGTTTAAAAATAGATAATCATCATTAAATTTGTAATTTTTTAATATCTTATATTGTATACAAAATTATCTTCATCATGATGTAATATATCATAAATCAATAGGTGAGTAATATTTACTTTGAAGTATCTCTTTGATTACAAATAACCCTGAGATGAATCTTCTGTACTAAAAATAAACAGAATGTAAAAAAATAAAAAATTCAATATGGGTATGAATTTTATTAATTTATTTCTGACATTATATATTAAAAAGAACAACATATGAAAAAATTTTAAAAATCTTTTTTATATACAAAACTTTGTAGATGAATAATATTTTAATAATATAAGGAAATTAAAATTTTATCAAAATTGATTACAATTCTTTGATACTTGTTAAACCTCTTTTATTAGATATAATCAGTAATTTTCTACAATAAGAATAGATAAAAATTTAATTGTCTTTTTGTGGTATTAATTACAGGGAGACTTTATGAACTAAGTAAGTTCCTTAAGATGTTGATCTTTGAAAGCTAAATATGTAGGTTTGAAATTGGTGATTGTTTAGCCTGTGAGTTGACACTGGTGTCTGTTTATCTTCTTATGCATTACAGCAAGTTAGATTTTTATAAATATATATGAATTAATTTATAAAGAATATAAAAAACTTATTTATTGAGAAGATTTTTATCACAAAGATATTCTATTGTTTTATAGTTGATTACTATGAAAGTTCATTCATTAGTCATTTAAGAAGTAATCTTGAATATTTTATTTTTCTTATTTGTATTTTTAATTTATAAATATATCATATATTGTATTGCATAACTCATCCTACAATATATTTAATTATATCTGACCCTTGAAATAAAAACTAGTCCCTCATAAACATATAAATAATGATTTTTATTTGAAATATCATCCTTAGAAAATAAATGATTTTATTGGATTTTCATATATGAATAATATTTTATATCTATCTATATATTCTCTTAAATCATTAACATATATAAACACATAAGAAATTCTAAAATATATAATTTTATCAATAATATAGTAGATGAATATATAATTTTATGCTATCTTCATAATATTACAAAATTAAGAAGATAATAATTTTTTTATTATTCTCTTGTCTATCTAATTCATATATAAATAATTTACATTTATTTTTTTCTAATCCCAAATAACAAAAATTTATTGCTGTTCTGAGAATGGAAACGTTTTATGTCTAGTCAACTGATAATTTATATTTTTAAAAAATTTTACCCCAATATAATATTAATATATGTATAGAGAATTTTAGAAATAGTGCAGGTTTTCCTCTAACGAATTCAAGGAATGTTCTCAAAATTGATTAATTCTAAAATATCAAATTTATAAGAAAGCTGAATTATAGTGATTGTAGGAACAAAAGCTTAAATATGTCTACTCTAGTTAGGTTTAACTAATATACATATAGAAAAGATGAATCCACTAAAATTATTAGAAACTTAAGTGAAGATTTTTATGTAGAATTATTTTTAGTTGAGATAAATATATTAAGAATTAAATCAGAAAGCTAGATATTAAATCATGAGAAATACTAATTATATTTTAGAGGAACTTAATAACTAATCATTAAAAATGTATATGTAATATTTAACGATTATTTATAAATTTATATTAAGGAAATATCTTGGAAGTGAGAGTAATTAGTACTGATAAAGACTTAGATCATAATTTTTGAAAATAAAATAATGTATACATGTAAATATGATAAGTTAATTAGCTTAGAGTACAAATCATTAGAAGTGATTAAGAAATTATGTAAATGATAGGAGAAAAAGATATATTACACTACATTACTAAATTATGATTAAAAATGGATATATCACATCAAAATAGTCATGGTTCAATAATGTAAGACTAGTGCTCAGAAATAATGAAATAATATTTCGACAAATTGAATAAGCTAATGAAAAAGGATATTTATTTTTTTTGCTACACATAGATAATATATTGTAAAGAACATTTTATAGATTTTTTATAACAAGACATATAAGTGGCATAGAAATAGTTGTATTGATACATACAGGTGATATAATAAATAAATTTGATCAAGCTGATCTGATTGTAAATAACCCTAAAAATTATATTAAAACAGGTAGAGATCATAATGGCATTATTAAGAGTATATAGGAGATTAATAAAGAATTGTACAGATAAATTATATCTTTATAATAAGACGTGTGAAAATAAATTTAAATAAAGTGAAGGTTTAAAAAGATATTTCATATTCTAATAAAGGTCTAAGAGTAGTATTAAGTCATATATTAGATAATGAAGATACAAGCAGTAAAATTAAATCACTCATTTACATAAAAAAATGTTATGTGTATTGCTGAGAATAGAGTTTATAGTATTTACTGATCATGTGTCTTAGAAGCATTAACAGAATAATCACATGTCATGATTTGATGAAATTTATCTGTAGAATCAAAAACGAAATATCACATGTTGATGTTTTCTCAAGTTTGGTGAATAATGAACATAAAGTGAAACTTGGAAATGTTGAATAAAATGAAATTTTTTAAGAGCTCATGGTAAGTTGGTTTAAAGAATTATAAAGCCAACATCTGAATAAATGAAGAAGTGACTAGAAAAATTCATTATGTGCAAGAAATATGGCATAATAAAAATTAATTGATTTAGATATTTTCGTGAATTAAGCCAAGTAAGAATCTAGATTTTTATTCATTGGTTTATACAAGAAGTAAATCATTTTTCAATTAGTACAATATACAGATGAATTTAGATAATATTGACTAAATACATAGAAAATCTATTGTTCAAACCTTTATCTTTGACTGTAAAAATTAGAAAGTATATTTTAGAAGAGGAAATAATATCACACTACTTCTTTGTATCATTGTAATTCTAATATGAAATATATTGATAAATATTAGCTTAGATAATGTAATAAAAGTAGAAATATAGGGAAGATTTTTTTCACTAATTTAAAAAGATTTAATATGGATTAAATATAAACTTTATTAAGATAAATGACGATCTAGATTTGTGAATGTGATGTTATTTTAAGTTTTGATGTATTTGTTAAAAATAGATTACTCATCAAGATTGATTGATACCTCTTAATTTCAAGTGTTGTGATGTGACCTTGTCATCGTAAAATATTTTTACTATAATCATTATAATATCATTAAAGCTTATCATCAAATGTTTGAATTCTATAGAATTTGATTTAAAGATATTAAAGTTCATCTCGATTAGAGCATATATAATTTTTTAATCAAATAACACTACTAATAGATATATTAATTATAAAATTTTACCTTATAAATGTCTATTTATTGTTAATTAGATTTTTACTCTATATTATAATAATGTAAAATTATGATAAATGAAATATTACGTATCTCTAACATGACAAGTCAAGGTGTATAAAATATTTTATATAGTTTAGTATATATGCTATTTATTTATTCACATTATATCTTAATAATTTTTATACACCCTCACTTTATAATATCATAAATATATCCTTCGTTTAATTGATTTTTATAATTATAGATTTTACAAAAGTTGAATATTTACCTTTTTTACTTTAATTTACTAAGGTTATTCTTCCTTAGAAGTATTTTCTCTAATATAGATTTTTAATTAGATTTATGACGTGGATTGATTAAATGTTTTATTTATATGTGAGACGTAATCTGACATCTTCTAATTATTTTCTTACAGAATCTTAAATACAATAATGGTCATGTAATTTTGTAAATATAATTATTTTCACACTCTATATCTGTAATTATATATTTTTCATCATGTGTATATTTGTGTTTATTAATTGTTAATATAATTGTAAATTCAATGGATTTGTTTGATATATTAAATGATAATAAATATAAAAGTATGTATTTTCTTTTTTATGTTTATATTTGAACTAATATTAAATTATACAATTATCTATGTCAGATTAATTTTATCTTTTTATTAGTCTTTTGAGTATAACATGCATATTTCTTATTCACTCATACTTTAATTTTTCAACATTTCTATTACATTTAATTTGACTCATAAAGCCCTTGAATCTTCATCGAATATATCAATTCCAAGAATGATGCTTTTTTGATATTATTAAATGCTTTTGTATTATTTTTAATATCAATTAAATATAACTAAGATTCATCATATATCTACACATTGTAATTTTTAATATCTTAGATGCCTAATTTGTTATCAATTTAAAAAAATAGATTTTTAATTTTTTAATTAACATTGATTTGTTTGTATCTTTTTGTGCTTACATTAATTTAAATAAAAATCTATCTAGGTCTTTATCATATAGACACTAATATGTACAAATAAAAAATGATTTGTATATCAGAATTTCACAATTCTAAATCTCTAAAAGAATCTTGAATCTATTGACATTTTTATTTCTGTCAGTGGGGTGTAATCGTATATTATAAAGATCATCTTTAAAATTATAAACTATTCTCATAATATTAGGTAATATATATTTATATAACCATAAAGAAATTATTTAAGATGAAAATATTTATGTTTCTTTAAATGACTTATTTTATTCAGCCATGTAACTTTAAAATGATAATTAAATATTTCATTAGTCTTTTTATTTCTTCTATATCTATATGTTCTTAATATTTTTTAACACATAAAATATTTAATGATTCTACGATATTTTTGATAGAAAATCATGTTTCTGTAACCTTCATAATTTTATTCTTTTACATGATATTATTTCTTCTGTGTTTATCTTAAGATTATATAAATCTCTTTTTTTTTTGATTCTTAACGCACATATTATTTTTTATGTTCGACTATATGAAGATTTTCGGCATTATAAAAATCAATTAATTTACCATGAGAGAAAATCTTTAAATATGAGATGATAATTAAATAAAAATACTTCTGATAAGTTATTTGAATATTGTGCTTATTGATTCAATTGACTAACCGAATTCTATAATTTAACATTTAATACAGCTATAATAATCACTCATATTTAATTTTTATTACCTTTATAAATTCAAATTACGTCTTTTATATATAGCTATTCCTTATAGGTGTACTACATTCTATCATCTAGAGAGTGTTAATTGAATATATGATTCATTTATAACCTATTAGGCAAAAATTATCAGAATCTTTTTAAAGATTTTATATGATGTTAATTAAAATTAAACGTATAATTTTATTTTAACTTGTAAACATATAATGACGCACTATCTAACTTAAAAGTGGTATATTTTAACTATTTCAATGATGTATGTAATAAGAAATTTTTGATTTTACGACACTAATCTTTTCATGAGGATATATACAAAATCATTAGAAAACTAGTAATATGAAGAGAACAAAATCTATTTTTTGGAAATACGAGAAATAATATTTTGAGTAAAAAGAATAGCTAAATATTATATATTTAAGATAGGATTATGAATTATGATCATAAGAGCTAATAACGAGATAAATATTAATATTATCTAATTAAACTTTTTATCAAGTTATTTTACTATACATCTTAAAAGTCAATATAAAATATAAAAAAGATGATATTTTTTATAGAAAATTAATGAATTTTCTACTAAAATGATAATATGTTTTAGTTTTTATAACTCTTCTATACATAAATATATTTTTTATTAATTTCTTAAATCTTCATTTAGATGTACATGTCTATTTATACAGATCATTAATATTTTGACTCAGTATTTATTTATTCATGTCATGATTTATAAATTTTTTGATAGATGAGATATTGAACATCACATATTATTAATGTCAATTATTTTCATTATTTTGTAATATTTTAATAGTTCAATGAATATGTAAAATAATTACCAAAAGATGAAATAATACAGTTTAATATAAATTCTTAGATATATTAAGCATATAATATTATCCTTTAAATAAAAATAAAATTAGTACTATTTATGATAAGCATATTCTGTTCTTCACTTCTTTTATCTCCTATATTTACACAACTAGTTGATAGAAATATGAGTAAAGCATCTTTAAGAAACATTTAATGTTAAAATCTATGAGATTATACAAGGTTCTTTTGATATAACAGAAAATGATTATATGCCTATTTATAGGAAAATATCATAGACTAGTTATTTGTATGGAATAATTGTAGATTTAAGTAAATTAATTATCTTGATGATATGCATTTATACTCAATTTTTATTATCTTAATTGATGGAATTAGTCAATGATACTCTAAAGATTTTATATATGATATAAAAAACAACAAGATTGCGCTTGCAAGAAGATAATATAAAGATTCTTTCTATATAAATTATTTTATTGGTATATCTTTTTTTTATCAATATGTAATTTTTGGGGACTGATACGTCTATAAAGAAACAAAGTCAATTACTTGGATCAGTTTAAGTTTTCTTGCTGATTTAATTTATCAGTCTAAATAATTATAAAAAGGAACCCCAGAAGAATAAATATGTTTTTCAGCAACAATTCTTCATACAACACAAAGGAAACAATATGAAAAAGAATATATTTGTATTCTATTTTATACAAGATATAAATATTTTCTGTAATAACTCAATTAATTACCATCAATACTGTTAATTAGATTTAATCCAATAATTCATCTTGCTCACCATTTAATTTTTGGTTGTAGAGCATAAAAAAATAAATACAAAATATTAGTATATGGCTATAATTACTAAATACTCTATTTTTATTTAATAAATAGTTAAAATTAAAATAAATTGTTTAATTAATATTTTTTTTATGATCATCTAACAATTTATAAATATCATCATAAATAACTTCAGTCTGATTGTTGCCATTTTTATATTTAATTAAATTCATTAATTCCGATTTAATATCTTTAAATATTAACGAATAAATATTGATATAATCTTTAGAGTTTTTTTCTTTAAGATAAAACTTGGAATAGAATTGATTTATGCAAAATATAATGTGATCAAAAGTATTCTTCAATTTATTTTTTACACTTTCGAAGAAATTAAATAACATCACTGTATCATTAGAAATATTATCTTTATTTTTTTTTTTCTCGTACATATCACACATTTCAAAATACATTGATAGATCAAAAAAGACACTTGAAATATTATCAGGTTTATAGCTAATTTCATCAATGATAAACTGAGAAAGTTTTTCGTAATATTCAGATTCAGAATTATCATTTTCTTTGATTAATTTAGGATTAACGTAATCAAGATTTAGTTTATTATTACATTTTTCAACTAAATCTAAGGTGAATAGAATTTCATACATTATCAAATTTCTAGATTTTCCTTTATTAGATAAAATATTTATTAAAATATCCTTGTATAAATTACTATCTTTTATAAGGTAAAAAAATCTTAAAATACTTTCAATATTTTCTACGCTGCTATTTTGACAAGTTTCGAAAAAAAATCTTTATTTCTTCAAAAACATCTTCATCGATACAATTATTGTTTTTGAAATAAGAATACCAATTCGTAAATATTTTATCATTAAATAATCTTACTTGAAGATTTTGATCTTATTTTTTACTAGAGTTAGCTAAAGACTCATTATGGTTTAAAGTATCATCTTGAACAAATACACCATTTTCATTAGATTCTGTTATTTTTCTGCATTTATCAAATTTTTTTGCTCTTGACTTAACTATATCATCTTTCATATCAATATAAATACGGGAAATATTTATTAATGATGATAATCGTAATATTTCGTTTAATTTTTCATCCTTATAATTAGAATACTTTTTGATATGATACTCTAGATATTTTTTGTAATTAAATTCATTCATGTCAATACTGTATATAAATGTATTTTTACTATCTTGAGTTAATCTAAAATTTAAATCAAAATAATCACAACCTTTTAAATAGCTTAGATTAGAATATGATTTTCTATTATTGTATGAGTTTTTTGAAAATGAATTATTTTTCACGTCTTTATTGTATATTAAATATGACTTAGTAACTTTATTATAATTAATAAAACGAGAATAATTTGAAAGATTTTTAATTAAATTATAGATTAGATCTTTATATTTAATAGTTTCCTTATTTTTAACAATATAAAAAAACTTATCTATATCAGAAAATCAGTGATTTACGGATCTTTAGTACATGCATTGGAAGATTACAGTCTTTGCTTATAAATACAAAATCTCCTGAATCAGTTTTCTTTGAAATAATTTAAAAACCTCTCGTATTTCTTTTTCAAATTATCATTTTTCATCTAAATCATCTAAAAACTTCTTGTATTTATTTTTCAAATTATCTTTTTGCTTCGAAATTTCTTTTTTCAAATTATCAGCTTTCTTCGAAATTACTTTAGATAAACTTTTTCGTTTTTCTTTTTTCAAATCAGATGTAGCAATTGATATTAAATATAGTAAAGCAAAAAATTTCATGATGGGGTAAAAAAATTTCAAATTTATATTTTTAAAAATAAATTAATTTTTTTTTTAATTTAAAATTGACAAATAAAAAATCATAGATATGTTAGAAATAAAGAAATAAAGAAATAAAGAATTCTTATTTTTAATTTAAAAACTATAAGAATATATTTTTGCAATTTTTTATTGTAGTTAGAAAATAATAAATATATCATAATTAATATAATATTTTATTTTTATGTAATTGTTGTGTAATTTTAATTTACAAATAAAAATTTATCATTTAAATTAAAAATATATCAAACATTTATATATGTCAGATACAGAGATAATAATTTTCTTTTTGTCTTCAGAATGCTTATGATTAAAGAAATTAAATTTTATAAATTCAAGATGTTTGATTGATAATGATAAATTAAAAATTACGTATTTAAATTCTGATTTTATAATTTATAATTTGAGACACTGTAGATAATCCAATAAATTATATAACAATAATGATTGATAATTTAAATACTTTATTATTTTTAGAAGAGTAGAATTTCATCTTCTATTTATAGTTGATTATACATAGATAAATTGATTGTTTCAAAGTATTGTACTAATATTAAACATATATTTAATATGAAGTGAGTAATTTTAAAAATATAATTTTTTAACTTAAATTAATAATTCACATTTCTAAAAATTACCAGCCAAAGTTAAAAATTCAATATTTAATAGGTATGAATATTGTGCACATAAATGTTACGTTATATCAAGACCAAACAAAGAAAATTGGAATGATCCTTCTACAATTTGAATAAAATAAAAATTTTAATTATCATCTTACGAAAAAACTACGTGGTCATAACAAAATTTTTATATAATAATATAACATAACAGGATATTTTTTGTATTTATTTGTAAAGAAATTCATTATTATGTTTCTTTTTATTAATGCTCTAAACTTATTATGAGCTACTTGCACATGAATTCTGTTGATGCAGAATTTAATCATTATTCTATATAATATAATTACTTAGTCCTAAATGCCATTCGAATTGATTTTATGAGAATGCTTGTTATTATACCAGATTTTGTTTTTAACATATTTTTGATAACTACAGTACAGTAACCATACATTCTTTGTTAATATTATTTATTGATTTTCCAAAATGTCAAATAAATTGCCCTTTTATTATGAATTTCTATTGGATAAACAAAATAAAGGAAATGAAATCTTATACATATATTATTACATCTATAGACAAAGAGGACAATGTACCAATAGAAAAATTTATTGCCAATTCTTTAATTTATATCGTAATGCAAAAGCTAAAACTTTTGATGTTGACTTATTAAATCAAGTTTTGTGTATATACACACTACTGAATTCTTAAATTGTAAATTAAAAGCAATACTTGCTGATTCATTATTTGTATAAGCTACATTATAGGTTGATTTATGAAACAATGACAAGAATTGTATTATTCGTACTAGTCTCTATGTATGGATTGAAGTCTGATTGTATGCCATTTACAAGTATTTTAGATTAAGATAATTTTGATATTACTGAATTTTACTTACCAGATGGCAAAAGCTTCATCTTATTTGTGGATAAAAGATGGTCGTTGTTTGTGATATAGAATATTTATGAAGGTTTTCTTCAAGTAGTTTCTATTAGTACATATCATACCTAGATATTATAAATGACATAGCTTTCTCATGATCTATTGTTTTCTATTTTATAAAACTTATTTTAATGTCTTTAGTCTAGAAATCATTTAGTAGATTTTGAAGAAGTCTATAATTTGCTTAGATATGGGTTTTTTTCACTTTGGACAAGCTATATGGTTAGACATTGTTATTAATTGAAATAATAGTGGAAGAAGTGTCAAGAATATAATGATTTCTTTTTTTATATAATATAAAGAGGAACATTATTTTGAAGATAGTATTTTATGTATCTAAATATCTATCTGTTAATAGGTATAATTATAAGAGTCATAAACCAACTAATTAATAAATTAACTTAAAATGATTTTACAGAAGCAGGCAAAGATAATCTTATAAATATATAAAATTTAATCTATGAGTAATTATATTTTCTTAAGTATTTTTAATTTAACAAAAAAAATATATTCTGAAAAATAAATTAAATATAAAATTAAAGAGATGTATTAATCTTATTTATAATAATTAATAAAGTACAAACTTTAAGAGAATATTCTAAGTTTTACATAAAGAGATATAATACTTAAAAGAAATATTTATTTTTCTGCATACTACTCAAATAACATCTATGAAAAACTTTTTATATTATAAAAATTATAATATATTTTATCTATGTAGAGTAAATTCTTGATATATGCTTAATAAATAATTTTTACTAAACATCAGATCATGTAAAATTTATTATTTTATTCATGTTATGTAATACAGATATATAATTAAATTTAATGAGTTATTTGTTTCTGCTCAGAATCGTTCAATAGTCAGGTTGATATCATTTGGCAGGTCTAGCCCTTCACAGTTCTTGTTTACTGTGGTATTTTTACCGCTCAAAAGCTCAATTATTACTTTTGGCTCGTCCCCTGTTACTTTCCTGTCTTCAGCAGTTGCCTTCCCAGCTAGTGCACTTACGGCTCTAACCACTTCTTCCTCTCCTGCATCTTCCTGGTCATATCCTCGTCTTCGATCCAAAGAGATAGACTCTAAGGTCTTCTTCAGTACAATAGACTGGATGTATGCTTCTAGGAAGGGTAGGATTTCCAGCTCCCTGATATACTTCTGGTGGTATTTGGTTACCACTCCATCCCATTTCATGACATAAGGAACTATTCTTGTTCGAGATTTATGAATTAATCCCAATTCATTTGCAAGAAGATCGTATTTTCTAAGTTTCTCATTCTCAACTATTGTAAGTCGATCCTGGTTGGTAATACCAACTTCCACTATTAATATCTCTTTCTTCTTCTTGTCAAATACAAGAATATCAGGCTTATTATGGCTAACTTTAATACTAGTTGATACTCTTGTGTCCACTCGTATCTCAGCTCTTTCATTCTCAATTATTTCTTGTACTGAGTGGCCACGTATCTTATTAGTCTTCTTAAAGCCATATTTCTTGCATAGTAAGAGATGAATACATCTAACTACCTCGTTGTGTCGCTTCATATAATCAAAACCCAACATTCGATCACATTTGGTAGCCAGATGATCCACGGTCTTCCTATGAGATCCACAGTGGGGGCATTGCCCTTCCTGTCCACAGAATATATTCCTATCCTGCAGGAAGCAATAAATTGCCTCGGATCTAGCCTGGTTGTTCCCTTTTACCAGCCAGGTAGAGGAGTCCCTGATGCTCACTAATTCATTCCCTTTAGCTTTAAACAACTTTCCATGGTTGGTTCTTTTACCTATTTCGTTGTAAAGCGCCGTTCTTTGGGCTTCTCTTAGCATCTTGTGGGTTATCTCCCCTGCAAAGTTATACCTTGCTTTGAGGTACTCCCTGATAGTAAAGAGATGAGACTTGGTCTCTTCTTCTACTTTTAGTATTGCTGCTCGTCTAGGTGAACTATTTCTAGATTCATCCAGTGACTTGTAGATAGATAGAAGCATATTCTCACTTCTATCTTCAATACTTATGAGTCCTCTCCCCATTTCAGATCTAGGGAGGTATAATCTTTCCTTACAGGCTGGCTGTAGATGGATTTGGTACTTAATTAGTACCTGTCGGATATCAAAATCAAGACTTTTAAAATCTGCTGGTTCTAGTTTTAGAAGGCCAACATGGTAGTTTATCACTGATATTGCATGCTCATTAATAGCTCGAATCATATTCTTGCCATTTAATTTAGTTTTGCACAGCTTCTCTACCCTTTGTAAGATCTCACTTCTTACTTTTTCAAAAGTCTCTCTTTTGACAGTACTAGAGGGATCCTCTGTAATTCCAAGGTATTTATATCCTTGGTGACCCTCCAGCACAACTGCATCATCGCTACATTCTATACAGTTAGTTGCAGACTTACTTTTGTTCATCTCTAAACCTACAGCTGAGAAAAACTTTTTGGTTTCCTCGTTCATTAATTTAAGAACAACTTCGGTCTCTGCAAGGAGCTTAAGATCATCAATAAACAGAAGATGGTTTGTTATGAACACACTATCGTGAGTAAGTATTCCTACTTTTGGAAATGTTGAATTCAGTTTCCTGCTCAGCGGGTCCATACATAGTACAAACAAAAGGGGTGACAAGGAGTCTCCTTGTAATATGCCCCTTTCGATCTTCTTAGTCATTATCGTTTCTGATTTTGACTTTATCTCAATGTGCCACTTTTTAACTGTAGCTTCTAGGAATGTTCCGATCCATTGAGGGAGATTTAACTTGCTAATACATGCTAATAGATATTCGTGATCTACAGAGTCGTAGGCCTTTTTAACATCTATCCACATGGTCTTTAGCTTGTTTCCATGCTCCTTATTGACTGCTATGTTTATCATAGCTTGCTCCTTAGCTCCCTGCACTTGTCTAACTGTCCCTAACTGGTTCTCTGCTAGCAGTCCTCTACTTTCAACAATTAATTGCATCACTTTAGTGGTACACTTCGTCGTCAATTTATAGAGGTTTGACATACAGGTTATTGGCCTGAATTCACTACCATTTGTTGGGTTACCTTTCGGTAGTAGGTAAGTAATCCCCTTATAGAACCAAGATTCGGGTTCTTTCCCATCCAGGCATATTTCCTTAACAATATTGTAGAGGAAAGGATGTAGAGCTTCACACTTCTTAATGAAGAAGTTAAAGATCCTATCACATCCTGCAGCCTTCCAGTTTGGCAGATATTTAACAATATCCACAAACTCTTCAAAGGTTGGAAAAGTGATCTGCTCTTGATCATCAGGCAGGTACTCTAAGAGATATTCCCCAAAACTATTGCAGTTATTGGGTTGTTCTTTCTTATTCCACATAGTAGACCAGAAAGAGCAAATATCATCTTTACTCACATTATGAGCGACCTCTTTGGCACCTCCAAGGTTTCTATAGAAGTTGCATCTATAGAGCTCAAAGTTTTGATTTTCGCGTCTATACTCTCTGCGTCGGTCTGCGACTTCCAGTTTTCTTGAGTATATCGCTTTTCTCTCGTTGAAGATTGCAATATCTTCAGAAGTATCTTGCTTTAAACATGCTAGCATGTTTAGTTCTCGCATGATCTTCTTAGCTTTGCGCTTTTCTTCATTTGAAAGCTTATCAAATGCCCTGACCTTTTCAAGGAGCTTAACCTTGTCTTCAATATCAGCAATCTTTTCCAAGATGCTCTCTTTCCAAACAGAAGGCTTAGATTCCTTTTTGGTCATCTCCTGATAGCAGATCTGCGCAGCTTGCAGTATCCTTGCCATATCAGACATATCATGAGGGGGGTGTAATCTAACATGGTTCTCTACCGCCTTGACTGTAGCATCAAGTTTCAGCAGATCGACCTTCAAGGAAGAAATCTTCCTCGTTCTTTCTACCTGGTCCACACTTTGGTCCTTTAGAAAATTGAGTTTTTCTATAAAGACTCTCCGTGCTTTTAGGAAGACCTCGGTTTCGAAGAGACTAATCCCTTCTTTCGAGTCGGTTTCGGTCTTTCTTCTTTTGGTAGGGTCCACCTTGAGTTCTCTGGCTGACATCTGCCTCCCATTAATATTAATGAGCGCTTTCTTTGCCTTGCCTTTGAATTCTAGTGGACTCATGTTAGAGCCAAATTTTCCACAGAAGAACTCAGTGGCTTGCTTCCACCCTCCTCTCGGCATTCTACCAAATCTACTAATGACTGATAGAAACACCATTTGAGGCCACTCTTCTTCACTAGCTTCGGTACTCCCAAGTACTGCTGCCAGAGACAAAGAAGTGGGGTGAGTGGGCACACTAGTGTGTTCTGGGCCCTGCTCGTCCTTTTCTGCTATTATTTGTCTTTCTTTAGCTCCAGAAGTTTGTTTTTTTATAGTTTCGACTTTTTCTTCCTGCTCTTTCTTTACCCTCATTGTAATACAGATAAATAAATATTCTATAATATTTTAGATATATATTTATATTCTCTCTTTCTTAAGTTCTAGAAAACTTGACAATAAGTTCAACCCTTAGAGTTCATTAAGAAGATGTTAATTGTAGAGTCGATACTCAAATAATGTAATATCCTTATTGTAAGTGATGATAAAAGTTAATTTTAATATGACTTATTAAAATATCAATATAATTTAAATATCATCATTCAGATCACTGACACTCTTATCAGAACTCAATACGTCTTCAAATACTTCACTTCTTATCGGCACATTATTTTCTTAATATATATTTTTCTTTATACAACCCATTGAAAGTAAAATTAGCATCAGCTGATATTACCATATTAAATGTCTTAGTTTGTAACAAACTTCCATTTATTATACAGTATAAACATCTTTAAGATTTATCTTTATTGATATTGGTAAAAATATAAGACATTCACGTTTCAGATCGCTTGTAGTAAATTTACTTATTATTATTTAAGTGTAGTAAGTTTTTCAAAATACTTCAGAAAATAAACAATTGTATCTTTTTTCTAATCCTAAATCATTAACATTTATATCTACTTCTTCTACTCTAAAAGATAATATTTTGTAAGCCCTTGTTTTATAAATGTATCTAAGGATAAAAAAAATTTTTATCTAAGTATTATATTTCACTTGTATTCTTATAATATATTTTATGATCATAACTATATTTAATAGTTTTAAATAATCTTCATACAATTTAAAATTATATTTTTCTCTAGGTTATACAATATTAATAACTTCAAAAATTAGTAAATCTTCTTCAATATTATCATTACAAGCATCTTTTATTTCATTAATACATTCATTAGTAGTTATAAATTTAATTTTAACATTATCAAAATTGATTGATATTTCATTTCTTATATATGCTATACATTCAATATTCTTAATAGAAATATCCAATATAGTCTTTACATTATTAAATTCTATAAGATTTTCCATTTACTTCAATATTATTAATTTCTAATACTTTCATATAAATATTTATTTTATTACATATCTTAATAATTTCATCAATATTATTTCACCTATACCACTAACAAAAAATAAAGTATTTTCGTATAATCTTAAATTTGTATCTTTAAACATCTCTATATCTTTTTTATAGTAATAATATCTCCTTCTTGAGATTTGATATATATTTTATAATCATCAAGTTTTATAATATTTTTTCATTTTTCAGAAAACCGTTTTCTATTATTACAACTTCTATGGGGTAAAAAAATTAAAATTAAAAATTCAATAGCAAGTTATTGGTTTTTGAATATATATTTATATATTTTTTTACCCTAAAACACACCATCCTCAGTAAAATAATATTCATATAAATTTAAAAAGAGAATCGATAAAAATATACAATGATAGCTTCAAAGACGAGAAACATTCTTAAAATTAAATATATTTGGAATTACTTAGAGTTTTTACTTTTTTGATAAGAAAGCGATAATATAAAGGTAAGAAGACATAACCCAAAATGAAATATCTATCTATTGATAATAAACACAAATATTAGTCAGTAATAGAATAGAATTGGAAATCATAATAATAGAAATAGGTGAAACATCTTAAGATAATTTTTAGAAGTTTGATATAGTAAAATTAAGAAGATACGACTATCTTGCTAATATACTTCCTCTAATACATTGTTTAATAGAAAAATAAACCTTTTATTATAACATAGGACACAATACATGCAATGTTAAATATAACTTCATGTATACGGATCTCTATGAAATCAATACTTCTGAAGAAAACTTTTACAACATTCCAATGGAATACAGAACAGGAGAAAAATGTCATCTAGAGATGATGAGGAAAAAAATATTCATATTTTGATATACATTTTAAAGCATGTTTATAGATGATTTAATAACTATAATTAGATATTCTTGATATCAATTAATGATGAATTATTTTATAAAAAAAATCATAAAACATTTCCTCCTTAATTATTACTGATACACTCATTATGATATAACATACCTTTTTTTTGTAGTATGATTATCAGCATAACAATTACCAAATAAAAAAAATGAAATTTATTATTCCATGCACATATTATTAAATTGTTCCGATTTATCCGCAGGGATAATAAAAATTATTTAAAAATATTTCAATAAGAGAATGATCAGAAATATATTAATTATTCAATCACCTGTTTTCAATCAATTAAAATAATAATATTGTAAACTTAATGTAACTAAAAGACTGACTATAAATAAAGTCTAAGATTAAAGATTAGTGTAAATAAGTTTATAAATCTAGTAAAAGAATAAAGAATATGTTTAGAACTTTATTAAAAATTATCTAAAATGTTAAAGAAACTTTTCTTTTTTTAATTTAAATTTTAAAAATATTTTAAGAAAAAATAGATTAAAAATTAATTTAAAAAAATGGGTTATTTAAATATTTATAAATATGATTTCCAGAGAAAATGATTTTAATTTATATTGTGTAAACATATAAACATTGCTCAAAGATTGAAAATATTTTGTTTAATTAATTAATTTATATTGATCTGATTCTTTATTTAAACTATTACTTGTTTTAATATTTTCTATGTAGTATTTTAAATTAAATTTCTATGAATACTTTTTAATTTAAATTAAAAATATTTAAACAAAAAAAATTTACTCCTTATGAAATTGTTTTTACTTTTTACTTTAGTACTTTCAGAATTACTTAAACTACATTATAATATTCAAAATCAGCTATTAGAGAAGATTCAGGATAAGTTGAATACAGGTGATTATGCATGTTTAGATTTAGATGAAAATTATATAATTCATATAATTAAACTAAATCGTTTAGAATTAGTAATAGAAAAATTTGATAAGCTTCATGGAATAACTAACCCAATTATTATTAAGTTAGATGAACATTTAGATGAGGATTTAAATCTTAAAGAATCCTTAAAAGCTAAGATAATTCAACAGTTGTATTCTTTTGGAGATAGCGAAATAAAATATATTTTTATAGCAGAGGGTGAAGATTTATATAAGAATGAGATATATCTTTATGAATTTTTGAAAAATCTATCATCTTATACTTACATGATCGAAAACTATGACGAAAGTAAAAGAGACTATATAAAGTATAAATCTATTATTAGAAATGATTTAAAATTTGCATCATGTACGTTTGATAAAAAATTGGACTATCTAGATTTTTTTTTTAAAAATAATGATAAACAATTATTTAACCTCGTTATATTCGGAGAAAAAAATCTGTTGTATTTTTTTACATTTTGTTTAGGATCTTTTGACTTAACTGAATATTTTAGATATTATTATATCAAGAATAATATTATTTCAGAAGAAGATGCAAATGCATTATTGAAATTTGTTAAAAATTTCAACTTTGAATTGTTAGGAATAGATTTGATTTTGGAAATGATTGATAAAGCTACTGACAACTTTTATGATGAAAGAACAAATATGGAATCTGAAAGTATTTTGTTGACTAGAAAAATAGATTTGAAAATAAATGAAAAAAATATAATTTGGAATTCAATATGTTATTTCTATGATGAAGAAATATCAGTTGATGAAAATCTTGAATGTCTAACTATATCAAAAGATAAATTCGAAGGGATAAAAAATTATTACTCAATAGTTACTGGAATGGATAGGAAAACTTTATTGGATATAAATAGACTAATGAATGTATTAAAAGGAAGTGAAATATATATAACAGTCTTAAAAAATATATTGAACAATAAAGATTCAAAAAGGGGAATAATTTTGATTAACATTCTATATAGTTTAGCTATAATTACCAAATCTCAGTTTAAGGATTATTTGTATTATCAAAATAGTGCTAATATTGATATTAAAAATATTACTAATCAAATCAATTCTCATTATGAGAGCATTAGATTCACTTTATATAATACTCTGCTATATTTTGAATTATGTGATATTGCAAGCAATCCGAATGATGAATTAGATTTTTTCAAAGAGTTCAATCAGATTTTATCACTTGCTTCTGTGAAAGAAAAAATGAATTTATCAGATAACAAAGATTACTCAATAATGACAAAGTTAAATATTTTTATTGAGGAAGTTTATTATAAAACTATTAACGAAATTCAAAATTTAATTTTATGTCATTTTTTTATAATGCCTCTATTAATTTCTGAATGGATAAGTAATAAATCAATAGTTGATGAAAATTTGATTTTGAAATACTCAGAAGGTAATTTTGAGAAAAAATATCTTCAAACACTTTACGAAGGAATATTAACGAGTGATAACAACAATTAATTTATTAAAACGTTAATTTTATATTTTATATTTACGCTTTAATTCTTTAAATCAAAACCATCAGTCGAAAATTCCAAATATTCATAATAATTTTATGTTTCGATTTTTTTACAATTTATGAACTTTTCTATTTTTTCCACTAATAAAATAAATTCTCTATCCTCATTAAAATGGTCAATATCTTTTATTTTAATAAAATTTTGACCCTCTAAACATTTCTCATGAGAATTATCAATAAGTACACAATTTTCTAATTTCTTATTAAACATTTTACAAGCCTGATTTAAGTTTTTAATACTTTTTAATGCTTTAATTTTATTTGTTATAATTCCTTCCTCGCAATCACTTTGACTGAGGTATCCAATGTAACAATTGTAACCGATATTTTCTAAATAAGGAATCATCTTTTCGATATTGTGTCTCATAGAAGTAGACCAGAAAATATAATCTACTTTATTCTTGTGTAAATAATCAACCAATACTTCTGTATACTGTCTTTTCAATAATAAACGTCTATTACAACTGAACATTTTTTTTCTTTGTTCTTCACTAAATTTACATAACATGTCTCTATCGGATTTGTTTATTTTAGAAATCAATGTGTCATTTATATCAAATACGATAAGAAAATCTTTCATGGGTAAAAAATATATAAGAAATAAATTATGAGTAGTTAATTCTATTTAACTGACACATTTATATCATTAAACAGTTAGATAGAATTTATTTGAATAAAATAAAATATTAATATAACAAAGAACTGTGGAATTAGAGAAAATTCATAAATATGACTTATTAGCTAATTAATGTGCATTATTAACCTAAGTACAGAAGTAGAATTATTTTGTATGTGATAACAAGAAAAGGTATAATGAACTACTTCCATAAGCTTTTTTCGATGAAATGTAAATTTGAATAACTAATTGGTGCTTAAGTCAATTCAGAATGCTTAAAATGACGCTGTAGAGCTTGAAGATGAAAAGTCTATGATAGCCTTAGGTCGGAAATGATTGAATAGTTGGAGGAACAAAAAATATCATGAGAAAGACAAATTATTTATTTTTTTTAATATAGATATCCCTTATAAGGTATTTTCAGAATTTCAATATAATATGTCAGATGATGAGTCTTTTCTAATTACCAGAAAAATGATTTATCATAGATAATGTTTTTTATCAGAAACATGTATTTGAGCAGGTTGATATTAAAAGCTTTCTGACAGCTTAATACCTTATTAGATATAAATATCTAGCTTTAGAGCTGATAACCTATCTCTATATATTTGACACTGATGAAGATTATATATTAAAGAGTAAATTATTGCTATTGTCTAATAAAGCTCATTTAAATAAACACACTTTGAGTACACCTTCGTCTTTGCCCAATATTTTAGAAGAAGATCTAATCACAAATTATTTTATACATTCTCTTAATACTAAATATCTTTAAAAGACAACAGACATGTGTGGTATAAATTATTTAATGATTGATATAAAGATAAATATGTAAAGAAAGATTAACATAAATATTCAGATTCAATGTTTAGTTGTGAAAATGACAAGCAATGGTGCAGTCAAAATAATGTGTAATAAACAAAAAAATTAAGATGAAGTAGATCTATGTAAGATAAATCGAAGGTTGAAATAAAATGCGTTTATTAGGAATAATAAATTTAACTTATTAATTAAAATTAAGATTTAACAAAGCACTCGAAAAAATAATAATATAATAAAAAAATATTTATTAAATACAGATTAATTTAGATGAAAATGAATTTAATGAAATTTTGTGCTAAATAAACAGATATCTAATCACAGATAGAAAAATTTAAGTATATTTTTTATACCTAAATGTCAAAAAAATGAATTATTATGATATTAAGATAGCATAGAACTCCATTTATTTGAGCTTAATATAAATTTAATTTTTAATACCAGAAATAGATTATAAAATGCTTAAGTATGGTACAACTTCTAAAATTTATTATAAAATCTTTATAAACAGATATAGTAAAAAATAAAATATATCAAAACAATTAATAAAAAAAATTGTATTTTAAATAACAATCTTTTTGCTTATGTTCTTGACACATGGTAATATAATGTGTCAATATTATTCAATCTAAATAAATATTAGTATTATAATATACAACTAAATATGAAGGTAAACTCAAAAGTATAAAAAATACATTGATTTTTCAAAAGCAGTATTTTAATCAATTAATTTTATTTGACAGTTAACAGTCAATTAAAATAAACATTAACTATAAATTAAATATTTCAAAATACTAAAAAAATAATTTGAAATGTTATTCTTTATCATATATTTTTATTACGAATTAAATTTGTTAGTCAGTCATTTGATTTGTAAAAATATTTTTTTAAATATTTAGACCCTAAATGAGCATAAATCCTGATTTAAATTCTAGAAAATCTTTTAAAGAATTAGAAGACAATATATGTAAATTTGAAGATTATACGGAATTAGCCAAGATTATTCATCAGACATTAAATAACTGGAAATATAAAAATAGAAGATTTGAAAGTTTCAGAAATATCTTAAAAAAATTCTCAAAAATAATGAATGAAATTTATGAGACTCGTTTCCATGATGGGTTTCAAGATAGTCATTTTACTAAACAAGAAAAATTAATATTAATTTCGATTTTTAGGTTTATCCAAAGAATAATGGTTTTTTCTCCAAATAGTATAAATTTATCTGATAAATCATTATGGTTAAAATTTGCTCTATGTTTTGATATCGGGGTTAGTATTCAATCTTTCAAAATTATTTCTTTACATGAAAGAACTGATTTTTTTATAACTAATAATGATAAGTATGTAGAAATTCTACTTAAGATGATAAATATTTCTAATCTTAAACTTAGAAGGATTGATTATCCTACAGATCTCAAGTATAAAATTTTAGATAATTTAGAGGAAGATTCTGATATAATTCAATTTTTCAAACTCAATAGAACAAAACATAATATTTCAGATTTATATCTTGAAGCTAACAGAAGATTATGTTTTAATGATGATATTCTGTTGATACTTCGTAGAATATATGCTTTGATATCTTTGTCATCAAATATAAGTAACAAAGATTTTTTTAAAATTCTTGTTAAGGAAGTTTCAAATAAAGAGATTATAATAATGAGAAATATTATAAAAAATAAAAATCATAGTATTTTTGATAAAGATACTCTTTTACCATATTTTTGTGTTATAGATGAAATGAGATTTTGTTTAGATACTTTTATATTGTATCATTTAACATTGGTTTATGATTATGAAAAAATTGAAGAATTTTTAGAACTAAATGATGATCAAGGATATTTTTATAAATCTTTAGAATTAAGTAAATTTGAAAATATTATGATTTATTCAATATTAGAGGAACTACTAATTAATAGTGAATCTGATGAAACTAATTTCAAATACAATATTAAGTTAAACTTAAAAAATAATAATCCTGATATTGAATTCAGGTATCTTTGTGTGTTGCATAATTATGTAAAGAAAGATGATTCAATTTTTGAAAATAATTTAGATCTGAAATATTTTAAAGACTTTATAAGTAAATTTGATAAAGAACTGATACAAAAAGATTTTTTTGTACTTAAACTTACATTTAAGATTATTAATGAAATTTATAAACAAGGAAATGCTTATTTTGAACCATTTGAAGAAAGTGATTATCTAAAGAAATCTTTAGAATTAATTAGTAACAAGAATGATGTATATTTCTATCACTGTATCAATACAATTACTTTTTTTATGAACAATGATCCTTTATCTATTAAGAATATATTGAATCAAGGATTTTTAAAAGTTTTTGAAGATTTTATATGGAATGAAGAAGTGCATAAATCACTGATTAATTTATTAGATGCTATTTCACTAGATACAGAGACTAGACTTGATTTTATTAAGTCTGGAAAATTTGTATCATTTCTAGATGTAATATTTAATAATGAAGATGCTTATTTGCTCGATTCATTCAATGATTTTAATGTACACCTTTCTATTTTACTCATGCATCATCCTGAGTATAAATCAGAATTGAATGTATTTATAAAAAAGAAATTAGATTATTTAGCATATTTACCTAAGATATTAAAAACAAAAAATGCTTCAATCAATGAGGCAAATTATTTTAAATTTATAAGTTCTATGAAACCGGAAATGAATACATTTTTTGAGAATTGTGAAAAAGAGATTCTTTTATATTTGGATTTAGTATATATGAATTCTTTAGAAAAAGATAATTTATCTGTAAGTTCATTTTTCGAAATGTTAAAGTCTGAATTATTTATAATTTCAGATAAAATTGTTATTGTTGAATATTTTATCTTAAAATTAGGATCTACAATATTTAAAATTATAGATACACAACATAATGAGAATTTCAATATTAAGTTATATGAGTCATTAGAAAAATATTTATTTTTTATTTGTCAAATGGTTACTGATGTTGGTTTTATTATAATTAATGAAAATTGTATTTTAAAAGTGTCATTTTACTTAATAATGAATATTTTACCAAACTTATTATGTTATAATATATGTGATGATACTATAAATAACACTTTAGATAAATTAATAGAATTTAGAAACAAGTCAACTTATTCAGATAACAATATTCTTTCATTAATATGTTTAGAAGTTAAATATCTATTAGGTATATTATTATTTAGAGAACATGAATATGAATCAAATTCTTGTTTCAAATATTTCTTGAATATCATACATCCTATAGAAGATACTGAATATGATTTAGAACCTAAAAAGTTAAAAACAAATGATGTTATTTATACACAGGAATATTGTGAAATAAAAATAAGATCATCAATTAATAATAATTCATTTAAAGAAATTAATATGATGGATTATAATGCAGTTGTTAATAAATTATCAGATAGTTTAATTAAGAAAAACATGAAATTCTTCCTTCATATAATCGAAAACAATATTCATAAGTTTAATTTTATTGAAACAAGATATTTTTTAGATTGGATTTCGAGTAATGATATTCTAAATAATGAAAGTTTATGGTCTAAAGAATCATTATTTAGTTTGATTTGTAAGTTAAATCTTCGTAATCTTAAATTTCATAGAAATGATACATGCTTTAAAATATTTGATTTTTTGACTAAGAATAGTAAAAATAGTGATATCTATAAATCTGTAAATGATCTTATTGGAGGAAATCAAAAATTTAGTATAGAAGAAGAAAGAAAAATAATTGAATATTATATCAATAATTATAAAAAAGGAAAAGAAATAAATTTTAAGAAAGTATTTGATGATGCAAAATTTATACGTAAAATCTTAGATATGGAAGATTATAAGATGATCTTAAAAAATGATTATGATGGAAATATTGATGTTATATTATATCTCGTTAATCATAAATTCGCGATATCTAAATTATTTATAAATATAAGCATTTACGTGCTTAAGAAATTAACCTTTAGTCGTATTAAGGCTAATATAGAAAAGATAAATATGATATTTAAAGATATAAATATTTTATACGATAAAGAAGGATTTCTAAAATTTGATGTAGATTATTTTATGAATAATTTAAGTGTTATACTCAAATCAAAAAATATAAAAAAAAGATCTAAAATAATTTACATAATTTCATTTTTGAAATATTTTAAATCTCAGAATATTTCCTTAGACTTGACTTTTTACCTGAGGATATTAAATTTTATAGAAAAGTTAATCAACAAAAAGAATAAGGAAGATATCAATATGCTTATAAAATCTATATTTCATTATTTGTTGATTGAAATAAGTAATAACTACTCTATTAGAGAAACTAATATATGCTCATATAGCAAGTTTATTGATTCTCATTATTTGTTAGGTTACAGAGATATAAATGTACTAAAAAATAAATTTAAAGACTTTTTACAAGAACTTAATCTGGATATCAAAATTACAGAAGAGAAAAAAATAACTGAAATTACAGACATTCAAGAAAAACTATTTTTGAGATGCATGAAAATGAGTCTTAAAAATATTTATATGCTTAATATCTTGAATGAAATAATAATGAATGATAAAAGATATGAAGAATTTATTACTAAAAAGTATATAAAATCTATCATAAAGAAATATATAATGCCTATTATTTTCAATGAAAAAATTACAGTTGAAACAGATTATTTTATAGCTATTGATTTCTTGGCATATTGTATAAGATCTGAAAATGAAAAGTTATTTAACATGGTATACAAGATTATTGAAAAAAAGATATTAAATTCGAAAGATTATAAAATCTATAATTTAGTTATAATTTTATTTACAGCATTAGATTTAGTCAATATAAGATATTACTCTAAAGAAAGACATCTTAATAAAGATATATCTGTTATGTTATCTGAAAAATTAATGAGTTATGGAATAGCTGATAAAATATTTACAGTCCTTTCAAAACATAAGGAATCTGATTTCTTATTACCTGAAATACATGAAGAAACTTCATTGAAAAATTCTTATGATAGATCATCTATAATAGCATGGAATCAAATTGTAGGTTCTAATAAGATTTCTTATATTTATTCCTTTATATCAACTATTTATAGCAAGTATAATGATGATGTGTTGGTAGAAAATGAGGAATCTGATGAAGGTTTTTGGGATAATGAATCACATGATCACTATGATTCTGATTCATACTTTGATGATCGTGAAGAGATTGTTCCAGAAGCTGATGATATCACAATTTTAAATTCCTCATTCTCATCAGAGAATACTATCGATGAAGTAACATATGAAATAGAAAAGTACAAACCTTTTAATAGTATATTTTCTACACTATTCATTACTGAGAAAGAATTTGAAATTTTAGAAAACAGTTTTAATATTTTTAATTTCGTTAAAATTATAAAGAATGATTTTGAGAAGGAATTTAAAATAGAAAATATTAATGATTTTATTAAAATTAAAAAAGATGATCTTGAAAAAGTAGAGCTTATTGTTGATTCCAAGGAAAGCAATTTTGAAGATCAATTGTCTTTATCTAACCAAAGTGAAGAAATAGAAGAAGAATTGGAATTTTCTGATGAATCAAGTATAGGTGAAGAAAATGGTGTAATACCTAATAAGACTATTGAAGAAATCAATAATATGAATGAAGAATCTTTAAGTATATTTTTAGATGAGTGGTATGAGAATAGAAAAATGAATTCTGTCAATTATAAACCAATAGATAAAATATTTTTCAATCAATTATCAGAACTTGGAAAACAATTATTTGCTGAGCATGAAAGGAGACTCAAAGATGATTATTTTCAATATGCACCAAGTTGTGAATCAAGTATGAGTTTAGAAAATGACGAAAAAGATTTACCTGAAGATATTGAAATGTATGCTGATGTTAAGATTTTTATGAATTTTTTAAAATCTTGTTTGACAAGTAATTATACAAATCAATCTAGTCTTAATGAATTTATAGAAGTAGCATCATTCAATTTGGAATGGAAACAACAAATTATATCAGTAGTTATGGATGCATTTTTAAGTTATACAGTTATTGATGGAGTTGATAATATAAAGAAATGTCTAGAAATATTTAAAGTAATTAATTTATCTTCAAAAAAGATATATCAAGAAAATGTTGATTTTATAAGATGTTTAATGATATTATCAAAAGAAAAAGAATTCAATGAATTGTGTTTATTTATTCTCAGTAAGATGGAAATTAAAAAAGAATTTATAAAGTTAGATACCAAAATAGTATCATTAAAAAATATTAATATACTTGAAGAATTTGGAAAAGTTTTAAGATTGGTAATTAGTAGAAAAACACGAAATTATCTAACAAAGTTCTGCATGAAAAATCTAAAAAATATTCTTATTGAATTCATATCTGTATTACTGCTACAAGCTATGAGTAATATAGATGATTATGATATATTTAACAGATATTTATTAGTAATTGATGAATTAAGTAATTTTATATTCGATCACTACAATAAGAAATATAAGCTTCATATTGAAGAATTAAGAACTAAATTTAATATTGAGAAGAAAAATATTCATCACCTTGATTTTGTATGTCTATATGAACAAAACTTGTTTAATAAATCTCAAGAAGTTGATTTCATTAACTATGAAATTTATGATTCCTTCGATAAGATTACTTCTGAATTAACTATGGATTCTACTTTCTTAAAAATAATTCCACTTTTTAGTCTCTATGAAGGGTTTGTAAATTTCTTAATTTTCTTATCTACACAGAATAAGAATAATATCATAGAAAAATATAAGAAAAAACGTCAAGAATTAGAAAAAAATATTCAAAATAATACAGATAATATAAATAATCTATTAAGAAGTAATGATAATATAGTACCATTTTTATACAAATTTAATGTACTAAGTTTTACTAATAAACTGAAATATCTAAGAAATAAAATAGATGATATGGATTATTATATAGATGGATCATTTTCTATTACAGTTCGTAGAAAATCAGTCCTTGAAGATTCTTTCTTCCAGATTATGAATAAATCTTATAAAGAATTGAAAACTAAAAAAATTCAAATAAAATTTTCAGGAGAGAAAGGATTAGATTTCGGTGGATTAACGAAAGAATGGTTAGAATTAATTATAAAAGAAGCTTTAAATCCTGATTTAGGTCTTTTTGTATACTCATCAGATAAGCATACTACAGTACATCCATTTATCAATAGTAATATCAATGCTGATCATTTATTATATTTTAAATTTGTAGGAAGACTTTTAGCTAAGGTAATAATTGAAGGATATAATTTAGGAATTCATTTTGATAAGTCAGTATATAAATACCTCCTCAATAAGAAGTGTGATCTTTCAGATTTAGAAGAAATAGATTACCAATATTATAATTCTCTAATATGGATAAGAGATAATTCTATAGATAATATTTTAAATTTAACATTTTCTTATGAGAATAATGAATTTGGTACATGTCTTGAAGAAGATCTTATTCCTAATGGTAAGAATATTTTAGTAAATGATCAGAATAAGAATGAATATATAGATTTAGTAGTACAAAGAAAATTAACTAAAAATGTTGAACTACAGTTAAATGCTATAAAAGAAGGATTATTTGAATTAATAGATGAAGACTTAATTTCTATTTTTACTGAGAAAGAGCTAGAATTATTAATATGTGGTATTCCAGAGATTAATGTAGAAGACTGGCAGAATAATACAACTTATAATGGATATACTAAGAATTCTAGAACTATTGTATGGTTTTGGAGAGCAGTACATGGGTTTACTCCTGATGAAAAGGCTAAATTATTACAATTCTGTACAGGGTCTACAAGAGTTCCCTTTGATGGATTTATTAATTTACAAGGAAATAGTGGAACACAGAAGTTTTCTATACATAAAGTAAAATCAGATTCTGTAAGACTTCCTTCTGCTCATACGTGTTTTAATCAATTAGATTTACCTGAATATTCTACATATGATGATTTAAGAAGAAATATTGTCTATGCTATAAATGAGTGTAGTGAAGGATTTGAAATAATTTAAACTAAATTTATTTTACATAATTTTTTGAGTCGTATTGATTTATTATTTAAACATCTGGAATTTATTATTAAGACATCCGTAATTTTTTATTGAGTCATATGGAATTTTTATTGAGACATCTGGAATTTTTTATTCAGCCATATGGAATTATTTTTTTAATATTTTTTACTAACCCCTAAATGGATTTACTATTTTCTACTAAAGATCTTTCAGCACTTACAAGAATGGGTCCTAGACATTTTCTTAAGCAGTGTATAAACGCTTCTTATGCTATTATAGGTACTTATATGACATGGAAACTTGTATCTCTTTTCCTTAATAATGATAGTCCTATCGTAGTAGTCCTAAGTGAAAGTATGTCTCCTGGATTTGAAAGAGGTGATATTTTATGGCTTAGACCTAAAAAATATACAGTAGGTGATATGACAGTATTTCAGTTATACAAGAATACAATTCCTATTGTTCATCGTGCTATTAAGAAATTTGGAACCCGTACTCTTACCAAAGGAGATAATAATAGATTAGATGATGTAGGATTGTATAGACCTAATCAATATTATTTAGATCCTAATGATATAAAATCTTGTGTATTCGCCTATATACCTTTCTTTGGAATGATGACAATATGGATTAACACTATACCAGCTATTAAGTATATTATTTTAGCAAGCATAGGTTTGAGTGTATTATTTACAAGAGAATAAAGTTTTTATATTGAATATTAATTTTTTTTAATCGATTAGATATTTTAATAATTTTATTCATTTATTTTAATTTGTTGGAAAATACAAACAAATTATTGATCAAATAAATTTCATTTTTATGCCTTGCATGAAAATAGATTTCGACATAATAGATTACCCACTAAAAATTAATGAATCACAGAAACCTATATACAATAAATATAGACACAAATATGAATTTAGAATAATGGACACACTTGATTCGAAGATGATTTATGCATCTAGAAAAAGAAAATCAGATTTATTTATTTTAATTGATATAGATAACAATAATTGTAAAATACTTGGATATACAAGAAATTCTTACAATTTTGTAGGGCCTTTAGATTTTTATATAGATAATAGTGAATCATTATCTTTTTATTCAAAATTAGGAGATGATATTATTAATGGAAGTGTTACTAAATTATTAGACTCGAGTCAATTTATAATAGACAAATTTCCTCCGTATAATCAGCCAATACTAAATCATTACGAAACAGAACCAAAAATAGTAACAGTAAAAAAAGATACAAACATAAATAAAAAAGATTGCAGAACAGTAAAAGTTTACTATGAAGATGAAATACCTCTTGAACCTTTAAAAAATAAGAAGATTGTATTTGATGAAGTAAATGAAAAAGTTCGAAATTTTGTATTAAATATACCTCATCCTATATTAAAAATAAATGAGATAAATGATCTATTTATAAAATATAAGAAATATCATAATTATACAATCCAAAATGATAGACTTAAACTTGTTCTTCCTCTTTTTAGATATTTTGTTATGGATGGACCTTTTAGAAAATCATGGATACCTTTCGGATATGATCCAAAATCTAATATTAATAACTATAAGTACCAAATTATTGATATGAGATTAGAAGGAACATTTTTTCATCTTTTTGAGAAAGATGATATAATTAAAGAAGTAGAAAAGAATAAAGAATGGTATCTTAAAGAAGATTGTGATTTTAAAAATGGGTTTTTTAAGAAGACACTAAGTCAGTTGGTACTTTATCATCAGTATATTGAATTTGAGAAATCTGATGATGATAAAGAAGAATGTTTTGAGTTATATGATTAAATAAGATAATGTTATTATTTTATTATAAACCTTTCTTATTAATATTAAAAACGAAAGCTAAAATATGAAAATATAAATTTTATCTTATTGAGAAAGTTTTTAGATGAATTTTAATACTTATTAGATAAAATATTAAATTTATTAATTAAAAAGTATTTTAATTTCAATTATTTTTAGGATATTATATTTTGTGCATAAATTTATTTATAACGATAAATTATTCTACAAGCAAGACCCTCATGGTATGCTGGTGGTATTATTAAATATTAAATGTAGAAGTTTTTACCTGCTGTATGGCTTTTTTTTCTTATCTCAATAAATCATTTTACTTTTTTAACGGTAAATTAAAAATTAAATAAATTTAATGATGTCCTCTGTGGATAGTGTGTAGAATGTCAGTATGTAAATCAAAATGTCCTCTATAATGATAACCCCGATCTTCATCACACGTAAGATGTAATATTTTTCCTTCTCTATTAAATGGAGTATTAACACGACTTTCAACAAATTCATCATGATAATGTTGAGTACCAAACAAATCTTCACTTTGCTTGAGTGGTACTTCAATATGAATAGTGAACATTTGTTCATATTTCATACTGCAATTCTTCATAGTGTACTTAAATTCATCTGGGTCGAATTCTACACATTTATCTTGAGACCTAATTTGATACTTATTATTTCCTAAAGTCTCGAATCTAAATAACTGGTTTTTCTTACCGTGTAACGGAAATAATTGAAGGTTATTATGGGGGCCCACATCCCATACAGTTTTATCCCTAGGTGTATGTACAAGGGTCATACCATTATATCTCTGATCAAATGTCCATCTTGTTGGTGAAGATGAGCTGCAACTTTTTAACATTCTATCAGGAACTGCTGGATCTGTTTTATCACAAATAAATAGTTCTCCTCTGTAATGTTTAATAAATTCCTGGTAAGATAGATTGAGAAGTAAAAGAAACATGTTCATAAAAGTTTAATTTTTTTATAGATAATTTGAAACGTATCTTTTGATGTTTCAGAATCAATCCAAATTTTTTAATATTGAATTGGTTTAAAGAATTAATCTTAAATTACATTTGTTAACGAAGATTATAAAACTTATTTTATTAAATATTTTTTCCGTTATAATCCGAAACTAAAATTTATTGGACAATTGCTAAGTTATTCATTTACAGATTTAATCTATCAATGAAGATCATAATTTGACATAGCTCTTCTCAAGTTAATAATTTACCTGTATTTGCTTCTAAATAAGATTTACCACTTGTTAATGAACTATGTTAAAAAAGCTATTTCACAATTAGAAATTATATATATATTTAGAGAAGATACTTGTTTTTTTTATTAATATTTTTTAAAGGTCAATTGCTAATCTAAAACTTTATATTAAAAATAAAAAAACTTTCTATTTATAATTCTAATAGAAAAATTTAAGGCTCTTCTTTATAAATACTATAATCTTGTTATTATAAATTCTATTGTGATATTTAATATATTAATAATATTAGAAATTAATTAAAATATTGTATTTTATAAATTAGTATAAATTTAAGTATTTTTTAAATATTAATTTTAAAAAGAAAATAAAATTTAGTATTTAAAATATTAGATATGATATTTCTATATTTTAATTACAAGTAAGTTGTAGTTCTTCAATTATCTATCAAATATTGATTTAAGTTTATTGATAGTAAATATTAATTTAATTTTATAGATAGTAAATATTAATTTAAGTTTATAGAAAGTAAATATTAATTTAAGTTTATTGATAGTAAATATTAATTTAAGTTTATGGATAGTAAATATTGACTTAAGTTTATGAATAGTAAACATCTGTTCGTATTTTATACTACCTTTCTTAAAATTTAAATTAATTCGACCAGACCAAAATTAATAGATTTATATTGAATCTATTAAAAAATAGTTTTATGATCTTTCTTTAATTGATGAAATACATTTCAAAACTTTAAATTTATAGAATTGATATTTTAATAGACATATCAATATCTTAATAAAGATATTTGTAAAAATTATGCCAATTTTTTAAAAATAAAAGTTTATTTATGCATGAAAATATTTTTAATTCTTTTTTAAATTCAAATTTTACTTGTTCTAATTAAAAATACTAGAAAAACTTTATAGTTCTGAACAGAAATATAATTTTATTATTAAAAATTAATAAATATTTAATATAAATGAATAGTAAAATTAAGATCTTAAAAAAAATATTTATGTTATAATAATAATAATTATTACATCACATGAATTTAAATATACAAATTAAGAATAATTATTTGAAATAAATGATAACTAAATCACATGAATTTAAATTAAATTTAAATATACAAATTAAGAATAATTATTTGAAATAAATTATACATCACTCTCATATAAACTAATAGATTATTAAAAAGAAGGTATCATTTTCATGATAGAACAGATAATTAAAATAAAATCTTTAAATAAAAATAATTTAATATTTCTGACTGTAGAATTCTACTGAACTATCAATTTCAAATGGTTTACTTAAATATAATTTTAAGTATTCTATTTTCTTTACTTCATCCAATAAAGTCTTTTCAATTTTATTCATCTTATCAGAATATTCAACTTCCATAACTTCAATAGATTTATCTTTTGTAATTAATGGTACCTCATCTTCCTTAATAGTTATTTCATTAATATTAATTGGTACTTTAGTAGATGTAGCTAAAAGATAAGATTCATCTATCTTAAAGAATGGTACACCATTTACATCTCTTATACCAGCACATAATACTAAATTATTATCTAAACCTTTTAAATAAAATACTTTTTTAGATTCGTATATACCTTCACAGACTACAGCTATCATACCTGTCTCCAAATCTGTTCTTCTGGTTCTCTGTGATTGTTTAGCTAATTTCTTCATATACTTTTCAATATATTTTGGTACATCTTCTGATTGATACTTTGCAGTTTCTTGTAGTCTTATTTGTATGTCTTTAATCTAAATTATAAAATTTTCACTTACCATTTTATGGGGGTAAAATTTTTAAAATAAAAATTTCAAAAAAATGAAGAAATATTTATTTTATAATAATATTAGTTATAATAACAATAATTAATAACAGTATTTATATTTTATAATAATAATTATATTTTAAATATTTATTAGTTATAACAATATTTATTTTAATCACATTTTTATATTTTAATAACACTTCTCTTAATATTTTTATATTTTATATAACAATATTTATATTTTAATAACACTTCTCTTAAAATTTTAATACAATATTTATATTTTATATAACACTTCTATTACATTTTAATAACACTTCTCTTAACATTTTAAATATTTATTTTTCATTATTTTCACTCCTCTTAACATTATATTCATGTACTTCATCACAATTTATAGGATAATAAATTTGATCAAGATTTTCTAAACATTTCAATTTTAAAGCATATTTGGCTGATATTCTTTCCTTAGAATTTAAAGATAATAATTCTTTAATAAGAACTAATTCATCTTCATTACAGATATTTCCATATAAATTCTCTATAATTTCAGTAAATGATTCATTTTTTCTATACTGAGATATTTCAAATAATTCTGACCATTGATATCTCTCATCAGGAATTCCTAAAGATCTTACTATTTCTTTAACTTGTGAAGCTTCATTAGATCCTTTAAAAGGAACTTGACCTAATTTCATCTCTAACATGATTATTCCTATAGACCATGAATCTACTTTATTTGTATATTTAATTTCTCCTAATAATAATTCAGGAGCCCTGTACCATAAAGTACATACCCTATTAGTCATATAATATCCTTGTTCTCTTGTTAAACCAAAATCAGTAAGTTTAAGAACCCCATTAGAATCTATTAAAATATTAGCTGCTTTTATATCACGATGTATAAGATTTTTACTATGTAAATATGAAGTAGCTTGACATAATTGATGTATTAATCCTCTAATCTGACTAGATTCAAATTTATAATTTGATAAAAGTAATCCAGTAAGATCGTATGGTAAATAATCCATAACGAGAAAAATAAAACCTTCTTCATGCATAGCATCATGTAATTTGACTAGATTATTGTGGGTATATTTTTTAAGAACTTTTATTTCTCTATAAGCAGTGAAAGGAATACCATTTTCTATTTCTACAGGGATACGTTTTATGGCTACTTCTTTATTGGTTTCTAAATCTTTAGATTTAAATACTTTACCAAAAGATCCTTCTCCTATTTGTGATACTCTTTTGTATTTCTCCATGGGTAGAATTATTTATTTTTAAAAAACATTAATAAAGCAGAATTAATGGAGAATAAATTGATTAGAGAATAAAGTGAATAAAGAATAAATCAACTAGATAAAAATTGAATAAATTGATTAGAGAAAATGTGAATGAAGAATAAATTGATTGGAGAAAATTAAGTGAATAAGTCAACTAGATAAAAAGTGAATAAATTGAATAAAGAATAAAACAACTAGATAAAAAGTGAATAAATTAACAAATAATTGATTAGAGAAAATAAAAAATTTAAAGAAAAACTAAGAGTTTATTAATCAGTTGAAGCTTCAGCTAAATTAGAATCCATTATTGAACTATCTTCAAGCATATTTGATACTTTATTGTTATCACGAAGATTATTTGTTGATAAAGAATTAGAGAATTCAAGTAAGCTATTACCTCTGTGTAAATTTTCTTCTGAAGCGAATAACTTATTATCTTTTTTGGAACCCTTTTTATCTTTTTTACCCTTTTTACCTGATTCTTCTTCATCATCAGAATTCTTAGATTTCTTCTTAGAGTCTTTACCTTTTTTTGAATCTTTCTTCTTAGAATCTTTACCTTTTTTAGAATCTTTCTTCTTAGAATCTTTACCCTTCTTAGAATCTTTACCTTCATCTTCTTCCTCATCTTCTTGGTCTTCTTCTTCATCTGTGGCTTTAGATGAAACCTTGGACTTCTTCTTTTGAGAATCTTTATCCTTGTTTTCTTTATTATCCTTAGCTAAAGATTTATTATCAATAGCAGATTCTTTCAAATGCATACTAGCAGAATTATTTTTATTATGGTCACTAAGTAGACGTAACTTTGATTCTTCATTTTCTTCACTTTTCTTATTTTTTTTACTTTTTTTAGCTTTAGAGGATTTTTCATCATCTTTAGCCTTTGAGCTTAAGAAACTCTTAGCAGAAATCTTATTGATTTCTGATTTCTCCAAAAGACCAGCTCTTAAATGATCTTTAGCGGATGCAAAGAATCCTGATCCACTTTTTTTAAGAGCAGAAATACCAGATACAGCTACTGAACAAACTAAAGCAAACTTCATTGTGTTTTTATATTTTTTTCTTTATATAATAAATTTTGAAACATTGTTTCAAATTGAAAAGATGTTTCAATTTTCTGAAGAATTAAAAATTTAATTTTGTAATTTAATAAAATTTTAAGTGAAATGATTAACAAATTTACAAATGTTTCAAATGTTTAAAATTTTAAATTTTATATTAACTTTTAATATAAGAATTTTACTTCTTTGTAACTTGATACATTAAAAAATAAATATATTAAATTATGCATAAATATTATATATATAAATGTTGTATATATAAATATTATCAAACTAATATAAATATTTTTATAAAAATATTATCAAATTATGTATAATTATAAATAAAATATTGTTATTAAACTAATATAAATATTATCAAACTAATATAAATATTACCAAATTATGCATAAATTATTTACATTAAAACTTTTATTAAATACAGCTAATGATAAACTTAATCTAAAATTTAAGTCATTAATAAGAAATTCATCATTTTTTTATTGATATTATTTCTGTAGAAATTAAACTACTTATAGAATATTTAATAAGCCCAAAGACTGAATTTAATTATAATTTTATATTCTTCTTAAGACTGTCATGAAATTTGATATATCTATCTAAAATAATATATCTAAGTTATACTCATGAATTAATATTAATTAACACATAAGTAAAGAGTTTTTTATCATTCTATAAATATAATTTGATAGATAATTTTTATCATTCTATAAATATGATTGATAATTTTTATCATTCTTTAAATATGATAGATAATTTTTATCCCTCTTATATGAAATTTGTTGCTCTAATAAGTGGAGGTAAAGATAGTATATACTCAATCCAACTTCTTAAATCACAAGGACATACCCCTGTAGGTCTTTTATATATGTACACTGATGATGAATATGTAGACTCTTATATGTATCAAACTGTAGGATCAGAGATAGTAAAAGTTTTAGGAAAATGTCTTGATCTTCCTCTTTTTGAATATAAGACAAAATGCATGGCTATAAATAAAGATTTAGATTATATTAAAATAGAAGATGATGAAGTAGAAGACTTGTACACTGCTTTATCAGAAATACGTAATAAAATAAATTTTGATGGAATATCTTCTGGTGCTATTTTATCAAGATATCAGAAAAACAGGGTAGAAAATGTAGCTAGAAGATTAGACTTAATATCATTAGCACCCCTTTGGATGAGAAATCAGAAGTATTTACTTAAAGAGATGATAGATAATGGAATAAAAGCTGTTCTAGTAAAAGTAGCTTCTTCTTTTTTAGATAGATCATGGTTAGGTAAAGATATTAAATATTTATACGATAAGAATTTAGGGCTGGATGATAATTATTGTGGAGAGGGAGGTGAATATGAAACATTGGTTTTAGATTGTAATTTATTTAAATATAGAATAAAATTTAAAGAATCAAATATTCATTGTCATCCTGATGAAATCTTAGAAAATGCTTCTGTATTTTTTATAAGGTTTAAAGATATTTATTTAGAGGAGAAGTAAAATTATATTAATTATTATTTTGATTTTTATTATAGATTAATATTATTAACTTAATAGAATATTAAAAGATCTTAGTCTTTAACATTTTTACTCTTTCTTTATACAATTTATAAACTAAATAATTTTATAAACTGAATAATTCTATACATAAACTAAATAATAAAAAATTCTATAAACTAAATAAATCTATACATAAACTTAATAATAAAAAATTCTATAAATGAAATAATAAATTATCCTTCAATGAATTCAGATGATAAAATAGAAAAAGAAATAAAAAATAATAATTTAGAAATTGCTCGCATAGAAATACAGAAACTAGAAAATTGTATCTTAACAGAAAAATCAGATTATTATAGATGGAAATTAAGGCAGAGAGTTGACAAATATAAAGAAATGTACTCAGATAAAATTAAAAATAATGAGACTGATTTAACTAAAAATATAAAAAAAATAGAAAAAAATGAAGAAATTAATAAATATAAAGATTTGTTGGTATATGAAAATGAAATTAATAAAAAAATAGTCACTCAATTTTCTTATAGCAGTGTTAGAATCCTTAACTCTATGGGATGCTTTTTTGATTATATGGAAATTAAAGATTGTCTTATTGTTGAGGATTGCAGAGATTGTTCTATTACATGTAGGAGTAAACAATTTAGACTTAAAAATTGTTATAATATAGAGTTAATAGTTTATGTTGAATCAGGAATTAGTTTAGAATGTTGTGAGAATATAAAAATACGAGATTACAATCATAATAAAGAAGATAATTTAATTTGGGATAAAAATAATTACAAGAATGTTAAAGATTTTTCTGATCCATTCGGAAATAAAAATTATAAAATATTATAAATATTTTTAATTGATATATATTTAATATCTAGTAAATATTCTTGATTGAAATAAAAATATACTATTAATTGATATATATTTAATTTCTAATTTAATATTCTTGATTGAAGTAAAAATATACTCTATATTGAATATATTTAATATCTAATTGAATATTTCTACTTAATAAAAAATTGAAAAATAATTATTTAAAAAATATAATTTGTTGTTCTTTAAACAAACTTTAAATTTGATATTTAAAATTTTTCCCCTTTAAATCAATGACCAATAAAAATATTCACAAAAATTACATGAATGTTCTTAAGAAACTTAAAATATCTAAAGAATCACATTCAGAAGATCCTCAAGATTTAGATGAAATATTAGATCAATCTAACATACTTTTTACACAGATTTCAAATACAAGTGAACTAAAGCTTGATGCAAAAGTTACAGAAATACATTCAGGATTATTTTTAAAAAAATTTAATAGAAATATTCAAGATCATAAATTGGGTATAGAAAAGTTTATCAAATATCTCAATGATAAGAAACTTGACAATTTTTTTATTAAACTTAATAAGATAAATAGAAGATGTGAATTTACACAATTTATAGATTTTAATTATATGACAGAAATTAAAAATAGAAAAATTGGAGAAAGATTAAAAAAGGATATTAAGGATGCAATGATACCATCTAAACAAAAAATAGTGGATGAAGAAACTAATCCATTTTTTATTAAACTTGAGAAAGATTTAAAAAATTATTCAAAAATTTTTATTTATGATCTAATATTGGATTATGAGTCATATGATAAAACGGTAGAAAATATATTTAATTTGTCTATAGCTATAAGATCAAAAATAGTTAAATTTATGATAGAAAATAATAAAATATTTTGTGTACGATACAAAGATACACAAGGAAATGAGAGATATGATGAACATGTAATTTTAGATATAAATTATAACAAATATATTGATTTAGTAGATAAATATAGAAATAAACAAATCAAATTTTAAGAAAATAAATTATAACAAATATATCAATTTAGTAGATAAATATAGAAATTAACAAATAAAATTTTAAGAAAATAAATTATAACAAATATATCAATTTAGTAGATAAATATAGAAATTAACAAATAAAATTGTAAGAAAATAAATTATAACAAATATATTAATTTAGTAGATAAATATAGAAAGAAACAAATAAAATTGTAAGAAAATAAATTATAACAAATATATTAATTTAGTAGATAAATATAGAAAGAAACAAAAAGCTCAAATTATTGAAAAAAATATTTTTTTAATTTTAAACTTAATAATTAATAAATTATATTTTTCTTTATTAATGATTGACATCTCTTAAAGGAGAATTTTAAATAAAAAAAAATAAACACCCCTTTTAATGAAACTCGTTATTTTTGGTGAAAGTGGTGATCTAGCAAAACGTAAATTATTTCCTGCCTTATCCAATATTGATATAAAAGATACTGAAATTATTGCATTCGCAAGAACTCATTATGACAAACCTTTTTCAGAAGTACTAAAAGATTTCTATACTTATGAAGACGAATCATTTTGTGATAAAATTTTATACGTTAAAGGTAAAAGTTATACTGATCTTAAAGCTTTGGGTCCACATTTAGATTCAGAAACTTATTTTTATTTCTCTCTTCCACCTGAAGTTTATCATGATACTTTAACTGTATTAGAAGAAAATGAATATAAGGCTGTAGCTGTAGAGAAACCATTTGGTTCAGATTATGAAGGGTTTTTAATGTTCAAGAAGTTTAATATAGAAAAATTATATTTTATTGATCATTTTCTTCTTAAACCACTCATAGTATCCTGGCCAAATTTAGTAGAAAAAAATGATAAATTAAAAACGATATTAAGTAACAAACATGTAAAGATAATTGAAGTATTGTTTAAAGAAGAAATTGGTGGTGAAGGAAGAGGATATTTCGATACACATGGACTTGTAAAAGATATTGTACAAAATCATATATCAGAAATAGTAGCTATAACAGCAGCTGAACCAAATACATATTCTTGTGAGAGACAAGCTGATGAAAGGTTACATATATTTCAGAATACTAAGGTAATAGAAGAAGATTCTTGTTTTGGTCAATATAGTGAATATATTCATGAAATGAAGAAACCTTCTAATACAGAAACATTTGCTATAGTTACATTTTCTGTTAATACTGAAAGATGGAAGAATGTTCCATTTATCACAATATCAGGTAAAGGATTGAATGAAAAAAAAACAGAAATTATTTACGAATTTAAAGAAGAATCTTATCAAGAAGTCCTTGATTTAGTGGATAGTACAAATTACGAAAAAGTACATAAAGATTTAATTAAAAGTGTCAAATTAATTTGTAATTTGTACCCTAGAAATGAAGTTTATCTTCAAATTAAACTAGAAGATAAAACCTTCGAGCATATTATTATTAAAAAAGAAGAAATAGATAGACATATGAATGAAAAATATGGTAAATATGAGAATCATGAAATTGTTTTTAACTCTTTTATTAATGAAACTCCTTTTGATTGTGTAAGATATAGTGAAGCTGAGTTATTATGGAAGATTTTCAATTGTCTACTAAAAAAAGATAAACCTTTATTTTATTATTCTAAGGGTAGTGAAATGCCAAGAGAAGCTGAAAAGATTCTCAAGAATATAAGGTACAAGTATTAAATGAAATATTATATTAACATTTAATTTATACTAATAACATAAAATTTTTAATTTATTTTAATAACACAATTTTTTTAATTTATACTTAATATTTATTATATTATAAATTTAATTTATTCTAATAACATAATTTTTTTATTCTATACTGATCAAGATATTAACATTATAATATAAATTAATATATATTAATTTTTTTAATTTATACTAATTAATATATTAACATTATTATATAAATTAATTAAAATATAAGAATATTTTTATCATTTATATTAGGTTATCTTATAAATTTAATAAAATCTACTTCTATCGTTTTAACTTTCTTTTTATGAAAATCATATGTTCGTGGAAGATCGTACTTCATTTCTGCTATAACTTTAGACCCAGGATATTTTTTTAATAAAAAATCCCTTGTGCTTTTCTTATGCATAGAATATACAATCTTAGAAAGACTTAAAGCTTTATTTAATGCTTTAATATCTTGATGTTTGATTTTAGTACCAAAAGGTGGATTCATAATTATTGTATCAAAAAAATCAGGAATTAAATTTAAATTATTGAAATCTGATCTTATAATATCAAAATCTATAAATCCTTCAAGATTTTCTTTATAAATATCTAAAGCTTCTGAACAAATATCAACTCCAATAATTAATTCTGGATTAAAAAATCCGCAAGCAGCTGATAACATTCCAGTACCACAACATAAATCGAGTATTTTTTTATTTTCTATATCGTTATACACATTATGTATCGTATATACAACATGTGCAGCTAGATCTGCTGGTGTCATGTATTGTTCAAGTTTGTATTTCACATTAACGAAGTGTTTTATTTTAGATAACTCAATTTTAAGATCTTTAAATTTCATCCTGATTTAAAAGGGTAGCTTATTTTTTCTAAAAAATTTAACCCCCATGGAAAATATGTTTACTAATAATATATTGAATATTGAAGATCTAAAATTAGACAAATCAATTTTTAATAAATATATTAAACCATATAAAGGTACAACAACCTTAGCTTTTATATTTCAAGGGGGTATGGTTATAGCTGTAGATTCAAGAGCTACTTCAGGATCTTATATTGCATCACAGAGTGTTCATAAGGTTATTAGAATAAATAAGCATTTAATAGGAACTATGGCTGGAGGAGCAGCTGATTGTTATTATTGGGAAAAAAGGATGGGATTATATGCCAAATCTTTTGAACTAAAAAATGATCGAAGAATTACTGTATCAGCAGCTAGTATGTTTTTAAGTAATTGTATATACAATTATAAAGGTAAGGGATTATCTATGGGAACAATGGTATGTGGATATGATGAAAATACTCCAGTAATTTACTATGTAGATGATGCAGGTCAAAGATTATCAGGAAATATATTTTCTGTAGGAAGTGGATCTTTAATAGCTTATGGTGTATTAAATGATCTTTATAAATTTGATATGAGTAAGGATGAAGCTTTAGAATTAGGTAAGAGAGCTATTTTCCATGCAGCTAGTACTGATGCTTACTCTGGTGGAAGTGTTAATCTTTATTTTATGGATAAAGATGGTTGGGAGCATGTTGGTTGTTATGATGTTGATAGTTTTAGTGAATAAATATAGCACTTTTCATATTATTTTATTATCTTCTACTACTTACATCACTCATTTTTTAATAAGCTTGTCAAAATTGAAAAATTAATTCTGAAATTTTTTAATTATAAATTAAATACGTTTAGACTTTTCATACAGTTAAAATAAATTTTTCATCTCTAGGAAGTCTTTTTAAATTGTTCTTTTAATAGAATCATTTTTTCTGTATTCATTTAAACACTCTCCGGGGTCTTTTTAAAGAATAAATTGAATGTATTCTTTAATTTGAAAATTATCTCTAGTATTATCTTGCTATCATAAAGGTTTGATTACACGTCAGTAAATACAATTTCATTTATGTAAGCTCATTTTCTGATATATTGATAATCTTATTATTTTATTTCAAGCTAATATCTTTATATGTTTAAGCTAATATCTTTATATTTTCAAGCTAATATTATTATATTTTTAAGCTAATATCTTTATATTTTTAAACTAATATCTTTATATGTTTTAGCTAATATTATTATATTTTTAAGCTAATATTATTATTGTATCTTAAGCTATTATATTTTTTCAAGCTATTATATTTTATCCCAAGCTAATATCGTTATATTTATTAAAAAATGTTGATTTCACCCCAATGGAGACTTTAAAAAATAAATTACTAGAAAATGGAATATATGGAAGTAAACTATCCTCATTTAAATTAGAAGAAATAGATTATCTTTATAACAAAGATTATGTTGAAATATATTATACACAAGATAAGAATATTTTAGAAAAAGATCCACTTGGTGAATCTATTACAAAATTGAAAGATTATAAAATTATAAAAGATAATATTGAATTACTAAATATTAGAATTAATTATAACGTATTTAAAGATTATTTAAGTAAGTTTAAATTTAAAGGAGATTATCCTTATCAAGTTATAGATATTTTATTAACAGCTGATGATTTTTTAAAAAGTACTGATATAAAACAAAAGTTGAACTCAGATTCAAAAAAAATATTTTATGTTACAAAAAAATTAAATGAGCATGAAAGTTTAATTCATAAAAGAGATAATAATTTCATTTTATTAAAAATAAAAAAAGAAGGTCTTTTTGAATCAAATTTTTCTAAGGAACAGGTTTTTAATATACCAGATGTACCTGTTTGTTTTAAAATGGATATTCCTTTATTGGATCAAATTAGATTAATGATTAGTGAATCACAAATTGGTATTACAACAGAAGATTTAAACAAACAATTTGGTATTTCTGTTAGACAAGCTTTACATTATTTGAATAAAATATCTGATTTAGAAAGAAATAAATACAAACATAAAGAAATATTTGTTGGTAAAGTTAAAAGACTTTTATTTTATTTAGAAGAAGATTCTGGAAAAAGAAAACAATTAGAATCATCAGATGATAAACCTAAAAATTTTATTACTTCTGATGATAGGATTAATGCACTTAATAATATGTTAGAAGATAAAAAAGGATTTGTTATATCTGAAGAAAGTATATTACAATTTAGACTTTTTTTAAATACTAAGTTTACTCCATGTAAGAAAACTTTAATGTCTACTGCTTTAAAAGCTGGTCATAAAATATTTATTTTAAAAGAGAAAAATGATAGTAAAACACTTATAATAAATAAAGATGTTAGTATAGCATCTTATTTAAATGATACAGAAGAAAAGATACCTAAATTTAAGAATATTATTGAGGAAGATTTTTATAACAAATTTGTTATGTATATTTATTATATAATACAAGATAATTTTTATAAAAACAAAGAAAATTTAAGAGTAGAAGTTTTATATGAATACTTATTAAGTAAAAGTAAGAATGGATATTTATTAATTGATAAGAATTTTGTTATGGAAATGAATCTTAAAATTTTATTTCAAATAGTTCCTATTGAAGTTCCTAATATTGTATATGAAATTGTAGAACAAAAAAATTTATCAGAAGGAATTACATCATCTAAGATTAATTTAGAAGATATTGAAAATATAACTCGTAAAGATTTATTTTCTAAAAAGATTTGTGGTAGACATTCCAAAATACTTAAAATTCAATTAATGTATAAACGTATATTAAAAATAATTTTAGAATTAGAAGAAAAAGGTCTTATAGAGAAATATTTTATTAAAGGAAATATTAATAATGATAATAAAGAAAGTAAAGGAATTAATGATAAACAAGAAAGTAAAGGAAATAATGATAATAAAGGAATTAATGATAAACAAGAAAAAGAATATAGTAAAGATAATAAAGGTCTTATAGAAAAAGAATTTAGTAAAGACATGTTTGAATTAGATAATATTGATATAACACAATTTGATAAAAATACAGATCTAAAAATATTAGGAAGAAATATTGATAAAAATCTTATTAAGAAAATTTTAAATGAACAAATTTTAATTAAATTAACTGGTAATTATAAAGAAGTTTGTGAAGATATATCAAAGAAAACTAAAAAGAATATTTATATAAGTTATGAAGATAGAATAAAATTATTCAATATAGTAAGATCTAATACACATTCTAAAGCTTATAAAATAATTAAGAAATTTATTAAGAAAAAATATTCTGATACTTATAAAGTTATAATGAAAATAATAGATGATATTTTTATAGATGTTCAAGAAGAAGAAGAAATATATTTACAGAATCCAAATATTCAAGAATTTTTATATACAAAAATTAAACATGATCTATTAAAAAATAACAAGCTTGATCCAAAAGATTTTGGTAAATATGATTGTGTCGATTCTGTATTAGAAAAGCTTAAAAAAGATGAAGTTATTACAGCTTATGATAAACAAATTACATTAACAAACTGTTCATTAAGAAGTAAAATTAGATCAAAATTAGAAAGAAGATTTGAGATTGTAGATTCTAAATATAAAATGTATTCTGATAGGGATACAATTTATAACATGTATTTTAATTTTTTTTATGAAATCCTTGTTAAAAAAGGTTCTCTTGAACTTTCAGATATTTTAAACAAAATTAATATTTGTAAAGATTTTGAATTTTATAATTTTGCAAAGGCTTATAAAGATGTTTTTGAAATTAATGACGTAGAAGGTATGAAAATTGTTAGTGTAAAAATAGATATAGACCCTTTTGATTTTATTTAATTTTGTTTAATTTTTATTCTTGAGTTACTTCACCTGTATTATCATTTGGTGAAGAATTTGTTGCAGAATCATTTGAAGAATTTGATGAAGCATTTGTTGCAGAATCCTTTGCATTATTTGTAACGGTTTCTACTATTGAAGTAGCAGATTCTTTTGTTTTCTCTAATTTTTTACTGATTTCGTCATTCAAAGCAGATTTTATTGCTGTTTCAAAAGCTGAATTATCATCATTTTCTCCTCGAATAAAGTTAACTAGTAAGCTGAATAATGTAATATTAGAAATAAAACGCATGGTATCGAGATTTTTTTTATTTTTATAGTTTTTACTCCTTTATATAAAAGAAAAAAAGGATAATTTTAATTAGTAATATAAAGTAAATGTGATGATAGTTTAATATAATAGTTTAATAAATTGTATTTGATTATAAAATAATGTAATGATATTTTTTTAATTGTTTATAAAATAATGTTTGATATTTTAATATAAATGTAATAATATTTTAATCTATTATTTATAAAATAAATATAATGACATTCCAAGATAGTGTAACAACATTTTAATATAAATTATTTATAAAATAATGTAATGACATTTTAATTTGATTATATTTAGTAAAATGAAAGAAAACTGATTAAAGGACTAAGAATAGAAGTCAAGTTATTAGAAGATATGTAATAAGCTAATTAAATAATCATTATTTTAATATCTTATATAAAACCCCTATATTTTTAATAAATCTTTAATATAAAAAAATGTTATGTTATTTTTAAAATATTCTCCTTATTAGAATATATTAAAATTCAATTATCCTTATATCAAAAATAAATATCAATCAGATAAATATTAATTTATTAAATTTTTTTTATATAATTTATTTTTGTTTACACTAAATTTTTTGTTGATTTTTATAAATAAATTTAAGAAGACATTTTAAAGCAAATATTGTATAAAAAATGATCTGAACAAAATAAATGTTATTTATAAATTTGTTTATATAAAAATTTTTATTAATTTAGTATATAAATTAAAAACATGTTTGTTTAAACTAGATCTTATTTATGACAAATTAATATTTATTTTATATTTCTAAAATAATAAGTTAAGATATTTAAAATGACGTATTTATAAAAATCAATAAATCTTTTAGAATTTATTTATTTATAGAAAATGATAAAATTTACTTTTCTTAATTTATATAAAATGATAAAACAAATATATTTTATAAAGATAAAGAACAAATTTTTATAAAACTTACTTTTAAGATATATTTTTTATAAAACTTAATTTATTTATTTATTTTAATTTAATTTTTCTTCTATTTAATGAATTTTAAATTTAATCCTCAATGAAATTACAAATTATTGTAAAAATTTTATGTTTTGCTGAATTTGTGCAAAATAGTTTTATTTTCAATAAAAAACGTGAAGAAGGATGTATATTTTTGTATAGTAGCCTTAATGACTCAAAATTATCTTTATACATTCAAAATAAATTTAGTGCTAGATTATTAGGTGTATCTAATAAAGGATTGTATGAAGTAATAAAAATTAGAAATGATTCCCATACTTTGAATAAAATAATAGAAGATGTTATTATAATTAATAAGGCTAAAATTATAAATATACCTGATGACTATAGTGATCTATTCAAATATAAAGATCTTCAAATTTATTTTGAACCTTATTTAGATACAGATGATAAAATTTTTATGTATACAAATGTCTATGAAGAAAATAGTAATGTAGATATACCTTTAATGTTCATAATTCTTACTCCTTCTATGTATGAAGAATTACAATTTAATACTGAAGAACCACTTAAAAATATTAATGAAATATTCTTATATAAAATTATTGAATCTCAGAATCAGATTTTAGATAAATTGAGTACAGAAAATATAAAAGATTTTCTTATTCCTTCTGAAGATCCAGAAATAAGATCAAATATTTGTTTTATGAAAAGTTTTTTATCATATTTGAAATTAGATAAAGTTATTTTAAGTCCAATAGATTTCTCAAATGTTATTGTAAAATTAACGAGATTCATATCAATTCCTACTTTAGATGAGAATTCAAAACTTACTGTTCTTGTTGATGATTATAATTTTGATCATAAAGTTGATGAAAATAGAATTTCTCAATATTGTAAAATACAAGGAGTTAAACTAAAAAAATCTGTTTCATTTTCTGATAACGTCAATTCATTAGAAACAAACAATTGGAGTCCAAATATTAAATATGATACAATAAGAATTAACAAAAACAGAGGTTTTCAAGATAGATTTAATTCTATAAGAATAACAAGTTCTTCTACTAAAGATACATCTAATTCAGTTAGTTTTATACCAGTACTTAAAGTTATATTGTATGATTCTAGTAAAGATAATATTGTTTCAAAACTTATTTTTTATAACGTAAGAAATTTGGAAGATTTAATTACGAAAGCTAAAAAATATCTCAAAACAGAAAAAAATATTCATTTTTATTTTGTAGAAAATAGTTATATTAAGAAGTTAGAAAATTTAGATATAGATGATATTTGTAAAAAAAGATTGTTTCTTTCATATCACGAAATTAGATCACAAAACGTAATGATACCAAAAAATAGTAAATTTAATAACAGATATAAAAGTTATACAGTTATGATAAATACAGAAATTATGAATCCTTTTTTATTGTTCCAAGTTTCTGCACAAACTAAAGAAGAAATATTTGCCAAAGTAGAAGAAATTTTAGGAAAATTTGTTGATCCATCTAAATTACTAAAATTTAAGAAAAAATTTAAGAAATTGGTTTCGTTTAAAACTCATCATTCTCTTTGTATATTTGAAATTGATAACGATACGAATTTGAAATATTTCAATTTTATATCTGAAATGCATAATGTCGCAATTGATTACGACTTTTTCGAACAATGTTCTCTTAAATATACTAATTCGTCATATTATCCTGCTAGAATAAATTCGAAATTTGATTTTGCTTATTCAAATGAAAATATTTCTGATTTAGTATTGTTATATGTAAATAAAAATTACAATTTACCACAAGTAGAAAATTTTAATGAGATAAGTGATGCGAATAATTCAATTTGTTTTAGAATATTTTTTAAAGAAGATGGTGAAGAGTCGAGTAGAAATGTAACTTATAAAGTTCAAGGAGTTGTGTTTAAAAATAGGATATCTAGATATAATTATCTTATTAAAAGAAATACAGAAAATGGACCATTTTGGGTACTTTGTGATAAAAATGGTATATCTACTAAATTAGATGTTAATCTTTCTGATATTCAATTTTTAGTATTGTATAGGGTAAAATGAAATAAATGATTTTGTAAACAAAATGAAATTTAATTAATTATAATAGTTTATTAAAAAAATATATAATTTTTGAGTGATAATTTTTAATAAGTCATTTTACTTAATACTTTTATTTTAAAAATATATGATTTTTGAATGATACTTTTTAATAAGTCATTTTTAATAAGTTATTTTAATATATCTTTTTAATCAAATATATAATTTTTGAATGATACTTTTTAATAAGTTATTTTAATATATCTTTTTAATCAAATATATACTTTTTACATGATAAAATCAATTTAATTTTTTTATTGAAGGATTTTATTAAGATATTTTAATTAAAAAATTATTCATCTAATTTCTCCTTAAAGTATTAATTTTAAATAATTTTACTCCTTTGATATTCAATGACAAAAATCTATCTAAATTTAAGATTGATTCTGATTATATATATACTAGAAATAAACACAGAAAATGAAAATCTTGAAAGGATAATAAAAGAAGAATGTATTAGTGAAAAAAAAAAAATTAAGAATTTAGCTCATAAAACAATTGATGATCTTTTTGAGGACAATGATATGGATATTAAAAATAACATAAATGATACAAATGAAATTATAAATCAAGAAAATAAAAATTTAGAAGAAGAAAACCAAAGATTAAAAAATGAAAATGATAAAAATGAAATTATAAATCAAGAAAATAAAAATTTAAAAGAAGAAAACCAAAGATTAAAAAATGAAAATGATAAATTGATTGAAAATAGAAATCAAGAAAAAGGGGAAGAACATCAAAATATTGAAAAGGATGTCTCAAAATTAAAAAAAGAAGAATCATCATTGACATCTTTTGAATTTTTTTATAATCTTTTAATAATTATTTTTATAATTTTGATGTTTCCACTTATTCTTTATTTATATTACAAGATAATTGAAGCATTAGGTCTATTATTGGGAGATGACTGATATATTATAAATATAATAGAATAAAAAATATATTTTTAACATTTTTAATTCAATTATTTATATTAAGTTTACTCATCGTTTACATTTGAAACTTGTTTATAAATTTATAATTTTTTATGTATGGACACTTTTTTAAGATGTTAAGAGTTATAATTTTTTTTGCATGTTAAAAGTTATGATCTTTCTTAAGATGTTAAAGTTACATTTTTTTATGTTTGGACACTTTCTTAAGCATGTTAAAAGTTATAATTTTTTATCAATAATAACTTTCTTAAGAATATAAAATTTATATTTATAATTTATAGAAACTTTCTTAGGCATGTTAAAGTTATGGTCTTTCTTAGGCATGTTAAGAGTTATTATTTCTTATAAATGTTTAAAGTTATAATTTCTTATCCATAGAAACTTTCTTAAGAATATTAAATTTATATTTATAATTTTTTTTCATCTATGGGTAATTATGAAGAGAAAAATAACGGAATTTAAAGGAAATAACTATGACAAATTAAAATTAGATATAGATCTTTATACACAATTAAAAATACCTATATGTGTTTATGGTGAAGTAGGTAAAACTAAATTGCTTAAATCACTTATACAAGATTTATTAATTATAGATTCTCGTGAAATTTCAGATATAAGAAATCTTGCTGGATTTTATGCTATAGATGAAGGAGAAATTTTATACGTTGATGGATTACTTATTAATGCTATGAAAAATGGATCAAATTTATTGATTAGAAATATTGATTTAAATACAAATTTACTTTATTTTCTAAATTCTGTAATAAAACATAGAAATATTGTAAATAGTAAAGGAGAAAATATTGTTGCAAAGAAAACATTTAATTTATTTTTTACAGCTGAACAAGAATTTAAAGCAAATGGAATATATTTTGTTGGGCCTGTAGAATATTCATGGAAAAATATATGCAAATATGATAAAAAGACTATGTCATTTTTAGATAAAATTATAAATATTTTTAATGAAAATTGTACAAAGATATGCTCATATAAAGAAAATCAAGATTGTTATAAATGTTGCTTGTCTGAAGATCTGAAATGCTTTGATGGTGTTTCTTTATGTTTATCTAAAGAAAGAAATTTATGCAAATTTCATTATAAAAAAATAAATCAACTGCATGAATGCATAATTAAATATAGTAAATGGGATCATGAATCAAGATTAGCTTTTTATGGTATAATTTGTAACTTATTCTTAAAACATGATTCTGAAGAACTTTTAACTGTTCTTAATCTTAGTTATTATCCAGATATCATATTATATGATACAAATATAGCAAAGACTTATGCTTATTCCTTAGCTATTAGAAATCTTATTTTAAATATTAGAATGAATAAATATAGTCTTTTATTAGGAGAAACAGGTGTAGGTAAAACATCTGTTATACAATATATTTGTGCTAATTCTAAAAGATATTTTGGATATTCCGTAGATCTTAAAATTGTTAATATGTCACCTGATTATGATGGATATGATCTTGTAGGAGGGTATAGTAGTTTAGATATTGGGAAAAGAATATCAGATTTATATAAATTAAATAACATCGATAAGCCTAAAATATTAAATAATGAATTATTGTTACAAGATTTAATAACTAAGATTGGTAGAACATCTGATATAGAATTATTAGAAAAATGTATTAAAAATAAAACAAATTTTATATGGAAGGATGGAATATTAGTTGATGCAATGAAAAAAGGATATTGGATATTATTAGATGAAATTAATTTGTGTAATGAAGATGCTTTAGGAATGATTGAGTCTATTTTATCAAAGCAACAAATAATTAATTATGAAAAAAAGATTTTTGAGAAGATAAATATTCATCCAAATTTTATGCTTTTTGCATGTATGAATCCTGGAAATGATTTTGGTAAAAAACATTTTAACACTGTTCAATTTAATAAGATTGAATTTTACGATTTTACAAATTCTATTTCAGATATAAAATTAGTACTTGAAAGTTATGGATTTAGAATTTTTAGTGATTTACAAATTGAAACACTATCTGATATATTTTATAAAATTAAACAGATGATAAGAAAGAGAGAATTATCCAATAAAATTGAACCACTTTTATCAGGTAGAACATTTATAAGATGTCTTGAATCAATCAAAAAAAATCCTGATATGAAGATTATAGATATATTTTCAGTTTTTATTTTAACACAATTTGATTTACAAAGTAGATCAATAGTATTCTCAATGCTTAACAAATTTTGTGATACAACTAAAGATAAAATTCTTCCTACATATTTAGATTTAAATTTTATTCTTACTCCAATGACACAATTACAATTATATGATATTAATACAGGTATAAAGCTTAATTGTCCAATACTTTTACAAGGAGATACATCAACTGGTAAAACAAGTATAATATTTTATATTGCAGAAAAACTTAACAGAAAAGTGATTAGGATAAATAATCATGAACATACTGAGGCAGCAGATTATTTAGGAAATTATGTTACTACTAAGAATGGAATAGAATTTAAAGAAAGTATATTTATAAAAGCAATTAGAAATGGATGGTGGGTTATTCTTGATGAATTAAATTTAGCTCAAAGTGATGTTTTAGAAATTTTAAATAGATTATTAGATGATAATAAAGAAATATATTTACCACAGAATGAAGAACTTATTAAAGCACATGAAGATTTTAGACTATTTGCAACACAAAATATAGAATATAGTGGAAGAAAAGGTATTAGTAAAGCATTTAGAAATAGATTTATAGAAATTTTTTTCGGAGAAAAAAATGAAAATGAAATATTAGAAATACTTCATTTAAAAACAGGTTTACCAAAAAGTTTTTGTACGAAAATGGTTCAAGTTTATGTTCTATTGAAGAATCAAAGAAATATTGACAGTTTAATTACTCTTAGAGATTTATTTAAATGGGCAAAAAGAATACCTCAGACAATATATGAAGTTTATGAGATTGGTTTATCAATAATTTATGAGAGACAGAGAATAGAAAATGATAAAAAGAAAGTTCTTGAAATTTTTAGAAGTGTTTTTACTAAACTTGATTCGTATAGCTTTGATTATTTAGAAAATACAAATTTTAATTTACCTGATGAAATGATAGCAAAATTTAGTAACAGGATAATTTTAACAAAATCTATAATCAGATTAATTAAATTAATAAATGCAACAATGAAATGTAAAGAACCTATTTTGATTATAGGAGAAACTGGTATAGGAAAAACTAAGATTTGTGAAGTTTTTACAGAAATTATAGGTCAGAAATTTCTTTTTTCTAATATGCACAGTGGAACAGAGAGTTCAGATTTTGTTGGAAATTTTGTTTTAGATAAATCTGAAGTTAAATGGAAAGATGGTTGTTTATTAGAAGCTATGAAAAATGGAGATTGTTTTTTAATTGATGAAATTAATTTAGCAGAAGATGCAGTTTTGGAAAGACTAAATAGTCTACTCGAAGATAAAAGAGAAATTTTTATTACAGAAATTGATAAGAGTTATAAAGCACATGATAATTTTAGAATATTCGCTACAATGAACCCAGGAAATGATTTTGGTAAGAAAGAATTGAGCCCTGCATTACGTAATAGATTTACAGAAATATATTTTGAACTTCCATATAATGAAATACAAGAAATTTGTAATTTAATGCTAATTAAGAAAAAAATAGTTAAAAATAAAATAGTAGATAAATTTATGAAGTCAATTACTTCATTAAGAAAATTTGAATTGTTTTGTGAATTTGTTGAAAATTTAAAGGATAGAAATCAAGGATTGGTATATATTGATAATAAAATTACTGAAGAAATGATATATAAGGAATCTTTTAATTTAATTTTAGACAATAATGATGATATATTGAAAGAAAAAATTATAGATGAAAAACAAATTCTTATTATTTATCCTTATCATGTAAACAGAGCAAGTGAAGTACAATTTGATTTTAGTAATAAAACTTCTATGCTTAATCTAAAGAAGTTACTACGTGCTTTAGTTGTACAAAAAGGTATTATGTTGGAAGGAGAGCCAGGCGTTGGAAAAACAAGTATTGTCTACAATCTAGCAAAAATTGTTGGTAAAAAATGTGTAAGAATTAATTTAAGTGAACAAACTGAACTTTCAGATTTGGTAGGAACTTATTTACCTGTTGAAAATGGAATAAAATTTATCAAAAGTGAATTATCAATGGCTTTAATGAATGGTTGGTGGATTATTCTAGATGAAATTAATCTTTGCTCACAGAGTGTTATAGAAGGTCTTAATTCAGTTCTAGATTACAGAAAATCTTTAGTTTTACCAGAATGTGTGATTAAAGTTCATGCTGAAACGAAGATATTTGCAACAATGAATCCTTATAATAGTTTAAATGGAAGAAAAATTTTACCAAAGAGTTTTATGGATAGATTTATTAAAATTTATATGTCTGAATATTCTCAAGAAGATATGAAGCAGATTTTAGAAAGATTATTTGGTTCATACAATCTATATCCAGACTGCTCACTAAGAGAAAATATAAAGAGAAATACTTGTGTAGTATCAAAAGGAGATGTCGAGTATTTAATTGAAAAAGATAGTATTCGATTGGGAAATTTTGAAAAAAAAATTAATTTATCAAGTTATGATAATTTTGTTCTTATACATTCTCAAGTTCCACAACTTGAATCAATTTTGTTAGCTTTATACAACAAAATTCCATTAATAATATCTGGAGGATTTGGAAAAGGTTCAATAATTGATTTTATATCTAAAATATTTAATATAGAATATTTTGATTTTATGTGCCATAAGGATATAGATACCAGTGATATTTTAGGTCAATATCATAAAAGTGATACAGGAATTTTTGAATGGAAAGATTCTTTATTTATAGAATTTATTAAGAAAGGTAGTTTAATAATTTTGCATAATCCTGAACTTATTGAAAAAAGTATATTTGATAGATGTAATTCATTATTTGAATCAGAAAGATTTATTAATATATACGAAAAGGGATTTGATACTGATATAATAGTACATAATGATACTAAATTTATCATGCTAGTGGATAATATTATGGATTTATCACCAGCTTTAAGAGATCGATGTTTAGTTGTTAATTTATCTAATGAATTATCTTATATTGATGCATGGAAAATATATTTTAGAAATTTAGAGATTTACAATGATATATTTCAAAATGACGATAATATAAAAAAGTTGAAAGTAGAAGGATCAGATTATGAAAATTGGATTAATAATGAAAAAATTGAAATTAAGAATTTTGATTTAGAACATAAAATATTTACTAGTTTTTTAAAGATGCCAAAAATATTGAATAAGAAGATGGATTTTATTTACAATGAATTAATTGAAGAAAGAATTGATAAAATGTTTAATTATGAATTAAAAGAATATTTTTTTGATGAAGATAAAATTAAATATGTTCATTTATATAAGAGCATAAACTATAAAATAAGAAATGGATCAAATGATGAAGAAAGGATACAAAATTTATTAAAGATAAAAAATGAAGATGAAAATGTAAAATGTTTGACTTTTATAAAAAATGCATATTTAGATATTTTACAAGTATCAGATGAATATTCAGATTCTTGTAAAATGTCTTTTCCACATTCAGTGCAAAATCTAAAAGAAGAATTTTTATTTTCTTTTAGATTTAAATCACTTAATGATTTTGATAAACTTGAAGAATTATCTAAATTATTAAATTTAGTATCATTTAGTTTCAGTCCTAACTTTGATAAAGAATATTTCAAAATGATCAAAGTATTTGATTGTGATCCATTGAAGGCTTATAAAGAATATATCACATATGAGAAAACTAAACAAGAAAATATAATTCTAAAGGAGATTTACAAGAATATTAAATCAATATATAAATATGGAAGAGGTAATATTAGAAATCTAATAGATAAATTAGATTATTTAAATTTAGAATATAGTAAAGAAATTAATGTCATAAATTCCAAACTTAATAGAAATTTTAATGATTTTAAGAAAAGATTTTGTTCAGTAGATCTTTGCTCATATATTCAAGATAAAAATACGAGAGACTTCTTTGATAATTTTGATGATATTTTTAATTATTTTTTAATTTATCTATTTAATTCTTATAAGAATACTAAAAATTGTTTAGGATATTGTAAGAATTTATCTAGAGAATATAATAATATAATGGATTTTGATTTATATATTAATCATCTTTATAATACAGAAATTAAGAAAACTAAAGATAATATTTTAAATTATAAGACATTAGTAGCAAATTTTCTTCTTAATAAAGATATGCTAAATATTATTAATCAATTAGAGTATAGTGAATTTGGTATATATTTATGTAAATTTATATATTCTATAAAAAATCAGAAAGGTCTTGATATTAAGAATTTAATATTTGAAGCATGTTTAAATAAAAATAGTAAATTTTCTAAGCATGATAAAATAGATGATAAATTAATTATACCAGAAATATACATAGATGAATGTCTTAAAAATATTTTTAATATAAATGAAGTTGGTTACATTTTAGATCAAAGAAATTATTCTATTAATATATCTAAGAATATTATAAAAGATATTGGAGAATTAAGTTGTTTACCTCTTTTTACTAAACCTGAATTAATTTATGAAAGAATATCCGAATATTTAAAAGAGAATAAAATACATAAAAATTTAAATAATAATATTATGTCATTAACAGAAGATTTAGAACAAAAGATTTCTGATTTTATTTTAGATGAAGATAAGAATTATAAGAAAATGAACAATGCATTGAAACTACTTGAAAAATATTGGAAAAAATCTGATTCAATTACTTGGTTATCAAATTACAGATATTTTATATTTTTAGAAGTACATAAATTTAATCCTGAATTAGCAGAAAGATTTTTTTATGATTGTCAAGTTTATGAATTTTATGATAGAATGTATTTTTCTGAACGTAAAGCTCTTATAAGTACAGATAATTTATTTTATAATCTTGTATTACAATATAAGGCTTTTGAAGTAGAGAATTTAGTAGATACACATATTAAAGAAGCTCAAAATAAATTAAGAAAGGAACCTAATTTATTTAATAAGATTAGAGAAGAAATTATAAATTTTGTTACTTTACCAGTGACAAATATTCTTGATTTAAAATTTAATAAACCAAAATGTTCTTGTGAAGCTCAGATTTCAGAAAATAAGAAATTATTACAATTTATTAAAATTAAGGATGATAGATGTATTTGTGAAGAATATTTTAATTTATCAGAAAATTTTAATAGATCATTTATACAAGATTTACTTTTTAATAATCCAGATGTTACTAAGAAAGATATTTTAGATATTTTTTATAATAGAAATGTTAAAGATAAATTTTCTTATTCAGAAATTTGTTTATCAAAAGTAATAAATAAGATTACAGATGATATTACACATCTTAAATTAATACAGATAGCTTTAGATATTCCTTTTCCTCCATTTTTATATTTTATATTTAATTTCTGTGATGAAGATAATATAGAATATGAAGATGGTACAGGTATTAAAGGTGGTACAGGAGAGAAGAATATTAGTGATAAAATTGAAGATGAAGAAGAAATTAGTAATGAATTTTGTGATAAGAATGATGTAGAAGAAGATGATGGAATTTCTTTTGATAATGAAGGATCAATGTCTACAGTAGATGAACAAGAAGATGATAAAAATGATGTAGGAGTAGATGGAAATGAAAAAGAAGAAGAAGAAGAAGAAAAAAATGAAGATAAAATAGAAGAAGAAGATTTTAAAGATGAAAGAATGGAATCAGAAGGATTAGGAGAAAGTTCTAATAATGAAGAAGATGGTAATGAAGTTAATGATAATGAAGAAAATGAAGAAAATGATGAAGATGAAGGAAGTGGAGATGAAATTTTAGAAGGAGAAAATGATGATTTTGATAAGAATGATATAGTTAATGAATATAAATATAAAGAAGGTAAATTAAATCAAAATCAAACATGTGATGATGCATTAGATTATGAAAGGAAAGTATTTGGAAGTAGTTTAGAACAAGCACTTTGTCCTGGTGAAGGTACAGAAGAAGTAGAAGGAAATAGAGAAAAAGGTAAAGGAATATCTTCTGAATATTCTATCAATATTAATCATACTGAGTCATATTCAGAGAAACTAGTACTTTTGCTTAGAAATATTTTAGAATCTAATAAGTTTAATAAATATAAAGGAGATTATAAAAATGGTAAGAAATTAAATATGAAGAGACTTATTCCTTATATAGCTAGTGATTATAGAAGAGATAAAATATGGATGAAGAGAAGGAAGAGTGATAAGAAGGAATATATTTTAAGATTATTTGTAGACAATAGTAGAAGTATGTATTCTCAAGAAATGATAGATACACTTTTAATGTTATTTTCTAGAATAAGAAATAGTTTTAAAGCTTTAAATATACCAGTAGAAGTTTATAAATTTGGTAATGAGTGTAGTAAATGTGAGATATCTAATATGACATTTACAGATAATGAGACTAATATAGATTGGATAGAAGATTTTACAGATGGTATAAATATAATATTAACAGATGGAGTATTTCAAAAGACAGGTTTTTATAATAAGAATTTCTTAGTTATTCTTATAGATAAAAATGAAGTATTGAAGATGTCCAAAGTATCTGTAACAGATGGGAATATTTTTATACAAAAATATTTAGATTTATTTAGTCTTAAGTATTGTATAATAAAAAATATAGATGAATTAGAGAATACTTTTGTACTAGCTTTATCAGATTTAATATTAAATTTATAATTTATTTTATTTAGTTTATTTATATTTAGTTTATTTGTTATATTTTATTTGTAATATTTAATTTATTTATATTTTATTTGTAGTATTTAATTTATTTATATTTAATTTATAACATTTATAATATTTAATTTATTGTGATTTATAACATTTACTTTATTTTTTTACTCCATTTATAATATTTGCTCTATTGTAACATTCACTGATTATCAAATAGTAAATAAATAAATTTAAACACTTTAATTTTCAGATGGTAATTTCTTTAACTCATCACTAAGCCATCTAAATGCTCCAAGTATAATTTTAGAATTATTCTTCATACTTTCTACTGATCCAGAACAAGACTCTTTTACACTACATGGTATAATATTTTTAGGACCATTATATTTATCAAGATTCATTTCTTCTATCAATAAATTCAAAGCACTATCTCTTTCATGTTCATTAGAAATAAGATCAATCTTATTGGCTAGTACTAAAAGAGGTTTATGAGTAGGAACTTCTTTTAAAATAGTCCATAGAGCATTACTAGCTTGACCAAATCTCTGACTATCAGCTATATCAACTAAGTACACTATAGCACTACTAGTTTTAATATAATTATGCCAGAATTTTATAAATACTTCTTGACCACCAATATCCCAAACCTGAAATTTAAGATCTTCTATCTCAAGAGTTTCACAATTAAATCCAATGGTAGGTACAGTATGTTGAATATCACCTGTCTTCATAAAGTATAACAGAGTAGTCTTACCAGCTGCATCTAGTCCTATCATAGTAACTGAATGTCTTCTACCTGTGGAGAATATCTTCTTTAACTTACTAAAGAATTTCTGTTGTATTACTGTAATAACATTACCCATTCTTTACCCTTTTGTTTATGTATTTTTTTTATATTTAAAATTTTGAAACTTGTTTAAGAATGAAGAGTTACATAATAAGTTTGATAGTAAAATAATAGTTTTATTTATATATAATATTTATATAATGATTATTTATGTAATATTGTATTTATATTATAGTTTAATAATATAATATTTATATAATGATTATTTATATATTTCTAATGATACTTTCATATAAATAATAAAATATATACATAAAAATATATTTTTTATATAATCAATAAAATATATACATAAAAATATAAGTAATATAAAAATATAATCAATAAAATACATCCATAAAAATATAAGTAATAAAGTATATACATAAAAATATAAGTAATATAAAAAAATAAGTAATATAAAAAAATATATGTTTCATTTAATATCTTCAGATCTGTAATATAAAAATACCATAGTAGGTTGTCCTATTATACAGAAACAACACCAGAAGAAATAATTAGATAATCTAGGAAATACTTTCTTAATACACTCAGATATAAAAATAATAGGAATTTGTCCCATCATAGCAAGGAAAACTAATCCACTAAATTTCTTAGTAGATAAAGATAATACATATTCATGAAATAAAGCTGATATAAAAAAACATACAGCTCGTGAAATATTTTTACTCAACTTATTTCCCAAATCAACATCCAATCTTTTTCTTAATGGAATATAGACATGTTTTTTAAACCAGTTATGTACAGGAATATTCCATAGAGTCCAAAATTCTGCTACAGATGAGGAATTCCACCAAGCTTGATAAAATTCATTTTCTTTAAAAAGAGTTATCTCTGCTAAAATATCTAAAAAGCATACAAAAACAAGATGAAAGAAAATAATAAAAAGAAGAGCAGTGCTCAATGCTAGATTTATAGCATTCTCACATAAAATGTATACATCAGAAGTTTTCTTAATCCTGTATATACTAGGAATAGAATATTGATCAGTAACAAATACAAAAAGAAAGAGACCAAGAATAATAAGAATAAACTTATAGAAAATTTTTTTATAGTTCCTTGATATCTTCAATATATAAATATCTTGGTAGCATAAAGTAGGAGATATCAAGAAATATAGAAAATTATTAAATCCTAATATTTTCTTATTATTATTCTCATTATTATATTTATTATTATTTTGATTATTATTTATATTATTCTCATTATTATTTATATTATTGTTATTCTCATTACATTTATTATTCTCATTATGCTCATTTTTCTTATTACATTTATTATTCTCATTATATAATATATGAAATGAAATTATCTTAGCTAAAAATATTAAATTAAGAATAAGAGACCATCCTGATAGATAAATATGTTTTATCTTGTAAATATTCATATGAACTATAAAATATTCTGATATAAGTATATTAAGAAATCCTATACATAAAAATGGATACCTGGGACATACAAAATAACTTATACAAGATCTAATAAAAATAAATAAAATAGTAATAATAAAGAATTTACAATCTTCTAATGTTATTTCTGATAGAGGAATATTCATTATCCATCCAAATTCTCTGTAATCTTCTATAAGGAATCTTAGTATGCTAAGAATAGAAATAATAATTATCAAATTATTTATACCATTAGAGGGAGTAATGGAAGAAGATGGATTGACTAATTTATTTAAAGGAGGATTATTTTCTATATTATTAGAGGGAGTAATGGAAGAAGATGGATTATCTAATTTATTGAGAGAAGGATTATTTTCTTTTTTGATGGAATTCTTTGATTTCTTGAATTTCATTGTATTAAATCAAGGAAGGATTAAATTAGAAATATTTGAAAAATCAAACAAATAAAAAAATAAAAAACAAATTAAATAAAAATATAAAACAAATAAAAAATCCATTTTTCATGTTTCTGAAATCTATCTAAATGGTGAAGTCTTTAGATTTTTTAAGAATTTAAATTTCTTTTAACATTCTATTATATAATTAAGCCATATCTGTTATACATAAAAATAAGATTTTTTCTTAAAGTCCAAATATAATTTATGCATAAAAAAATTAATTATTTAATAAATATAAAATAAAATATTATATAATTAAAACATTCGTCATTGATATTTCAATCGTAAATAATTTTATAATAGATAATTTTTAAATACATCTAACGAAAAACTTACTTTAAATTTTTTCTCTTTATAAATTTTATAAGTATATTTCTTTTTGTAGTAAAATAAATCTAATTTGGAATTTAACTCTTCGATAAAATATTTTCACGCAATGACTGAATATTTGTTGACATTATTTCTAAATGACATTTCTTAGACTTCCAATTTGTCTTAGATCTGTATTCCATCGAAATGTAATCATCTCCAGAGTAATTAATTGAATTAATACTTGTATTCCCAGTGAAATTCTCTATTTATCATTTTAATTTGTTGCTATTATGTCTCAAGTTCTAACAAATATTTTATTTTGCTTTTAAAGCTTTACATCAGAGGGATTTAATTAGCCAGTAAGTTATATTTTTTAAGATGTCAATCTTATCATAATTAGAATTTCTTTTTCTTTTCTATCAAGTTAATTACATTTTTAATGTTTGTATTAATTATAAATAAGTTTATTCGAAATTAGTATATTAATTTAGAATCTTGTTTTTAATTAAATATTATATATTTGAATTAATTATAAATAAGTTAATTCGAAATTAGTATATTAATTTAGAATCTTTTTTTTAATTAAATATTATATATTTGAATATTATAATACCAAATACATTAAATATAAAAATAATAAACTTATAATTAGAATAACATATTATTTTTATGAGAGTAAAATATATCTTGAATTTTTTAGTATATTATATAATAAAACTAAAAGCTCTTCTGTTCTCAGAACGAGAATTTATATTTATCATTAGAGGTAAAAAATAAATAAAAGTTGAATATCTATTTTAATTTTAATATATTTAGAGATAATTAAATATGAATCTTAGTATAATTTTTAAAATATTTAAAGAGTTTGTTTATTAAATACAGATCATTATTCATTTCATATTTAATTTTTATATACAATTATAGGTCAGTAGATTATTATAAATTTATATTCGACTTTTTATCTTTTTACATAGTTATTGTACATAAATATGCTAAAATGAGTTTTTTTGTATGATTATTTTTTTATCAAATTTTAATTTATTTGATATCAAATTATTATTTAAATATTTTAATATAAATGTAATATTAAAGTAAACCCCAAAAAAGTTTTATAAAAAATTAATGTAAAATTTTATCATATTTATTTGTATTAAAAAATGAATACTGGTTAATTAATAAAAAGTAAATTTATTTATTAAAACTTATTTTATTCTTGTTAGTAATTAATATTGTTATCTAAACAGTTGCTAGGAACAATTTTTGTATTAAATAATGAGATAGGATAAATGACTATTGATTTAAATAATCTCTATGTCTAACACTTAAAATTAATTAGGAAATTGATAAATACAAGTTTAAATATCTAATTAATGATGTAGATTTGATCAAAAAAATATTACTAAGTGAAGATTAAATTAATTTTTATTACAGAGTGTTTGGGATGGCTTAATAAAATATTGAAAAATAGATAATATCTTAACCATCGAGAGGTAAGCTAAAAATAAATATAACTTATGTACTTAATCTAATTATAATAATTGTCATATATATCAATTTGAAAGACAAGATAAAATTTTTTGATATAATAATTAATATTTTTAACTTTATTGTTTATAGTAAAACTTTACAAGATCATATTTAATTTTCTTTCTAGTTAAAATATCTCTCACAATATAATATATTAAAAATACTACCTCATTTTTTTCTTTGCAAACTTATTTAAGTTAAATTTATAAATTAAAAACTTTTTTATTATTATATTATAGATCCAGAAATAATTGTAAAATTTTGATTGATTAAATTACGTTTAATATTTGAATAATTTAATCTATTTTTTTATCTTTAAATAATAACATATCAAAGACAAAGATTTTATTAATTTCTTAGTCTTGCATATCTACTTCATTTCGTCGATAATTTTATCTGAAGTACTTTATATTAAACTCGAATATTGTAATCTTAAAGCTTACTTACAACTTAATTTATCAAAATAAGTTTTCTATTTTTGATAGATTTTTTATTCTTTTTTTCTAATCCTAGCAATAATAAAAAACTTTTTCTTTGTTAGTTCATTTACTTAATTATTCTATCTTTTTTAGATGAAGTATTAAGTTATAAAAAACAACAGATTTTCTTTGTAAATTGTTTTTATATTAATTTATATTTAACAATATATTTCACTTAGTAGAATCATACAAAATACAAACAAATGCTAATAACTCTTATTTATGTTTTCATCTATACTTGTTAAAAAATTTAATCTATCTTCAAATTAATATCAATTGCTGTATTATAATTTTTTAAACGCTTCTATTGCTTTATACTTGCATTTATGAAATCTGTTCTTCTCTTCGTTATATTACAACTAGAATTAATATAATAAAGAATATTTCTATTAATTTATTGTATTGTTTATCTCATAATATTAGTTTTTATTTATATTTCAGTATTATAAATAATTAAAATCATATTAAAGAAAGATAATATCTAAATAGCTATTCTATAAATTTTATTAAAATCATATTAAAGAAATTTTCTTATATATTGTATAATTATTCAAGTAAATCGTTTAAATGAAATATTTTTTATAAGAAATTGAATATAAAAAATGTTCATCAATGACGTGTAGAAAAGATTTTATAAATATTTAAAATTATTCAATTTAATCATTTATATGAAATATTTTTTGATTTAAATTATTTTAATTTAACTACCACTTTACGCTTTTTCTAAACTCTTTCTTAGATTTTTTAGGAAAATAACATTCCCTGTTGAAAGGGAAATATGTCCAACTACTATCGCTACTACTATCCTCATCTTCAAACCTACTAATAGAAGTATTCTGTGCATTGGAATCTTCCCAGTGTTTAGTTTTGATATTAAAATTTCGAGGATTATTTTTATATTTTAGTGTAATGTTATCACAAGAGTATGAAAATTTTGATTTTCTTTTTTTTGGTTGTCTTTTAAAGAGTTTAAAAAAATTATCAAAAATTTTTTTCTTTTTTTCTGTTGACTTAACAATAAACATAGAGTTATCAAATGACTCTATAGATCCTTCACTAGTTTGATCAAACAATGAAACATCGACTTTGAGGTTGGTAGCTACTTTTCTTGTTAGACTTGAAGCATAATATATGGGAAAAATACTTGAAAATATTATCAAATATAGCATTATGGGTAAAAATTGTTATATTAAATACTAAAAATAAGTTAAATATTTAAAAAATTAGCAATCTATTATTTTGATAAATTTTATTAATTTAAAGAAAATATAAATGGATAAAAAGATAAATATGAGAATCATGTAAGACAACTGTTTATCACTGCTAAAATCGTTGTGTATATATTCGATTAGTAAAAAAGTCAAATGAGATTTTCTTAAAATTAATTTAGAAACAGAAATGTTTAAAATAAAATCAAATAAAACAATAGATAAACTAATAAAATATGCAACCACTCCTTATTCATATAGTGCAGGAATTATATTAGCATTTAAGACTATTTGAAGACTATGTTTTGATGAATTTAGATAAATAAGAAAGATAAGAGAAAATGTGAAATCAAAGTTGAATTTAAGAATATCAATGTTAGGATTCTATATATAAATCAGAATGTATACAAAGAAATGTATTATATCCATATATTTTTAGTTGCACGCGTACAAATGAAAAACTATAGAGAACTTAAGCGACATTAAATTTAAATGTAAAAGATTGTTGTTTCTAATTTACTTAACACTAGATATAACAAAAAAAAACTATTTAGATGACAGGAGATTATAATAAAAGAAAAATGGAGCTCGAATACAAAACTCTTACAATTAATAACATTGTTTACACATCGATTTTTTGAATACATTCAACGAAGAAAAGATTAAGTTTATATTGCGAGATTATTATGTATTTAAACATCCAATGCTAGATAGATATTAAAATGATTCTATAATTACAGCTAAATGACCTACAAAAACATAACAGCTATATAATGAGTATTTTGTGCGTTACAAGATAATATCATATTTATAGGCAAATTGCGAAGATTTGTGGCATATGATCGTATGAAACGAAATAATAACGATTTAAGATGTATAAAATTAATAAAATTAAAGATTGGCTATTATTTTGTCAAATTATAAATAAGAAATAGGGATTTTGATGTTATACATCAGAAATTTACAAATAAAATATACAATGGTTGAAATATACAGATAAAATATGCAATGGCTGAAATATATTACCGACACTAAAAAAAGAAAGAATATATTGGAATTTGAGATCACAAGTTTCATTAAATTAATAATATTAAAAAAAAATACGATCTCTTAGACAATAATAATGCTCTTACAAATAAACATAGATCACGAATTAGTTCGTATATGATAATATACAATGAACTTCTACAAGAATTATATAGATTAAAATACAGATACTCAAACTAAGACCTATTGAAAACAAAGGTCCTCAATATGAACTTGGAGACCTTAAATTAGAAAGCACTGAAAATGAGGATTTTATGATTATGAACATCAATAAACAAAGCAAACGACTTCTTAAAGATTTTGTTAAAGAATGGACACACAAAACCTATCTTTAAAATTAACTTTATTAATTGTTTTTTTTTAATTTTATTTATCAGTTAGTATCTTTATTTAAAAGAAATAATATTTTAAATAATTTTGTCAATTTATTTATTGTTGATTCCATCTTCTTGCGATATACTTCTTATCTAATCTTGATTTAAATATTTTTAAGATCCTTGCTGCGTAGACGAATATGTATACGACAAATTATATAAAGAGTATTTAACTTTTTAAATAATTAAGCTTACTATGGAAATTTGTCGAGAGTAGATAGAAACAAAGTGTAGGGTGAGACGACGAAGTATAATCTTTGACCCTGAATCAATATAAGTTAGGTATATAGTAACATGTATAATATTATACCTATCAATTATTCTAAAATTTTGATAGAAAATATAATTTATTTTTTATAACAGTTAGTTCTCTTCATTTTAAAAATGATCAGTTTTTTATTATTGATCTTTTTAATATTGTGTTTTGTAAAATTGTAATAAAATCGTAAGACTTGATTTTATTACTAAAATTTTTATTACAATTCATTTATTATAAAGTAGTTTTTTATTTTAAAAGCTTTTTCAATCAAAAGAGATCTGAAATATGATGATTATTTCTTTGACAAAAAAATAAATCGTATTAAATTATATTTAGATTAAAATTATGCAATTAATCTTTTTATTACTGTTTTCCATCATTTTAATAAGAAAATAATATGCAAATGCAAATATAAAAAAATTGTTTACTGTATAAAATTTATAAAATAAAATCAAATATGACTCAAATTTAAAAACAATATCATTTTTGTTCATTTTTTAACAAATATAATTTAATTAACATACTTAATATAAAATTTATCTTTGTTAAATTTTAGATTTTAGATCAAATTTATTTTTATATATTTTTTTTATATCCATTATATGAGTGATGGTAGAACTGCTAGATTGTTTGCAGATTATCAAAGATTTTATTCAGATAAAATAATTAGTGCAAACAAACATTGTTTTCATCCAAATAGAGATAGGAATTCGGTAATGGAAAATGTGAATTTCCCGAAATGCCTCAAAAGAAAGGTAAGACAGGATTGTGATTGTGTTGATTGGTGCATAGATGGAATGTTAAGATATACTCGGTTTGACAACAGATGTAATAATATATGGAATTTAAAAGGATTTTGGACAGATGATAGTTATATAGATTGTCCTAATGAGTATGATGACTTAAGAAAGATTATACGGAATGAAAATATAAATATCGATGTCAGGAATTTGCCTATGACAAAATTTAGTGTTGCAAGAAATTATAATCAAAGGGTAAATGATTTTAATGTAGGCTGTAATAATCGTTTATCTGAAAATGAAATTGAACAATTGTATGGACTGTACAACTGTGCAAAAGCTCTTGTACAATCTTATTGCAAAGGAGATGAAACATGTGAATTTAAAATTAAAAAGAATTCAAGAATCAGAAATGAATGTATACCTAGAAATCTTCAACAATTTAGTTATCCTGATTTTGATGAGTTCACCGGACCAAGGGGAAGACAATTTTATTCGGAAATGGAAAATTTAAGCTTTGATAACTCAACAGAAATCGATGAAGATGAGAATAAGACCGATAAATTATCTCTTACACCTTATATTGAAGAAGATAATGAAAATCTTAGAAGAGATATTAATATGAATAATTTAGATGATTTTGTATTCTCTAATAACTTTCCTGTTACAACTAAGGAATATCTATTAGACAATTTCTCAATGCCAGTTAAAAACTTAGAAGAGCCAGCAAGACTTATTGAATCACAAACTACTTCTAGTTTATATATGAATCCTTACGTTCAATTTGGATATATTACAGTTTTAATAATGATGATAACATTGCTTTATTGTTTATTGCGTAGTAATTTACGAATTTCATCATGTGTAAAATTAGTTACTGCTATGTTTGTATTTTTAATAGTTGGTTTGGGAATATTTGGATTATTAAATCTATAATTTTGTTTAATACTGTTTTAAAAATTAACATTGTTTATTCTTTATGATTAAAATATTAAATTTAAAGAAAAGCATTCAAGCATTTTGAAAGAAAAAATAACTAGGAATAACTTTAAAGCTTTTTTATTAGAATACGGTGACCTGGGTTTTAACAGAGATTTTAATAAAAAAACTCCTCAAATTGGCCAGTTTAACAAATACAAGATAATAGAAAATGAAATTATCTTAAATATAAATTCGAAAATGACAAATATATTCAAGCTTTTATATCTAGTTTATTTCTACATGAGAAGATGTGAATATTTTTCTAAAAAAGTATAGTTTATTCGTAAACCTAACTGATGCGACTTTTTATGGATTTTAATGCTTCTATACATTAAAAATAGTTGTTAATAGACAAATATTGTTGTAAAAAGCTTTGTACATTAACATGATTTTCTAAAGTTTTTTAAAAAAAGAAAGTTTAAATTAATTAAATTATAAATAAATATATATAATGTGATCAACATTTTTGATTTTCTTAATTATTAGAGATTTAAAACACGTAAATAGTTTTTTAATTTAACGAGGATAAAAATTCACCCTTGTGTTGAAAGAATTAGATACATATATACAAATAACAAGACGAGAATTGTTGAAATATACTAAATTCTATTTAAATAAAATATAGAATAGAAATAATTTCAAATGAATGTTGATATATATAGAATTGTTTGCTTTTTCAGATGATATATTGTATTTTCGAAATGTATAAAATTGTAAGAACAATGACAAAAATTGAATTTGGTAATGAATTTTGGTAAAATAGTAAATAAATGATATTTGGAGAACTACCGAAAAAATCTACATCTTATATGAAAAAAATTCAATATGATTTCGCTAAACTTAATTTTTAATCTACATATCATATTATTCTATAGCATAAACAAAAAAATAGGTGGATTGTTGTCGAAGATTCAATATTTTTTAGAAAAAGACATAAAATTTAATAAAATTTTATGAAAATATAATTTGCCAGACAAGAAATGAAAAAAAGGTTACTTTATTTCTCAAATCTATTTTACAAGTGTGCTATTTCTTTTCAGATAATTATGATCAAACATTTTTATACCTATTCAATATGTAATTTGCTGTTTTCCTAGTTTGATTACAATGACAAAAGCTGCTTCTATCTGTTAAAATCTGATTTAATTTCTTAATACTTCTCTTATAATTTAATTTGTGTAACCACAGTGAAGATTCTTTTATAATTACATTATTGTTTTCCTTGCGTAGATAAGTTTGAAATGATAATTTATTTATTTCGATATTCAATCTAGTGCTATGCTTGCTCTAGTACTTTATAGCTTGTATTATTTAATCGTATTTTTCTATTTTTAAAAATCTTAATTATTCTCATAGATCTTTATTAACATTTAAAAAGCTTCTCTTTATGTATCAATTAATAAATATTTAGTATGAAAAAAATTCTTGTTATGTATTATTACGAAGGGGTAATTTTTTTTGAAGCTTTTTATTAAATATTAACCTAAGATAAAACTAACAATTATAAGTTTTGAATTAAAATCTATGATATATCCGTTAAAATATAGTCTATATAATTCGGAAATAATTAATAAATCAGACGAATTAACTTATGAGGTAATAGATTCGTTTTAGATAGAATAATTTTTGAAACAATATCAAATATTAAACATCCAAATCAATTAATGAATGTAGTTGATAAACAATTGACTTTAAAGTCTCTTAAAGATCACAAATTAAGCTTTTTATGTAATTTTTGTAGATAATAGTTGAACATTGTTTTAGCTTCCATTAGAAAGACAAAATATTCATGTAAAATATGTCAACTTTTATTCAAAAATATACTCTACCTCTTTAAATATATTAAATTTTAATATAGTTTTAATAAATAAACAGATTATTATAATTGAATTTTCATATTCCCTATTAACAAAATATATTTTATCTATACGAATTGACAATAATGAATTTTTAGTAAATAATTTAATGATGATATTTATATGAAAACACGCATCGATGACTCATATAAAGAGACAACATTAAAAAAATTAAGTAGAAACATTTATGATATCATTATTGGATATAAGTAAATTATTTGCCATTTTTAGTAAAAATTTTTAATAAAATATTTGTATATTCTCTAGCTCGAAAAAAACATATAAAAAATCTTTTATCTTAATATTAGAAGCATGAAATTTATTTGATTTTCTTAAAAATCAATTATTTTAAATTGTTTTTGTACACTAAACATTTATGATTTTCTATATAAAATTGTTTTTTAATTAGTTTTTTTAAAAAATATCAAAGTTATTTTAAATACTCTTTTGGTATTAAAAAGATTAAATAAGTGTCTTAAATTTAGGATACGTAATATACGTAATAATTACATCTGTGTTTTTAAATGACTAAAAAAAATTATCAATTTTTCTATCATTACATCTCTCTCGTTTATAATGAAGCTTCATAATTTAGTACTTTCTTTCAATTCTGTATTCAAGAATAATTTATAAAAAAATTTTAAAACGATAGTACATATATTAATTACACCTATAAAATAAATAGTATTCTTTGTTTAATTTTATGTGAAAAATTAATCACTGACGTTTTAAATTTAAATAATTTTTTTGGATTTATCCTAAATATGTACGACACAAAAAATGCAAAAGAATTTTATGAACTTCAAATACAAATATCAAAAGAAAGGGATCGAGCAAATACCTTTTGTCTAAATCCTTATAGAGACATGAATTCGATCATGGCGCAAGAAAATTATCCAAAATGTGAAAGAAGAATTATTAGACAAAGATGCAATTGTCATAGTTGGTGCACCAATGCTTTAGTGGAATATAATACTTATGATTTTCGTTGTAAGTTGTGGTATATGTATAGTTACTTTGACGATAATACGTATTTAGAATGTCCTGATAATGATGAGCTAAGAGAGTTTATCAAAATAGATGATAAAAATGTAAATATTAGACGACTACCTGGAGTAAGAGACAAAGTAAAAGAAAACTATATTGAAAAAGTTTCTAATTATAATATAGCTTGTCTTAAAAATGAAAACGATCATGCTCTTTTAGATAAATTTGAAGAAGTTGAATGTGCTTCATATTTGGTTCGAGCATTTTGTAAAGGTAATATAGATTGTGAAGCGAGAATTTTTAAGAAAAAATGGATTCTACAAAAATGTCATGAGGGAAAAACTTTAAAGTATGCGGAATTTCATTCTGAAAATGTTGAATTCGTAAACCCACTTACTGGAATTAAATCAATAGAAAAAATGTTTCATTTAAGACCCAATTTACCTGTAATTATTGTTTTACCTAGAGAAACATATGGAAATGTAAATATGACACCGCCATATATACCTCCTTTAAAAGAAATTCCTCCTATAGATTATATTGACGATCTCTTAGAACCAGATGAAATACCTGATATTGACGTGGATTTCGGAGCAAATTTAAAATCTATAAATAATAATTTTTTAATTCGTGAAAGATTGAGAAACAATTATTTGGATAATAAAGCTCATTTTGAGAACATTATTAATAGTCATCAAAATTATAAAGAAGACCTAAATGCTGTTGATAATACTACAAGGTCAAATACACCAGTTTTTGCTATGAATGGACCAGCTCAATTAAGTTTTATTGGAGGAGTGTCACTGCTATCCTTATTTATGCTTTGTATCATACAAAGAAATCCATGGAATTCAAGAACTTTAAAAATCTGCTCATGTCTATTTTTATTCTTGATAATTGCATTGGGAATATTTGGAGTTTTCAATTTTTGAGCTTAAAAACTATTAGGTAGACTTTTTTGTAAATAAAAATATTTTATAATTTTTTTAGTATAAACATTATGACTTTTAAGTAATTATTATTGAATGTTAAAAAATTTTTAATATAAACAAATTGACTTTTAAGTAATTATTATTTAATGTTAAATTTTTTTTTAGTTTAACAAATTGACTTTTAATTAATTATTATTGAATGTTAAAAATTTTTATACCCGATGAAATATAAACTTATTTATAACTTAATTTGAAAAATAATTTATTCAGTAATATTTGTAATTTTTTCATCATAAATACCTCTTTTCTTTTTTCTAGGAGGTCTAACAGGTACTTCAATAGTCTTTATAGTTTTTTCAAAATAGGGATGTTTAGGTTTATTTCTTCTAATCTGAGCAAATGTATTCAGACTATATTTCTCGCTAGATTCTGACGATGAATAATTTATATCAGAAAAAAAAATTGCATCTTTAAGGATTTCTTTATATTCTTTTGAAGGTTTGTTTTTATTAGGAGTTCCCCAAAAATTGTTTTCTGAAATTAAAGAGTCACCATAAACGTTAAATACACATTCTTTAACTTCTTCTGGTTTTTTTAATTTTTTTAGAGTATTAGAAAAATATTTTTTTATCTTTTTGCAATTATTAGTTATTATATTATCTTTGTCAGACTCATAACTATAATCGTCCCATTTCTTTTTTTCTATTTTGTAAGATCTTTTATTATTCTTCTTCTTAAATAACTTGCGAAAAAAATCTTTTTTCGGTGATCTGATAAATGTTCGAAATCTATTAATTAGAGATGGTTTATCACAAGGGATGCAATATAAATCATCGGAATCAAGATCTTCTATTTCGTCATTCACTCTAGTAGATGATATATATAGTGTAAAGAGTAGTATAAAATATTTCATAGGGGTAATATCAAATTAGTTTATTAATTGATACTTAAAAATACAGTACACATAATTCGAATTAACTCCTTTTAACAACAAAACTCTTTTTCTTAATAAAAAATATCAGTAACAAAATCAACCAATAAATTTTTTAATTAAATTTTTAATAAAAAAAATATTCACTTATAGATGAAAAATCGTCAATATCTTATTAAAAAAACTAGAAATATTTTTTTCATAAAAAAAGAAGATAAATAACAAATTACGAAAATGATTATAATTATATGTCATCATAAATATTTAAAATTTTTAAATTCAACATTTATTTATTTTTTATCCCACAATTACAAAGAAAATTCTATTTCGATAACAGAAAAGCTTAAACTAGTAATAATTAACCTACTTTTTAGATTTAGCTAATAAATATTATCAAAGTTTTATAAAAATTTAAAATGTATCCTTGTTAGTCCAGTGGTTAGGATATCGGTCTTTCACACCGGGGGCAGGGGTTCGATTCCCCTACGAGGAATTTTTATTAAAAATGTAATTATCATTTAACATTAAATATTCAATTAAGATTATCTATTACTTTAGAAACAAATTTAATTCAAAATCTTGTCTTATAATTCTATTTCATTAAATCTCTATTTTGATATATTATAGAATCACAATCTAACTCCTATTTAATTTATGTCATGAACATCTTTCATCTGACATATTATAGATTCACATTTTACTCCTAATTTAATTTATGTCAAAATAATATTTTCTTCTGACATAATCTAATGTGTTTTTCATCAAAATTTATATTTACCATTTAAATTTAAAAAAAAATTTCAATGTTCATTTGCTAAAATATCTTACGTCACTTTTCTATTTGTATTTTTTTCTAATATTTTTTAAAATTTAAAAACCCAAATAAAATCGAGCCATGCATATTGTACAAAAAGAAAGAAAAAGAACATTTTTACATGATGCAGTAGATATAATATCAATGAGCACACATTCATTAGAATCAGATGATTTTAACAGATGTTTTCAGCCGATTTCAAGGCATGAGATGGATTCGAGTGGTATACTTTATGTATTTTCCTTCTTCATCAGATATTGTATTCTTTTACCATTTCGATTAGCTTTTTTAGGAGCAGCACTTCTTATTTACATTCTCTTGATTTCAAAAGCTTTAATAAAAAAGTGCGATAATGAAATGACTTTTGCTTATATATTTATCATAAAAGCAGTTAACTTTATTATTGGTGCCCGGGTCAAGCATTATGGAGAAAAAAGAAATCTTGATAGACCTCATCTATTTGTATCGAATCATACATCATTTGTTGACTTTATATTGCTAAGCAATTATGGGCGTCCACATGCTTGCGTATCAGAGAATCATGGAGGTTTGTTTTATATGTTCTTTAGTTTAATTCTTGGTAGAAATGGTTCTATAGCTTTTAAAAGATGTGAACGATTGGATAGATCTCTTGTTAAAGAAAGAATGAAATCCCATGTTGCTCTAAATAAGTTGCCCATGTTAGTTTTTCCTGAGGGTACATGTGTTAATAACAAATTTTCTGTTATGTTCCAAAAAGGAGTATTTGAATTGGATATTGATATTTGCCCTGTATCTATCGTATATAGGAGAACTTTAATGGATCCCTACTGGAATAGAAGAAGACACGGATTTGCGGTACATTTATTATATTTAATGACTAGATGGTATATCGAGGCTGATGTTTTCTGGTTACCACCCGTAAGAAGAAATGAGAATGAAACCCCTTCTGAATTTGGAACTAGAACTAAGAAATTAATTTCACAGAGAGCTAAAATTAAGAATACATTATGGAATGGGTATCTTAAAAGTTCCCCTGCTATAAAAGATAGAGATTTGATGAAAGTAGCTTATATAAAGACTTATTGTGCTATCAGAAATAATACACTTAAATTGGAACATGACGAAAGTTTAGACACTACATCTATTTATAATTGTATTTTTTTTGAGAAATATTCTTACAAAGAGTTTTTAAATGAAATTCTTAAGGAATATCACAGACTAAAAAATCTTCCTTCGCATAGTCAAGATAGTCTCATTTCAACACTAAGCTCAAAATCTACTGTTCGTTTCTCAAAGAAAAAAAAGTGTTCATGCAGCAAATATCTTTGCAAAAAAATTAACAAATACAAATTTAAAAGCTGTAAATTGGATGTCTTAAGAAATGGAATGTAAAATAAAACTAAATTCAGTATTTAATATCTAGCATAACTTCTTTTTAGTCTATTATACAAATTCTTCCAATTAGTTATTCCTTGATCTTCAAAGTGATTTTCTTTCCAGTCTCTCACGTTAAGTCGATTTAACATGCTAGTGAATGTAAAGTTAGAACCGTGCATGAGATTATTCCAAAATTCAATAGTATCTTCTATTACATTGTTAGTTACATTGGATAAGCATGAAGGATTATTTACATAGTCGGTACCGTATGAACTCAATTCAGAAAGTTTTTCGTAATTGGCTTTTGTTTGTATCATCAATAATCCTCTTGATCTGTATTTATTGCTAGAACTTCTATCAGAAAATACAGTGTAATATGAGGTATTATGTAGAGAAGTAGATACGAATAGGGCTAATTGCTCTGGATTTGAACCTATATTATTATAAATCGAGAATAAAATATTTCTTGTTTGGCTATTTCTTGAAAGTTCTCCATTACATGCACTAATTGTAGCTTCATAAAAATTTTCAAAATTTATATTAGCTGAAAATCTTTCTAAGGGTTGGAAGTCATTATCTTCAACATAACGTAAAGTACTAACTCTTCTAGATGGAGTTATATCTTCATAAAATCCACCATATCTTTCATTAAAAGCTCTTCTAGCTGGAGTTCTTTCTAAAGGTTGATTATAAATTGATGAAGAATTGTTGAATCCATGTCTTGATTCATAACTATAATGAGATTCTAAAGGATAATTACCAAAATGATCGTTGAATTCATCTCTGAGTCTATTTAAGCCTACTTGTTCTGAACCTCTGAGTCTTCGAATTAAACCGTACTGAGTTTGTCTGGTATAATCAGATGTTAAATCAAAATCCTCTTCATCAAATAGAAAAGCACATAAACAAATTGTGTTGTATAATTGAAAAGACAGTGCTAACATTGTGGGTCACAATAAATTTCTTTTTATATTAAATTAATTGTTTTTTTATAAACAAACAAAAAAACATTAGCAATAATAAATTAATTCCTTTAGTAGTAATACATAAAAATATTGCTATAAATGGATTAATTAATAAAAATATTTTGATATTTTTTGCGTAAAAAAAACATTAAATAAAGATTTTTTATTTAATGTCAAAATTTAAATTGTTTGGAAATTACATCATATGATTTAAACTTTTTAGTATATTAATTTAAATATTTGTAAATAATTATTAAAAATATATTAATATTAGTAAAAATTATGTAAATTAAAAATTATTGTTTGTTTTGTAAATATGAAATAATTTGATATATTGAAAAATTGAAGTAAAATATTTTTGAAATCTGTAATAAAAATATACTTTGATTTTAATCTTTTCTGATTCATATTTTAGAAAACTACAAAAAAAATAATCAAGTTTCCTCACTTACAAATTAAATAATAATTTAATATTTTAACATCTTAAAAATCTCTTATAAATGAATTTTAAAACAAATTTGTTGTATGCTGTATGTATGTTTTTTATATTTAAAACTTTTAATTCACTTATGTTAATGTTAAACTCATCCTTAACTCTTTTAATATTCTCATTTTAGTTAAATTAAAATTTTTTGCTAAAGTTTATTTGCATAAAACATTCTGTCGTAAAGTTTAAAACCTTAAATGAAATTAATTTTATTATATGATCGATAAGTAAACTTTTTTGTATATAAAGATATAAATTTATTTTTTAATTAAAGTAATAAATAATTAGTTTATATCTAAAAAAATAAAATTAAAAATGTAAATTTAAGAAATCAATTACTAATAAAAATAAACAAGATTTATAAACAAAATAAAATTTCAATTAAATTAAATTAATACAAAATATATTCATATTATAAAAATGATAAAAATAGTGGATACATATATTTCAAATACAAATTTTATTGAGTATAAATGTCAAGCAAATCAACATAAATTTCTTTACGATATTTGATCTCACAATCCATTTTTTTGTCTTTTCCACTTGCGTATTTTTGCCAGGCTACAGTCTTCAAAGCTTTCATCATATCCTCAAATGTAAGTTTAGCTTTTCTTGGCATGATTTTCTTCCAGAATCTTATTGTATTAACAATGTTTACTACATTTACTTTGGCTAAATAATCAGGATTTCTTAGATAATCAACAGAAAATGGTAATCCAATTTCATTAAGTTTCTTATAATTAGCCTCATCACGAATCATAAGCAAACCTCTGCTCTTATAAGTCATTTTTTGATGAGTTTCAAAAACTTTAAAGTATGAAGTATTATGTAATGCAGAAGCTGTGAAAAGAGCAAATTCGTTTGGTGTTCCATTTAAGTTTTGAGCGATAATCGTTAAAATTTTTTCCATTTGATCGCCGTATACTTTAAAATCATAAGCGGGTACTTTACTTTTAATATATTTAAGAGTTAACTCAACATAGCGTCTTGGTGCTCCGCATCCAAAAGGTCTAATAGGCTTCTTGCAAATTCTAGTATTAATTGAGTTTGATATACACTTTCTTCTTCTGACAATGATATCAAATATATTTTCACATAGTACTTCAACTTTTGGAACTTTGATAGTGCACTCATCTTGTTTTCTTAGAGGAAGAGAAGTTCTTGATAGATTACTACTATCAAATTGTGTACCTTTAAGTAATTCGGAGTAATTTGCACATAAACTAAATCCCAATATAGAAACGATCACAGTAGAAGTTAGCTTCAACATGGGGGTAAACTTTTTTCAAATTATATATCTTTTAATTTTAATTAATTAAAAAACAAACAAAAAAATTAAAAGATAATATGTATATATTTGGATCTATTTTGAAGTTTTATAGATTTTTTTACTTCTATAAATTTTATAATAAACAAACAAAGTTCGATAAATTAAATGAGTCAAAAAACAAACTAAAATAAAAATTTATTTTTTAACAAGTTCATCCTCAAGCATATTCATTATCTTAATTAATATCGTATTTACTTCATAAAATTTTAATTTATGAATCTTAGATATTTCTTCAATAGATTTGTGTTGACATCCAATCATCAATAAAACACTTTGCTGCAATAAACTAAGCTGAACATTCATCTGGTCATTAAAATATTTTCTAGCTATAAGAGGCATTATATCAATAATTTCTAGAATATCTATGATTCCTCTACAATACTTATTAATTCGTTTTGTATCTTCATCTGAAAATATTATTTTTTCTTCTATTTGATTATAAACTTTATTAAATAGTAAAACTAATGATAAAGATGAACTCAAATTTGTAAAAGAATATCCCAATTGACCTATAAATCTAGTTTTGAAAGTTTTGTAATATTTTAATAGGCTTGTGTCTAGAAGAGGATCGACAGATTTCATTAAAATCAGTGTGTGTTCACCAGTAATAAAACTAACGGTCTGTTTTATACAAATGGGCACTAATTCATGTTTTTTCCAAAAATTAAGAAGTCTTTCTGTTACACCAAATGAAGTTCCTATCCAAGAAATTTTAGGTATTAATATATCACTAGAATCATGAAATACCACATCTTTACCATAATCTTCAATTCCAATCTTTACTCTGGTCAAGGAAGAATGTTGATTAGTCTTTAAAAAATCAACAAGAAGTTCTAAAGCACGGGATCCATAACCCATAGACATATAGTCCGGATGAACAGCTATTCTTACTATTCTGAGTCCAAGATAATTTAAAAAATCTTTATCATAATTTGTTTCGGAAACTATCCAGGGAATGAGATTTCCTTTTTTAGTCAAACTTTTTTGGCATCTTCCTTCAAAAGAAACGTGTATTGCACACAAAACCCTCGGCACAATTTTACCATTTGAATTGATTGTTGTCAATAAAGTAAATATTTCATGACTTGGTGAATCTGCAAGTATTTGTATATCATTAGGACTATTTTTATAATGCGAAGCAATAAATAAACTAAAAACTTCATTCAAAATGTCTTCACTGTGTGAATTACCGCTAAATAAAGCATCTCTATCGACATAATACAAGTCACAACTGGTTGGAACAGGGCAATTATTAAGTTTTTTCACATTGATATTTAAAAGTAATGTCTCATTGAGCCAACTCTCTACGGGATCATAATTTCCATATCTAATAGATGCACTCATACTCATTTCTTTATATTTAAACGGATTATCTGAATTGCTAGTTTCTCTAAGATATTCTGTCATTTTTGTCGAGAAAGCTCTTCCTGTTCCTTCATATCCACTACTTGTTGTAGCCATTATGATTAAATTAGGAAATAGTAATTTTTTTAACAAAGGCAGAGGAATAGCCGCAGCTTCATCAATAATGAACATATCTGGATGATATTTTAGCTCATCAAATGGATTGAAATATTCAATCGACTGCTTCATATTTTTTAAAATTTCTATTCTTTGTACTAATCGTTTTTTAGATTTAAAACTGTAAATTATTTTAAAATCTTTATATTTTTTGTAACCAATAGCTTCTAGTCCATGTATTATAAATTCAAATACCATTTTTATATTTTCCAAAGCTGGTGCTGCTATATAAATAGATGAATATTTTAAATCAATAGCTTTAGCTATAGAAATACCTAAAGCAACTGATTTTCCTCTTCCTCTACCTGCTTGAATCGAATAAATCATTCTTTCCGTTCTGTCCTTTACAGCTGATATAAGTTCCCTTATTACGTTTTTTTGGTCTATTGTTTTTCCCATATTAATTAGTGTTTTATCATAATCCAAGACATCATTAGTTTCTTCATTACACTTGATTTCATTATCAGAGCAATTCACTATCTCTAAATCAAATTTTGTACATGAAAGTACTTGAAAGGCAGAATTAATGAATACAGTAAATTTAGTATCAGTCAATGATCTGAACAATCGTTTATTGTACCTTGGAACAAAATCTTCATCCAAAAGAAAATCTGATCTTGCTTTTACAAGTGAATCCAAAGAGTTTACATTATCCAATAATAAAACTACAATTCCACCTCCCCTAACTGTCTCGATACTAAGAGCAATAAGGTTTGGAGTCAAAGATTCAAAATCTTGGAGAATAAGCAGATCAACAGTCTGTCCTAAAATTTTGTCCCCTTCATTATAACTAATAAATTGAATATCTTGTGATTTAATAAAATCATTTAACCTCTTTTGATCATCTTTTTCACAACTTGAATTTTCAACTTCTTTTACCATGGCATTATTTTTATGGCACCATATTATTGATTCAACAGATTTTGTAGAATTAGCAGCCAAAATACTATAAATATGTGGAATATGTCTTTTGGTATTCTCTCCGATAAGAACAAAGAAACATCTATGATTTACACTTTTACTGTATTTTACTAAAGATAGAATTCTATTATCTGTTTTCATAACTAACGGTTAGAAATTAAAAAAAATTATATTTTTATATATCTAATCAGTAAAACAAAATACAAGAAGAAGATAATACCTTTTGTGATAGCATAAAACTAAGTACAACAAAGCTTTTAGATGATATTAATGCAAGTTAAGAGTTATTTAATTATAAAATAGTAAAAAATGATTCATCTTACAGCATATAGAATTAGATCATGAAATTAACTTATATATATTCCAGAATATGTAAATGACTCTAGTGAACTTGAATCTAAAATTATATTTTAACTTAAAAAGTTAACAATAGAAAAGTCAAATGATGACTTTAGACTTCTTGCACATGAAGAAGAAATTATAAAGTCCAAAATTAAATACATTTTTTATAGTTTATTTTTGTACAAATTTTGTAATGTCTCATTTATATCTCGTTTATAATTATTCACATCAGAAAAAACAAAATATTTGGGCAGTTTAAAATTTTTTGGTTCGAACGGTATTGTAAAATTTTTAGGAAATAAAAAAGGAGGAATTCTAAATCCAAAATTATTTTTACTAAATTTAGTTTCATAATCCTTCATTTGTTTTTTATGTGTTTCAATCTCATCTTTTAACTTTTCATCCTCAAGTATCTCCATAAAATATGTCTCCTTCATTATCTTATGCTTGGATCCGTTTATATGCATCTTCCTTGATTTGTATGTATTAAGATGAAGTTTTTTGTTACATATCTCACACTTAAATTTTTTCATAGGCCCTTCTTGTTTTATAAATTATTTTCAGTTAATACCCTAATGGCAGACCAAAGACTTCCAATATTTCCAACAAGAATGAATTTAAGACTTATAGATAACAAAGAAAAAAGTGCGGAAAAAGGTAGAGTTCTTCTTAAGAGGAAGAGTGATTCTCTTAAACAGAAGTTTAAAATTATCGAACGAGAATACAACGAAAAGAAAAAAGATATAAACAAAATGTTGAAAGATGCATTTTTTAAAATGTCAGAGGCAGAATTCTTAGGAGCTAATTTACAAATGTACATTCATGAATGTCAAAAACAGCCTGTGTATGTAAAAACATCAGTAGAAGTTATTTCAGGCGTTACTCTTACAAATTTTGAATTAGATAAATCAAATATAAAAAGTATTCTATGGTTAGATAGAAGTGGTCATGTTCTTAATGATTGTAGGAATAGTTTTTTACATGTTCTTGAGTTGCTTATAGAATTATCAGCTCTTTCTAATAGCTTTAAAGTTCTTGAACATGTTTTGATGTCAACGAATAGAAGAGTGAATGCTTTGGAATTTAACGTTATTCCTAAATTACAGAATACGATTGGATATATTAATTCAGAATTAGACGAACAAGATCGCGAAGATTTTTTTAGACTTAAAAAAATCCAAAGCCTTAAAAATAAAAAATAAATTGTATTTACTTACGTTTAATAGTAGAAATCTGGTTGATTATCATTTCTTTCTACGACTTTAGTATAAGCTTCTTCGAAATCCTTGTGATTTACAACATAACGACTAGATCTTACAGCTAAAGTACCTGCTTCTTGACATATTGAATTTATATCAGCACAACTTATTCTATCCGGTCTATTTACAAGAACTTCTAAATTAACGTCATTAGCAAGACTCATTTTTCCTGTAACTGTAGAAAATACCAATCTTTTTTGTCTTCTATCTGGAAGAGGAAATTCAATTTTTCTATCTAATCTTCCAGGTCGAAGTAATGCAGGATCGATAGTATCAGCTCTGTTTGTTGCCATTATAACTCTTACATTACAATTTTGATCAAATCCATCCATTTGATTTAATAATTCTAATAGAACTCTTTGGACTTCTCTATCTGCTGAAGTAGATGCATCAAATCTTTTTGTCGCTATAGAATCAGCTTCATCAATGAACATTATACTTGGTTCATGTTCCCTTGCTAATCTAAAAACATCTCTTACCATTCTTGGACCTTCTCCTAAGTATTTTTGAACAAATTCCGATCCATTTATAGAAATAAAAGTTGCTTTCGTATGATTCGCTACTGCTTTAACAAGCATTGTTTTTCCAGTTCCTGGTGGTCCATAAAGTAAAACTCCTCTTGGAGGTTCAATTCCTATTTGTTTGTATAAATCATGATGTAATAAAGGAAGTTCAACTGTTTCTCTTATTTCTTGTTTTTGTACATCTAATCCACCTACATCAGCATAAGTTACATCTGGTTTTTCACTATCAGCCATTACAGGGATAGCACTATCAGCTTCTGGCGGTAGAACATCTACAATAGCACTAGAGTGTCGATGTAAGGCTACTGTAGTATTTGGTTTTAAAAGTTCCCTGTCTACAGTAGAAAGTATTTTAACTACATAATTACTTCCTGCTGTACTTCCTACAATCGCTGTGTTACTATCAATAGGTTCTAAAAATTGTCCCATAATTAATGGTACACTCTTTACTCTATTAATTTCCTCCTTAGCATGTCTTTCTTCTCTTTTTAATATTTCTATTTCTTTTCTTACATATTCTTCTCTAAGAGAAAGTAATTTGTATTCTTTCTCTTTTTCCTTGTATGTTATAAATTTGTACTCTGATGAAATATTCTGTTTTATCATTTAAGGGTAAATTTTTCATTTTATTTCTACCAAACAATTTATAGGATAAAAATATTTTACTAATTGTATTAGAATATTTATTGTTATACAGATAAATATTAATTTTTCTTTACTGATCATATATAGAATATTTAATGTTATAAATATTTTATTAATTATATGTAGAAAATTTATTGTTATAAATATTTTATTAATTATATGTAGAAAATTTATTGTTATAAATATTTTATTAATTATATTTAAAAAATTTATTGTTATGTATATTTTATTAATTGTTATGTATATTTTACCAATTGTATTAGAGTATTTATTATTATATAGATACATATTAATTTATCTTTACCAATTATATGTAAAAAGTATTGTTATATAGATACATTTTAATTTATTGAAGAATAGAATCAAAAAATTTGTGATTCAAAGCATCTTCTGCTGATATTCGTGTATCTGCATTAATGTCTAACAGTTTATATAATAAATCATATCCATCAGGTTCAAGCTCAAGAAAAGGATTCATGCTTTCTACAATTCTTTCAAATGGTACTCTATCTTCAGGTATAGTATCTATATTAGATTTCCATATTCTACCATACTTTTTAGCAGCTTTACGCATTTCTTTATGTCCAAAAATAGTGCCTATTTCTACCAAAGCATCGATATCATCAGTTGAATAAAAAAATGGATACTGAACACAAAGAATGTTTAAGAAAATAACACCCGCTGACCAAATATCTATAGCACTGGTCTGATACTGATATTTAAAAATAACTTCAGGTGCTCTAAATCCTCTTGTACCTGCTCTTGGTGCTTTAATTTGAGGACGAGTGTCTCTTTCGTAATATCCAGGGGGTTTCGATCGAGACACTACAGAATTAAAGAATATTACAGGTTTATTTTTTGATTTAGTCAATTCCGAATTTTTTTTCTGTTCAAATTTCGTTGCATATTGTGCTAACCCGAAATCTATCAAATATCCTTGTTCTAAATCCCGGTTATATAAAAAGTTACCTGGTTTAATATCCCTGTGTATAATTTTACACTTGTGCATGTGATTAATTGGAAGGAGTAGATTATACATATATTTTTTTATATCGTAGATAGTACAAGATGCAATAAAATCTCTAAATTCTGTAAACTCAAAATATGGAAAAATTGCTACGATTTGATCCTCATGACGAATTACTCCTAAAATTGGTATACAGTTATTCTGGCCTTTTAGATCGTTTAAAAAATTTAATTCGTCTATAACCCTATTTGGTGCACTCGTTTTTGTAATAGCTTTGAGTGCAACATATATATTAGTACGTATATCCAATGCTTTATAAACTCTACTAAATGTTCCTTCTCCTGTTTTACTTATTATATTGTACTTGTTTCTAAGAAATTTTAGATGTTCTAATTCTTCATGATCAAGATTCTCAGTCATGGGATAAGAAAAAATTAATTATTTATTTTACAATTATATGTTTAGCTTACATACATTTTCAAAATCATTTTATTACTTAAAAGAGTATCTCATGTAAATAAATTAATTATTTATTTTTTTAGCTTACATACATTTTCAAAATCATTTTATTACTTAAAAGAGTATCTCATGTAAATAAATTAATTATTTATTTTTTTAGCTTACATACATTTTCAAAATCATTTTATTACTTAAAAGAGTATCTCATGTGAATAAAATAATAGTTATTAATATACAAAATTTATTTATCAACGGACTCTTAAGGTGAAATAATTAGATTGTTATTATAACTTATGTTCCAAGAATGCATTAATTTAGAGTTTAATTCAATACATAATTGGCAGTACAATAAAATGACATGCCTATCTTCACACCTTCATCTTAGTGAGGGATAATATATATTAATAGTGGTTCTATACAGGAGTATTATTTCTGTTTTGTAAATAATACATTGTTATGTCTAAAAATATTTATACTTCTTCTAAATAATTAATAGTCACTGAATTTAATTTCTTTATTATTGAACAATGTCTTAAAACTCTTTTTATTTTAATGCTTATTTATTAGCTTCTTGTAAAAGTACATCTTTTAGGTATCAGATAATACTTCATTATTGCAAGGAAACGAACACGTTTTTATAAAAAATAATGAAGAATGTTCATATAGTATGTTTATACATTGTAATCACTTAAGTTACAATTCTTCCTATTATTTATTTACTTAAAAACTTTTTTTAGTTTACATATCTACAGATGAGAAAATTCATTAATATATAAAATGCTTAAAATTATACACTAATTTTTACATAGAAATTAACTACATTCTAAGAACGGAAAAACTTTAACTAGTAACATATAAAAAGTTAGAAATTAAATAATTAAAGTCATTCCTGCTCTAAAAACGGAAAATCTTTAGAATTACATTAAATAATTTATTAAATTAGTTGACTTAGATACATAAAAGTATCTCCATTATTTTTGTCACGAGATTCAACCTTCGAACAGTATGTGAAATTTCCTTTACTTATTTGGTCTATACGATGCTTGAAGAAATCTAAACAAGGATCGAAAGTATTTCCTTTTAACAGATCAGATACCTTAACTATTTTTATACAATCTCCATTGTCATAATCCTCTGATCCAATATCACAAGAGTCTTTTTTAGTGTTATATTTTGATTTCTCATTATATTTATCCTTATTAAATATCTTATTAAGTGTACTAATATCAAATTCTTCTTTTTCTTTCTCTTCTTTAGACTTCGTATTCTCCAATTCTAATTCATCATCATAAAATAACGAATTTTTCTGTTTTCTGTATTGAACTTGTTCAGATTTATTTGTATTTGATTTATCTTCATTATCTTGTTTTACTTCCTTATTCTTTATTCCTATAGCTATTATATTATTAATTTGATCATCAGTATCTTCCAAACTTTTTTCCATTAAATCAAAGTAATCATCTTTACGTCTCTTAAGTTGAATATTAGAATCTTCTGTATTTGTATCAAATAAAGCTGTATAGCAAATATTAATCTTAGGTGTGATACTACAAACAATCCTCTCATTATATTTTAGTTTAATTGACATTTCAAATGCTCTATTTATAGTCACATTCAGTCTTTTTAGATCTTCTTCGGAAATCCCTTTGATATATTTAATTAACTCTTCAATAGAAATACCTTTGTCCTGTAATATTTGTCCAATTATATGGTAAGAAACTGTTAATTTATTTGTATCCAATATCAAGGATGATAATTTGTATTGTTCACAATCTTTGATTTGTGGTTCTATATTCATATTACAAAAGTTTCTAAGTTCTATAAAATTGTGTGATGATCTATCTTCTAATTTAATATGCGATTTTTTGTAACTTGAAGTAACTGAAGATTTACTCGTCGATTTGCTTGAAAAATTAACGGATGAAGATATTCTTCCTATATTACCCGATCCTTTCACAAAAGTTGCCATTTCAGTTATATCATGTTTTTTAGTTGGGCATAACTTAATATTCTTCTTTTTTGTACAGTCTATAGGATAAACTGGTTGATATATCGGTTTTTTATATACTGGGACGACCTTTGGGATTACTGGTGAGGGTACAACTACCTGAGATTTTATTTGAGGAGGTACTATTGTCTTTGGTTGAACTATTGGTTGAGTTTGAACATATAAAGGCTTTGGCTGAACTACTGGTTGAGATACTATTATATTTGGTTGTACTACAGGTTGAGATACTATTATATTTGGTTGTACTACTTGCTGAGGTAGTATTATATCTTGTTGAACCACTGGTTGAGTTTGAACATATAAAGGCTTTGGCTGAACTACTGGTTGAGATACTATTATCTTTGGTTGAACCACTGGTTGAGATACTATTATCTTTGGTTGAACCACTGGTTGAGATACTATTATCTTTGGTTGTACTACTTGCTGAGGTACTATTACCTTTGGTTGAACCACTGGCTGAGATACCAAAACTTTTGGTTGTACTACTGGTTGAGGTAATATTATCTTTGGTTGTACTACTTGCTGAGGTACTATTATCTTGGGTTGAACCACTGGCTGAGATACCAAAACTTTTGGTTGTACTACTGGTTGAGGTACTATTATCTTTGGTTGTACTACTTGCTGAGGTACTATTATCTTTGGCTGGACCACTGGTTGAGGTACCAACACTTTTGGCTGAGCCACTGGTTGAGGTACTATTACCTTTGGCTGTGCCACTGGTTGAGTTTGTACATATAAAGGCTTTTGCTGGACCACTGGCTGACTTTGTACATATATAGGCTTTGGTTGTACTACAGGTTGAGTTTGTACATATAAAGGCTTTGGCTGTACCACTGGTTGAGTTTGTACATATAAAGGCTTTGGTTGAACCACTGGTTGTGTTTGTACATATAAAGGCTTTGGCTGAACCACTGGTTGAGTTTGTATATATAAAGGCTTTTGCTGGACCACTGGTTGAGTTTGTATATATAAAGGCTTTGGTTGTACTACTGGTTGTGTTTGTACATATAAAGGCTTTGGTTGTACTACTGGCTGAGTTTGTACATATAAAGGCTTTGGTTGTACTACTGGCTGAGTTTGTATATATAAAGGCTTTTGCTGGACCACTGGCTGTGTTTGTACATATAAAGGCTTTGGTTCAATGTTATTACTTATCATCTTAAAAATATTGTCTATATTATTGAATCCTATTACAGGTTCAGATTTTCTAATATAATCCTGAGTATTCTCTTCTTTAATAACTGGCTTACATTCATTAAGATTTGTACTGAAAGCAGGTTTACCTTCTACATAAGTATTTACTTTACTAATATTATTATTAATAAACTGGGCTAAAGGTGCTCCTTTTAACTTCTGCGAATCGCATATTGGTACTAGTCTGATTACATATCCATAAAATAGAGGTGTAATAATAAATATGATCATCATCTTCATCATCTTTTTTTTTTATTTTGTTATTATTTATTTTTTGTTATTACTGTTTCAAAAATAAATTAAAACAATTAACTTTTTATCCTTTTAATTTAATTTAATTTTACGTGTATACAATTTATAATTATTAATTGTAATAAAGTTTATTAAACTACTAAACTATGTAACAATGATTAATTTTTATTTAATAATTCATTAGTGCATATATTATCATGACAAACTAGAAGTGCCTGATTTTGCTGTTTCAAAATGACTCATATTTTTAAAAAATGATACTTTATTCTAATGCTTGATTAAAAAAATTTTACGGTATTTATAAAATCAAAAGAGTAGCTTAAATTACTAAAATATGAATCTAACCTGATATTTTTTTTAGTAAATATTCATCAAAACGTTTCAATTAATATATGATGTGTATTTTTTTTCGGAATTGTTATATAACTTTAAATACGTAATGTTTTGAAAATTCAATCATAATAGAATTTTCATAAAATTTTTCTATAATTTTCAAAAATGTTGCTTTTTTTAACTTAAATATTTTGACAAATGTTTCTTGTAATTTAATCATAAACTATCTTCGCATACTAAATTCAATCTTTAAATAATTTTATTGTAATTTAATCATAAAATATCTTAGCATACTAAATTCAATCTTTAAATAATTTTATTGTAATTTATTTACAAATTATCTTAGCATACTAATTTTAATCTTTAAATAATTTTATTGTAATTTAATCATAAAATATCTTAGCATACTAAATTCAATCTTTAAATAATTTTCTTGTAATTTAATTATGAACTATCTTCGCATACCAAATTTAATCTTTAAATAATTTTATCCCATTAATGCATAAAATAGAAGCAAAAATAGGAATTATAAATAAATCAAAAGGAAGTGGTTTTTTTAAATGTAACTCCACATCGGTAATATGTGTAGTAGATATAAACAACAGACATGAACAATTAAAATCAGAAGAATATGATAAACTCATCATAGATGTTAAGTACAGAAATATTAATAAAAAATCATACGACAAATATTTTACACATATAGTAAGAAAAATAATACAGGAATCTGTACTAAACATAGATATTTGTAAATCTTTGTTTGTCAACTTAATTATTGATAGTACATCATCAAATACATTATGGTGTGCTATTAATGCTGTTTTCCTTGGTCTAAGTGAATGTGGTATACCTCTTAAATGTTTATATTATGCTAGTACAGGGTTTTCTGATAAAGAGGATGTATTTGTTTATGATTCAGAAGGGAATCTAGTATGGTATCATGCATTCTATAATATAGAAGATATCGATATGAAAAGTGTATCTGGATACTATAAATATGTAAAAGAAGTTCAAGATTTCACTATACGAAATAATTTAGTCCTTAAAAATATACAATAAATTAAAGTCCTTAAGATTAATTATTTATGCATATTTTTTAACCCCTAATATGGATTTCAATTTTAAATATCCTACTCTTGATCTTCAATATTTGATTCATAAAGCTACTACCTCAAATGGGAAAGAAGCTTTAAGGAAACATCTAATTGCAAATAATATGTCTAGTGTGTACACCAACTTGATATCTAAAAATATATTGCAGAATAATAAACAGGATATCCAATTAATTAAAGAATCGAAACAAAAAAAAATATCTGATCTTCTAGAATTAAAAGATAAAGATCCTGAGAATTCTTCATATGTAAAATCTATCGATATTCAAATTGCTGAATTATATGCTCAATTTATGGATACAGAAGAGTCTTTGGAAATATGTAAAAATATCTTGAGAGATGAAAACTCTTTCAGTTTGCAGATGGATATATATTTATGCAGAATGAGAATAGGTATGCTTACTAAAAATAAGAAATTATTAGAAGAGAATGTTGAATTAGCTAATGATTGTTGTGAAATGGGATGTGATTGGGATAGAAGAAATAAATTTAAAATCTATAAGGCAATCTACCATCTCAGTAAAGGATCTTTTAAAGAAAGTGGTCAATTTTTTAGTGAATCTCTTCCTTCTTTTGAAAAAAATGAAGTAATTGATTTTAAGAATGCTGTGGAATATTTGATTTTCTGTGGACTTCTTACCTTTGAAAGAGTAAATATAAAAAAACATCTATTAGATTGTCCTGAAGTACTAGAAATAGGAAATAAAAAGAGTATAGAATTAATTAGATCAATGTATGAATGTAATTATTATGAATTTCTTCCTAATCTTTATAATTACCTTATAACAGTCAAGGAAGATTTCTATCTTTACAAATTTGTTGATTATTTCTGTAGAGAAATGAAAATTAAGATTTACAAACAGCTACTTAACAGTTATCAATCTCTTGATCTAAAAAATATGGCTGATTTATTTGGAATAGAAGCAGAATTTCTTGAAAATGATTTGGCTTCTTTTATTGTCGAGAGAAGAATAAGTTGTAAGATAGATAAGATATCTAATACAATTGTTATAGATGAAGAAGAATATGATGGAATTAAAGATATAGCAGATGAAGGAAGTAAGCTACTAAGAACTATTCAGAATAGCATAAATAAATGAATTGTATGAAATTATTTTTTCCTGTTTTATTCAACACATAAAAAACTATGAAATAATAAAATGCACCTGCCGAGGTTCGAACTCGGGACCTTGTCCGTGTGAAGGACACGTGATAACCACTACACTACAGTTGCTTGAGTTCCAATTTTTAAAAACTTTTTCATATTTTCTCCTTATTTTCAATTAGCTAATAAAACATATTGTTGATTTTTCTAAATTTTGACTTCTCACCCCTTTCTGTATTCATGATTGAAGATATCGTGAAATATAAATTATATTTTTCTAAAAATATTGAAAACAAAGTAGATTACTCTGCTAAGCTTAATTATCTCTTTACTAAAATCTTAGATCATTTAAAAATAAAATACAAAAACACTTATAATCTTATTAGATCCTCACTCATCTTCTACTTATTTCTCATACCAGAGGATATTCTAGTAAAATCTACAGTTGATCAGATAAAAGGTTTATTTACTTTAGAAAATATTATTAAGAATAGTACAGATATAAGTGATAATAATCTAATAGACGAATTTGATAACTTTGAGGAATCATCTTTCAATCTTCAAACATTTGACTATGTAGAATCATCTTTATATACCCAAACATTTAACTTTGTGAATATTAATACGAATATTAATCTACTTGAATATCATCCACTTGTACTTAATAATATCGATAACAAGAATAAAATCATAAGAAAAATATTGAACAAACTTGTTATAGCAATAAAATTAGATGTATTTGGAGGATCTAAGTATATCGATTTTTACAAGGAAATTGAAGATAGCTTAAGTAAAACACTAGAAAAGAAGAAGAAAAATGAAATTAATACAAAAACAACACGGGGCGGCATTAAGAAAAAAATAAAGAAAATGAAGAAAAATCAATCTTAATATCCCAAATAGACTTTAAGAAAATAAAGTATTTTTCTATATTTAATCTATAATAGCTTATCAAGAAAATTATTAATTATAAATTCATTGATATATTCTGTATTTTCCGTGTATTCATATACTGATAAGTAAAGACTAGTGAGTGTATTTAATAATCTTTCTGGCACCAGGACTCTTTTATATTCTCTTCTAAACTCAATAAACAATTCTTGAATATTTTTATGATCATTTTCATTAAGTTCTTTGCTGATCTTGGATATTTTTATATTCTCTTTTGAATTCTGATATGAGTAATCTAATAAGTGTTTTATTGGAATATGAAATACAAAATCAATATTATTAATTTTGACTTCTTCATAATTTCTTATACAAAGACCTTTAGATTTATTTAAAGATTTTATGTCGTAATACAAATTAGTCTTCATATCTTTGATCTGAAATAAATTCAATGCACATTTTCTTACATAACAAGTATCAGTAGTAAATATTAACATTCTCGATTCCGTGTTACTTAATATATTCAATATAATTAATAATAAACAATCGTATAAATCACAATTTTTTTTGATTTGACTAAATATAAAGTTAGTGACAGATATTAAATATCTTGTAAAATCATGTCTTCGTAAATTTACAATAATTTCTTTTGAAACTTTATATTTGTTATATTCTATATCATGACTGTAAGATTTTTCTACTTTAAAAATAAGTTTTCCGTTATTTCTTCGTTCCAATACACCCTGAAAATATCCAGAACTTTCTAATTCATGATGAGACTTCCCATAAATACTAAAACAGCCATCATAAATTATATATTCGTATTCTTTAGTATAAACCCTGAATTTAATAAGTTCAATCAGATTACTTTTACAATTTAAACAGTTTTTATGATTGAAATCAACTAAATGTATAAAAGACTTTTTACTTTCCTTTATAAGATAATTCACTGTCTTAAGTTTTAGCAAGTAATTCTTATCTGTACATAATTCATTCTCACATATGAAAAAAGATGATTTGAGTATAAGTTTTTCCTTAATTTTACTACTAATGCCTTTTAAGGCTAGAAAACTGTATGAATTTTTAATTCTTTTTTTAAAACATCTTTCGAATTCCTTTTTATCTTAGTTTTCTTAATAGGAGATTTTAAATCATAAAGAGGAATTGTTCTACTTCTTACTACATCATAAACCATACTTATATCCTCTGTAAATATAACAATAGGTATAAAATGTACGAAATTGATTTCGTAAAGATTTGTTTTATTGATTATATTTACATTTTCATAATCAAGCTTGCTTATACAAGAATCTACATAAAGATTTATATTATCTTCAATTAATTTACCAAATGACACTAACTTGATTACTTGATTAATGAATTCAGGATGTTCATCACATAATTCAAAGTAATTAATTACCACTTCTAGATTAAAATATCTACTGATAATATTATTGTAAGTATTCTCCTGTACTTTATTATTTATATCCTTCTTGTTTAGTTCCAGAATTTTATTTATAATAAATGTTGTATTCATGCAAATTGAAATTTTATGCTTTATTTATGTTTTTTTGCATAAACATTAACAAAATTAATATATTTCTAAACTTATTCTTCGTTAAAAAAAATTCATAATTCAACAATAAATGACAAAAGTCTTATTTAAATTAATTTTATTTAATAAAAAGTATTTTTTTTTATTATAGTAAGCATATTTAATATGAAACAGTTACAGATATTATTTAATTAAAATCCATGTATTCAAATGATGCTCTCGGTGGATTCTTTTGTTTTCTGTCATTCTGTAAAAGATCCTTATACTGAAGGAAGTATTTTCTACCAAGTTCAGCATATAAAGGCATATCTAGCTCTTCCATGGCACGAATCAGATCATCTCCTGTGACTGTTTTTCTGGCTTCAGCTTCACAAATTTCTCTTGCTTTACAAGTAACTATAGCTATAAATTCACTTGCTGATTTTTGCATGAGTTCTTTAGCTTCTTTTGCTACTTTAGCTTCCTTGGGAATTGGTCTTTTCATTATTTTTCCTATATTGGCTACTGGTAGTAATCTATCAGTACTTCTTAAAATTGGTGGTTGGTATTGTTGGTGCATGGGGTAGGGGATATTATTAGCATTATAATAAGGATTTTGATTCATGAATTTATTGAAATTCAAAATAAATAACAAGCGTGTAACAAGTTTCATAATTATCTAATCAAATTGATTTTTTAGAAAAAAAAATATTTTTAGTTTTTCATTCTAAAACGGTCTAAAATTTTATGGAATAATCCATCTAAAAATATAAAAAAATCTTAAAAAAATTATAAAATTAACAATAAAATATTTAAAAACATTATAAAATTAACAATAAAATATTTAAAACATTATAAAATTAACAATAAAATATTTAAAAACATTATAAAATTAACAATAAAATATTTAAAACATTATAAAATTAACAATAAAATATTTAAAAACATTATAAAATTAACAATAAAATCTTAAAAACTTATAAAATTAACAATAAAATATTTAAAAAATTATAAAATTAAATTATCTTTTACTTTCAATAATACCATCAACTCTCAATAACTGTAAGACTGCTTGTATGGCTGATATATAAATTTGTCTCTTAACTGCTAATGGTTCTAAAATGACACTTCTCATATCTTCAATATCACCTGTTACTCCATTCACACCCGAATAAGCATTTTTTATAATTTCTTCTTCTAATACACCAATTTTCATAAGAGGATTGAATACTCCACTATTGTTTAATAAAATAGTTGGAATTACTTTAAGTGCATCAGCAAATTTTTCATAAACTTCTTTTTCAAGTACATCAGAAGTTTCAATTTCTCTCAATCTTTTAGATATATTCATTTCTATACATCCTCCTCCAGGTACAAGCTTTGGACTCATTATTAAATTTTTGGCTACTTTAGAAGCATCATGGAAATTTCTTTCTAATTCATTGAGAATATCTCTAGTAGGTCCTCTTAATATAACACTGCATGCTTTAGGACGAATACATTTAGAAAATTGACTATAATATTCATCTCCACATTTTATATATTCAAATAATTGACATTTCTCTCCTACATGTTTATTTTCTAAATCTTCAAGTCTATTTACTATAGTAGCACCTGTTGCTTTAGATAATCTAACAGAATCAGTTTTTTTAAGTCTACGTAAAGCAGTAATTTTATTCTGATGTAAAATAGAAAGTGCCAAATCACAAATTCCCTTTTCTGATACAACAATATCTGGATTGACATTAAGAATATATTGACACATGTTACGAATTTGTTTTTCTTCTAATTCTAATGCTTTAGTAAAATCCGCCTTATCTTTGAATTCGTAATTAGTTTGACTTTCTCCTTTCTTATATTCCAATGGTGTATCTAAAATTACAATTCTTGGGTTTTCAATCTTTTTTCTCATCTGTGGATGTATAATATCTTTATTAAGGATTATTCCTTCTAAAATTCCACTTTGTAACATATTTCCTCCAAGAATTTTCTCAATACGTACATTATTTTTTAAATCACATATTCCATCATTAGTTATCATTTTTACTGCTTCATATGCCATAATATCAATTGGAACTTTTAATATATTGCATATTTTAGTCTCTACACTTGATTTAATTATTTTTTTGATACTTTCTTCAGTATCTTGAATATTGAGAGATAATTCATCTAAAACCTTTAAACAGACTTCTAATGCTTTAGTAAGAAACCCACACACTCTAATAGGATGTCCATTTAAAAGTACTCCGACCATCTCTTGAAGTATTTCTGATGCAAGTATAACTACAGATGTAGTACCATCACCAACTTCATCATCTTGAGTACGTGCCAATTCAATAATAGATCTAGCAGAAGGATGTGAAACATCAATTTCTCTTAAAATACTATTTCCATCATTGGTTATTTCTATACTATTAATCTTCGTTATAACCATCTTCTGCATAGCTTTAGGACCTAAACAAGTCTTTATCACAGAAGATATTATAGAACAAGCATTTGCACTTTCTGCTTGTATTTGGTTAGAATTATCAGGAACAAGAATGTACAGTTTTTTTGGTAAATGATTTTGCATATTTGGGGATACGATAAAATATAAATTTTATTTAATAAAGCTTTAAAGTGTCTCACTGGAATATTAAATTGTAAGATACATTAATCATTCATAAAATCTAATATATTTTATTAAATTATAAATATTTATTTTATTAAATTATGAATATTTTATAGGTGAAGAAATTTTATTAAATTATAAATATTTTATTTTATTAAATTATGAATATTTATTTTATAGGTAAAGAAATAAATTTTATCGAATCATAAACATTTTATTATATCCCTTTTATGCGTGAAATTATAAAAGAAAAAATCAGTAGCATAAACAGGTTGATGGAGGAAGTCGAAAATAACAAGAAGCCTTCACTCATTGAATTATTAAAAAATGAAATAGACAAATTAAAACAACTTAATGATGAGTATAAGGAAACAATTAAGTCTAAGAAAGTTGTACACAAAGAAGTATCTAATAGCAAAATAAGGTATTTTTTACAAGATGGATCTACTTATGTTGTTCGGGATAAGTACAGGTATTTGTACGATGCTAGATCGAAAATTATAACATACGAGTTTGATAATGGACAAATCGAAAAATCTTTCCCCAGTGGGATTAAAGAAATTAGATATCCAGATGGGTCTATTATCATAAAAAGTGATAATAAAGACTATGATGTAATTAATAAATTTAAATTATAGATAAATTGTAATAAAGAGGAATTTCTAAAGAAATAAGAAATTTACAAGGTATATCTTCGATTAAGATGTTTTTAAAGGAAATCAAAAATCATCTACTATAAACTACTTCATAAAAATAATTGTATTCTGAAAAAAATGATCCAGCAAATAACAATAATGAAAATTGTCAAAAAAATAATTATTTATTAAATTTTGTAAAACCTCCTTCGTAAAAATCTTCCCCAAATGTGATAATAGATACTAAACCTTCTTCACCTCCGCTAGAATACATATTTCCTTCATGATGTACATCTACACAATGTATAGTACCATAATGGGAAGTGTAATAACCAACTTGTTCTGTAGTGATCACATCGTAGAATTTTGTATCAAATTTATTCTTTCCTTTACTTGTAGTAACATCTCTGGCGTTTATTCCTCCAACACAAACAACTTTATCATTTGTACCAAAAATTACAGCACAATTTACAGGTTCCTCACACACAAATGTTTTTACTGTACTTAAATCTTCTATATCTACTATCTTGGCTTGAGCATCTACTGATGCACTTACCAAAAATGTACGACATTTGCTTGGTTTAATTCTAGTTATCTTACTAGTGTGTACATTGACAGTATTTATTGTTTTATTATTTCTAATATCATATTTGCTAATAGATCCATCATCATTTGAAATCAAAATATAATTCTGGGAATAGTCTATAAGCACCCCAGTAGGATTTAAATTAAGACTACTAAGTTTGTTTATTTCTTTAGATCTTACATCATATAACAAAATACATCTATCTTTACCCATTGATCCATCACATCCTACGATAAATAGAGAATTATTTATAAAATTATCAGAAGTCTTTACTACACTCTTAACAAATGTTTGATTAATATTTTTTCCTGTTTCTATATCCCAATGAATAACTGTCTGATCAGCACTTCCTGATAACATTTGTTTACTTGTATCTGATAAAGAAATTGTGAAAATAGATCCATCATGTCCTGAATAAGTACCTAGTGGAGTACCATCAGTGTGTATAACAGTACAAGTAGAATCTTTTGATGATGTAAATAACAAATCTCCATCTTTGTTGAATTTTAGATCTGTGATAGGTCTTTCATGACATTTTACATTTATATGGAGTCCAGTTAATACATTTTCTGACATAAAGACCCCTAAAAATATTTATTTTTTAAAGAAGTACGAATATCAAATTTTCATATGGAAAATCATATTATTTTTTTATTCATAAATTTGGAGAAGAAAACTTAATTTATTCTTTTAATTTATTACTCTATATCTTTCTACTCCTTCATCCATCAATAATTCTATTTTATCATCATAAACCATTGTATTAACAAGGCAACGCATCTCTGCTTCTTTTACTTGACTATTTAAAAAATTAAGTGTATTAACATACTCAGTAATTTCAGATAAAGAAGGATTATTTGAATATTTATTAAGTACATTCTCACTATCCATGAGAGTCTTCTTTTTTACATAGTTGTAAACTATCTTACTGACATTCTCTACACATTCTACATCTACATCATTATCAGTGAACCAGAATCCTCCTGTAACTTCATCAGAAGGAATAATATCAAAGAGAACGTAGACCTTTCTATTATTCTTGATATTCTTCATACTTTTGATAATTCTTTTACTCTCTAAATTACTAAGCATCTTCAATATAAGATTATGTGGCATATTAGTCTTCTCACGAATTTCTCTTATCCACATACCTTCAGTTCCACTCTGAATAATTAGATTTATTATTAGAGATTCGTAATCATCAGATGCATTTGTAACAGCCTTGTAATAAATAATAGATCCATCTTTATATACAGTGATAGAATTGTTCTTTATCATTGAATTAAGATGTTTTACAAGAGATTCTTTAGTTAATGAAGGATTCATAATTAGAATTTGTTCTTCTGTTACACCATTTTCATATGTCTTAATAAAAGTCAAAAGTTTTTCCATATAAGGGGAAGAAGTTTTTAATATCTAATAATTTTATTTTCTAAAATATTATTAAATATTCCTAAGATGGTATACAAATAAATAGAAGAGGTTTTTGAGATAAACTTATAAGTATTAACCTACGCTGGATTTGATGCTCATTTCTTTGATAATATTTGAATTATTATAGGTATTTATTTATTTACTTATAAATATTATATTATTAAGTTGAGATTATATTTTATAGATTAAGATATTTTATTACCCCTTATGTCTTATTTCTGTATATTCAACAAAAGAGGAAATATTTTATTTAGTGAAGGAGTTAGACCTTCTTATCTTAATAATATTATAATATCATTAGATAAATCTACACTGGTAGGAACAAAAACAGTAAGAGATGAGAAAGTAGAATATGAGATAAGAGGACCTATTATATATCTTAGTATAGGACATACAGAAGAAATAAATAAGTTAATAAACAAAACCAAGAAAGAAGAAAATAAGGAAAAAGATATTAAGAATAATAAAAAGGATATTAAGAATAATAAAAAAGATATTAAAAATGAAGAAGAATTATTAAATTATTCTACTACTTCAGTAATAAGACAGAAGATTACTAATACAATTACTAAAAAGAATATTACAAGAAGATTTAATTTATTTTCTAATAAAATTCATGTATCAGAATTAAAAGATAAAATGGAATTACACTTAGTAAAGAAGAATGTTGATTATGATACTACAAAGATACTTACTGAATGTGTAATGAATCAACTTAAAGATGAGAATATAGAATATGTTACTCCTGATTTATTTAAGAAATATGTATCTACTGTACTACAAAAACTTATACCATCAGTAGATCATGAGAAATTAATAGAAAAAATTAGGAAAAATGAAGGTGTTTTTTCTATTTGTTTTGTAGGAGTAAATGGAGTAGGAAAAAGTACTTCTTTAGCTAAGATATGTTGTTGGTTACTTGAGAATAATTTGAGTGTATATATAGCAGCATGTGATACTTTCAGAGCAGGGGCTGTTGAACAGCTTAAAGTTCATGTAGATAGATTTAGAGAAGGAGGTCATCAAGTAGGATTCTATGAGAAAGGATATGGTAAGGATGATGCATCAGTAGCCCGTACTGCTATACAAATGGCTCTACATGAGAAATATGATGTTATACTTATAGATACAGCAGGAAGGATGCATAATAAATCAGCTTTAATGGATAGTCTTAGTAAATTAATTAAGATAAATGAACCTGATCATATTATTTATGTAGGAGAAGCTCTTGTTGGTGTAGACAGTCTTGATCATATTAAAGAATTTAATAAATCTATTATTAAAGGAAGTAATAGAAAAAAGATAGACAGTATTTTACTTACTAAGGTAGATACTGTAGATGACAAGATAGGACAGATTCTTAATATGACTTTCTCTAGTCATGCACCTGTATTATTTCTTGGAACAGGACAAACAAATTCTGATTTAAGTAGAATAGCATCTGATGATATAGTAAATAGTCTTTTATCATAAATATATTGAAAATAAAGTAATTTTTATTATATAATATATTTAATATACTGTATTTATATTTTTAAGACTGTATTTGTTAATATATAATATATTTTTAAGAATATATTAAAATAACATACTATATTATATTTGTTAATATATAATATTATATAATCATTTTATTAATATTTTCTAACATATACTAATATTATATAATCATTTTAATAATATTATATAATCATTTTAATACTATTTGTTAATATATTATATAATATTTATAATACTCCTAATATAAATAATCCATATTCTAATTAATTAAATTAAAAACGACATTTTATTTATCAATTACTACTCAGTAATAGGAGATTCATTTTTCAGATACTTCTTTTCTAAAGCTTGTTGTGCACTAATACGATTCTTAGGATCATATATTAACATATCTTGTATAAGATCTAATAAATCTTCATCTGTTTCTAATACATCTTTCAAATTAATCTTTTTATATTTAGGAAAAGATACTTGATAATTAGGAAATCCTTCTACTCCTTTCCATTCTGTATTAGTTGGTGTACCCAACATCTTAAAAATTTTAAATAATTGGTCAATTTCAGAATCCCCTGAAAAGATTGGTCTAAGAAGTATCATCTCTGATATTATACAAGCAGCACTCCATACATCAATAGATGAATCATAATACTTTGTACCAAGAAGAAGTTCAGGGGGTCTGTACCAAAGGGTTACTACTTCAGTAGTATAAGTTCTTAACGGTATACTGGCTAATCTACCTAATCCAAAATCAGCTAATTTAAGATTCCCTCCATTATCTATAAGTAGATTTTGAGGTTTTAAATCTCTATGAAAAATATTCTTAGAATGACAGAAGTATATAGCAGTGATAAGTTGATGGGTCATTTTTTTTAATATAAGGGGGTGTATATTAATATCATCCCTGTACAAATTATCTAAATACTGTCTTAGATCCATATCTATATACTCAAATACTAAATACATCTTATCATTATTATATATGACATCATTTAAACTTACTATAGTAGAATGTTTAAGATTTTTTAATAATAATATTTCTCTAATAGTTGTAGGAGGAATACCTTCTGATTCATTTTCTAATCTTATTTTTTTAAGTGCTACTATTTTACCAGTACGTCTTTCTTTAGCTTTATATACTACACCGTATGTACCTTCACCAATTTTCTCTATTTTTTGAAATGAATCTGACATGAGGGAGATAAAATATTAAAATTTTGATATAAAAAAAGACATATTAAAATTTGATATAAATCAAATGTGTTCATAAAGTCTTGATATAATAAAAGACATATTAAAATTTTGATATAATAAAAGACAGGTTAAAATTTTGATATAAAAAAACAGGTTAAAATTTATTTTAAATCAAATGTGTTCATAAAATCTTCAACTTTTTCTTTCTCTAAAATTGTACTAACAAATATTAATTGAGTATCAAATATTTTGTTTAAGAAAATCTTTCCTTCTTCTGAAATATTTAATCCGATTTTTTTTATTAATTTATTTATTTTAGAGGAGTGCATAAAGAGGATTAAAAAAGAATTAATTTATGAAGAGAAAAGAGATAATATAAAATAAATAATGGTAATAGAAAAGTTAATATAAAATTAATATATGAATAGAAAAGAGATAATATAGAATAAATAATTAATATAGAATAAATAATCAATATAAAAATAATTATGTTTTTTTTAATTAAATATGAAGATATCTCAAGACAAGTCATTAAAAAAAATACAATCACAAAACTCAAAGTAAAAAAATCTTAAATATGAGAATAATGATAAAATAATAAGTCAATGAAAAGAAAATATCTTTTATTTGATTAACAACATGGAAATAATCCACATCCCCTATCAACACTCTCAGCTTCCTTTAATTCAGTAATATGTCTAGCAGATTCTTCAAATACTTCCTTAACATTATAACCAGTACGAGCAGAACATTCCATAAATTTTACTGCTTTAATCTGTTCAGCTAATTTTTCTCCATCCTCTTTTGATACAAAATTAGATTTATCTAATACAGGGTCATTATCTTCTCTGAGGTCAGACTTAAGAGCTATCAAGATATATTTAGCATTAGGACAATAATTTCTAATCTCCATAAGCCATTTCTTATTAATATTATTAAGCTTATTCTTATTTTCTATTGTATAACATATTAGTACAAGATCAGTATCTCTATAAGAAAGGGGTCTGATAGTATCATAATCTTCTTGTCCTGCTGTATCCCATAAAGCTAGATTTATAATATTTGTAGATCCATCTTCTTCATGAACTTCTACTTCTTTAGCAAAATTATCTACTACTGTAGGTATATATGAAGCAGGGAATTGGTTTCTTCTAAATACTTCTAATAAACAAGTCTTACCACATGCACCATCTCCAACTACAACTACTTTACCAGATTTCTTAGATTTTGAAACAGCCATATAATAAATATAAACAAAAAAATTTATATTAAAAGGAAAAGGAGGTAAGCCAATAAATTTATAAAATGTTTTATTGGTAAGATAGATCAACAACATAAATTAATTATAATGAATCAATAAAAAGGATGGATCATATTATATAAATTTATGATGTGAATGGTAATATTATATTTGATAATAAATATGATAATATGTGAATGGTAGTATATATGAATGATAATATTATATTAATTTATCATTATGTCAACTATAATATATTAATTATAATATATGTATAATACTATATGGATATATAAATTTATGATACTATAATATATGTATAATACTATAATGGACATATAAATTTATGATACTATAATGGATAATATATTAATTATTATATGTATGATATTATAAGAAAATACCTTCTTCTAAATATATTAAACAAAAGATTTTATTTATTTTTTTATACCCCAAATATAATGAATGTACCTGGACTAGATGATGTAAAACAAGAAGTCAAAAGATTAAGAGAAAGAGCAGCTATGTACACAATATTTCATATCCCTGATATAAACCCTGTAATGTACAAAGTAGTAAAGAATGGGGGTACAGATTCAAAAGGAGAACTTACTATAAATTATAATGAGAAAGAGTTAAGAAATATATTTAGTAAATGTATAGAAAATATTAAAGAAGATCATCCTTGTTATATAGTCTATGACTTTGTATTCTATGATAAAGATCTTTGGAGAAATACTTTCTGTTTTATTTCGTATATCCCTGATACTTTAAATATAAGGAAGAAAGTAGTGTACAGTACGAATGCTCTGAGTGTTATAGAAGCATTGGATGTTCCTTTACATATCTCATTTACAAGAATTGAAGAATTGACTTATGATGAAGTAAAAGACAGATGTTCAAAATTTAGAAGTAAATAAAGTTTTTTAATTAAAAAAGTATAAATGAGATTTTTATCAAAATAAAAATATATTTTTAAATTTAATATATTTTATTATTAGGAGTTTAATTTATATATTTTTGTATTTACAAACAAACTTAGTTAATTAATTAAAATATATTAAATTTATGTAATATAAAAATATAAGAATAATGTATTGAAAATAGAATAACATTATAAAAATTAATCTATTTTTTTAGGAATATATAAACTGAATCTTACTTGAAAATATAAAGTCATATATTGAAATATTCATAAAGTTATATATTTAAAAATTATTATCGAAATACCATAAAGTTATATATTGAAATATAATAAAGTCACATATTGAAATACTATTATAATACCATAAAATTATTATCAAAATACCATCAAAATAATCATATCAAAATAAATAAAATTAATTAAATCTTTTAAATACTACTACTTCATAAAGACTTATAACTTCCATCTCATCATAACTCATCTCCTTACATTTCATAACCCTTGCTAATTCTTTATTTTTATAATAACTCTCTTTATAAAATTCATTAAACATTTCTCTTCTTATTAATTTTATATTATACAAATTAAGCATATTTGATAATTTATCAATATCAACGAAATATTCTACACAATCATTTACACAATCCTTCAAAGTAAAATAATATTCATTCCCACTCCCTTTATATCTTATATTATAAAATTTATTAGATAATCTTCCTTCATTATATCTTCTTAATATTTCTTCTTTATTAGGTACAGTAAATATAAAATATCCATTATTTTTTAAATGTCTATTTATATTTCCTACTGTTGTTTCTAGAGATTTATCTGTAGAAAATGCATAATGAAGACTAAATTGAGATGATACTATATCAAATTCCTTGTTCAAATTAAATATTTCATTGTACACATCTCTATAATCAAAATATCCTTTAAAAGTTGATGACATATTATTATGTCTAAGTCTAGCTTCATATATAGATAATTCTGCTATATCTAATCCATAATATTCAGAGATACGTGCTTTATTATATTTTATTAAGTCTCCTCCCTTACCACATCCTAAATCTAAAACTGACATATTTGGTTTAACGTATGTACGTATAAGAACAGACTTAATAAAATTATTACAATATCTTATATTAACTACAGTAGATTGAATTCTTTCTTTAGTAGTCTTCCTTAATTTATTGTAATGATCTCTAATATCCATAATAAGAATTGGGGTAAAGAAATTTCTTTTTCTTTCTATATGTAAAAATTATATTCTTTTTATGTAAAATACTTTTCTTCTCATGTGATAATCTTCTTATAAATAACTTTCTTTATAAAATATAATGTAAATATATTAATTATTTCTTTATAAAATCTTTCTATGGATAACATTATTCTCTTTCTATATAAATACTTTCTTTATATTATATTAATTATTCTTCTTAATAAATTCTACTTCCTCTTTTTGAATATCCCAGCTGATTTTAATTTTTCTTTATTTTCTATATTTTTCTTCTTTTTATGCTCTTTCATCATTTTTATATGTTTAAAATTTAGCATAGATTTTTTAGTTTCAGCTCCAAGATAAACAATCTTCCTTTTAAGTAAATTAATTCGATCTTTTGGTGCTCTCGTATTTTCAATATACTTTTGTATATCCTTCATACATTCATCCAATTCTTTCTTAGACATTGGGATATCATTAAAAATTTATTTATAAAATTTTTACCCCATAAAAAAAAATGAATGGACTTTATGCAGCAAATGATTTGATAAAATCCAGAAAAGTTAAAAGAAGATCAGACCCGTATTATAGAAAGAAAATCTTGGGTACAAAGTATAAGCACTCTAAGATTGGTACTGGTCCTCAAGCTAAGGGTATTGTATTAGAAAAGAGTGGAGTAGAAGCTAAACAGCCAAACTCAGCTGTAAGAAAGATAGTTAAGATTCAATTAATTAAGACTGGTAAGAAAATTTCTGCATTCGTTCCTTATGATGGATCTCTTAATTATATTGAACCAAATGATGAAGTAGTTGTAGAAGGATTTGGTAAGAAAGGTAAGTCTTGTGGAGATATTCCAGGAATATCTTATAAAGTAGTTAAAGTTCAGAATGTTTCTTTATTAGCTCTTTATAAAGGAAAGAAAGAAAAACCAAGTCGTTAAATAAATTATTATAACTGAAAAAAATATTTTAATTTATTTATTAAAGTGATGATTTTAAGGAAAATCATTTGTTGGTAATTATTAATATTTCTATTATAAAATTAATAGTATTACTCTATTATATTTATAAAATATTTGATTATTATTATAAATTAATAAAATTACTCTATTATAAAATAATTAATATTACTATATTATAAAAATTATATAATTTAACTATATTATAAAGATAATATAACTATATCATATAGCTCTATTATAAAACTATATTATATTATAAAATCATATCATAAAGATTATTTTTTTTTACCCTGAAATGCCAGACATAACAATTGTAATTTATGATAATAGCTTATCATCTCAAAACCAAGACTACCTTCCAAGCAGAAATATTTTACAAAAAGAATTTATTCAATCTTTAATAAGCAAGAAATTTGATAATGATTCAGAATCAATGATAGGAATAATCCCTGTATGTCAAGAACAATGTAATAACATAGTAACCCCTACAAAACAGAGGGACTATTTGTACACATTTTTAAATAACTGTGGTTTGAATGAAAATACTGATTATATAAGACCACTCGACCAGTGTATTCATGCATTTAAACAAAGAGAACTTTCAACAAAAAATCTTATATTTTTTATAGGAGAAATTGTTGATAAAAAATGTGTAGACGAAATGTATGCAAAAATATTTGAGATACTAACATTTGGTATATCAATAACTGTAGTATGTTTTGGTGAAGGACTTGTTTACTACAATACTATGAGTAGAGAGATAGATTATCCTAATTTTAAGGTTGTACAGGTTAATGTAGAAGATGATTATAATAGTATCTATGGGTTAGTACTTGAAAATGAAGAAGAAGAAGATCCTGAATTAGCTGAAGCTATTAGACTATCATTGGCTGAATCTAAAAAAAATGATTAAAAATTGTTGATTAGAAAAAAAAGTTTTTTTAAGTAATATTTAATAAGTAAATTCTTAACTAAATTTGACTAAGTGAATTTTCAATTATATTTGACTAAGAAATTTTCAATTACTAACTAAGTAAATTCTTAACCAAATTCTTAATTATATTTGACTAGATAAATTCCCAACTAATACATTTTTGTAAATTATTTTTACTCCCTTATGGACAACTCAGATTTAAATTTTGAATATCCACTACCAGATGAAAATACAACTGACATAGAACGAAAAATAAAATCATATTTAAGAAAATATTCTATAAACTTTCCTATAGAAAAAGATATAGATCGATATTCAGATAAATATAACGAATCTGTACTTATTAATATGGAAATGGTAGGTAACTATTTATATTCGGAGATGATGTCTCCTGAAATATGTGACTTCTATAAATTTAATCTTAAAACTGAAGTAGAAGAAATAGAAAAAGAAAATATTTCTGATCTTGAATGGGAATCTGATGATGAAATTGAAGATGATGATAGTTCAGAAGTTGAAGGTGATTATAAGATAGCTGGTGAGGATGATGAAGATTCTGAAGTGAGTGTGGATGAAGGAGGAGACGTCTTGTAAAAAAGTATAAAATATAATATAATTTTTTAAAAATATAATGATTTTATATTTATTTTTTTAAATTATAACGATTTAAAATTTTATTGATTTGAAATACTACTTTTTAAATTATAATTTTTTTATATTTATTTTTTAAAATTTTATTGATTTGAAATACTTAACTTTTTAAAATTTTATTTTTGAAAAATATAACGATTTTATATTTATTTTTTAAAATTTTATTTTTGTCCTTCAATATGAATTTTGAAGACCAGAAATTAGACAAACAGATCATAAAAATTTTAAAAGAAAAAAATTTACATTTTATGACACCTATTCAACAAAAATCAATACCATTTATATTAAATGGCCATGATGTACTTGGTATATCTCGTACGGGTACTGGTAAAACTTTATCATTTATTGTACCTATACTTAACAATTTACTAAACATTAACAAATCAATGTATTGTCTAATAATATCACCAACACGTGAACTAGCTTTACAAATAGACAAAACAGTTCAACTTTTTAAATCTGTTAATGTACGAAGTCTAGTACTAATAGGTGGAGAAAAAATTGAAGACCAAATTCATAAATTAAAATCACATCCTCATATTTTAATAGGAACACCTGGTCGGATACATAAACTAAAAACAAACTTACCAATTAATAGGTTTCGTGTTCTTGTACTAGACGAAGCAGATAAATATTTTGAAGATGATTACATCGATGATATGAAATATATTTTAGAAAATTTACGAAAAAAAAGACAGACTTTGTTATTTACAGCTACTGTCACAGATAATTTAAAAATTAGATCAACTGATTTATTAAAAAATCATAAAGAAATTGATTTGGTTGTTGAATCTAAAATTGAAAAACTAGACGAGTTTTATTCATTTATACCTAGAAGATACAAGGAATCTTTTTTGTATGCTTTACTTGAATATAAAAAAGATTCAAAATTTATCGTTTTTGTTAATATGAAAAGTACAGCTATACAAATATCAAGATTAATGAAATATATGAATATAGATAACGAGAATTTAAATGGAGATCAAATACAAGAAACAAGAAATGAAATTATAGATGGGTTTATAAAAAATAAGTTTAATGTTCTTTTCACTACTGATGTAGGAAGTAGAGGATTAGATGTTTGTGACGTGGATATTGTTATTAATTATGATCTCCCACAAAATACCAAAGATTATGTACATAGAGTTGGAAGAACAGCTCGTGCTGGTAAAAAAGGAAGTGCTATAAGTTTAGTTACACAATATGATATTCCACAAATTCAAAAGATAGAACATACTTTGGGTAAGAAACTTAACTTGTACAATTACGAAGGAGTTTACAAACAGTATGAAGATAAAATCGATAATTTGAAAATTAAAATTAATGAAGAACTTAAAGTAGAAAAAGAACAGTCAGAAATCAAACCTAAAAGATCAAAAAAATAAATTAATTTAATTTATTAATATATATTCATATTTAAATCATTACCTTGTATATTTATAAGAAAATTATTTTTAGTACCTATATTGATAATTTTTGTAGGGCCTATTTCTCTACAGAAATGATCAAACTTAGCTGATCTTATAATATAAAAATCTGGAGTTATGTCCATATCCAAAGTTTCTGTATTATATTGTACGTTATATTTTTTAGATATGATTGGTAGACATGATTTTTGAAATATAAGATGGTAACACAATCTATTTATAAGATCTTTTTCGAATAAAATATCTCCACACAAATCATCTTTAGAAACAGATTCGTTACGCCATACTTCTTCAGAAATTAGCTCGTCTATTACTGGTAACGTATTAATTATAAACATTCTATCATCTAATAAGAAATTACAAGGATTAGGCAAAGTTTTTAAATTATCTATTTCATATTTAGAAGGAGGTTGTGGAAATACATTTATATTATCAAGTTGGTCTAGTGTTGGTACTTGTATAAATACAGTACTTTCATTATTTTTAATTAATTCTTTCATATTCCCACATCCAATAAAAATAACAAGATCAGCTTCAATTTCAATATCTATTAATTGGTTTATAACTAAAATTTTATAATTATTTAAAGTTTCTGATTTATTAACATCAAGTACTGGCATACAATTAATTCCTTCCACCAATAATTCATTATTACCTACATTTTTTCCTCTTATCAAAACAAGCTGAGAATTAAAAAGAGAGTATCTCGGCCAATATTCTAGATTAAGTTTTATTAATGTACAATTAGATGTATCAGTATTGTTATATAAAAATATTTCTTTATCTTGAGTTATAATTATAATACCGTATGTAAAAAATGATTTCTTTGATTGATAAGTTATAGGTTGAATTTGAGAACCATTAGTCAATTCTTCGAAATGAAGTTTGTTATTTGATATTCTTTCTTTTATATAGTTATATTTATCTGACTTCTTTAAATAGAAGTATGTTAATTGTTTAATTGGTGGATATTTAATTTCAATCTTCTTCTTGACTTTTAGTATAGATAAAAAATCATCTTCCATTTTAAATTTCAAATATTTTTAGGATAAAATTATACATAAATTTGTAACTGAAAAAAAGTATTTTTTTTATGAAGAAATACAGAGATTTGTAACTGAAAAAAAGTATTTTTTTATGAAGAAAATACAGAAGTTTGTATTTAATATGAATAATTATTACAAAAAGAAATAAAAGTTACAATTATAAATATTTTTATGTATAACAATAACAAAAATTTAAATATTAGTCCTTCATAAAGACAAGGCTTATTGTTAAACATAATTTTGAAAGAAATTGTTGATGACAGGTTTATTTTTCTAAGATTAAAAAAATAAGCATATCTCATTTTACAAAAATGAATATATTATATCATAAAATAGAAAATTTAAATAATGTGTCTTTCTATATGTTTTAAATTTAGACTATTTTTTATAGTTATTTATTTATAATTCAATATTTGAATATGAGATTATAAATTAATAACTATAAAAAATATTTCCTTATTTAATATAAATAAAACATATTTTTAATTTAAGTTAAATATCAGTAAATATATTGTAATATTTATTTATAATATTTAATTTTATATTTATTTTATATGCAAGAAGGTATCAATAATAAGAGTAATAAATATATTTATATTATAATATTTATTTATAATAATTATATAAGATAAGTATTTATTTATAATATTTAATTATATAAGTATTTATTTATAATATTTAATTATATAAGTATTCAATTATAATGTTTAATTATATAAGTATTCAATTATAATATTTATTTAAAATATTCAATTATAATATTTATTTAAAATATTTAATTATAATATCATATTATATATGTTTAGAAATTATCAAATTTATAAGTAAATAATATTAAAGAAATAATCTTCTCTTTACCACACAATAATCTATCATATTTTGTTACAATTAATATAAAATACCCACGTCATTTATTACAAAAATAAAAATGACAAGTTATTTAAATTATAGATAATTATTAACATTTTATCTATCAGATATAATTTGATATCATCAATTAAACTTATTACTATTTTTTGAGATTTTTGACAGGTATCACAATAAAAAAAATAAAGCAAAATACACCATATGAAAGATTATCAAGAATTATTTACTAACATACCTGGTAAAATTAAATTTTTCAATAAAAGACAAGGATATGGATTTATTGTATCAGATTATGTTAATGAAGACATATTTTTTCATTTTACTTCTTTGACTGATTTAAGAAATGAAATATTTTTAAGTACTGATACTCCTCTTATTTTTGATATATGTAAAGGAACTAAAGGAATACATGCTAGGAATATAAGCTATGCAGAAAAAGATTTTAAAAATCAAGCTGTAAATTATAAAAAATTTGTATTATTTTTGGGTGGAATTATTAATGAAGAGATAAAGAAGAATAAAAATAAAATTAGACATTGAGAATTTATTATAAAAATATTATTAAAAAATATTTATAAGAAATATTTATGAACTTTAATATGAGAATGTTAATAAACAATATCTATGAATTTTATTATAAAAATATTAATAAACTTTAATATGAGAATGTTAATAAAAATATTAATTAATATTATTTAAGTTAAATTTTATAAACAATATTTATGAACTTTATTATAAAAATATTAATAAACTTTAATATGAGAATGTTAATAAAAATATTAATTAATAAACTTTAAATGAGAATATTAATAAAAATATTTATGAACTTTAATTAACAATATCTATAAACTTCTAAATAAGAGAGTTTTAATAAAAATATTTATGAACTTTATTATAATGAAATTATCACAACAGATGTATTTTGATAATAAATATAGTTTTTATAAGAAAAGAGAATATTTAATTGATTAAATTTTTATTAAAAATTCTTTATTTATTTTGATCAAATAAATGATGAGTTAATATTTTTATATTATTCTGATAATAAGACTATTAGAAGATATACTTAAAAAAAGATAAGACCAATTTTAAAAACATGTAATAAGAATATTCTTGTAGATCACGTTAAATTTACAGTAATAAAATCTAAGACTTTAAATAATAAGATTTAAAAATATTAGCCAAGTTCGGATATTTTTTTAAGAATCCGAATCAGTTTAACAAAAGCTTATAAAAAACTTAGATTCTTTTATTTTTATGTATTCATAATTAGAAAGATTTATAAGATTCATTTTTATCATTATAATTTATAAGAATTAAGTTTAAATATATAATTGATATTAAAATAAAATTCTATATTAAGATATTTATCAGAATAAATTATAATGAACAATTATAAAATAAATATTTCATTAACTTATTAATAATTTGGTACCTTTGATTTATTGATTAAATATTTAATTATACAATTTTATATAATAATCAGAAAAATGAAGTTGATCAAAAATTCATGAGAATTTAAATTCTTCAATTAATATATAAAATCAATATCATTTTTCCTTAATTATCCCTTCATGTTTCTTAATTAAATTTATGTTTCTTCAATTATACCTTAGTGTTTCTTTAATTAAATTTATGTTTCCTTATTTATCTCTTAGTGTTTCTTTAATTAAATTTATGTTTTTTAATTAAATTTATTTTTCCTTATTTATCATTTATTTTTCCTTATTTATCCCTTAGTGTTTCCTTAATTAAATTTATTTTTATTTAATTAAATTTATTTTTCCTTAATTATCATGTTTCTTCTATCCCTTATGTTTCTTTTTCTTCTATGTATAAGTACTAGTATTTCTAATACTTACTATATTAGCCAAGATCTTCTTATAAGTTGTTTAGATAATGATATATCAAAATACCAGTACAAATCTATCGAAAAAAGAGATTTCAAGTACAAAGAAGATATATTAAAATCTCAAGAATTCTTAAATAAAGTAACAGAAATCAAAGAAGATTCTACATTTATCAGGATAAATAATATACAATCCAAAGTCAAGATAATTCTTTTTATGTACCAAAATAATCCAATGATGATAATAAACAGATCAATAATCTTCTTATCATCTTTTTTTAGATTATACGATTTTGTTATAGATTTCTATACAAGATTATACAATTTAAAAGATGATATGTTAATAGCTTCTTGTTCTTTATACTTAGAACTTATTTCTTCATATTTGGGTAGTACAATAATGAATGGATTAACTTCTAATAATATATTAATTATGATGTTTCATACTATACTTGAGATTAAAGAATCTAAACAAGAAATTTATAATTTTAATTTAAATATTAGATCTAAATCTAGTGAATCTTTTTTAATGGGATTATATTTTATTATTAGTATAATAAATTTTAATATAGAAAATTCTACTTATATTGATTTTGGATCTACTTTAATAAATACTGAAGCTATGAATGAAATATTTCAGATTTATGATATTGATAGTCAGTATAAAATAATTGATATGAGTAAGTTAGTAGAAATGTTTGTTAAATCTTTTATGACAGTAGAAGTTAGTGCTAAAATATATAATAAGCAGAAGAGAGTATTTAATAAAATTGATATATAATTAATTTCACTAAAAAAGAGTAGTTTTATTAAATTAAATTTTAATAAGTAAAAATAAGTAACTATAAATTTAATAAGTAGTAATTATATAACTATAAATTTTATTAAATTAAAAATAAATTATATTTTAATGAGTAATAATAGGTAACTATAAATTTAATAAGTAATAAATTATATTATAATAGGTAACTATAAATTTAATAAGTAATAAATTATATTATACTTAAATATTTAAATATTACAAATTATTAAATTAAAAAACATTTATTTCTGATTCAAATAAATTTCAAGAATATCATACAATATTTGTAAAACTTCTTTATCTTCTTCTTTTACCATATCTTTAGTTTTTTTAATCATCTCATTTAATTCTTTATTATATAAATCAAAATAAGAAAATACTTTCTCTCTTATAAAAGGATGAATAATACCTTTTTCAAAATATTCATTAATTTTTTCATCTTCTTCTTTATTAAGTAAACATGTAAAAAAAGTTAATTTTTTTTCTTCAAGATCACTTTCAGATTTTTTACTTCTTTCAGGATAAAAATTTATAAAATCATCCTGCATTTGATAAATTATTCCTATTATAAGAGATAAATCATATAAATAATCAGGAATATTTTTCTTAGACATAATATATCCACAAGCTATAGGAAGATATACAGTATAAGCTCCTGTTTTATATTCACATATCTTATTATACATATAAGAAGAATATTCTTCTCTCTTCTTATTTTTAGTATCTAATATCTGACCTATACAAGTAGTAAAGAAAGTATCTCTAAAAACTAATACACAATCATAATCCATTAATTTATTAACTAGTCCTATTAAAAATATAGAATCTTTTAATCCTACCATACCTCTTTTTAGATAATAACAAGGTTTTCCTCTTCTTAATTTAGAATTATCCATTATATCATCACCTATACATAAAGATCCATGAAATATTTCAAATAAAAAACCAGTATCATCATTAGAAATAATTTTATAAGATTTTAGTACATGATTATACATTAAAGATCTTGTAAATTTAGTACCTTGTATAGATTCATTTACCATATCTAATATTCTTTTTGTATTATAATCTTTACAAATATCTTTTATTTTATGGTATGATGGTCTTATTAAATATGTCATGGATAAAAAAAAATGATTTTATTTATAATTTAAAATTTATTATAATTGATAAATATATTTGAATATATTTTATTATAGATTTGAATATATTTGTTAATAGATTTTTTATTATAATTGATAAATATATTTTTGATCATATTTTTAGACATTTTTGATTATTTTTTTATTAATATATTTTATTATAGATTTTTAAATATATTTTTGATTATTTTTTTATTAATATATTTTATTATAGATTTTTATTATAATTGATAAATGACATTTGTTAAAAATTTATCAATAAATGCTATTTATAAAATAATTATTTTTAATCATTTTCTTTATTAAATAATTAATCACAGAATTTTAAAATTAAATTTATCAAAATTTTAAATATTATTTTTAGTATAAAAAATTTTAATAAAATAATACTTCATATATGTAAACTTATATTCATCAAATAAAATTGAATATATAAATATAATAAGAAAGTAAAATATCATTTAATAATTTAAGAACTGTGAAATATAAAAAGATTAAGAAGACTATTTAGTAAAATCTAGAATGTTTAAGAGAAGTCAAGTAAAGAAGAGTTAAAGAATTAACTTAAGAAACCTCTCTACTTAAATCTATAATATAAAATAATATGTAATATATTTATATTTATTATGTAATATACTTATATAAATCTATAATATACTTTATTATAACCCTTATAATATACTTATATAAATCTTTATAATATACTTATATAACCCTTATATTATACTTATATAAATATTTTTTAATATTTTTTTATACCCCTTATAATGAAAAATTATCAAATAATGACAGATGAAGAATTAATAAAATCTTTAAAATTGATATACCCATCAAAAAGTATAAATAGAATTATTCTTAATGAATTATATAAAAGAGATATAAAAAATAATTTACATATTCTTAGATACTTATTAGAACTAAAAACTTTAAAAATAAATTTATGGTATGTTAATAGACTTTTATTATCATTATATGATCCTTTCCATAAATCTAATAATTTTATTAAACAAGAATCTTCTTTAGAAATTAGAAAATATAAAAGAATTTATAAAATAAAAAGAATAATTTCTAGTATAAAATATAGAAAACTTAATGAAGATTTTATTAGTTTTATTAATGATCTAGAATATTTTATAATATGTTTAAATACAAGTACAGATAATATGAAAAATTTAGTTATAAATGAATATTCAAAATTTATTATAGATTTTATACAAGTTATAGGTAAAATTAAGAATAAAGAGAGACCTAATGAATTAACTGTATTACGTGATGGAAGATTTCATTATAAAGAAACTTGGTTATTTGCTATTAAAAATAAGTTAGTGACCAATCAAATTTTTTTTCTTATACTTGTTAATACAAAAGATTCAAATGATATAAAAATTAAACTTATTAATGATTTAATGAGAAGAATATTATTTAATAAAGGGAAGTCTAATATTAAAGAGAAGTCTATTAATTGTAAAGGAAAGGTTAATAATAATAAGGAGAAGGATAAAAAAGAAATGGATAATAATAATAATAATAAAGAGAAGGTTATTAATAATAAAGAGAAATCTAATAATTATGAATCTATTGATAATGAGTCTATTGATAATGAGTCTAATAATTATGAGTCCATTAACTATGAAGAAATGTATGATAATATTAATGAAATTGATAGAAGATATAAAAATAATGACTTTTTTGATATGAAGAAGATAAATATAAAGGTACCAAAAATAAATGAAGAGATTAAAAATGAAGAAAAACCTAAATTTAAATTTGTATCAAAGAAATGTGAATTAACTACTGATGAAAAATCATTTGAATGGTTTAAAGCAAGATCAAATATTTAATTTATAAATTAATAAATAAAAATAAAAATTTAAAAATGAGAATAGCTTAGTAAAATAAAAATTTAAAGATTAGAATAGCTTTATAAAATCAAAATAAAAATATTAGAATAGCTTAATAAAATAAAAATCAGATAAAAATAAATATTTTATTTAAATAGCTCCTGACTGTCCAGCAATTTTAATAGCATCCCCATCATTCTTCATCTTAGCATAAGCTTTCTTCCTACCTTTAAAATCAATCATAGTATTAACTTTAATACAAGGACATCCATAAAATTTAGTAATAGCATTTTTGATTTGTCTCTTGTTATACTTTTTATCAACTATAAGTACTAATGTATTGAACATTTCAACATTTCTCATAGCCTTCTCAGATGTATGAATATTTTTGATAATGTCTTGTGGTACTAATTCTGGTTTAGGGATGCATCTTCTCATTTCTTTTTTTGTAGTTCTAACAGCTTCCATTTTTATTTAGGGTGATAAAAAATAAAAAAAAATATTTTAAATATTTCAATAGAAAAATCATTTGAAGGAAAGATTTTATTTAATGGGATATGTAGAATATTATTTAATTGAATAGATAGAATATTTTATTTAATGGAATAGGTAGATTATTATATAAAAAATATGTAAATTAATATATCAACTATTTTATGTATAGATTATTATATCAATTATTTTATGTATAAATTATTATATCAGTTATTTTATGTATAGATTATTATATCAATGATTCTATCAAAAATTATTATATAAAAAATATGTATATTATTATAACAATAATTTTATGTATATAAAATATTTTATACATAAAAATGAAATTAACCAATTATATTTTTTTAAAAGTCATTTTATTTCTTAGAACAAAAAAGCTTTAATTAATAAAAAAAATCAACTTCTATTTTAATAATAATAAAAAATATTTATTGTTAGGTATTTACTTCAATAAAAATATAACATTTATTTTTAATTAAAAATACCCCTTAAAATCAAATGAAGAATTATTCAACTTATTCTGTAGGTAAGAAATATTCTTTAGATTATCAAGTTTATATAACAGAAGATAACAAAATAATCTCTCCTTTCCATTCAGTAGATTTATTTCAACATGAGAATAGTAATATAGTAACTGTAATCAATGAGATACCAAGATTTGAGAATGGAAAGTTTGAGATTACAAAAGATATTGAATTTAATCCTATCAAACAAGATACAAAAAAGAATAATTTGAGATTTGTTAAGAATTTATTTCCTTATAAAGGATACATGTGGAATTATGGAGCTATGCCACAAACATGGGAAGATAAAGATGCTACATGTGAATATACTAAATGTAAAGGAGATAATGATCCATTAGATGTACTTGATATAAGTACTATACGTAAAGAAATAGGACAGGTGTATCAAGGTAAAGTACTTGGATGTCTTGCAATGATTGATGATGGAGAATGTGATTGGAAAGTTCTTGTTATTGATATTAATGATCCATTAGCTAAAGAAATTAATAATTCAGAAGATATTGAAAAATATTTTAAAAAATATGTTGAATCAACTATATATTGGCTTAAGAATTATAAAGTACCTGATGGTAAATCAGTCAATGAATTTGGTCTTGATAGTAAACTTATGGATAAAGATTTTGCTATGAAAATTGTTAATGAAGCTCATGATAGTTGGAAGAAATTAATTTCTAAGAAACATATTAAAGAAATTAAATATGAATTAAGAGATGATAAAGAAGTTAAGAATGATATTTTAGTAAGAGATCTTCCTGATTATGTAGAAGAATATTATTTTATTAAAGAATAAAATTATTTAATTATATTATTTTTTTTATTTATTAATATGATTTATGTATTAATAAATTTAATAGTTTATGTATTGATTTTATTGTATTATTATTTTAATTGTTTATGTGTTGATTTTATTGTATTAATATAATTGTTTATGTATTGATTTTATTGTATTAATATAATTGTTTATGTATTGATTTTATTGTATTAATATGATTTTAATTTATGTATTGATTTTATTACACGACATTTAATCCATTACATAAAATTTAATGTATTAACTATATAATTTAAATAATTTATTTAATTTATTACATAGATTTAATCCATTACACGACATTTAATTTATTACATACTTAATAAAATATTTTATTTTTTTAAATTCTTTACTGCATCCAATCAGGTCTAAAATGTTTCTGTGAATTCATTCCTATAGAAACCTTTAATTTATTTTTTTCTACTATATTTTTATCTTTAGATTTCTCTTTACTATTCAATTGAAAATTTATGATCTGAGTTTTATGTGGAGTAAATTTAATAACAGATCCTCCTTCAACACTACGTACTTTATTATAAATTACTTTACCATTATCAAGTACAAGATTATTATTTTTAATTACAGCTGTTCTATGATTATCTGTTTGTAAATGTTTCTTTAAACTTAATTTACTAGTAAATCCTTCATTACAAACATAACAAGTTTTATTAATTAAATAATTTACTTCTTTTTCTGTTAAATCATGTTCAAAATAATGTTCATAAGATTCTTGTTCATCACAGAATAAACAAATTTCAGTATTAATTTTTATTTTAGTTTTCTTCTCTAATTTAACTTTTTCTATAATTTTATCTTTACTTTGGTTTAAAAAATTTATATCTATTGATACATCAGAACTTGCTCCTTCTTTTTCAAATTCATCTATTGTAATAGGTGGTATTGAATAAACTTGTCTTTGTACATTTATTTTATGTAAGTCTGATTTGTAATGATCTCTAGGACTTTCTACTATTTCTAGTTGACATGCTGAACATTTCATATGGGGCTTTAAATTGAAAAAAGAGATTTATTTTATAAAATAAAAAAATTATGGAAAATATCAATTTTGGTTTATGGAAATTGAAATAAAATAAAAAAATTATGCATGTATGAAAAAAAATAAAAAAATTATGCATGAATAAAATTTAAATATCAATATTGGTTTATGGAAATTTAAAATAAAAAAATATGTATGAAAAAATAAAATTTAAAATATCATTATTGCTGCATGAAAAATAAAATTTAAAATATCAATAATGATCACTTTATAAACCCTTATTATGAATGATAAGAATATTGATACATACCTTAATATAATTAATGATACACTAAATTCTTTACAAGAAGATTATAATTTTATGTATGAAAGTGTTAGTAAAAAAAATAAATTTCAGATTGATGATAGAAAAGATTTAATAGAAGAAATTACTAGACTAAGAAATAAGATACATGAATTAGAAGAGAATAAAACATTTGAAAGTAAAACTATTAAAGAAATTATAAATGAAAGTAAAACTATAAAAGAGAATAAAAATATAAAAGAGAATAAAACAGATGAAAGTAAAACAAATGAAAAAACTATAAAAGAAATTATAAATGAAAATAACATTAATAAACTTAAAGAATATTCAAATAAGATTAAAAATTATGAAATAAAAATTCAATCACTTTTAAATGAAAATAATGAATTTAAATTTATAATAAAAAGATTAAAAAATGAGATTATAGATTTGAAAGGATCAATAAGAATATTTTTAAGAATAAAAAAATCAGAAAGAAATTCAATTATAGAATTAAAAAATAATTCTATAAAAATATTATATAACAAAAAAAATCAGAATTTTAAATATGATAAAATATTTGATCCATCTGATAATCAAGAAAATATATTTAATGAGGTACAAAATATTATAGAAAGTGTATATGAAGGATATAAAATATGTTTATTTGTATATGGACAAACAGGAAGTGGAAAGACTTATACAATGATAGGTACAAATGATAAACCAGGTATTATTTATAGATCACTTAATCAAATATTTAATTTAAAACAAGTTTATGAAGATGAAGGATATTCTGTTAATATAAAATTTTCATGTATAGAAATTTATAATGAAGAAATTATTGATTTATTTAATAATAAGAAATCAAAAACAAATACAGAACGAGTAATTGAAAATTTTATTGAAGGATACGAATTAATAAATAATGTATCAAAATTAAGAAGAACAGAAAGCACATCTTGTAATTCTCAATCTAGTAGAAGTCACATGATTTTAACTATAAAAATAGAAATTAAAAATGATGAAGAAATAAGAAATGGATCTCTTTGTTTTATAGATCTAGCAGGATCAGAGAGATTATATCAATCTAAAGTAGAAGGTCTTAGACTAAAAGAAACTCAAAATATAAATAAAAGTTTGAGTTCACTTGGTGATGTATTTTTAGCAATATTAAGGAAAGATTCTCATGTACCTTACAGAAATTCAAAATTGACATTTTTTTTACAAGAATATTTAAGTGGAAATAGTAGAGTGGCTATGATTTTAAATATAAATGGGGATCAAGATTATATTAATGAGACAGTAAGTACATTAAGATTTGGATCTAAAGTTAGTGAATGTAAATTAGGAGAGGTTGAGAAGAATGTAACTAAAAAGTTAAATTAAAAAAATATATTATTAAGAAATTTTTTGTGATTGATTTTCTTATAATTTAAATATATCGTTAAGATATTTTTTATAATTGATTTTCTTATAATAAATTAAATTTTAAATATATTATTAAGAAATTGTTAATGATTTAATTTTATATATTACAATGAATATATTATTAAGAAATTGTTTATAATTTAATATAATACATTAAATTATGATCAATTTTTAAAATCTTAAATCAATTTAAAAATCTATCAAATTTTTATAAAATATTGACTTTGATTTTTTGTTTCATATAAATTGTTTAACTTTTGTTTGAAATATAAAGAAAAAAGGATATTTTTAATTTAAATATATTCTACATTAAATAAATTTAATTTATTACATTAAAATAAATATTTTTGATTGAAACTAAAAATGTTGTATTTTTATTTGCATTTATTTAGTGTTTTGATATTAAAATAATTTATTACACTAAAATAAATATTTTCTTTTAATTTATCATACACCAAAATAAATATTTATGATAATTTAATTTATTACACTAAAATATTATATTGTCTATTACATATTTTATTACACTAATAATATTATATTGTCTATTACATATTTTATTACACTAATAATATTTTATTGTCTATTAAAATAATTTATCATACACCAAAATGAATATTGTCTTTAATTTAATTTATTACACTAAAAATATTATATTGTCTATTAAAATAAGTATTGTAATTTAATTAAATTCTTCTATGAATAAATAAATTTTACTCAAAAAAACTTTGGTTTTTTTTAAAAAAATACTACCCCGTAAAATGAAGTTATTACAAATAAATCCTGTTGAAGAAAAACCTATCGAGTTTTTAGATAAAGAAACAGAGTACCAGAAAAATATTTTATACGATAAAAATAATTTACTTATTGATAACAAACTTGATTCAGATATCCTTTCTGACGCAAGAAGAGCAGCTGAAGCTCATAGACGTGTAAGATACAAAATACAGAACATGATTAAACCAGGAATACCTATAATAGATATAGTTAATAGTATAGAAGAATCTACACGTATATTATTGAAAGGTGAAAAGAATAATGGGATAGGATTTCCAGCAGGAATGTCTATAAACGACTGTGCTGCACATTTTACAGTTAACAATGGAGATAAAACTTGTTTAGGAGAAAATGATATTATTAAAATAGATTTTGGAACACATTCTAATGGAAGAATTATGGACTCAGCTTTTACTGTAGCATTTAATCCAGAATATGAAAATTTATTGTTAGCGTCTAAAGAAGCTACGAATGCTGGTATAAAAGCTATGGGAGTCGACGTCAGATTATGTGATGTAGGTAGGGATATTTATGAAGTAATGCGAAGTTATGAAGTTACAATATCTGGAAAAACTTATCCAGTGAAACCTGTGATAGATTTACATGGACATTCTATTGGTCAATATGTTATACATGCTGGTCAATCTATTCCTTGTTACGATAATAAAGATTCTACAAAGGTAAAAGAAGATACTTTTTACGCTGTAGAGACATTTGCTACTACTGGTAATGGAAGAATATTTGATAAATCTCCTTGTACTCATTATATGCTTAATAAGAAGAAAGAAGGAAAGTTACACAATTTATCTTGTAAATCTATCTACGAATTTGTCAAAAAAGAATTTGGTACTCTACCTTTTAGTCCTAAACATATCGATTATTATAATATCATTCAAGGACCTTCACAAATGTTTGTCAAACTTATTTCTAACATGAAATTATTTGAACCGTATCCTCCTTTAAATGATATAAAGGGATCGTACGTTGCTCAATTCGAGCATACACTTTATTTGACAGAGAATTGTAAAGAAGTTCTTACAAAAGGAGATGATTACTAATTAAATAGTTTTATTTATAGATAATTAAATAATAATATATTATATGTTATTTATACTTTTAATTAAAAAAAATATTTTAAATAAGTTTAATTTAATAATTCTTGTTTACTAAAAATTTGTTTTAGATTTCTTGATTACGATATGAAACGTTTTTAATTAAAAATTATTTGTCAATTATTTTTATAAAAGTACAACAAAGGAGATTCTATGGCTGAAAAACAAACACCCAAACAAGATGTCGAAGAAAATAAAAAAGATGCAGATAAAAGTAAAAAAGATGCAGATGAAAGTAAAAATAAAAAAGGTATAGATGAAAGTGAGAATAAGAAAGAAGTTGATAATAATGAAGAAAAGAAAGAAGAGGAAAAGAAAGAAGACACTGAGAAAGATAAAAAAGAGGAAATTGTCAGTGATATCATAGCTAATAATCCACTAAATCAAGGACAAGAAGAACAAGAAGAGGAAGAAAGACGTGCATTCACTAAAAAGAATGTGATTGAGGAAGTTAATTTCTCATGGTTTTATTTAAATGAATATTTAGATTGGTATTTTCAAAATATTCCTGAAACCCTTAGAGTTATAGCTGAGTGTATAATAATCTCAATTCTTTTTCTTTCTCTTCCTATTATTCTTTTATACATAAAAAAAGGAAGTAAAGTCACTTTACAAGTACTTAAGTCTATTCTAGATGGAGGTACTAGAAAAGATCCTTTAGATAATTTTTTTATGATATATCTGTTTATCACTTGTATCTATGTTCTTAATTCTTTAGTATCTCTGATATCTGATAATATACTCTACATTTGTCTAAGTATTTTAGAATGTTTTAACGTTTCAATTAACGAATTTACGATACAATTTTTGCAGATAATTAAGGCTACGAATTATTACTGGAAAACTTCTTTAATATGTTTTTTAGTATTTATATCTCATAATTATTTACTTAGTGAGTATAAATGGTTCCAATCTTCTTATGAAACATCTCATGTAGTGCTTACATTTCTTATTTGGTATGGCTGTCTTATGGCAATCTTGTTTGTCGAAAAGTTTTTTTTAAACTTTTGTACGTCGGAAATTCGTCGAAGAGAATATCGTGGAAGAATCTGGGACATAAATTATAAAGCTTTCGTATTTAAAAAACTTGTTGCTTTGTCAAAGGCGGATCCAAGAAATAGAGAAGATTTAGCTACAGGAATGGTTAATGATTTCGATCCAGGATTCTATATTAAACATAATGATATCAGACTGAGCTCTGAAAAAGATGCGATAGACTTAGTAGAATCCATATTTGCTTATTTCGAGATTCAGTATCTTTCATACGAAGATATTAAGAAATATTTTCCTGAGAATCCTAAAGAAGTTTATGAATATCTGGCTAACAAGAAAGTAACAGACGAAGACAAGAAAGAAATTTTGAAATTTGAAAGAATCAGAGATGAATCTGTCAAACTTCAGCAAGAACGAACTGATATGATGCGTACATTAATTGATAGAGAAAGTATATTTGATAAATTGGATTTGATATTAATGAGTGCTGGTTTGTATGCAGGTCTTCTTCTTTTACTTGTCCTCTTTGGTATTCCTTACCAAATATATTTAGCATCAGTTGGTCCAGTTTTCTTTACCTTTGGGTGGATTTTTAGTGACACTATTAAAGAAATCTATAATTGTTTTGTATTCCTTCTAGTGAAGCATCCTTATGATGTTGGTGATAGGGTAGTAATAGATGATAAAGAGTATGTAGTAAGTAAAACTGATGTACTTGCTTCTACATTTTTAGATGAGAATGGTAAAACTGTCTATATTCCTACACCAATACTTTTCGGTAAGGCAATATGTAATATGAGAAGAAGTAGAAGACAATCAGAATCATTGACTCTTCTAATAGAATCATCTACTAAATTTACACAAGCTATTAATTTAAGAGATAAAATTAAAAAATCCCTTAAAGAAATTAAAAACAGTTTTACTGGTGAAGTTACAATAAAATCCTTTGAACTAGTAGGAGGAAATATAGCTCTAACTTTAGTAATCCAGCATACTTCTAACTTCCAACAAGTTAATGAAAAATTAAAAAGAAGAGAAGTGTGTACAGATATCGTACAAAAATGTCTGTCTAGCTGTGGCATAAAATACAATAATTCATTCGGGTATACTACTTAAAGTAAATTCTAAATTAAATAGTTTGTGAACTAGAGTATTTTTTAGTCTTTGATTAAGCCCGATTAGCTCAGTCGGTAGAGCATTAGGCTCTTAACCTAAGGGTCGCGGGTTCGAGTCCCGCATCGGGTGTTTTTATAAAATATAGTAAATTAATATCTGTTTCAGTGTTAAATTTTATAAAATCTTCTTAAGATGGCGTTATGGTCCAGTGGTAAGATGCGTGCTTCGGGAGCATGTGACTCGAGTTCGATTCTCGATAGCGCCCTTTTTATTTATAAAAATATTTTTTTAAAATCAAAGTCTTAAAATTAGTAATTCATATTTGCATTGATTAGACTTCACTTGTAAATTGTTTTTAAAATCAAACTCTGTATATGAAAATCTTAAAATGTAGTAATTCATATTTGCATTGATTAGACTTCACTTGTAAATAGTATACTTTTAATATGAAAATCTTCAACTGATCAATAAGATATTTTTAAATAAGAAATGGTTTTTTAATATAACTGTATTCAAGATTAATCCCCTATTTAATGAAATTCGGTGAGTTTGATATTCCTGAAGAACATATCATTGCTAAGACTAAGTATTCATTTATATTTACCAATATTCGTCCATTTCTTCCTTACCATATTCTTGTATCCCCAATATCATGTAAACCTTTTTTAAGTGATCTTAGCTTAGAAGAATATTCTGATTTATTTGAATGTGTTAGACTTAGTCTAAAATCGCTTAAAACTTATGGGACATCTTTTTCAGTAAGTTGTCAAGATGGTAAAGAAGCAGGCCAGAGTGTTCCTCATGTTCATATCCATATCTTACCAAGAAATATTAATGATTTAGAAGATAATGATCTAATTTATGCTAAAGGAGCATTAGATATAGTCAGAGAGAATAGAACTTTTGAAGAGATGGCTGATGAAGTAGTTAAATTACGTAAAGATTTTGATAAATATTTTAATTAAATTTGAGTTATAATTTAACATCATTTATAATATTTATTTATAAATAATTTGATCCAACTATCTTATATTAATTAAATAACTTAATAAGAAATAAATGATATTTTTAAATTATCAAGAATGAATATTAATATTTTATTTTTGCCCTAGAATGAAGATTGAAATATTGAATGACAATAATGGATTTATTTACACAGTAGATAAAATAAAAGTAAATAATTTAAATATACCAAGTACTGAAGAAAATACTAATGATATTAAAATTTACAATATAAAAATAAATAATTTAAATATACCAAGTACTGAAGAAAATGCTAATGATATTAAAATTTACAATATAAAAGTAAATAACTTAAATATACCAAGTACTGAAGAAAAAGACACCAAGTTTTTTTGTAAACATAATAAATTAATAGAATACAAATCACTTAACTATTTACCATCAGAAGACTGGCAGGAACTTATTGAATGTTGGTCATGCCATAATAACGAATTTTCAAGTGTAAAAAATCTGAATATAAAAGTTAGACCAAAAGGTATTCTTGTTTCTTCATTCTTTTTTCTAATTAACAATGAAGATATGCCATCATGCTGCATAACTGAAGAAAAAGTAAGGAAAATCTGGTTTAATGAATTATCCAACGTTAATCATAAGAAAGTAGTCTACGATTATTTAAAAATATATTTTAAGTCCAATAACGTATTACCTTTCTTTTATAAAGAAAAAATATACGATATGAAATATTTTTATACTTGTAAATCCCTAATTATTGATAATATAAAATATTATAATGTAATGAAAATAGGTATCAAAGAAAAAGAAGAAATTTTTCATGTACCTAAAGAAAATGAATTTATTAACTCATTTTATATTGATTTAATATTTAACAGTATAGATTATTTAAATATAAAAGTTATGAATTATAATACAGCATTTATCTATTATTAATTAAAAATTTAATTTATATTTATTTAGGAATCTTACTATATATATCTCTACTCAAATCCCTAATCTCTTTATCTCTGTTATCTAATAATAAAAGAATATTCTCATAAATTAATTTATGACAAATTTCTATTTGTAAATTATTATCCATCAATTTATTTAATAATCTAAGAGTTCTAGGAATATCTAAAGTCATATATTTTAAGATTTCTTTAATCAATTTTTTAATATATTTTATATTATTACTTAAATAACTTATTTCTGTTTCTATATCTTCTCCATTATAATAATCTTTAATATACTCTTCAATAATATTTTCATTCTCTAATTTAATATTTATAAAATGCTTATTAATTCTTTCATATTTTTTATCTTTAATTAATATATTGAAATAATGATTCTTTATATCTTCTGTATAAAACTTAGTTAGTTTCATAAACAAATCTGTATTAATAACAAACAAACTTGATAATAAATTTGATATATCAAAATCTACTTCATTTATAAACTTATACTTAAGAATACAATATGTAAGTGTATCGCTTAAATCTTCAACATTATTAAATATACATATATTAATATCTTTCTTATTCTTAAGTATATTAATAATCAAATATTCATATTGATTAACTTTTTTAAACTCAACTACATATTTTATAAGTTCATTGCTATTGACTTTTATTAGAGAAAGATCTTTCGAATAATCTTTATAATTAAATTTCTCAATAAATTCTTTTAAATATAATTTCATTATATTTCCATATCTATTAAACAAAATCAATATTGATGACTTGTTTTTTAAAATTAACTGAGTACTAATTTTATTAATTATTCTAATATCTTCATAATCAGTATTATTAATCAAATGATCTATTAAATCTATATCTTTATCGCATATTTCTAATAATGAATCTTTAAAATTATTTATAAAATTATATTCTGGTTGATAAATGTAAATTAAATCTAAATGATCTTTAAAATTACTTAAATTATTAAATATATAATCAAATATAAATTTACAATCATCTTCATTATTAGCAAGTTCTTTTAAAATTATCTTCATCTTATTAAATAATTTATGCTCATTGAAATATATCAATTTACAATAATGAACTTTCAAAATTTCTAAAAGATCTTCTAAATCAAATCTATCAACTAAATAATCTAAAAAAATAAAATCAACATTTATATTCTTAGAAAAATTTATAATAAATTTTAAATCAAAATTATTCAATATTTCTTCATAGCCATATTCTTCACATAATTTACTTAAAATAGAATAATTAGTAATTTTGTTAATAATATTCTTATTTTTTTCATAATTATATCGTACAATATCGTAATTTTGACAATTTTCTATATTATCTTCACCAAGTGTTATATATTCGTTTTTGTCAGATTCAGTAAATTCATTTTTGATATTTCTTGATCTACATAAATTCGTAAAATTTCTAAAAAATATTGTATTTGAAATATTCTGAACTATTAATTCATTTAAACAATCAAAAGATATTTCTAAGTCTTTGAAAAAATCTGGATCGAAGTTTACAAAATTCATACATTTAAGTAAAATATCATAATCTTTGTATTCTAATTGTTTATAATTATTTTCTGAAATTAAATTTAGAATGGTGTCTTTATCATAAAAACTATAAATATTTTTATCATTTTTTATGATATCATCCTTAAATCTATCATATAAAATTTTAACTATTTTTTCTTTGCAAGTCATCTCATCTAAAATATTTTTATATTTTTCAAAATCTTCATCTAATAGATTATCTTTTGAAATTCCAAAAGCCATCTTCAATAATTTATATTCAGAATCAGTAAATGATTCATCTTTTCGATTAAAACTTTCTAACCATAAAATATATTCTTCTAACCTAATTAAATTTTTCAATAATAATCTTCCTTGTTTATTATTATAATACTCTTCATTATAATTTATATTTTTAATCACTTTGGCATTATCAATTGTATTTCTCGTTATATATTTACCATCAAGTATATCTTGTAATTTTATTACAAGTTTATCATTTTCAAAATTCTTAAGTTTTTCTAATATTTCGTTTATTTCATTTATGTATTTATGCATAAAATTAATATTTTTTAAGATAAAAATATCAATTACCTCATCTATAAAATCTTTTAAGTAATCGTAATAGTCAAAATAATCAATAAAGAAATAAAAGAAATCAACATATTTAGCACAGCAATCTGCTATAAATTCAGTACTATAACTTTTTTGATCATGTAAATATTCAAATATCGTTAGATTATTCTTATAGTATTTTGGGAAAGGTAATGTAATAAATAATAAATCGTACTGATTATACTTTTGTACATGATATTTCCGTATAAGAAAATCCAGTAAATATTCGTAACCCTCTACGTTATGATATTTTATTAAAGATCTCATCCATGGCCCAAATTTTTTGTTAAATTTTATTTCTTCAATATTTGTAAGTCTTTGTCTATCAAAATGTAAAGAAGATGTAGAAAGATATTTTGTACGTGGAATTTTTTCCGGAATCATTTCTAATAATGACTCTGTTTCTAAATCTTCTGAATTTGAATAATAAAGTTTTACTGTTGAAGATTTTTTCAATTTTTTTATTTGTTCAGATATCATAAGGGGGAAATAAATTGATAAAAAGAAATTTAATAATTACAAACTATTTATTTAAGTTTGTAATAATATAAATTAAATTTTATATAACAACTTCAATTTATTTTCATTCTGATCGTTATATAAAATGAATGAATATAATTTAAATAACTAAAAAATAAATCTTATATAACAACTTCAATTTATTTTTATTCTGATCGTTATATAAAATGAATGAATATAATTTAAATAACTAAAAAATAAATTTTTATAACAACTTCAATTTATTTTTATTCTGATCGTTATATAAAATGAATGAATATAATTTAAATAACTAAAAATTAAATTTTTATAACAACTTCAATTTATTTTTATTCTGATCGTTATATAAAATGAATGAATATAATTTAAATAACTAAAAAATAAATTTTTATAACAACTTCAATTTATTTTTATTCTGATCGTTATATAAAATGAACGAATATAATTTAAATAACTAAAAATTAAATTTTAATTCTTCTTATAAGTTCTGAAAAAATTCTCCTCTTTTTCAATAGAAAAACCATCAATTTCTTCCTTTACATCACTGAGTTTATAATTACTCATATTTTTCAGTATATCTTCATAAGTTTCAAAGCTGATTAATTTTCTAGAATCCAACCTTTCTTTCAAATCGTCAATTTCACATCCTTCTTTGACTTTTTGTAAACAGAAAATTGAAGATACACATCCTGCTCCAAAACTATACAAACAGACAATATCATTTAACTTAATCTTCTTGCTATAAATCAAAGAAATAAAACTAAAATATAAAGAGGCAGTATAGGTATTTCCATTATACCTTGTTGCTAGAAGAGATGCATCATATTTTTCAGTGTTTATATTAAACTCTTTACATATTTTAGTTATTAACTTTGGAAAAGGCGTATGAAAAACCATAAAATTGAAACTGTCCTGGGAGAATTTACTGATAAACTGATTGTAGACAGAAGAAAAAGCATTTTTATATACATCGATAGATCTCTTTCCATCAACATATGGAAAATACCTAGATTTATGTTTTAAGAAATCTCTTTCATTAGAGCTGTAATTAAAAAGAGTATCAGGCAATATCTTATAAACAGGATCTCTTCCTATCAACATAGCAACTGCACCAGCTCCTGATGTTGGTATAATATTCTTCTCTTCATACATTGAGATATCTGTACAAACTACAATACTATACTTATGTCTACAGAAAGATGATTCCATCCAAGATAGACAATTTAACAATGCATTTGTACCTCCATAGCAGGCATTAGTAGTATCACATCCGCTTATAGAATCATTATCTTTAAATAAATCAAGCAAATAAGTCTTTATGGATTTAGCACTATCAAAATGACTTTCTGTACCTACCTCAATCTTTCCAACATCTTTAGGATCAACGTTGTATTTAGTCAACAATCGCTTGACAGCTGATAAAGCTAAACTTACTACATCTTCGGTATAACCTACTACACCAATCTCTTGCATATCAATACCTATCTTGAGTTTATCAACTTCACAGCCCGTATTAATAGCTACATCTGTTTCGTCTACCTTATAGTAAGGTAACTGATATTCGATACCAATAATTCCTACTGAAGAATCTTGTGTCATTGAGGGGATCAAAGATATTCTTTTTAAAAAGGAAATGCCAAAAATCAGAATTAATTAAAAAATTAGATAGGTTTATTTTCTTATATAATCTTACTCTAAAGTTTTTTAGTAAAAAAAATTATATTTAATAAAAACATAATTTGATCAAATTATGTTTTTGATCAAAAAAATAATTTTAAAAAGTTAATTTATTTTTTTATAAAAAATTCATAACAATAAATTTTAAATTTTAAGTGTAATTATATGTTTAAGTATTTATTAAATTTTGATAAATTGTAAATGATTAATTTTCATTTTCGTCAATTTCTACATCAATTTCCTTGTTCTCGTTTACTGATCTCTCATACTTTGTATTTAAATAATACACACATTTTATCCAACAAATATTAATAATAAAAAGTAAAACTATAGTCAATGGAGAAGCCTGTCTAATATCACTAAATCCAAAAAATGTAAGAATCGCTCCATAGAGTGAGACCATAGACTTACCCAGCTTTATACAAATACCATCATATATACTTTTATACTTGTATCTATATTTTGGTGGTATTCTCATAGAAATCATTTCCTTAGCTAAATCAAATAGAACATATTTAGTTAACTTTGAAAATCCAAGACCAGTTGCACCAATCCAGTTTTCAATATCGATAGTAAGATTTTTTATAGAATAATCTTTTCCGAAGTAGAAATTATAAAAAGAAAGAATTGAAACGGTAATGACAAATATAAGAGCACTTATAGGAGATACCATAGATGGAAAAAATATTCCTTTTGTTTTAAAGAACTTTTTGAAAATAAGATTGTATGAAAGAGTTATTACAGCAATAATCAATAAAACGGTTACTAAAAATTTCTTTGAGTAAATATCTGCAGTACAATTATGTATTCTAGTACCAGCTGATAGACTGTTTTTAAATGACATATCTATAAATCCTGCATTTATAGCGTAAAATAATGCAGCACAACACATATTACGCAAGAATCTTGAAGTAAGTAGACTTGAAATCGTACTTGAGCTTTGTTTCGACAAATCTTTTGTTTTTTCAACACCTTTAGAAAGAGAAACTAATCGTATCTTTATTAGAAAAATCAAAATAGTCAACAAAGATATGCTTAAAAAGAAAAGACTGCTTGGATTTACTTTACTATCAGTAGGAATAAACTGTTCTAAACCATCTTTAAAAAAGAAAAGTATAGCACTTATTATCATTGATAAAGCAGTTATTGATGAAAAATATGGAACAATTTCTTTCATCTCTTTCTCTGTGCATATGTAATTTGCCAAGGTATAAAATGCGTATCCAATCATAACAGAACTCCATAATTCTGATATAATGTAGCACAATGTACTAACCCACATACTAAACATATAAGACAGAGGAAGAAGGCCATTTAATCCTTTTACAGACATTTTAGCATCACAAAAGATATCCAAAGTCCAAAATGGTCCTTTTTGTATTGTATTCTCAAATGGAATAAATATTGCTCCAATTAAAAAAAATATGGTACTAAATGATAAATTTATGGTATTAAAAATATTTGTTCAATGATCTTTGTATAATATTCATTGTAATCAATATTATAGGAAGTGAAAATATCAATTTTATAAAGTAAAGCGATGCTGGAATTTGTTTGCTGATTATGACTAATTCTCTATAAAGTTCAAGAAGTGTGTTAATTAAACAACCAAGGAAAAAAATAGAGGATAATAAGATTTTTACTTGTATTGTTTTTTTCGATGAATTCATTTAAGGGTATGTAATTTTTTAATTTTGTAGGAATTAATAAAATATAAATTGAATATATATCAGATACTATAACTGAAATTAAAAATAACTGAATTAAATTAAAAACATTTTTATATTTTTTTAAATTTAAATTTAAAATTCATTTTTTTATTACGTGTTCATGTGTTAAAACCGAATAATTTTTTCAAAAGAAATCTTCATATTTTCGTGCAATGAATTAAATTTTCAAAGAGATAATTTATTATTTATTTTGAATTAAGGAGAAATGAATTATTAGCTTACTCCTTTAGTATTGTAAATAATTTATTTGAGTGAAATAATTAAAAAGATCTCTTCGCTTTTTTTATAAGATTATCTTTTTATAAATAAAAAATAAATCAAATTTTTGTTATATTTTTTTAACTGATCTTGATAAAATATTTGTCATTCTATTTTATCATAAAATATTAATAAGTTAAGATCATTATTTTTTATATAATTATAAATTAAATGATTTAGTATTCATTGATGTGTGATATATAAGAAGGCTTAATTTATATAGATATAAGTTATTCATTGAACATAGTTTTATCAATTATTTAAAATGATATAAATTTTTCAATATTTTTTTTAAATAATAATTTCTTGACTCATCTCGTACTTATGCTAGTACAACATAAATTAAGACTCAATCTTACAATTAATTCAATTTACGAAATATAAAAGTGCTATTTTTAATTTTACTGGCAACATAGACGCATTGTATTAAATTATTATGATGAAGAATAGACACTGATTTATATTCAAAATCAATTTAAATATTTAAAAATTTATTGCTTTACTATTTTAAACGTAAAAAACGACTATTTTGATCAAAGTTAAATTTAATAATTCAAAAACTTGAATTATTAATATCATAACACTATATAAAATATTATATGACATATTTATTAATTTATTAACGTTTTTATATTAATTGTTTTTAGTTTCATGATGTATTTTTATTACGAGGAGGATTTTATATTCAGTTTTAGATGAATATTTTTATAGATATACTATAAAAATGTTTATGTCTATAGCAAAATGATTTAATACGTATGTAAGACTAATTTAACCATCATCTCTGAATAAATAATTTAAAATTATTTAACTATTTAATAATAATTTTAATTTAATTTATTACTGATTAAAATATTATTCTTTTATTTCTTTGAAATTTTAAATTCAAAAATTTACACAGGAACTAGGAAATCTTTTAAGTGAATAAAAAAAGACTAAATTTGCTCGAAAAGAAAATGGTTTATAAAATTACTCTATTTTTTCTTTATAATTATTGTATTATATAAAATAATCAAAATAAATTGCAACTTAAAATTAATAAGCTGTTTAGGCGGATAAATATTGATATTGTTTTCATTAACAAATTAATTAAAATTAAATACTTTTTATAGACAGATCCTCATTCAGAATTATTAAATTTTACTATCTAAAAAAGACCTTTTAATACTGAAAAGGGTTAATATTATATAACTTAGCACATCAAAAATTAAATATTTGTAAATTAATTACTGACCCTTGAATTACGAATTGATAAAATTTGACATATAAAGTATTAGATATTTTATTTCATAAATACTACATTATGTCTAAAAGAAGCACAATTTTGATTTGTTAGCTAATCATTACATGTCACTGAATAAGTAAAAAGACAGAACTATTCTATATTTGATGGCAAGGAGTTGAAATTGTAACTTATTTTTATAGAAATTATAGAAATGATTTGAATATTGACGATCGAAGCGTATTTTCAATCCAGAATTCTCAAAGTGGCACTGGAAATTTAAATGAAGAAGATTACGTGAATCAAAAAGCTATTGAAAGAAAACTACATAGATTCTTGTTAAGCACGTTATTCAGGAGTAATGGGTGGAAAGAATTAGAAACTGACTAAACAAAGTGCATACAAGTAAAAATCTTAGATTAAATACTACTTATAAGCAAAGCTTTAATAGTATGTTAATATGAAACATTGATTATTAGATATTAAATTTTTAATGGATTGGTGTTTTTTCTCTCAGATTCTTATAAATATTTTTTTTATATTATATATGCATAAATATTCCGAACTTGATTTTGAAAATGATAAATTAATCTGTAATCTTTTTTTGAATTTTTAGTACTAAAAAACTAAAATTTGAAATCGATAAGTCTAAATATTTGTAGTTATAATTTTTTTTACGTGTCATCAAATTTTTGATCTTCTAAAATTTATTGTATAATATTGAATACATTTTTTCAGCCCTTAATGGCTAAAACAATAATAAAATACTTAAAAAAGAAAGCAAGAAGTTTGGAAAATGATGCTGAGAAATGCTGTAAAATAAATGAAAACATAAATAACTGTAAAGTTTGTTATTTAGAGGATTTAATCAGTAAAGATTGGAAAGATGAGTTCGAAGCAGAATTTGAAAAAGAATATTTTTTACAGATCAAAAAAAAATTGCATGAAAAAATTATATTTCCTAAGCTAGAAAACATCTTCTTTTTTACTTATTTTTTTCCTTTAGAAGATACAAAGGTAGTAATATTGGGACAAGATCCATATCATAACGAAAATCAAGCTATTGGATTATCATTTTCAGTTCCTGAAAACGTTGCAATACCACCAAGTCTTAAAAATATATACAAAGAGCTTAAAAGTGATATACCTGATTTTAATATACCAAAACATGGAAATTTAGAAAAATGGGCTAAACAAGGTGTTTTACTTCTTAACGATATTCTTACAGTTGAAAAACACAAGCCTGGTTCTCATGGTAATTTTGGATGGAAAATTTTTACAAAGGCTATTTTTGAACGTATAAATGAAAAATGCAATAATGTTGTCTTTATTTTATGGGGGAACTATGCAAAATCTAAAAGTAAAAATGTTGATCACTATAGACATCTTGTATTGGAAGCAGCTCATCCTAGTCCATTTAGCGTAATGAAATTTTTTGGCTGTAAGCATTTTTCGAAGACTAACGAGTATTTAAAGAGATATAATAAATCTCCAATAGATTGGAATCTTTAAGCTGAAATAATAATTTAAATTAATTATGACATTTAATTTATTTCAAATTTTCTTTTTTATTTAAAATGCTTAAATTAATTTTTTTAAAAAATGCTAAATTTTATATCATTAATCTATTTTCAGAAGAAAGCTTTTTTTAATTTCATGGACAGGCTAATGCAATTTTTTTTCAATATAAAAAAATATTTCTTTCGTAATATCAATAATTCATTTATAAAGTATTATTGAATCTTAATAATTTAATTTACGTTAGATTTTTTATATAAAGTTGATTGTCTTCGATTTTTTAATGTGCTATTAAAAAATCTACTTTACCGCTTTTCTATGGTAATCTTAAAAACTCTGAATTTAATATAGACATAAATCTTAAGTCTATACTGATAGCATTCTTGTTTCATTATCTCTTATCACAGAATATAATCAATTTTTATTTCTTACTTATATTTCTCCTCAACTTGATTGTAATTAAATTTATAAACGAAGAAATACTTACTTCACGTTTAAGAGCTTCTTAATGAGTTTATCTTAATTATGTAACCTTACATAATTTTTAAAATAAATTTATAGATTTTATTTCGCATAAAAAGCTCTCCCTTTCCAAAAATGACCATTCTGAAAAAACTTGAAATTAAAGGTATTAGATCGTACAATCCAAGAAAATCACAAACAATTGATTTCCAGCTTCCATTGACATTGATAGTTGGTCAAAACGGGACTGGTAAGACAACAATCATAGAATGTTTAAAATATATAACCACAGGAGTTATGCCACCAAATTCTAGAGGAGGTGCATTTATTTATGATGGTGGTTTAGCTAAAAATACAGATGTAAAAGCTGAAATCAAATTATTTATGGAAGATTTACATAATCGAGAAATATTATTGCATAAAATAATACAAAGCAGTGTTAAACTAAAAAGAGTAGAACAAAAGACACTCGAATTTAATGTATTAGTTAACAATGTATCTAAAGAAGTTATCGATTTTGATAACACGATTAAATCAAACAACGGTAAAATCAACCAGAATGACTTAACTTCAATATTTAATATAAATAGTAGTATATTAGAGAATATAATTTTTTGTCATCAGGATGATGCTATGTGGTATTTAGGAGATCCATCAACTATTAAGAAAAAGTTTGATGACATTTTTTCTTCAACTAGATATTCTAAAATACTTGATAATTTAAAGAAAGTAAAAAAAGAAATATCGTCTAAAATTAAGGTAATCCAAACAGAACTTTCATATTTGTTGAAACTTAAGGAAAAGAAGTATGATATAGAAAAAAAGTTACGAGAGACATTTGATGATTTAGAAAATAAATTAGGGGTTATAAAAGGACTTGAAAGTAAAGCTAATGAATGTGCAGCTATTCTTAAGGAATTAAATATCGAATATAATAAAATACTAATAATCGAAAATAAGAGGAAGGAAATTGGCAACTTCAAAAATCTGAAAGAAATTAAATGGACAGAAGATGAATGTAATAAAATACTTAATACAATAGATATTAAGAAAAAAGAATTAGAAATTTTTAATTTGAATAATCAGATTGTAAAAGAATGCGAGGAAATTAATATTATAAATGAAGATAGAAATAAGTTTGAAAAAATACAAAAACAAATTGAAAGTTTAAAAAATAAAAAAGAAAGTATTGATGTTCATTTACTAGATATAAATACTGAAGCCAATGTATTAGAAAATTGGCTTATAGATCAACAACAAAAATTTCAAACAAAATTAAAAGTTGATGATCCCATTTTGAGAACTAAAGAATTTAAAAAGATTTTTGATATATTTTTTTCTAAATATGATGTAGAGTGCTCAAAGAAAAATCAATTTATTCAGGATATAAAAAAAGAGTATGATAAATTAAATTGGGAGATTTCTAATAACAAAAATAAAATCAAAGAACTTATTGATATAAATATCGATCAATATAGTGAGAATGATTTTTTTGTTATTGATAATTTAGATCATAAAATTGAATTGCTCGAAAAAGATTACGAAAACAGCATTAATTTAAACAAAGAATCAATTTTAAATGATGAAAAGAAGAAAAGACGTGAAGAATTAATAAAAATACTAGGATCAAAAACAAAATCTAATGAAATTACAAATTTAAAATCTAACAATGAAAGAATTATTAAATTAAAATTTGAATGCAAGTCTCTTAATGAGATTAGTAACAAATTAAATATATATGTGAATATGATTAATAATAAGAAACAAAATTTTAATGCTAGAATATACTCCTTAGGATTTGATTATAAGAATATTGATTTGATATTTTTAGGACATGACATTTGTAACAAATTAATAAATTTAAGTATAAAGAATAAACAATGCTATTTGTGCGAAAAAACTATTGAAAATAAAGATAAATATCAGTCAAAAATTAAAAATCTTGGAAATAAAAGAATCGAAGAAAATTTACGAATTCATGAAAATAATAATAAAATATGTAAAGAAATCAATGATATCATTAAAATGATAAATATGATTTCAAAAGATATCGAAGTTATCTTTGAATTTGACAAAAATGAGGAAATTACTAATTTTTTAAAATATGTTGATTATACAGTTGAAATTATCGGCAAGATAAAAATTAAAATTTCGGATGAGATAAATTTGAAGGAAATGGAAATTATCGATTTAGAAGAAGAAAATTCCGAGATTAATGGAAATCTAAAATTATTTGAAGAAATAGAAAAAATTAATATTAAGGATATTGAATCTATCGACATCAGTGAAATACAAAAGAAATTAAAAAAATATAAAGTCTGTCGTGAAATAAAAGAAAAACGAGAAAAAATTGAGCTCAGAAATAAATTGATGAATTTTAATAAAATATCAGAAACTAAGCTGAATAAGATGGATTCAGATTTAAAACATAAAACAGAAAAATATGAGATATTGAAAAATAATATTTTGAACAAGAAATCAGAGGTAGATGTAAAAATCCATGAATATTTTTCTAAAAAAGATAAAATAGAGATGTATAAAAATGAAATTGAACAAATTTCAATAGAATTGGATAAACTTACCAAGAATAATATAAGAATCAATTTTGATAATTATAACAAAATTATTGAAAAAAATTTATACAACAAAAACAAGTTAAATAATTTAAAAAATGAACTAATGGAATCTAAACAAACTCTTAATTTAATCAATGAACATCTTGAATATTACAAAAATATTAATAAGTTTAAAAAAATTGAATCAGAAATTAAATTGGTAGAAAATAACTTAATTGAAAAGAATTGTATTAAAAATTCAGAAGGAAGTGATAGTATCATAAAAAGCTATTTGCTGGTTCTAAATAGTAAAATAGATAATATTAAAGCTAAGGAAAAAAGTATACTGGAAGAAAAAAATATTTTAAAAGGAGAAATCAATCAATTAGAAAATCAAAAACGTAATTATGAGACTGATCTAAAAACTGAATACAATGAAGTTATATCTGATTATAATAAAAGATATTTAGAATGTAAAATACTTGAATTAAGTAGTACCGATATTGATAGATGTTCAAATGTACTCGATAAAAGTATAATTGACTATCATTATAACAAAATAGAAGAGATAAATTTGACTTTAAAGGAACTTTGGAATAATTGTTATAAAGGAAATGATATAGATTACATTAAGTTAGAAATCAATGAGAATGGTACCAAAAATTATAGTTATAAAATGACAATAATTAAAAATGGAGTGGAGTTAGATATGAGAAATAGAACAAGTGCTGGTCAAAAAATGATTGGTAATATTTTATTAAGAATGGCTTTAAGTAAAGTCTTTTGTTGTAATTTCAATGTATTGACTTTAGATGAACCTACAACAAACTTAGATAAAGAAAATATAGAAAGCTTAGCTTACACTTTAATAGAGATTACTAAGAAAAATCCTAATCTTCAGTTAATAATTATAACTCATGATGAGCATTTTGTAGACATTATGTGTAGAGAAAATTTAGAATTTTTTTATAAACTTACGAGAAACAATAATGGTGATAGTGTTATAATTAAGGAAAGTATTTAAAAAAGCTATTTTTTAAAAGACGATTTTATATTCAAAAATTAGAAAATCAATTTTTCTATTTCATAAAATAACAAAATAAACTTTCTGATTTGTTTCAGATTTTTTTGAAATAATGCATTTGAGGTAAACACAATGATTTTTGAAATATTAGAAAATAATACAAAAACTTCTCTAAAAATGTACATTAATAGATTTTTACCTATTTATGAACTTAATTCAAACTCCATAGAGATTCCATTTATGTTAACAAATGTACTGATTTATTCAGATAGAAACTTTTTAAAATTAAAAATAGATTATGATAAGCAAGTTACTATATATAAAAAAGATAAAAGTCTTAGTTTTACTGAGATATTGGATTGTGAAAAAATTATCTTAGTTGTAAAAGATTCAAAACTAAAAATTTGCGACATGAATTATTTAGACAGTTTGTGTGTTGCAATAAACAAACTATCATTAATGCATAAATATAAAAATTATAGCATAAATACTATTTTTTCAGAAAAAAGTGAACATAAAAATTTCTTCGAGAACTTGTTTAATAAGAAGAAACAAACTATTAAGATAAAATCTAATACTGATTTTCACATAGTGTAAAATAATTTAGATCTAATAACAAACTATAGCAAAAAATCTATACATAAAAAATTATATAGCATACTTGGAATTAACAGCATTTCTTCTGTAGAATCTACTATAGATTTACAAAGCGTTAAAGATTATTATCTCCTTATAAGGGGAAAGACATATCATGAAAGTGATAATAATTTGAAATGTTATAATAAAATGAAGAAAACTGAAGATTTAACAATTACTAAATTTCATAATTCAAAAACTATACCTATGGAATTTATTGTTAAACAATATAATATTACTAAAAGATATCTATATAAACACAATGCAGATATTTCTAATGATTTATTTTTTAATAGAATTACTGATTATATTTTTAAGCTACTTAACATAACTTATAAAACAAGTAATGTACATGAAAAGATAAGTTGTATAGAAATGAAAAATGCAAGAATTTTGAGTACATTCAGTACATCTTATTCATTTAAAAAGTTTTTGACAGAAAATGATTTACATCAATCTAAACTTAAACAATTTCTCAAAACATTTTCAATATCTCTTCTTATAAATTATTTATTTGAAATAGGTGATAGAACACTTGATAATATGATTATAGATAAAAAAGGTAATTTTTACAATATCGATTTTGAATATATTCTAGGAGAAGATCCAAAATATTTTATAAATCTTGTTATACCAGAGATAATATCAGATTTTCTTCAATCAGATGCTTTAATTTATGAAAAATTTATTGAATATTTTATAAAATACTATATGGAGCTTCGTGAACAATCGTTCAAAATACTGATTTTTTCCAGATTACTTTACAAAAATAACATTTTTAATTTCAAGTATTCCAAACTAGAACAAATTTTAATTAAGAATTTTTATTTAGATACCCCAAATATAAAAGAAGTTATAATCAAAGAATTAAGTATGTCAATGAATAGTTATCGAACAAAAATAATTCATTTTCTCAACAAACTAGGAAAGATCAAGATATATTCATATTTTTAAACATTTAAAATAGATATAATTTACCCCTCAAATGTTAAGCATAGATCTACCAATATTTTCATCATTTTTTATAGTTTTTGGTATATCTAAGTTGTTTAAATTTCCAGATAAAGATATAAAAAGTGATAAAATAATTTTGGTAATAGATCCTGTAGATACATTAGTCAAATACAAATTCTCATTTTGGAAGTTTAATTACATATTTTATAAACGGAAATTTACTGAAGAATTTTTATTTAATCTTGGATATATTTATGATATATTTTTTATTACTAATGATGATATGATAAATAGAAAAGTTTACAACTTTATTGATCCATTGAATATATCTTCTTACAGATTATTTACCACAGATAAAAAGAAAGAAATAAACAAATTAAAAAAAAATAATCGGGTTATAGTACTTGATTCTAAAGATAATTTTGATGAAGGATATCTTAATATAAAATCTTTTGATACAAAATCTTCAGAGAATGATGAATCTAATAATTATAACATATTAGAAGAAAAAAATAGTTTATTAGATGTAGTTAATTTTTTAAGTACATTAAGCTTTCTAAATATTAAGGATTATATTAAAACTATAGATAGTTATAAAAATAAAGATTTTTTTATATCTTTTGATATGGTACAAAGAAAAATTTTTAAAATGAGAAATATGCTTAACTTGTTTAGTAATAGTAAGTATAAAGAAGTAAAAAGACAAATTTGTCAAGATAAAATAGATAATTATAGAGTTAATAAGGATTTATTATCAAGTTATATTAAAAAGTAAATTAAATATAGAAATAAAGGTATAAAAAAGATAATAAATGAAAAGCTAAAAGATGAGAAATAGAACATTTAAAATATAATAAATGAAAAAAATAAAAGATGAGAAATTAGAAATAGAACATTTAAAAGATAATAGATAAATATAATAAATGAAATAAAAAGAAGAAAAAATCTATATTAGAAATTAAAAAATAAAAAATTATATAAGACATTTAAAATAATAAAAAATGAAAAGAATAAAAAATCTATAATAGAAATTAAAAAATTATATAAGACATTTAAAATAATAAAAAATAAATTTAATTTTATAATCATGTTTATTTTTAATTTAATTAAAAAAAATATTTCTAACCCTATGATTCTATCTAATAAAACAATTTGTATTACTGGAGGTAATAAAGGTTTAGGTGGAGAAATAGTTAAATTGATGGTAGAAAAGTGTAAAAAAATAATTGTTATAGATAGATCTGATCAAGTATTTTTTCATAAAAAGATTGTACATATCAAAGTAGACTTATTAAAAGAGAAGCCTGAAATAGAAGATGTAGATATCTTTATTTCTAATCTAGGTATGAGTTTAGGACCAAAAGAAGTCAAAGATATGACGTATGATGATATATCCAATATGATATACATAAATATAAATTTACAACTATGGTTTTATAAGAATATTAAATGGAAGAAGTTTGTGTTTATTAATTCTATAATGTCTTATGTAGGACTAGAAAAATATTCTATGTACTCTGCTTGTAAATCTTTTATAAGGATGTTTAATCAGAGTCTTCTTAGAGAAGGTATAGATACTTTGATAGTATATCCTTATAAGATAAATACACCTATGTTTAATGAAGTGAGTGATTTCTGTACTTTAGATGCTTGTAATGTAGCTAAAAGTGTAGTAAAAGGAATAGAGAATGATCAAAAAGAAATATGGCTTCCTTTCATATTTAGATATACTGAACTGGTCTTTGGAATATTCCCAAGATTTTTTATCAATTGGATATTAAATTTTGTATCTAAAATTTATTTACCTAAGAATAAGAAAGATTAAAGTATTTTATTTTTTATGTATTGTTTTGAGAAATGAATTTTATTTTATGGTTATATGTCTTCTTTTAAAGATTATGTAAAGACAAAGATTTTTATGATATTCAATATTATTAGCAATTTTGAAGTTATTCGAGATTTTTTATATAAATCATGTTTCTTATCATTTTTAATATTTTTACTGTTACAAAGCATATAATTTATCGTAAAAATATTCTTATATTATTATAATATTAGTAAATTAAAATTCATTTGTAAGATGTTCCACATGTCAAATATTTTAATTTATTATGATAAATGTTATAAAAAATCTATATAAAGGAGATATGAAAAATATGTAAGAAATTGGATATCATGCTATTTTCTTATATAATCATTAATAAATGAACACATATAAACATTTAAAAAACATTGGTGAGGTATAAAAAAAGATGATGTTAAGATTAGAAAAGACAAAAACAGACAATAAAATATTCCAATATTAAGAGAGATTATCGGAGAGTATTAAAGTTGAAAAGAAATCAAATGAATTATTAATAATAGAAATATCTATAAAAAAATATAAAAAACAAACAAGATAACAAAATAGGTGAAATACTAGGTATATTAGCTAATGATACATATAAAATTAAGAAAAACATAACACAATTACTGAAAATTTAGTCAGATGATGTCTTCTTTGATATACATTTTTATTAATAATTCTGAAATGATTTAATATTAAGAACTAAAATTAATATCAGCTGGTCTGTATCTTTGCTAATTTTTAATAATTAATTATTTTTTGTAAGATACTGTGATGTTTCAAAATAAGTCATTTATCATTTCTTGACTCATTTTTATTATTTACAAACATAAAAAACTTTTATTACAAGAGTATGAAAGATAAGGAATATACCTTTAACCTACTAATCCCTAAATTGTACACAAATATAATATCCCACACATATATTAACTTTAATCTATCTTGAAATAATAAAATATTCTGTTTTATTAACTAATTACGTCATTTTTACAAATAGTCAAGTTATTATATTTAAAACAAGTACAAGTCTTTATAAAGATAAATTCTAATAAAAAAATAACTTACAATATTAATAGAATAAAGATTTATATAAATTAATTTATTTTAATCATTCTATATTTCTTTTTATAATTTATTTATAGAGTAAAAATTTATATAAATTAATTTATTTCAATCATTCTATATTTTTTAATATAATTTTTTCAATTAAAAATTTATATAAATTAATTTATTTTAATCCTTCTATGATTTACTTTATATTTCTTAATATACTTTATTCTTCTAATGATAAATCATATCCTAACCTACCAACACAAGAAAATGAAATATCTTTAATATCTTGTTATGGAGATGATATTTATACTGTAATGGAAGATATGTCTGATATTATAAAAAATGATTATCCAGATTTACATATGAAAATATATGGTATAACTGAAAAAGTTAACGATATTAATATGGAGATAGATGAAGATAAAGAATGTTCTAATAACATATCAGAAGATATTTTAGTTGAAAATGATGCTAAAGAATTAGAATCTGATTTTATTCTTAATTATATTAGAAATTTTAAATATAGTTATTCATCTGATAAGATATTAACCCATTTTAATTTAAAAATTAATTCTTTAATAGGTTCTAATATAGATATCAATAATGATAATTTAGTATTAATACAGTACCATCATCTACTTAATGGACTTATAAAAAGAACTTTATTTATAAATAATTATAAACGTAGAAAAGTTAATTTAATATCAAGATCTATTAAGTTAATGACCTATAAAGAAATATTTATTAGTAATACTTCTATGATAGATTTCCTTAGACAGACAAAAATAAGTTTTTTATTTATGAAGATCAAAGATCATACAATAAATCCTAACTACTTATTACTAGAAAGAGTATTTGATAAAATAACCAATCATCATCTACCTATTAAGAATCATTATTTAAATTTATATTCGTACAGCGAACTAGTAAAAATCTTTCCTGATATATCTATATTTAATGAAGCAATTGATCAAAAAAATATAAAATATTTGGAATTATTCGTTTTTAATTTGTTAGATAAATTAACTGTTAATATCGATTCATTTATTTTATATCAAGTTTTTATTTATATAAACATATATCCTAGTCAAGAAAGAAAATGTCATAAATTGTTCTCTTTGATGGTATTAATTAAAAATTATCATTTTGATAGAGATATATTTAATATATCTCTTGAAGAATATATTGAATATATGAATTTGCTTATTAAAACATGTAACAACAATCTAAAATTAATTAACATGAGCAAAGCAGAAATTCTTTTTAAATTTATATATAAGCTAAGAATAAAACTGAGAATGAATAATTTGAGTTCAGAAGAATCTAAACAATTGTTAAGGATGATAGGATTTCTAGTACCGTATTTAGTGAGTCATTCGGATTTAAGAAATAATCAAAAAACTGTTCTTTTATTAAGGAGTTTTTTAGAATTTGATAATATTGCTTCAATGTTTTATGAAGAATCAGTTAGACTTATTATGATGATATTGCAACAAACATGCACTAAATATAAATTAAATTAAATACGTTATTTATATAAAAAATTTATTTAACATACGCTGGAGCTGATGCTTTGATAATGTTTGAGTTATTAAATAAGTTATTTAATAAAAATATAAAATTTTATTTAACATGCGCAGGATCTGATGCTTTGATAATTTTTGAATTATTAAATAAGTTATTTAATAAAAATTTTATCAATCTTTTCTATGTCTATTCAAGTTATTTTTTAAAGAAATATTTTTTTGTAAATATGAACTAGTTAAAGATTTTTCTGTTATTAAAATGTACTTTATTATAAGTTAAAAAATTAAACTCTTGAATTTCTTAAGATTTACCATATCTACATTATAAATATTTGAAGAGAATCTAAATCAAAATATTTTATGAAGTCTTATTCAACTTTATTAATAGTATCAAAAATTAATTTAGGAATTCAAATTTACTTTTAATTTTTATATTTGTTAAATATAAAGATAATATTTATAATAATTCTGATATTTTTTATATTATTGGTCAATTTCTTATAATTGTATAAAAAACAAAAATAAATTTAATAAATGTCAAGAATTTCATATAAATAACTAAAATTAAAAGAAAACTTTAGTAATATGAATTTAAATTAAAAGAAAACTGTAATAATATGAACTAAAATTAAAAGAAAACTGTAATAATATAACACAGCAATGATTTTTATGTAAGAAGTTCATCTTCTATTAATCTATGCTATCACATAAAATATTAATCAATAGTCCATTATTAATGCTTAGCTTTAAAAGTTACAAATTCTAAAAGATAATTATAAAAGGAACGTAATTTTATAATCTAGTTTTAATAATAACAGAGACATTTAATTTGTAAAAGATAAAATATTTTATCAAATTTCTGTACTTTTCTATTTCATTTTAAGTTAAAACTTTTATTAAATTTCATTTAATCAAATATCAACCAAAAAAGGAAATCATTTTTTAAAAATAAATTTGAATTTTGATGGTTTAATTAAAAAATAGTAAAGTGTGTAAATGATATTTAATAATTTATTAATGATAATAATATAGCCTATTAGTCTTATTAGAAAATATTAATTTATTTGTAACAAATATTTAATAATTTATTAATGATAATAATTTAGTCTATTAGTCTTTTAGAAAATATTAATTTATTTGTAACAAATATTTACTAATTTATTAATGTCAATAATATTTTCTAAAAGACTTATAGAATAAAATAGCAATTTATTAATGTCAATAATATAAAATATTTTTAAGTCTTATTAGAAAATATTAATTTATTTGTAACAAATATTTACTAATTTATTAATGATAAAAATTTATTCTATAAGTCTTTTAAAAAATATTAATTTATTTGTAACTGATCTTTATTAATGATAAAAATTTATTCTATAAGTTTTTTAAAAAATATCAATTTATTTCTTTGTAATTAAAAAAAATATTATAAAATTTTAGAAATTAATCATTGATTAATAATAGTTTTTTATTTTATTAGGTGGTTTAATACGAAATGACACATTGCTTTTTTAATTTTAAAAAATTGAAATATATTGATTATTTTAAAAAACTAAAGATAAAATGATATAAACTTTTATTTTAGAAATTAAATATTTGATATTTATTTAAATAACTTACAAAAATATAAATTAAATTTCAATTAATTTCTATAAAAAAAAATAAGATATTTCCCTTAATGAATTTACAAAATACAACTGTATGTGTAACTGGTGGAAATGATGGATTAGGTCTGGCTATGGTTAAATTGTTAGCTAAATTGTGTAGAAAAGTCATTGTTATAGACAGAGCTGATCAACAATTTTTTGATGATAAGATTGAATATATAAAGATGGATTTATCTAAAGAAAAGCCTGATATAGAAGAAGTCGATGTTTTTATATCTAATCTAGGTATGACTGTAGGATATAAATATGCTAAAGATATGACGTATGATGAAATGTGTAATATGATTTTTGTTAATGTTGAGCTTCAACTTTGGTTTTATAAGAATATTAGGTGGAAGAAATTGGTATTTATTAATTCTGTTATGTCATTTGTAGGTGTGGAAGGATATTCTTTATATTGTGCTTGTAAATCTTTTATAAGGGGATATAATGAAGCTGTACAGAGAGAAAAAGCTGATACATTGATAATTTATCCTTATAAACTTAATACTAATATGTTTCCTGAAGTCAATGATTATGGAACATTGGATGTTAAAGATGTGGCTAAAACTATTATTGAAGGAATTGAAAAAGATAAAAAAGAAATTTATTTGCCTTTTATTTTTAGATATATTGAAGCTGTTAAGGGATTTATGCCTATGTTTGTTAAGAATTTATTACTCGATAAAGTTAATGAATATTACGTTAAAGAAGAAGTAGCTAATACAGCTGAATAAATTAATTATGTAAAATTTTTTAATTTTCATCCATTTTATATTTATATACATAAGGATTTTCTACATCCATGCTTCCAAAATATCTAAAGATTTTTCCATATCCATCTTTATTCTGTTCTTTATAATAATCAGTGGTAAAAATTTTATTTAAATCAGCAGGAGTAGCATTTTTATATTTATCAATTTCTTTGAAAAGAAAAGGAGGTTCTAATTGTTTTTTATAGACTTTTTCCCAATCTACTTTCTTAAAAAATGGATGACTTTTCATATCCTTAAAATTAATTCTATCATACGGATCTTTTTCTAAAATCCTACTAATTAAATCTATAGAATCTTTATCTAAATATTTTGGAAAGGTTAATTCTGTTTCTAAGATGTTACATTTCGTTTTTTCGTAGGATTCTGAATAAAATGGTGTATATCCTACCATCATATGATACAATAAGATACCTATACCCCAAATATCAGATGAATATCCTAGACTTTTAGTACGAATGTATTCAGGAGATGTGTATTCTATAAAATCCCTTATACCATCCTTTTTTTCAATAATTGAATTAAGAAAATCGTATTTTAACTTAATATGTCCAGCATCATTCAAAAATATATTTTTAGGAATAAAAAATCCATAAGTGAGATCATTTTTATGAAGATATTCGATAGCAAGTATAATCTCAGAAATATAAAAAGTAGAAATTTTTTTCGAAAAAACAGTTCTTAATTTCATAAATTCTATAAAATTAGTATTAGCGTATTCAGATATTAAAAACAAATTGTCATAATCTTGAAATGAAAATAGAATATTAATAAGAAATGGATGACGTACTTTGATTCTTATAAAATACTCGTATTGTATAAGTTTCTCTTCTTCATATTTTATAATAATTGGTTTGTTCATTATTCTTAGATCGTAAATGTTTGTTTTAATTTCGTTATTGTGGATGTAAACAATGAAATTATCATAGAAAGGTCCACAATGTGTCTTTTTTATACACTTGACATGTTTTTTATCTATCATTTGGGATGAAAATATTTAAAAATAAATATCTTAAGAATTGAAATCAGTTTGTTAATCTATAAAGAAAAAATATAATTTGTTATTTGGTATGTACACGTGATAAATTATAAAAAAATAAAGGGGAAGATAGGATTTATAAAAAACAGTCTTTATTAAATGAAGCTTAAATTTTCTTATATAAAAATATAAATAATAATTAAAATGGAGAATTTATCTTTGTATGATAATATAAAAAATTTATCTTAGTATGATAATATTAAAAATATACCTTAGTATGATAATATAAAAAATTTATCTTAGTATGATAATATTAAAAATATACCTTAGTATGATAATATAAAAAAATATATCTTAGTATGATAATATAAATATCCCTCTTTTATGTCCATAGAAATAAAAAATAGAAATATTTTTATGTCTCTTCTTTCTATCTTCAAATCTAAAGAAAGAATAGAAATGACTATAAATATTGATACAATCCTTATAGAATGTACAGGTTTACACAAATATTATTTAAGTATACCCAATACAATAGCCTCTACTACAAAAGTCTTCGATAAATTCACAATAAATCCTAAACACTTACACTCAGCTTTAACTTTACTCTCTACAGATAGTTTTGATATTACAACTGAATTTATTAAAATATACACAGACATTTCCTATATAAAAATACCTCTTTTGTCTACAGTAGATCACCAGTATGAAGAAATTGAAGATATTTATACTAGATTTGTTGTTAATAGTACAGTTGTAGGAATATTTTCTAATATGTCAGGATTAGTTAAGTATGAGATAGAAAACGAGAAATTGTTTGTAAGAAAGAGTGTTGTTGAAGAAATAGAAATTAAGAAAATGACTTTTATAGAAACAGGTGAATTATCTTTTTTATGCAATAATGAGTGGGCTGAAAATATTTCTTCAATAATGAGTTATGTAGATAAAGCTTTATTTTTATTTAGTGCTCATTTCTTGAGTATACAATTTTTATTTAAGAATGATGAAAAGATTTATTTAGAAATTCAAGTTCCGAGATCTTTAGCAGATATTTAGAATTTGATTTTTGAAATAAAATTAATCAGCAAAAAAACAAATGAGTCGAATTAGAATTTACAAAGAAAATGATAGACAAAAATATTGAATATAATTTATAATAAAAAATATTTTAATTGTTCTTAGAAATAAAACTTTGATTAGTCCATATAAAAATATTTAGATTGTTTTTAGAAATAAAGCTTTGGTTAGTCCATATAAAAATATTGAATATAATTTATAATAAAAAAACAATTCAATTCTTAAATAACCATCTACTAGTATTTTATAAAAAGAATAATTAATTAAGATAATCCTAATTTTAATATAAAATCTAGTAATTACTCATCCCATGTCATATTTCTTTATTGGATACATTTTCATGTATTATTTGGATATTATATTCTTTATTATAAGTATAAAACTATTTAATCGTAGATTCAATGATATTGAATTAGGATTTTCTACTGTCTTCTTTTATATTCTTCTACTAGAATTTCAAGGATTTATCAGTATAACTAGATTGTATTACAATAAAGATTTTTCAGCAGTTTTGAACTTTGTAATGATTAGAATAGAATTATTAGTTGTTATTTGCTATATATTTATATCGAGAGATTTCTTTAAACCAATAATTTGTACTATCTTTAGTAATGTTATTCTTATATTATTCCTTTCTTTCTACTGGATGGATATATACAGTCTAATACTTCGTAGTTATGCTCATAGACTTGGATCAGATGTAGAAATCAAGAATATTTACATTTGTCGAACTCTTTACAATTCTATGAAAACACAGTCTTTTACTCTCTTCATTTTTTTATTATTCTTAAATTTATATACGAAAAGATTAGAGAATTATAAATTGGCTTATATTTTAATTTCTATCCCTGTATTTTTAATTAAAGTACTTGAAAGAGAAGAAGAAGAAAATGAAGACAACACTGCTAAATTTATTAATTTATTTTTATTATTAAGTCTTTCTAGTGTATTTGTAGTATTTACAGTGTTGTATAAAAGAGGAATGGATGAAACTTATATTGATATGCTATTTATTATAAATAGTTATCATTTTTTAATTTCTTCTTTACTTGGTTTAATTGATTATTTTAATTTTGATAAGGGATTAAAAGAAGCACTCTTAAGAAATAAATATAATAAAGAAGGTAGAAAAATGTCTTGAATTTTCTTATAATAAAATTTGTTTGTTTAAAAAAATTAAATTTTATTTTTTAGCATAAATAATATTTTATTGAAGAGAAATTCTTTTATAATGAAATATTTTATTGTAGAGAAACTCTTTTATAATGAAATATTTTATTTAAGAGAAACTCTTTTATAATGAAATATTTTATTGAAGAGAAATTCTTTTAAAATGAATTATTTTATTGAAGAGAAATTCTTTTATAATGAAATATTTTATTGAAGAGAAATTCTTTTATAATGAAATATTTTATTGAAGAGAAACTCTTTTAAAATGAAATATTTTATTGAAGAGAAACTCTTTTATAATGAAATATTTTGTTGAAGATAACATAAAGTTAATTAAGATAAATTTACAAGTAGATGATTAAAAAATGAACCATTTTTTTACTAACAAATATTTATTTATCTGCTATAGACAAAAGAAGAGTCTCAATTTCTTTATCATTAAGATATGTTAATACCTCTTTTTCTTTCAGATAAGCTACTTCTATCTCTTGATATACAGAATTTTCTCCAATACTTTCTAAAAGTGCACCAACAGCTATCTCAAACAGTTTTCTGTCATCTACATCTTCATTATAATGCTTCTCTACATATTTGTACATATTTTGATTTTTTTCACCTACCATAGATCCATACACAGGATAGCATACTGCTGATGTATTAGTCATAAATACAATTGGTTTACCATTATCAAATCCAAAAAAAGATCCTCCAAATGCAGGACTTCTTTCACCAGTAGATTGCATAAGTACTTGAAGATCATCAGCTAGTCTTCTACAAAGAATATCTGGTGTTATTTTAAATCCTAATTTATATGAATCAGCATAAGCTATCTCTTTAGATTTAGAATTTACATAGAAAACATCAGGCCATCTTCCTGAAAAAGCTGAATATATATCAGTATATATTGGCTGAAAACTTGTATGTACTTCATCTTCAAGGATATCTCCTTGATTTTTCTTAGCAGCACATACAATCATATTCTTATTCTTTAATACAACAAGAGGAAGAGAGTTATTTACTGCTTCTAATCCATATTCAATTTGTAAGATCTTACCATCCTTATTAAAAATATTGTAAATTTCTTCTCTGCCTTCCATATGGGTTAAAAACAAAGAGAAGATTAAAATATTTAACAGGTGAGATATATAGAAAGAATCCTTGATAATAACTTTAAGATTATATTTTAATATGATTAACATATCATTCATATGAACTAAAGATATACGATGTAGTTAAATAGAAATAGATAGAAGACAATGATAAAAGAAATAGATAAAAAGACAATGATAAAATAATAGGAACATAATATTATGAAGAAATATATAAAAGACAATGTATTTAAAAAGAAATATACAGAAGAAAATGTAGTTAAAAATAAATACATATAAGACAATGATAAAATAATAGGAACATAATATTATGAAGAAATACATAGAAAAAAATGTATTTAAAAAGAAATACATATAAGACAATGATAAAATAATAAAATCATAAAATTATGAAAAAATAATAATATTATAAAGAATTTACATATCAAAATATATAATAATTATATTTTTTGATTGAGAAGTAAAGAATATAGCATGAAAATATTATCTTATAAATATTAACAAATATTTTAATTTTGAAATAATTTTATTCTAAAAGATAATCATTTCATTGATCTATTGAATGTTATAAATTTAATGAAAACATATGTTGTTATTTATATTGAAAAATATTCATTTAATTACATATATGTAATCATTTAATTAAAAATTAACGTATATATAAAATTATCATGAACATGATTTTTTGAGCTACTCTTTCTTTGATAAAAACATTATTATGCGTATTCAAAGAAAAAATTTAAATAATTTATTTAAAGAATATTTTGTAAAAAAATAGAAAAATAATTTGATCTAATAAATTAAGGAGAAAATCTAAGAGTTTAATAATCGGGGGTTTTTAATTAACAGATAATTTGAATTAACTAGATCAAAGTTAAGAAAATTAGATTTTTTATCAAAAAATAATCCATCAAATAATGAAATAAAAATATCAATAAAAAATAAAATGATATTTTTAAAGTAAAAAAGACATAAATTATTCTAAATTAATTATATAAAAAAATAAAAATTATCAAAAGAATATTCTTATAAAAAATATGCATATTTAAATTAATAAAAACAAAAGAATATTCTTAGAATAAAATATGTACATTCAATTAAAATAAAATATTATTAAAGGAATATTCTTAGAATAAAAAGATTAAATAAAATATATAAATTAATAAAAACAAAAAAATATTCTTAGAATAAAATAAATCAATTCATTCTAAATATATAAAAACAAAAAAAATATTCTTAGAATAAAATAAATCAATTTAAATAAATAAAAATAAAAGCATCTTTTTATAAAATACATAAATTCAAGTTAAATTAATCATAATAAAAGTTCTATTTGAAGTCAAAAAATTTAATTAATTATAATAAACCAAAATGTAAACAAATAATTAAAAAAGTATAAAAAGAATTTGAAATTAAAATGTCAATTTATTATTTTGAAAAAAATAGATTAAAAAATTATCAGTTTATCTGATCATTAATATCATTATTATTGATATTTTGTATATTTAGGATATTAAAATCAAAATTGATTTACCAGTTCAATTAAATATTCGCATAAATTTCTCCTTTTTCAAATTATAAAAATAAATTTTTTAATACCCCTTCAAAATGACAAGCAATGATAATACAAGTGCTATAAACAACACTAATGTCAATTTGCCAACAGAAGATGAAATAGAGAAGGAAGCCACATCTGGTACTGGTATATATTCTGTGATCAAGATAGCCAAAGCTGAGAAGAGAATGTTTTGGACTATGACAGCTATGTTTGGTTTGATATCATTTATTTATTCAGTAGCTAGAGTTTTTAAAGATGCTGCTGTTATTGGTAAACAACATCCTACTTCAATTTTCTTTTTGAAGTTTTTTATTATTCTTCCTTGTTCAATTATTTCAGTAGGATTTATTCAGAAGGCTCTTGAAAAATATCCATTTACAAAGATTTTTGATTTCTTATTAGGATTTTTTGCTTTAGCTTTTATTGTTCTTGGATCTGTTTTACTTCCATTTAGTTCTTATATTCAAATACAGCCTTTCTGGGCTAGAGATTTATTTGCAGATGGTAAGTTCGTAGTAAGAAGTGCTGATTATTTATTTGCTTTCGCTTTAGTATTTAATGAATGGACTAGTTCTCTTATTTATGTACTCTCAGAAATGTTTGGTAGTTTAATTCTTTCATATTTATTTATGACATTCGCTAATAGTTTGACTACTCCATCTCAATCTGCTAGATTTGTTCCATTATTTTATGTATTCTCTAATTTAGCTCTTTTAATTTCTGGATTATCTTTATTGAGTTTTAATAATTATAAAAAAAATATTCCTCTTGAGACTGCTGAGTTATATTTTAATATTTTCTTTTGTTTTAGTGGAATACTTTGTATTGTAATCTATGCTCTTAAATATCATTTAGAAAAGAATATAACTTGTAGACCTATCTTCATTAGAAAGGATACAATTAAGAAGAAATCTAAAGTAAAGGTAGGATTTGTAGATGGACTTATTGAAATGTCTAAATCTAAATTGCTTCTTAATATTTCATTAATAGTTCTTTTCTATTCAGTATCTACAAATATAATTGAGTCATCTTATAAATCAGCTTTATCTGTTGGAGCAGAAGAATTTGGAAAAAACAAAGGAACTTATTCATCAATTTTTAATTCTATTGAACAGATTGGTGTCTCTATAGTAGTAATGATTCTACTTATGAGTCCTTTCCCAACTTTAATTCGTACTAAAGGATGGATTTATATTGCTATTCTTTGTCCAATTCTTACTCTTATTTCTACACTTGGAACATTTACTCTTGCTTATATTAATTATCCAGTCACTAACAAGGATGATAACATAATATTTGCATCATTGAGATCAGCAACAGATAAATCTCATATCTTATTAGAAAATTGGATTGGTGTGTTCTGTGTAGCTTTAATGAAGGTTTCTAAGTATGCTGCTTTTGATATAACCAAGGAAGCTATTTCTATGCAGATTGATGGAAGTATTAGAGCTAAATATAAAGGAATTTTTGATGGAGTATTTGGTAAATTAGGAAAGTCTTTTGGATCAATTTATGGAATGTGCATAATTGCAGCTTTTAATTGCAGAGATATTCGTAAAGTAGCTCCTATAAGTTTCTCTCTTCTTATGGTATTCTGTGCTATCTGGTTCTATTCAGTATTCTATCTTAATCGTAAATATTCTGAATCTATTAAGAATAATAGACATATCGATATTGATTTATTCGCCACTGGTGAAACTAAAGCAGAAAAAGTCGAGGTTAACGTAGCTTCTAAGACAGTTAAGACAGATGCATAAATAAATTAATTAATTTATTAATAAATGTTCTATTTATTTTTATCTAATTTTTAATTGATAGCTCTTTGAATAACTAAAAGAGTAACAGAAAAAAAATAATAAGTTCATTATTTGGCTTAATATACTAGACGAGATAATCTTAAAGTAAGATATAGGATTGGACTGAATAGATGCATATATACAGTTAGAGTATTAAAAACGACTCTTAAGATTTTAAAATTTGAGTAACTCAATAAAAGTTTATCATTAAAAAATATATAATAATTAAATTTTAAAAAATATATAATAATTAAATTTTAAAAAATATATTATAATAAAATTTTAAAAAATATATAATAATTCAATTTTAGAAAAAATATTATAATTCAATTTTAGAAAAAATATTATAATTCAATTTTAGAAAATATATTATAATTCAATTTTAAAAAATATATTATAATTCAATTTTAAAAAATATATAATTATTAAATATCAGTTATTTTGAAAAATATCTTTATTCTCATTTTTTATCTGTAAATTCAAAAACATAAATAAACCATTTAAATAATTCAAAAGACTTTCAAGTGGTTTTTAATGTAATATAGAAAAATGAAAATTTAAAAACGACAAATAGAGAACTTATAAAATATATGCATAAATAATAATAAATATAAAGTACCTTAATTAAATTTGTTTATTAAAACTAAATAAACAAAATTATTAATTAATTTAATAAATTATTTCAATTAACTTTCATTATTTTTTCAATATTTAAAATATTCCTCTTAGCTTCTTCTGCATAATTTATAGGTCTCATATCAGATATATTATATCTCATTCTCACTTCATCATTATAATTATCTTGTCTTGATCTTAGCTTTATTACATAGTCCTTGTATAAAAATTTCTTAATAAACATCTGAGATTGATTAGCATCATTTTCAGCCATTTCTCTAAATTGATCTGAAGTAAGGCCTAGTAGAAGAACAGCTTGATCATTGAATAGAGTCCCCCATAATTGACCAGTAGAATCACTGATATTTACACTAATCATATATCTGTAATTACAATCATATGATGTTTTATCACATTTCTCACACCTGTATTCCCCAAATTCATTCTTGTATACTTTCTTAGTACATCCTTCTTCCTTACAAGATTCATACATTAATGTATCTTCCTTAAAAAACATAACAGTAGCCCTGACAGCAGAAAAAGGCATCTCTTGATTTTTAACATCAGAAATATAAGAAATTTTAACTTCTCTTTCAGGAAGATCTACTTTTATATCTTTACCTACTTCATCATACCATCCTAATAAAGAATGAGATTCTTTAATATCAGGATTCTTGTGAACTTGAGAAGAATGAATGGAAGAAAGACTTACACCACCATAATCAGAAACTTTTATATTTTTTATAGCTATTACCATATCTGCTTCAATTTCATCTTCTGCCTTAGTACCCCAAAAAGTGACTTTTATTGTGCCTGTCTCATCTACTAACACAATATCTCTTCTTAAAGACTCTTTCTGAGTAGACTTCACTACAAAAGTAGATACAGGATAAGATTCTTTAACTACACCAATAACATCTATAGTACTTGTTGAAGGAGAAATATCTTTAATCTTAACGAAATTAAAAAAAAATTGAGGTGTCTCATTATCACTAACTATATCAATCTCTGATGTTTGATCAAGATGTATTTCATAATCATTATTATTACTACTAAACTGCTTATTAGACATTTTAACTTGTCCTTTCTTAATAGTGTAAGCTTTACCAACTTCAATTATAGGATAGAAAATATCAACAACTTCAGAAAAAGCAACAACTTTGATTTGACCAGATTCATCTGCTATTTCAAAACTAAACAATTTTCCTTCACCACGCTTATTTGAAAACTTTTTAATATCACTTTTTAAAACGATTCTTCCTTTAATAGTCCATTTATTATGAAATGGATTAATAGAATTTATATTGGTAAACTCAGAAATACTATCATTCTCATTTGATACTTCCTTTTTCTTCATATTTTCAGTAGACTTTATTTCATTCTTTGAAGTCTCACTTATTTTTATTTTTTTAGAAATTCCTTCCTCAATATTTATCTTAGATTCTGTATTTGAAGTCACTTCATTTAAACTAGCCTTTCCAGTTTCATAATTTACTGGTCGACCTATCTCCACATTACATTTTTCATATTCCTTAATTTCTTGAATATACAAATAATTAGAATCTTTCAAAGATCTCATACAAAACTTATCAAATTTAATAAGACTGTATTTGCTTATTAAATCTTTGTCAAATAATGGAGTAATATCACTGGAAAATACTGCTCTCATATAATAAACACCATCAGATACATTGGCTCTACATCTGAATTTTTCACCTGAAGTCGATCCAATTTTTTGATAAGAAATTATCTGTAAAGTAGGGCAACCGTGTAGTGGATTTTGCTTCTGATTGTTATAAACTACTTCGATAGTTCCTTCTTCGAGTTTCATGAAGGGATAAAATTTTCTAAATAAATCTAGATTTCTATTTTATGCTAAAAAAAAAACTTAAATATTTTTTTTGCATAAATTAAGAATATTATTTTAAATTATTTATTGTCCGTTTCCAAATACTATAGTAGAATCAATCATAATGATTGTAGCTGATGCATCGAAAGCTGTCTTGATAATATTAGATTTGGTTTGTAAAGGCTCAAATACACAACTTTCTAACATATTTGTAACTCCTTTAATTCCTACTCCACAATTGTAATTCTCTTTTCTAAATTCTTTTCTCAATACTGGAATAGTTATAGTAGTGTCTAATCCAAAATTTTTAGTGAGAACAAAAGGAATTTTTTCAAAGCTTTGAGAAACTGCCTTACATATAAAATACTTCCTACCTTTGTATTTTTGGCAAATATCTTTTAAATGTTTAGATAATCTCATTTCTACAGATCCACCACCAGTTACTACATCTTTGTGCTTAAAAACTGTTTTAATGACATGCAACGCATCATTTACACTTCTTTCGACTTCATTTAACACTTCATTACCAGGTCCACGTAAAATAAGAGTACAAGCATTATTGCTAACACCTTCAAAATAATTGTATCTTTCTTTACCAATTTGTCTTTCTTCAAATAAAGAACAAGTACCTACACAATTTTCTAAATAATTAGTACTACTAACTATAATACCTCCAAATGCATTAGCAACTCTATTTAAATCACTTTTAGAAACACGACCTGCACTAAAAATATTACGTTTTGCAAAATATTGCGTAGCATAATCACCAATTGGTAAAGAACTCAGTACAACATTGGCACCTGATTCTATTATTTTGTCAAGCTTTTCTTTTATAATATTCCATTCAGTATCCACAACCTTTTTATATTCATCAATAGATTCAATCTTCATTTCAGCATTTTCCCTTTCAGCTTTCCATTCCAATTCTACGTTTATACACAATATTTTAGGATTAGTAATTTTTTTTGGTTGTTGTTCGTATCCAGCATATGTAAAACATTTCTCAAAAGCAATACCTTTTACAAGTATAGAATCTGAAATACTTCCACCAGATATTTTATTGATACCTATCATATTAAGATCTCCATTTTTAACACTTTTAACAGCGTCTACAATCATCTTTGCAAATTGTGTTTTTACATTTCGAATATTTTTCGATATGATAGCTGTCTCAGCAAGATTAATTAATAATTCGTCACTATATTCAAGTTTATAAGTATCCAACTGTTTCAAACAAATTTCTTTAAGTTCGGACAACATTTCATAAATTTCGTTTAACGGAAAATCTTCTTTTATAATTGATTTGAGCATATTCAATATAGAAGCTACCTGAATAACTACACTAGTAGTACCATCACCTATTTCATTATCTTGAGATTCTGACATTTTGACTAAAAGTTTACCAACTGGATGTACAATATTCAATCTTTTTAATATTGTAGCTCCATCATTTGTAATAAGAAAATTCTCTCCTGTAAATAATTTATCCATTCCATAAGGTCCAAGAGTTGATTCCATCATTTCTGATATTTTAACACAAGTGTCAATATTAGATATAATTTGTAGTTTACCTTCACGTGGGTCTTGAATTTTTTCAGTCTCGATAAAAAGTTGATTCATTATAAGGGTAATAAAAATGAATTTAGATAAAAAAATATCAAGTGAATCTTCAAATGACGATACAGAATATATTTTTAAATCAGTTTTTAGAATTAAACCAGAAGAATTAATTGAAGAAGAAAAGTCGTTTTTTACATTTTCTGATTTCATAAGAAAAAATGTAGAACAATAATATAAATTACAATCTATTGATTTATATCAATTTGAAATATTTCAGCTATATATTTGATTAAAATTGTTTTTTACAAGAATAAAAAATTTAAAAATATTTTCAACATTTTATCGTTTGAATTTTTTGATATTTTATGCTTTAAATTTTTTTTTAAAAAATACCCCATGAATCCAGAAATAAAAGAAATATTTAAAAATACTATTAATCCAGATCCAGCTATAAGAAGTAAATCAGAAGAAAGACTTGGAATGTTACAAAGAGATTATAATCTTCTAATTTCTTTACCAAAGACTTTGATGAAGGATTCTGATATTATCGTTAAGAAAACTTCTTCGTTATTTTTTAAAAATGCTGTTATAAGTGAATGGAGTAAACCAGAATTTGAGCAGTCAAAGAATTATTTGATGTCTAATTTGTTAGAGTTTTATATGCATGCTGATGATATTAATATTATATCATATAATGGTATATTAATTCATATGTTTAATCGAGAATCTAATGAAAATATACAAGTTTTTTTGACAAGTGTTGCTGAATTAATTAAATCAAATGATATGTTACAGTTTACTGTTGCACTTAATGTCATAGAACAAGTTTTCAATGCTGAAAAAATCAAATATAATTTAGAACAGATACTTATGCTTATCTACAACACTAGTGGACAAGAATTATTAAGAAATTTACACGTATTTATCAATAAGAATGATTACAAAACTGCTAAAGGAATTATCAAATTTATTTCTAAATCTTATAATTATTATACAATACCAGATTTTTTAAGTAGAATCGATGTTTATTCTTACGTAATAAATATTACAACTGAAATGCTTAAAATGGAAAATTCTTCAGATTTTTATTTTATGAAAGCTAAGAAATGGGCTGCTTTTTTCTTATATAAAGCTTGTAATAAGGGAATTAAGAAATTTTATAAAAATTCAGATCTTTCAGATTTTATTACAGATAATTCTAGATTAACATATATTTATGAAGTATTTATGTCTCAGTTAAAAATGAAAAAGATTTGTAATAAATCTGAATCTATTGAAACATATGCTGTAGAATTTCTTACACTTTGTGCATCTGATAAAGAGACATACAAAATTATGGAAAAAGATCTTGTTTATTTAATTACTGAATATATTTTATCTTTACATGAATTATCTGAAGATGAAGAAGATGATTTTGAAAATGATCCAGAAAAGTTTCTTAGAGAAAAATATCATTATTTCAGTTATGATTTAAGAAACGAATGTGCTACATTGTTTTGCGAGATTGTTAAAATCTTTAAACACAATAATGAAGGAATGAATTGGCTTTGTCAATTTTTTATTCAAAATTTAGAGAATGGAAAGGTTAATCAAAATAAGGAATCTATTAAGAAAAGCTATGGTGTATATTTTTTGATGAGTAATATAACACATACATTATATAAATTTTCTAGACCAATTTTTGAGAAAATTCTTACTAATTATGTTTTTTACGATTTGCAATTTGGAAGTGTTATTATGAAATCTCAAGCTTGTTATCTTTTATCATTTATTGAAGAGAAAATTACAGTCAATCAAGAATTATTGGATGCAATTCAAAATGTTATGCGTATTGTAAGAGAAAAACATCCTATATTAAGTGTAGATGCAACACTTGCAATGAACTTCTTTATTAGTAATATAGATCTATCTCAATATTTAAGTGATTATATTGGAGAATTAGTACAATCTATTTTAACTTTAAGTGCTAATTATGACATTGAACCTTTAACATACTTATTAGATAATATAATGCAAACATTTACTAATGAGATATCTGTATTTGCACCAGATTTAGTTAGATCTATGTCTAATTTAATTTTATCTCATCTTTCAAATGAACAAACTGAAAGTGAAGATAGATTAATGGTAATTTCAGGATTTTTGAGAGGTGTTGAAACTGTTATTAATACAGAAAAACATCCAGTAGAATTAACACAAGTTTTATATCAAAATTTTTATAACGTTTTAGAGATAATCTTAAGAGAAAAGAAAGATAATTTTTATCAAGAAGTTTTAGATATTATAAACTGCTTTTTCTTTTCAATTAGAACATTTGATAATTCCATGTGGCATCTTTTTACGTTGATTTTAAATTTACCAATGGAAGATATTTTATTATACCCATGTGAGATTTCAGAAATTATTGATAATGTAGTTTGTAATGGAAAAGAAATTGTTCTTGATAAATTTATACTTGAAAAAATAACGAATGTAATTTCAGGTTTATGTATTGAGGATGATGAATGCATGTATGACGACGATTTTATTTCAGGATGTAAAGTTATTGAGACTTTATTACTTAATGTGGGTGAAAAGCTTTTCAGTCTCTATCCTGAAAAATTAGACTTTTTTGTTAAGGTAATTGCAGATTCACTTCCAAAAATAGAAGAAAGCTCTTCTGCAATTATTTATGGTTTAGAAGTTATTATGAACTGTTTTTATATTAGACCTTTAGAAACTCTTCATTTGCTTAAACTTAGAGAGTTCGATTCAAGATTTTTCACTACAGCTTGTACTAGAAAGAAAGATTTCTTTAGAGTTCATGATAAAAAGATTTGTATAAGATTTTTAGGTAAATTATTCAGTTTATCTCAAAATGAAGTAAAAGTTACATTTGATATCAAAGAAGTAAGTAAATTATTTTCTACTGTATTTTGTTCATTACCTGATGCAATAGAAGCAAGAAATAAATTAATATCTAAAAAAGATAAAAATGATAAAGATTCTGATGAAGGTTATGATTCTGAAGCATCTGAAGAATATAATGATTTAGAAGAAGATATTTACTTTTATACCGTATTAGATCAGTTTGATGCTTATTCTTATATTTATAATATTTTCACATCTTCAGCTCAAGATAAAGTTGGATCTATAATTATGTCAAGTTTGTCTAAGACTCAGATGGATGCTATAAATGATGTTTTTGCTAATAAATCAAAGATACAACAGAAGTATTAAATTAATTAATATTATGGTTAAATATTTTATTAAAATGAAGTAGGGGGTATCAATAATTGCCATATTTTTATTGTATCCTAATTAATTATGCAGTAATTATGTTATTGATTATAAATAATTTTAATTATATTTTTAGTTGTATGCTAATATTTAGTTAGAGTATCTTAATTAATTCTATAGTAATTATGTTATTGACTATAAATAATTTTAATTATATTTTTAGTTAAAGTATTCTAATTAATTCTACAGTAATTATGTTATTGACTATTAATAATTTTAATTATATTTTTAGTTAAATACTATTTTTTATATAAATTAAAACTTCTTTTATAATTATTTGTTTTTATCATTTATGCAAAAAAAATTCAAAGTATAAAAATAAACATTTACCCTTAAATATGCATAAAATGAATTATCAAGAATTTATTAATCACATACGAGCATTAAAGGACGTAGAACGGAAACCATTCGTAAATATTGAAGTAAGGAATCTTAATTTTTTGAATTTACTTGCTCAATCTAAAGATAATAACAATATTTTACCTTTTTTAAAGGACAATATACTAACTCAAAATAATTTTTCTATTAAAATTTCGAAAATGTATCTTAATAATCCAAAATATTTTTGCAAAGAAGAATGTAAATCTATTTATAATCAGATATGTGAATTTTATAAGAAGGAAGATATTAGATTAATTGACCTAGCTTATTTAGTAATATTTTTTAGTTCAAATTTATATAAAGATTTATTATCAGCTTCAAATTTGCTTTTGACTGAAAAACTTCGTAAATTGGAATATTTTGAAGAAATATTTTACAAATCATTAGATTTAGAAATTTTTTTAGAATTAGATAAACCTGAAGATATTTTGAATAATATAAAAAATATTTTATATTATAATTTAGATATACATAAACACTTAATTCATATTCTAAATAATCATGAAATAAGAATTGATAATATTAAATATATGAAAATAATTTTGAGTTTGATACAAGAAAAAAGTGACTTATTTAGAGAAGTAGTATTTGATGATAAAAAATTTAGAATGAAATTAGATGAGATTGAGCTTAAAAGTAATTTAGAAGTCATTGTAAAAAAATATGAATTAGATAATTCATATTTAAATATTAGCAATATAAAGAATCTAATTTTAGTTTTCAAAAAACAATTTGAAATGAGAAGCAATATAAAAGACAAAATAGAAGTTATGAAATACTTCAGTTATTTTTTAAGATTTTCTGTATTTATGGAATCAACTAGTTCAGATAGATTAAAAATTTATGATTATCTGTTTAACATAACTGATGTTGAATTGTGTAGTCTAAATCATCTAAAAATAGTTATCCAAACTTCAAAAGATTTATTAAGGTTATTTTTTTATGAAGAAAGAAATTTATTTGTAGAAAATATAGAGAATAAAATCTCTGAATTAGAAAATTCATATAAAACTATTGAAAAAAACATTATGAAGGAATTTTCTATTTTTTTAGAATATCGACTTTTAATTCTAAAAAACGAAAAGTTATACATCAATATTGACTCTGATTTTTGTAAACTGTTTGATTATTCTGAGCTAAGTAGTATAGATAATAATGAAGCTAAAAAATATATCGGAAATATAGATAAAATCAAAATATACAAGAAATATTTGGGTATATTTATAAATATATTAGATAAGGTTAGCAAAGATGAATACAAACAATTTATTCAATATTTTGATAAAATTTGGGATGTAATTAAAGAAATAATTAATCTTAAGATTAAGTATTTTATTAATACGAATAAAGAGGAAATATTAAGATTTGAAGTAAATAAACTTCATAAGAAATTGATAGAAAATAGATTATTAATTCATAAATTTTCAGAATTAAAAATAAGAAATCCTAAAGATTTTTTAGTAAAAAATATTGTACTTTGTGAAAATAATGAGATTGTAAATGTATATTTAAAAAAATCACTTGATAATACTAATTTTGAGGTGTTTATATATGACTCATCTGACTTAAAAAAGATATTTAATGTTTTACTGGATATTTATTTTGATAGAACATTGTTTAGATTTGGAAATTCATCAGTTCTAGATCGTCTTATGGATACTTATGTTAGATTGAAGGAAGCATTTAAATATTTTGAAGAAATTAAAAAAAGTAATATCAACATAAAAACTATGTCAATAAAAGAAATGATCAAATATTTAATAAGAGATTCTAAATATATCAGATTACTTAAAAAAGATATACCAAAATTTATAGTGATAAAGTATAAACCAAAAAAAAATAGAAAAATTAAAAATAAGTTGAAGGATTATTTCCAGGAACATGTTAAAAAAATACAGATTAATATTTTAGAACACTATAAAGAAATTTATATATTTAACAAAATAAGTAAAATTTTATATAGAAAAGGTATTGATTTAGAAATTGAAAAGATAAATATAGAAATAATGAATGATCATACAGAATTACTTAAAGATTATGAAAAATATCTCCAAATTTTTAAAAATGTTTTACTCAATGAAGAAAATATTTTTCCAAAAGATAAATATATGAGTTTTTATAAAAAGTTAAAAGATAATTGTGGACAAATATTTAAAATATATTACATAAACAGAAAAATAAATGGTAATATGAAAAATGATTGTATCTATAATTATAGAAGTGTGTTAAATAACTCAAAAATAATAAAATATCATTTAGAACATCCTAAGATAATAAAGAAATTGGATTTTATACTTAATCAAAAATATTTTGAATATGATACTTATAGAGAAAACTTATTAAAGATAAAGTCAATTATAACATATAAAAATTATTTTGATAAGAAATTATCATTACTAGATATTTTGTTTAATTTTAATTCTACAGAACTGGATAAGATTTATAAAGATCTGCTATTGGAAGAAGATATCACAAAAAAAATAAATTTTATCAGTGAAGAAATTAACAACCTTAAATATTTGGATGAACAAAATCCTGAAGATTTTTCATTTAATGATAGACATGGACTAATTTTTTTGGTGAATGAAATTGACAAGAATTTACAGATACATCTTGCTGATCTTTTATCTATAGATATACTGAAAAAATATGAAGATAAAATCAAAGAACTTAAAGAATGTGTATACAAATTGATTAATATTAATGACTCTTTAAAAAATATTATACTTGACATATTTAAATTATCTAATACTGAAATATATCCAATTTTAATTGAAACTATGAAGATACCATTAATAGAAATAAATTTAGAATATCTTTCTTCTGAAAATATAAAATATAAACACAAATTGAATGATGAAATTAATATTCTAAAAAACAAGATTAGTGAATTGTATTTTATATCAAATGATGATATTATTAATTTAATCAATGGAAAATTTAAATATGAAGATGTACTTAGAAATATCTTTAATTTTGATAAATTTATTTGTCAAGATAATTTTTGTATTGGAGTAATTAGTAAGAAAGAAAAATTAATTTTTGAAAACAAAATTGATCAAGTACAAAATTACAATAATTCAAAAGATTTTGAATTATTCTTTGATAGATTTAAAAAAGAAATTAGAAACACTTTAAATATTTATTTTAAAAGTAAATTGACAAATTCTCAATTATCTAAAAATAATCAGATAACTTTTATTGATGAATATATAAATGAATATAATTATTTTAATAGATCAAAATATAATGAAACTAACAAGACAAGATTTTTGAGAAAACATGAACTTAATTTGAAAGATGATTTTACTAAATTATATCCAAAGCCATTAATAGATATTTCAAATAATTTAGAAAATATCAAACTTTTCGTAAATAGTATGAATAAGACTGAGTATAAACTCATTTATTATCCTCCTTCAAGTATAATTTTTACTAAACTCACTAATACAATATTTAATAAAATATCGATAAGCTTAGATTCTTCTGCAGGTATTATTCTTTATGGAGAAAGTAGTACTGGAAAAACTGAAACAGTCAAATATTATTGCAGATCTGTAGGAATTTCTGTATTCGTTTTTTGTTGTAATGAGAATATTGATATAATTTTATTAGAAAATATTATAAAAGGTTGCATAATAAACAAATGGTATTTGTGTTTAGATGAATTTAATAGATTGAGTAGTAATGTAATGAGTAAGCTTAGTGATTTAATTTTAGAGAGTACTGAAAAAGATAAAAAATTTAGGATATTTTTGACACTCAATATTGGATATTTAGGTAGAAAACGAATTCCTACAACTTTGAAGTCTTTATTTTCAGAAATCAGGGTTGATAATCCAAATATTAATGATATTTTAGATGTATATTTTAACGAAGATATGAAATTAATTATAAAAAGTTTAAAAGAAAAAAGTAGCAACCTTAGACATTACAATTTTTCATTAAGAGCCATTAACACAATTCTTTATAATTTAGATAAAAATCAAGAAGACCCATCTAAGAACTTATTTATTTATTATTATGCATTATTTAATAATAAAGACAAAGAATTATTGAAAAAATATACAAAAAAATTGAGTTACATTGATTTATTCGAATATGGAATTCAACGTAGTACAGGCTTATTGTTGTATGGAAAAAGTTCTACGGGTAAATCAACATTAATTCAAAATGCAATACAGAAGTATAATGTAAAATATAAAATTTTGCATAAATATGATGAACATTATTTATACAAACTTATAAAAGACAATTTAACTGACGAGTTTTGGATTATTTTCGATTGTATTTTAGAAAGTACCTGGGTTGAAAATTTAAATTCTGTATTAGATGATAATAAAATACTTTGTATGGATAATGGAGAAATAGTAAAGATAGGAACAAACATAAAAATAATTTTTGAGACAAATTGTATCAGTCTATTAACTCCAGCTACATTAACAAGAGTTTTTACAATATATTTTGATGAAAAATATGAAATTTCTAATTTTAAAGATCATGTAGTATTTTTACAAGGTCCAATGGGTATAGGAAAGAGGAAATATTTTGATGATATTATATTACCTAAAAAATCAGATTTATTTAGAAATAATATATTAACTTTAAACTGCCGAAATATTTGTACCTTAGTAGGATGTTTACCTGAATCTTATTCAGGAGTTTTGTATTTAGAGGAATATGAATATTGTTCTGAAATACTTTCTGTTGAAATTAAGGAATTTTATGAATATTTTACGATAAATGGACAAAGTTTTGATAATTTAATTATAGTTATAAGTTATAATGGAGATAATGAATTAAGAAAAATAAATTATGATAGAAGAATAAGTTGTAAAATCATTGAAATATCCAAGGAAGAAGTTATAAGTCAAATTAAAGATAAAGAATTATTAAGATTGTGTAAGCAAGATTATATTAGATATGATGAATCCATTAGCATAAATAATATTCTTATAAAAACCAAGCTTTCATTTGATTTTGTTGTTAATTTATTTTTAAAAGAATCAAAATTGTGCTTCAAAGATTTTTGTAATTTTTGCTTAGATCATAAAAAGAATTTTATCATTTTAGGTCCTAGATTATTAGGAAAGAATTATTTATTACAAGATTATAGTGATAAGTTGAATATTATAAAAGTTTTTACTAAAAATAATAATATTCAATTATCTGATATATATATAAATACAATATTAACTGATGATTTAGAGAAAGTATCTAAGTCTATCATAAAAAGTTGTTTAATTTTTAAAATATGTTCATTTGAAAATATAGTTCTTAATTTTGAAGAATTTTTGATTGATTGTGATAATTTAGAATTAAAAAAGATATCAATATTAGACAAAAGATTTATTAAGAATGTTAATATGAAAAAATGCAAATGCTGTATAAAAGAAACATTTATAATTGAAAATTCTGTTTCTTTTTCAGATAAATGTAAATCAAATTTGATATCCTTCAGTAATATTTACAAATTATATGATTTTATTTCAACTATCTTGGATATAAAGAAGAAACATTTTATTCAATTGAAATACAATAATGAAAGTTTAGAAAAAATTAATATATATAATGAAATGTCTAAAGTTAAAGAACAAGCTTTAATTGAATATAATAATTATTTAAATGATTATGAATTAAACTTAAAAAACAAGATATTAGAAATTGAAAATATAGAAAGAAAAATTAATATTGAAAAAATTAAAATTTCACAAGAAAAAGAAGGTCATAATGAATTTTATAAAAAGATTATGAATAAGAAAGAGTTGATAAGAAAAACTTTAGAATCAGGAGAAAATAAATTACATGAAAGTATAAGTAAAATTCAAAAGATTAATAAAAAGAATATTGCAGAATTAAAATGTATGAATACACCACCTAAAGCAGTTCATTTTGTTGTTAATATAATTTACAACATGATACATAAAGTTAATACTACAAAAACATGGGGAGAATTATTAATATTTTTAAGATCTAATGATATTCTTTACTTTATAAAGGATATTGCTAATAATAGTATAAATGATAAAGATAAAGATCTTAAATTAAATATTGCTAATAATAGTATAAATGATAGAGAGAAAGATCTCAAATTAAATATTGCTAATAATAGTATAAATGATAAAGATAAAGATCTTAATTTAGATATTGAAGAATTAAAATCTAAAGATAAAGATCTTAATTTAAATATTGCTAATAATAGTATAAATGATAAAGAAAAAGATCTCAAATTAAATATTGAAGAATTAAAATCTAAAGAAAAAGATCTTAAATTAGATATTGAAGAATTAAAGTCTAAAGAGAAAGAAATTTACAAATCTTCGAGAGTTTGCTTTATTTTTTATGAATGGATTATAAGTAATTATGAATTTAAATGTATAAAAGAAGAAATCAAACCACTTGAAGATGAAATAGAAATTTTAGATTTAGAGTTAAAAGATATTAATAAGAATATTGAAAAAGAGGAATTGAAATATAATAATTTAGAAAAAAGACTTCTTGAATTACAAATTGAGTATAAGAAATTAAATGAAGTTTTAGAAAATACAAAAAAAGAAATCATTGTAAAAAATAATGAATTATTTACAATTAACAAATTAATTTCTAAACTTAATGAGGAAGTTGATAAATGGAGAGTAGAAGATTTTAATTTAAAATATGTATGTGATAGATGGTATGATTATAACAAAATATTATTAATTAATTGTAATGACAAACAAGTATCAAATATTCCTAAATTTGATAAGAAATTCGTTGTTACAAGTACAAAAGATTATAATTTTATTCATGTACTAAATAATGTTTATAAGTATAAAAATAATTTAATAATTAATGATATCTATGAATTTAATGAGGATATTTACAAGCTTTGTAAGTTTCAAATTATAGAAAAAGATTTCTGTTTAGTATTAAATTCAAGTAATAATCATTTTGAATGTATTGGATATAATTATAAGATAATTGATGAATATATTTACAATACTGAAATTAATCTTAAAGATTTAGAAGTTAAGTTACTTGATGATATTCATGAAGGTTGTTCTATTGAAAATATATTAGAATCTAAAAATAATTTAGATTTGAAAAGAGAAGAATATAAGAAATGTGAAGAAATAAAAGTTCAATTATCAAAAGTTAATGAAATTTACAAGAATTTAAATGATAAATTTAATTTATCATTTAAGGTATTTAATGATTATCTTAGGATAAATTATATAATTGATGATTCATATAATACAAATATTAAAGATATGATTAGTTTAGAGAAGGAGATTACTGAATATTGTACTAGATTAAATATAGAAGAAATATATAAATATAATACGAATATATTAATTATTACCAATACAGATGATTTTATATATTATTTAGAGAGTAATATTAATTTTACTAAAGTAATTAGTATAGGTGATAAAAAAAGTAATAAATTATATAAAGATTTATTAAAGAAAAATGATAAAGGAATATATTTAGTAAAGAATATTGATCTTTATGATGATATAGTATTAGATAATTCTTCTAATAAATTTATCTATGTAAGTGAGTATATTATGAGTAAGAACATTGTAAAAGATTGTAGATTAATTTATATGAAATATTCTTTTAATTATGAAAGATCTATTGAATTATTTAAAAAGATTTATAGTAATCATAAAAATGTAAATGATCTTATTCTTCTTCATTGTGGAGTTATAAGAAGTTTATATGAAAATAATTTACAGAAGAAATATTCATTTAGTATCAAAGATTTAGATTTATTAATTAGAAATAGAGATTTTTGTACCCTCGAGTATTTAAAATATTTAATATATATTAATAAACTAGATAAAGAAGATATCCAAAAAATAAAATTTTTCAATGATTAATAAAATATGATTATCAATTATTTGAATATGATTACTTAAATATGATTATCAACTATTTGAATATGATTAATAAAATATAATTACTTAAATATGATTAATAAAATATGATTACTTAAATATGATTAATAAAATATGATTACTTAAATATGATTATTTAAATATGATGAATAAAATATTAATATTTAACCCTTAATGATAAAATATTCTAAGATAAGTTTAATTATAATAATCTCCATTTTACTATTACATCACTCTAAAAAATTATTAAAAGACTATCTTAAAGATCAATTTATTTATGAACTTCTTAAGATTAATTTTAAAGATAAAGATATAAAAAATAAGTTTGATATTCTTTTGTATAATTTTGATTATGTTAAGAATAAAGAAATCTTCATTACATTAAATATTGAAGATATCTTAGAAGAATATTCTAATTTAGAAATTTATCCTGTTCAGATATTTAGAATTTATTCTCCTTTATTTTTGTTAGGAATGTTTATGCCTATACTTTTACCTGTAATTAAATTTATATAAATATAATTTTTATTCTTATAAAATAATATATACTTAATAGTTTTTATTATAAAATAATATATAAATATAATCAATAGACTTATTATTGTAAAATAATATATAAATTTTTATTAAAACAGTCTATTCTTATAAAATAATTATACTTAATAATTTTTATTATCATGTCCTTCTTCTTAATAATTTTTATTATCAATTCCTTCTTCTTAATAATTTTAATATCATGTCCTTCTTCTTTGTATTTTTAATATCAATTCCTTCTTATCATCATTTTAATCTCCCAAATTCCATTTATAATTTAAAATGTTCCTTTTTTTATCATCTTATTATATTTCTTTAATACATGCTTACAGATTATTCCATCTTCTATAAATAAATATCCATATCTAAATAAAACTTGTTTTCTAAATTCTACATCATTTTCTATCATTAAATTATACATAATACCAAGTAATTCTTCTTGATCTTCTATACAATTTATACTTCCTGATAAGAGAGGAAAATAAGCTGAAGCATTAATTGTAGAACTTTCCATATCATTTTCATTAATATAATCTATAAGAAACATAGCAAAGGCTTCTATATAATCTAAATCTGATGCATTCCATATTATTCTAATTAAATTAATTTGTCTAATTATACTTTCTAAATTATTATCATTTTCTAATATCTCATCACAATCATTTAAATATGTTACTATATCATCAAAAAAATTTCCTTTTTCTTCTTCTTCTTCTTCTATATCTAATTCTACTTCTAAATAATGAACATTTATTTTATGACCATTACTAAATACAATAATTTCTTCTAAGTCTTCTGTTACATTAATATCATCCCAAATTATACATCTTCTTATATTTCCAGATATTATACATCCATTACCAACAGAAGAATCTTTAATACAATATTCATCTCCTAATTTATTATTATATCCTAATACAGTATTTTCTATAGAAAATCCTTCAGGAAGATCAAAAAAATAATTATTATTAGATTTAAGTAAATTAGAATTTTGAGTAAATTTAGAAATATCTTCTATCTCATATTTTATATTATCTTCATTAAATCTATAATAATCATATAAAGTAAGTATTTCTCTACTATAAACAGATTTAAGTGAAGGTATAAGAATCTTCTTATTTTCAAGATATCCTATTTTAAGATTAAAAGGATTAAAAGCTAAAAGACTTTCTAAAAAATCAGTTAAGGAATTAAAATCAAAATTATCAGTAAACATTTGAAAAACTTTTGGTGATATTACAGCTAAATTAGGAGAACTTCCTTTAGAATTAAATTCTACTGTTTTATACTTCTCTATTGTATCTTGAAGATTCTTCTGATTAAATTTATCATTAACAGATCTCTCATAATAAACTATTTGATTATCTTTCGTTCCATAGAAATTTTTTATTTTAGAGTTGGATACATTTTCATGCAAGAAAAATGTTATTAAATTATTATTCATTCTATGAGTATCAAACAAATTATTTAAATCAAAATTTGTATAATGATTAGCATACATCACAAGCATATCTTTAAGATCATAATTTATATCATTAAAATATCTAAGAACATCACCTAAAGAACTTTCTCCTGACCAAGATATCCAATTAATTTTTTTAGTATAAAACATGGAAACATGTTCAATTATTTTATCAATAAATTCACCGCATAAAATTATGTTAGTAAGGGATCTGTTAATAAGTGACTTCAAAATAAAATCTATCATTGGAATATTAGCTACTGGGAATAGAGCAAGGTTATCTTTTTTAAGGGTCATTTCTGAAGGAATCTGTTTAGTTTGGTAATAGTCACATACAAGGAGTACAATGTTATTGTTGTTACGTATAAAATTTCTGATTTTTTGGACCATTTAAATTTTAGGGGGGCAGAAAATATTAAAAAAAAGATGTAGGAAAAATCTTAAAAAATGTACGAATCAAAAATATTATTTGTTTGTTGTTTATCAAATGTTTTAAAAAAAAATATATTGGTATTATTTTTAGAAATACATATTATATATTCTTATATTAATAAAGTTTAATATATATGAAATTAATTAAAAAAGTGACATGATGAAAAATGGAGGGAAAATTATATTCCATAAATAGATTTATTTTTATAGTTAGGATAATTTAAGTTAAAAGTTATTTATTTATTAAATATAGATTAAGTCATTTCATAAAAATAATAATTTAAAAGAATATTATTTTTATGTATATATGAATAGGATAATTTTTTTATGTATAAAATAATATATTTATAGATTAATATTATTTTTATGTATAGAAGAATAGGATAATTTTTTTATGTATAAAATAATATATTTATAGATTAATATTATTTTTATGTATAGAATAATATAATCTATTTATGTAAAAAATTTATATTCATTTATTATAATACAATATTCAAAATTTATGCAATAATAATTTATGTATAATAATTTATATTTATTTATAGAATGATAAATTTTATAAAGATATTTTTTCAATTTTTTATCCTTCAATGGATCCAAGTGAAATAAAAATTGGATATAAACTCTTTGTAGAAAAATTATCACCAGAAAAAGTAAGACGTAAAGCTGAAATATTAGGAATTCGTAAATCAAATGAAATATTAGAATTTTATGTTCATTATATAGATTTAAATAGAAGACTTGATGAATGGATTCCTTACACTTATCTTTCATTAGAAGATATTTCTACTATAGAAATTCCAAAGAAAAAAAAGAAAACTGAAGAAATTAAAAAGACAACAGAAGTTTCAAATAGCATGGATGATGATAAAGAATCTAACAAGATTGATACTAAAGATGAAGAATACAAATTAAAGAATATAAAAAAGATTCAATTTGGAAAATATTTAGTAGAGCCATGGTATTTCTCTCCATATCCAAAATGGATAACTGATTCAGATATTGTATATATTTGTGAGTACTGTTTAAATTATTTTAATAATGAGGATATATTTAAGGATCATTCTTATTCTTGTAATATGTTTCATCCTCCAGGTCGAGAGATTTATAGAAATAATGGAATAAGTTTTTTTGAGATGGATGGATACACAGAACAAAAGTATTGTAGAAATTTAGCTTTATTATCTAAATTATTCTTAGATCATAAATCATTATATTACGATATTGATGTATTCTTATTTTATGTCTTATGTAGAGTAAATGAAGAAGGATTTTCTGTAGTAGGATATTTTTCTAAAGAGAAAATATCTGAACAAGGATATAACTTAGCATGTATACTTACTCTACCCTTTGAACAAAGAAAAGGATATGGAAGAATCTTAATGGATTTTTCTTATATGCTAAGTAAGAAAGATAATTTAATAAGTGGACCTGAGAAGCCTTTAAGTGATTTGGGTTTACTAAGTTATAGAGCATATTGGTTGGATGTTATTATAGAATACTTAATAGATCATTCTAATCCAAGTATAGATGAAATATCTAAAGATACTCATATAACAGTAGAAGATATAATAAGTACACTTAATTATTATAATGTACTCAAGTTATATAAAGGAAAATTTGTGTATGCATTGTCAGAAGATTTAAAATATAAAGCTAGGAGGTTTAAAAACAAAAGATTGGACGATAAATATTTGAGATATATTTAGTTGTAAAATACAAACAAAATAAAAATAATTTATTTAAATATTTTAAAAGTGCATAAAAATTAATAATTATTTAAAAATAAGATATTATTTATTAGATAAGATATATATTTTATCTATTGAAATATAATAAATATATATAAGTAGATAAGTAGACAAAATATATATAAGTAAATAGAATTATATATCTTATCAATTAATATATATATCAATAGATAAAATATTATTTTTTACTGTTAAACCCTTTACATGTCTAAGAAGAAAGAAAAATTGCTAAATAAGTATTTAGATAAGAAAAGAAAGCAGAGAAAAAGAGATGACTTGCTTGCACAAATAGCAGAAATAGAAAAAGAAAGAGAAACTAAAAAAAAGTGTATGAAAAATATTGAGAATAAAAATAATTTGGAAGTTATCGATGGAAATCTTGATGAATTAAAAAATAATTTTGATAATGAATATAAGAATAATATCAATGAAGATATTAACAATATAAATAATGAGGAATTAAAAAATGATTTTGATAATGAATATAAGAATGATGAGATAAAGAATAATATCAATGAAGATATTAACAATATAAATAATGAGGAATTAAAAAATATAAATAATAAGATTAATAAGAATAATGAAACAACTAGTTATATTAACAATAGTAAAAATGATGAAACAATAAGTTATATTAATAATAACTTTGATAACGAATTAAAGAGTGATATTTATGAAAATACAAATGATGAATCGAATCACGCACTTAAACTTCTTTTTAAGATATCAGAACTTTCTTCAGAAGATAAAAGAGACACAAGCAATGAAGATTTAAATTTAGAAGACTTTTTAGGAGAAAATAAGGAATGGAAAAATGTTGAATGTCCTTTTAGATCAGAAGAAATACAGGAATTTAGAAAATCTTTACCAATATTTTACGAACAAAATGAAATTATATCAAAAATAAGAAATAATACTATAACATCTATAAGAGGAGAAACAGGATGTGGTAAAACTACTCAGATACCTCAATTTCTTTATGAATCAGGATTTGCTATAGATAAAATTATAGGAATAACTCAACCAAGACGTATTTCTACATTAGGTATATCCCATAGAATTAATATAGAAATGGGGGAGAAGAAATGTGGTTATCATATAAGATACGATTCTAACGTATCTACTGACACTAAAATAAAAATTATGACTGATGGTATTCTTCTTAAAGAAATTCAATCAGATTTTCTTCTATCTAAATATTCAGTAATAATTTTAGATGAAATTCATGAAAGAAGTGCTAATATGGATATTTTAATTTCTCTTTTATCTCGTATAGTAAAAATAAGAAAATCTAGAGATAATGAATTAAAATTAGTATTGATGAGTGCTTCTTCTATGAATAAAGAACTTAATAAGTTCTTTGATAAAATTAGATATATAGATATTCCTTCTAATACTCATAAAGTTTCAATATTTTATGAAGATAAAGACCCACTCGATTACGTCAATGCATCTTATGATAGAATTTCAAAGATTTTAAAAAATAAAAGAGATGATAAAAATAATTCTATACTAGTATTTTTACCTAGTAAAAATGATATATACAAATTAATATCTAAATTATCAGAAAGATATATTGATTGTACAATTTTACCTTTACACTCTTCATTATCTAAAAATGATCAGAATCTTATTTATAAAGAATATAACCAAAGAAAAATTATAGTATCAACTAATATATCAGAAACTAGTATAACAATTCCAGATATATTTTATGTAATAGATACAGGATTAGTGAAAAATAAATATGTAGATAATATGAATACTATAGAATATTCAATAGATTACATATCAAAATCAAGTGCATTACAAAGATCAGGAAGAGCAGGTCGTACTGGACCAGGAATATGTTATAGATTGTATACAGGTCAAACTTATAATAAATTTGATGAACTTGATACACCAAAAATACTTTATGAACCACTTGATGAAATTATTCTAAATTTGATATCTCTTGGTATAGAAAATATATATAAATTTCCATTTGTAAACAAACCAAATGATAGTTTAATTAAGAAATCTATTAATGAACTTAAAAGATTAGGAATTATAAATACAGATTTAAAACTTACAAAACTAGGTAATTGTATTAGACAATTACCTATGTCACCAAGAATTTCAAAAATATTATGTGTACCAAATACTTCTTATATTCTACCTGAGCTTATAGACTTAGTCAGTCTTATGTCAGTAGATATAGAAATCAATCGTAATACATCTAATAAGAATTATTATACATCAGAAAAAAGTGACTTACTAGTTATATTAAAAATATTTAGAGATTTTATTAAAGATAAAAACAAGAAAGAATTTTGTCAAAGAATGTCAATAAATTTATCAACATTTACAGAAGTACAGAAAATACGAAATTATATTTTACAAAAGTTTAAGATAAATCCAGGATCAGAAAATATTTTATCAAAAGATATTAAAGATTCTATTAGAAAAGTTTTATACAATATTTATTTGGATCGTATAGCTATGCCTTATGATACATCTTATTGGTATAAAAATAGAGCAGTGTTTTTATCAAATAATTCTGTAGAAGTAGATGGCGAATATTTAATTTTTGAATATTTGGTTAAAGGTACTAAGAAAGTGTATATGAAAAATATTACTGTGATAGATTCTCAATGGTTTTCTTAAAATAAAATATTTAATTCTTACGATTTAATTTTTTTTTCTTTTTAGGAATTTTTTTATCATTCGCTTCTCGTGGAAAATTCTTAAATTCTACATTTCTTAATTCAGTCATTCCAGGTATTTTCTTAAGCATATATAAATCTACAAGATTATCATAATTTAGTGTTGTATAATCAAGTATGTAAGTAAGTGAATGTTCTTTGTATGACCTAAAATATGATACAAAAGCTCTGACTGATAAATCATATAGAGTATCATCCATAATATTTTTTAAATGTTTATTATCTATTTTATCATCTAATTGTTGATCATTTATTTTATTTTTCTTATCATCTATTTCATTTTTATTATCTGATTGTTGATCATCTATTTTATTATCTATTTTATCATCATCTATTTCATTTTTCTTATTATTTATTTTATTTTTATCATCTAATATTTTATTTTCATCACCTATGTTATTTTTATTATATTTCTCTATTTTAAGTTCCTTAATTTTCAAATAATCTAAATAAGTCTTTTCATTAGGCATGACATACAAAATTGAATTTCCTTTTTCACCATTTCTTGCTGTTCTTCCACTTCTATGAATAATATTATTATAATCATTAGGTATATCAAAATGTATTACTAAATCAATATTCTTAAAATCAATTCCTCTTGCTGCTATATCTGTACAAAGAAGAATATCTCCTTTTTCGTAAAATCCTTTATAAACTTCATTTCTATCTTCTTGTTTCATTTTTCTATGTATTTTGTAAATATTAATTATCTTTTCTTCAAAATACTTAATTAAAAATGAATAAAAAAAATCTACTTGATTACAAGTAGAAAAAAAAACAATACTTTTCTTATTCTTCACTAGATCAAGTGTATATAATAATTTCTCATTAGATTCTATCATAATATAATTAATACAAAGATTACAAGGTATTTCCTTTCCCTCACTCTTAACAAATACAGGATTCTTAAGAATAGACTTAGATAAATTCTTAATTTCATCATTAATAGTAGCTGAAAAAAGTCCACAAGATTTTGTTTTAGGAAGAAGAGATACAATATCAAGAACTTTATCTTTAAACCCTAAGCTAATAAGTCTATCGGCTTCATCTAGTATAAGATAAGATATTCTACTAAATAATTGACTATTAGGTTTAATAACTTCTAATAATCTACCAGGAGTACCTACTACTATCTTTATATCAGAATTAATTTCTTTAAGATCTTCTTCTATAGATATACCTCCTATAAAACATTTACACTTAATTTTAAATAAATCGAATACTTCTGTAATTTGAATAGCAAGTTCTCTAGTAGGTGAGATTACAAGACTAACTGTGTTATTTTTGTAATACGAAGGATTTTTAAAATAATTATGTAAAATTGGTAAGACAAATGATAGAGTTTTACCAGTACCAGTCTGTGATTGAACTATAATATCTTTACTATTGAGCATGTGTGGGATTGTTTTGTATTGAATGTCTGTCATTTCAATGTATCCATTTGATTTTAGAATTTCTTTTATTTTTTGGTTTAATGCAGAATTTTTAAAATTTAATAATTTATTCATGCGGGGATGAAAATATAAATTAAGAAAAAATATCTTTATTTGATAATAAAGAAAAGTCTGTTAGATAAAATAAATATTTATTAGTAATATAAATTATATCAACTAAACTTTCTAATAAATACCTTTAATAATTTAAAATACTCAAACATTATCAAAGCAACGAGTATTAGCTCCACTTTAAAAACATGTCTTTCAGACTAAACTTTCTAAATTAATAATAAAATAATTTTTATATTAATAACAGATATTATATAACAATTAAAGTACTCTACACATTCATAATAATATTTTTATTAGATATTAATCTTTAGTAGTTTTAAATATATTTTTATCTACGTATACCACTGAATCTATTTTAGTATAATCTACTACCATTGAATTGTCTACAGAATCTTCTTTTCCTTTAGAATATAAGAATGAAGAACTCACTGCAGTATTTATTACACTCTTTGGAGATGTAGAATGTTTAAGGGAAGATTCTTTTGAAGAAGTCTCTTTCAAAGAAGGATTGAATAAAGGACTATCTGCATTTATATCGTAGATCACACATTCTTCTTTATCAGCGAAGAGAAGAGAAGCAAATCTATTCTGATTTACAGAAGGAGAAAGTTTTTCTTTATTGTTAGATATTTTTTGATAATCTTCTATAATTTTAATATTTTCTTCTTCATCTTTTTTAAAATTATTTTCTTTATTCTTGTCAATATTATTTTCTTTAACTTTGTCTATATTATTTTCTTCCTTCTCAATGATATTAACTTCTTTCATGATATTATTTTCATCATTCTTTTCTTCTTCTTCTTTAAAAAGATTATTTTCATCTTCTTTGATATTCTTTTCTTCTTTAATATTCTTTTCTTCACCATCTTTATCATTCTTTTCTTCTTTAATATTTTTTTCTTCAACATCTTTCATATTTTTCTCTTCATCTTCCATATTGTTCTCCTCATCTTCCTTTTCAGATTTCATTATAGTATATTCATATTTCAAATCTGCTTGACTATCTTCTACTAAAGATAAATTAGATAAATGTTCTCCAACTTCTTCATATTCCTTAATTAAATCTTCAGTCTCATATTCTTTATTTACATTTTCAACTTTTTCTTTATTATTCTCTTCTAATATATTCCCATATATATTTCTATACTTAGATAAATATTTATCCAATTTCTTTGGTGTGAGATCATCTTGTATATCTTTTTTCTCCTTAATAAATTTAATAAGAGGTTTATCTTTCTTAATTACACCTTTATAACTATTTATAGATTTAACTTGTTTCTCTAATTCCAATATTTTATTACAAGCATTTTCTTCTAATTTATTTTCATAATTTTTTTCTATCTTAGGAATCTTCTTAAAAGGAGAATGTTTTATAAGATCTGGTACTTTAGAAATTTCAATATTCTTTTTTAAAATATTTTCTACCATCTTTTTATCTTTATTGATAATATTCTCATTAATTTTATTATCTTTCTCAACATTATTCTTCTTATTCCAAGATTTACAAAGATTTCTTATTTCTATAAACTGGTCATTTTTTCCTTTCTCAATTATTTTCTCACATTTAACATTTTCTTTACTTGCTAATATTCCTTTAATAACTGCTAATCTAATATTCTTATTAGTAGATTCATAATACTCACTAAATATCTTAATGAATGGTCCTATATCAATATATTGACATATATGTACCAAAGTATCATGTCCACGTATACATACAATCTTATTACTTCTTCCACATATCTTAAGCACAGCATTTATTAAAATATTTAAATTTGAAAATTTTCCTTTAGAAATATCAAAAAGAGTACGAAGTAATCCAAGAGATGTACCAGATAATTTTGATCTTTCACTTAAAATTGATCTTACAAGAAGATCACTACATTTAGTCATGAACAATGTACATTCATCTACTGTTTTAAGATCTTCATTTAGTTTTGTAAATATTCTGTCTATTTTTGACCAAGTGACTTCATCTTCTTTTTGTTTATGCAGTATTGTACAATCTTTTATGTATTCAGTAATTGATGAAGACATTTAGGGATGGATAGAAAAAAAATAAATTTTTAGAAATCTAAAACAAGTTAGAGAGATAATCAATGAGGAAGATAGAAAGGAATAGATTAGAAGATAGAAGAACGAGTAGAAAATTAATATGAAAAGAAATAGAATAGAATAGAATAGACAAGACAAGACATAAAATTATAAGAAAGGAATGGAAGATGAATATGTCTAAAAAATAGAAGATAATTATGACTAAAGAAAAGAAGATAGAAAAGATAGAAGAAAGGATTTTGATAAAGTTGTGTCTAAAATTGCTGATCTACTTTTTTTACATTTCTTGATTTATGCTATATTTCTAATGTTTGTTTATATTAATTCAATTTTTTATTAGAAAAAATATAATAATTAAAGAAAAGTTTTCTTTTTAAATTATTTCTCTAATACTTCTAATTAACTAATATAGTGAGTTGTATAATCTTTTTTGAAGTACAATATATTTTATTTGAAAAATTCTTCTATGTTATTTTAAGTATTCTTGATTGTATTTAAATCTTTTCTATGTATTTGTAAATTAATTATTTTTTTTATAAAATTACGATTCGCATTTTTATTTATGCCTGTTATAATTTTATAGAAAAGTAGAACACTATTAGTAAAACTATAAAATAAAAAATTTAATTCTTTTCTTTTTCACTGGTTTACAAATGTGAGTTTATTTAACAAATGTTAAATATTATACATTAAATCTAGTGAATATTCATTTATTAAATATTATACATTAAATCTAGTGATTATTCATTGTAGATTAATTTCATCTGTTATAAAGAAAAATTATTAAAATAAATCAATCATACTAAAAAAATATATTAAATTAATATTTTATTATTCATTGCTAGAAAGTATATTTAATATAAAAAATAGATTAAATATATAAAAAAAATATTTAATTAATATATTTAATTAATGTTTTATTATTCATTGCTAGAAAGTATATTTAATATAAAGTATATTTAATAAAAAAATATATTAATATTTTATTATGAGAATAATAAATCATTCTTCTCCATTAAATATCCAGAATACTGAGTAATATACAGAAGTATCTTTAAAATATGAAATATCAAATGTTCCTATCATATGTGGAAATCCAAGTGCTAATAAATTTACAATATAAGATTTCTTCTTTAAACTATAATCTTTAGAATATAAAGATTGAGTATACAAAGAAAGATGTTCGTTAAGAAGAGCTTCATAATTATCATCAATTAATTCTTCTTTTGAAATAAAAGGCTTCATTTTATTTCTATGTAAAAATCTGCGTAATAAAAGTTTTTTTAGATCATAATCTTGAAGTGACTCAATCTCAATAAAATATCTTAAAGTTTCTTCTATCTTTACATTAAATATTTCAAAATAAAGATCTTCATTTCCTACTTTTAGAATATATGGATCTTTAATAGTCTTATTTATATTCTTATGTGGATCAGTGATGAGATTTGATTTAAAATGACGAATTTTATTCAATTAATAGTATGAAATATCTCCAGTAGATAAATTAAGTCTACATTCAACTATATAAAGTCCATCAATTTTCATAATATCTTGACATATCTTCCCCTTAATAATATTATATACAGCTAATGCTTCATATAAATCATCAATATTTCTTTCTTCTGATTCATTTACATTCTCCATTCGTATCTCAGAATTTATAATCTTTTTTATTTGCTTAATCCATGAACTCAATCTAGATAGAGAAACTACTTCTATCCAGTCATGGTTCAGTTTTACAGGTATTCTACTGTATATTTCTAATAAATCTTTGATCTGTTTCAGATTCTCTTTTACATATCCACCTACTTTATTTAAAATCTCATTTTTCTCTTCCATATACTTTTTCTTGCTGTCTCTTAAATCTTTTAAGTTTACCATTATGGATAAAGAAAATATTTCTTTAAATAATTTTACTAAACAATGAATTTAAAGTTTCATACAAAATATAAATAAGAACTATTCAAAAATTAAATTAGAAATGGTATTTGTTTTAAAAATGAAACCTAATTGTCTTGTAAAAAAAATTAAAAAAAAATAAGATAATTTATTAACTTATATATTTCATGTTTCATAATTAAACTTATCTTATTAATTATTTAAACGTATCTTAACTTGTATTTGAGAATTAATTTTTATTATTTAGAAAATATTATAAAACAAATAATTTTTATTTATTTCTGACATTCTTTAAAAAATATTATTTATTATATTAAGAAGTTTATTAGTGATGAATCATAAAAAAAAAGTATAAAATATCATTTATATAATTTAATTAATAATTCTAATATTTGAATTTCTTTTATATAATTTAATCAATAATTCTAATATTTGAATTTCTTTTATATAATTTAATTAATAATTATAATATTTGAATTTCTTTTATATATTTATATATGTTGTAGGAAGAATTATTGCTAAAAAACATACTTTATTTTAGGGGTCACTCTTTATGTAACAATGGTGATAAATTAAGTCATGGCGTCACCAAGTTACTTGATCCCAACAATATATTTATAATAATTGAATTTCTTTTATATACTTGTAAATTATAATAATTAAATATACATTTTTAACAAATAATTTGATATAATTATAAATTAAATATACATTTTTAACAAATAATTTGATGTAATTATAAATTGTTATAATTCTTACTTATGACTCAAAATTTCTATTAATTACAAATCGTTAAATTATTTTTTATCCAAAAACTCAGAAAACAATAATATATTTTTAATTAATCCAAGAATTAATATAATCTCTTTTGCGTGCAGATTCATCAAGTTCTTCAAATTTATAAGAATAAGTGAGACAAATCCATATAAAACCGAAGTACAAAATAGCACATATCCTTATTAATGATTTAATACACCAAAAAAACCAATTAACAGGAAGAATAAAATTAAGTAGAGCTAATAAAATGGTGTATACGATATAAATAAAAAAAAATAAAGGAAGGCCATTATTTAAATATATTGGGATTAAATAAGAAAATCTGTTCCATCCTTTTTTTCTAGAGCTAGGCAGAATATCTTCTTTTTGTAATTTTTTTTCAAATATTTTCAACATATGTAGTTGATTTTGCAAAGGTTTTTCATTTATACATTCAATCTTAGATGCAATAAAAAGTAATAACGATATATTCATAATGGGGGTAAATAATTAATTATAATTTTAAAATTAAATTTAATAACATATTAATTTTTACTATTATATCTCACATTAATATATAAAAAATTTTGAGATGATTTGAATTACTAATTGTTATTTGATACATCAAATCTATTTTAATTATTTTTTAATTAAAGTTAATTAAATTATGAGTCAAAATTGAAAATATTAACGAAAACTATAATTTAATTATTTACTTTAATATAAGAGTAAGCATCATGAAATTCATCTTGAAATAGACGATCTTCATAGAATGGAAAAAAAAAATATTCAAAATAAATTGAAGCCATGAAAGGAATTGTTAATATCTGTATGATTGATCCAATCCAATAATTAATACTATCTGTTGCAATTAATTCATCAATTTTATAACTAATAAAATAGAGCCCAACAATCGTTACTATTAATGGTATTAAAAATTTTATCAAACGATAAAGATAAAAATTATTTTCATTTTTATAGTCTAAACGCTCGACCATTTCTTTAAAACTTTTTCTTGGATTATTTTCATATTTTGAATACGATTCTCCGTTTTTTTTACATTTCAAGATTTTGTATTCAATGGCAGTTTCTTGAATTTCTTCGATAATTCGGTCACTTATTATTGCTGTTTCTATATTTTCAATAAGCTTTTCATTGATGCCTTGTACAGATGTTATAAATAAGAAAAGTATTTTCTGATATTTCATGGGGTTAATAATTACAGATATTTATTTTAATTTATGATAGATTAAACTGTATTTTTAATAAAAAAAGAATTTTCTAATAATTTTAAATATTTAATTTTTAATAAATTAAAATGTATTTTTTAATAAAAAAAAAATATTAAATTTACTTGAAGAATCAATTTTTTCTATTTTTAAATATTTACAATGATAAGTTTTAATTTTAATTAAGGTAAAACAATTAAATAAAATCGAAAAAATTCTTACTCAATTTTGTTATTCGTCTATAATTTTAATCATATTACTTGCATGCTTTCTTCTATTTTTTATAACTTTCTGCCTCATTAAAATTTCAAAATTATAATTTACTCGTTCATGTTTTTAGCCAAATAATTTCATTTCTAATTAAGGATTATTAATTATAGCATCAAGTAAACTATTTGGAAGTATAAACTTGTCAAATAATTTAAGCATGGCCTCTCATCTAAAATGTTTATTAACAATGGAAAAAAAACTACATTAAACACGAAACCTTTGAATTTAATAATTTGTTTTGTACACCATCTTAATATTAGAGCTTTCTCATAGAAGTGATCTTACGTTTCAAATTTAATAAAAGTTTTATAAAAAAACTTCAACTATTTACAACGATTTCTTCTATTTATTGTGTTCATAATATATTAAAATAAGTATTATTAACTATCAGTCAATTTCATATGAATATTTTATCTATTTTGATTTTTTAATATTTAAAATTCTAATTTTACATTTTTATATATGTAGAATGTCTTTGATTTAAATAAGGATTTTTAAAGGGTTAATAAATAAATTCGTTTTTCTTTAGTAAAAAAAATTTAATTAACTTTTTAGTAACCAGATATTTCTAGTTAAGATATTCTGAACTTAAATAATTTTTTATCTTTTTAAAAAACAAAATTATGGATTGGTTCGCTATTCTCGAACAATTAATTAAAATTAGTTTAAGTATATTTTTTATTTAAACAAATGAGATCTATGACTTTAAATTTAGTACAAAGTTTTAATACATTGAAATTATATTATAAGAGTCTACATAAGCTTTAAACTTGATATAGAATTTTAATAAAAAAATAATACAGAAGTTTTTATTTAATGCGACTATTTTTAATTCATTAAAATTTAATTTAAAAGTGCTACATAAGATTTAAATTTGATTCGAATATTTTTATATTCAAGTTTTAATCATTTAATCAAAATACAAGATTTGAATTTAGATCTACAGAAAAGTCAAAAATATTTTAGTCAAAAAAAGATCAATGACATGAAAAAAAATGACTTGAAGCATTTACCCATAAAAATAATGATTTTTTATTGCATTATTAATTTGATTTTAACTATATCTAATTTTTCAGATTTAGAAGAAGAATTAATTAATCTACTAAATAAGAAAAAAGAATCAAATGATTTTTACAAAATAACAAGAACAACAGAAGATTTAATGTATCACATATCTACTAATAATATGTATATAAAGCTAACAGAGTATAAAAATATGAAAATCAATTCTGAAGAAATCATTTACTTGAATGAAATTGAAGATTTGATCTCCTCAAATTATATGCCAGTGATAAATTCATTTATAAATTTAATTTATAAAAATATAAATGAAAATAACAAAATTATTTTATTTGTTGATGAAATTATTGGATGTGACAGTGAATTTATAAAAATTTTTAAAACAGAAATTAGTAAAAAATACAAACTTGATATAAAAACTAATTTATCAAGTGAATTGTTTATAGAAACGTTTTCGTTAAATAATTGGGAATTTTATTTAATTTTATCTGAAAAAACATCTTCTTTATCGCAGTACTATATTGATACTAATTTTTTAAAGGATAGCTTTTATCTAACAAATGAAAAAATTGTTCTAATATTTAGTAACGAAGAAACGAATTATGTTTATGAAGTAAAATATTCAGAAATTGATTTTATTAAGTTTGAAATTGATATCGAAAAGTCAAAATTAATGTCAAATTATATTTTCAAATATTTTAACGTTCCTTTATTTAAACAATTAAAATATAAGCAAGATAGCTACAACGAAGAACTTAAAAGAAAAATTATTGATTATATTTGTGATGTAAATCACGAAGTGCTATTATTTTTAAGTAGAGAAATCTGGGATTTAAAAATATATAATGATGATTTTTTAAATAATACTATGAATTATCTAGTTATTTACTGTAGTAGTGATATTATAGGAATTAATCTGACAAAATATACTTCAATAGTTTCTAGATATGAAGAAGGAATAAATATAAGAGAAATTAATATGAAATTTACAAGATTTGTTCGTAAATATTCGTCATGTAATTTTTTCTATATCGATTATATTTTACATATCCTAAGAAATTCTCTTATAATAAATACCGCATTTAGTAACATTCTTAACGAAAGATCTAAAGAATCCTATATAATTTTCTTATATAGTCTATATTTTTGTGAAATAATTGATCAATCTGAGTTATTAGATTTACAAAAGAATGTTAAATCGAATGTAAACTTAACTAAATCAATTTTAGTACGATTGTTTGATCAAGATACTTGGTTTAAACATAAATATGGTAGACTATTAAGATATGTACTGTACATAGAAATTAACAATATTTGGAAAAAGTCTTTGATCAAAGATGAGACTAAAAATTATCCAACTTTCTTTATTGATACAAAGATTTTATTGCTTAAGGCAAAGAATTTAAAATATTATTTAGATGAAGATGATTTAGCAGAAGCTTTTGAGAAATATATTATAAATATGGAAGAGGTAGAGATGTTAGTGGAGAAATATGATTCAAATTTAGGTAAATTTTTATCTGATTCGATGATTAATTTAAAAAAATCTTTAGTAGTCTAATTAAAATTATTAAAAAAAATCTAACTAATTAAATTACAAAATAAATCTTTAATAATCTAATTATAAAATGAATATTAAAGATTATTTTAAAAAATCTTAGTAGTCTAAGAAAAATAAAAAATAAGCAAATAATTTTAAAAAAATATAAGCATTTTATAATAAAATGAATCTCAGATATATCAGCATAAAATAAAATTATGAAAGATTTTGAATATTTTAGATTTAGTTGATTAAATCTAATTAGTTTGTTTAACAACAAAGACAGTAATAATTGTCAACACTAAAAATTAATTTTACATAAAACCAACTCACCAAATATAAGAAAATACAAAACACTTCTTCTAAAAAAATTTGAAAAAAAAATCATTTTTTTTTTAATTATACATAAATACAAATTGAATATTTTTCTTATGAAAATTCAATTAATTTTACTAACAATAAATTTTATATATGGAGGTTTACAAAAGTTTAAAAGACGTCTCAATACGTTATTAATAAAAAAGTATCATTCAAGAGACTATTATAAGTACGATATAGATACTAAATTGATTATAAATTATTTATATATAAATAATGATACAATACATTTAATTGAATACAAAAATAATGAGCAATTTTTTCATGATAGCTTTTCCTTATCAAAATTTTCAGAAAATGTACCAGCCAATAATTTTAATTTAATAAGTATGTTGTGTGAAAAAATATGTAATTTACAAGATAAAAATACATTGAAAATGATATTTGTTAATTATAAATTAGGAATTAGTAATGAATTTATGTTAAAACTTAGAAAACAACTTAAAAATAAATTAAAAAGAATGATTAGAAGTAATTTAGATAAGAGAAGTATTATAAATAATAGAATAAGACATAAATATATAATAACTGACAAAGTCGATGAATTTATGGATACACATCGATACAAAAGATATAAAATAGATCATTTTGATATATTTAGTCATGGAATAATTATACATATTATTAATAATAAAATACATTCCACATATAAAATCAGATATAATGAATTGCATAGTAAATGTTTGAATCAAATAGTAGTTAAAAAATCGTTAATAAAAAATGAACCTTCTATCTTAGAAAAATATTTAATTTATAACATAAATATTCCTATACTAAAATTTATTAAAGGTATCAGAGATGATTGTACAAAAAGTATATCAAATATTTTATCTATAAAAAATACAAGAGTCCTTTTTTTCATTATTCGCGATATTTGGGATATGAAACCTACTAATAACTTCATAAATAATACAAGGAATTATTTAATTGTGTATACAGAATTTAATACAATATCTATAAATGAATTTAAGTATTCACTTGAAGAAAAACATGGCAGTGTCAAAATAGAAAAACATTCTTATAACAATATTATAAAAATATTTACAGAATATTTTCAAGTAAATTTCTTCTATGTTGATTATCTTGTATTTCTACTGGATAAATCAAATATAACGAAAATAGCATGTAGAAATATTTTTAAAGGAGATACTTATTTTTTAATGATTCATGTTTTATACTTTTGTGAAATAATTAACGATACAGAACTAAATAAATATAGAATAAATATAAATAAGAAACAAATTGATAATCTTATAAACAAATTAATAAGAAATAGAATATTTACGACTCATAAATATAGTAAAATTTTAAGATATCTTTTGTATATTGAAATTAATAAAATGTGGAAGTCTTATTTGCTTAACGAAAATGAATATGATGATAAAAATTTTTTTAAGAATACTAAAAAGTTAGTGAATGAATATAAAAAAAATAACTTGATTTTTGAACAAACAAATTTAATAGAAATATACGAAAATTATATTTTACCAAAAAATAATATCAAACTTTTAATAGATGAATATGATAAATTGTTAAATAACGTATTAATAGATGTTATAAAAACTTTTAAAAATTTTAATAAATAATTGTAGTTAAGTATCTTATTTTAATAAATTGTAATTGATTGATCTTATATTAAATAATTATAGTTAATGATTTTTTATTATATAAATTGTAGTTAATGATTTTATTTTAAATAAATAATAAGAAAATTCTTCGCTGAAAGTTTAATAAATAAACTTTTTTCAATTAAAATCTTTAATCAATTTTTTTTAAAGTATATGAAACATTTCAAACATAGAGTTTCACTATTAAATATCTAAACAATAATAATATCAGATAATATGTCCAACAATATAGAAGTTTATATACGTATAAATACATTAGTGAAGAATAATGTATGGAAATACAATAGTACTAAATTATCACGTATACATAATAATAGAGAAATTGTATATAAAAATTTCGTAAATATTCTCTGCGAAGAAAATAATAAAGAAATTTATGAAAAATGCTTAACAAAAAAAATGCTTAAATCTGAAAACTGTACAGTTTTTGCTTATGGACAAACGGGATCAGGTAAAACTTATACTATGCTAGGAAATAATTATAACGGAATGATAATGTTTTCAATTATTGATTTATTAAAATATCATGAAATTGAAGTATCTTATATAGAAATATATAACGAAAGAATATTTGATTTGAATACAGGGACTGAATTAAAAATATATAGTATAGATACAAAAACAGTAATTAATGATTTATCAAAGATTCCTGTTAAAACCAAAGAAGAAGGAATTTCTTTTTTAGAGACCTGTGAAAAGAATAGAAGATATGGAAGCACAGAGTATAATATAAGAAGTAGTAGGTCTCATACAATTTTTCAGATAACTTATATAACTAACAATAAAGAAATTATTATAAATTTGATAGATCTTGCTGGATCAGAAAAGGCTTGTAAAAATGATAGCAGACGAGCAGAAGGTGCTTTTATCAACAAAAGTTTATTAGCTTTGTGTACGGTAGTTAACAATCTAAAAAATAAAAAATATTTTGGATTTCGAGATTCGAAATTAACAAGATTACTTCAATCATCATTAAATGGAGAAACTAATATAATAGCTTTATGTACTCTATCACCTAGAGATGATTGTATAGAAGAATCTGTTTCAACATTATCATTCGCAGCCAGATTAGCGAATCTTGAATTAAAGAAAATAAATATTCCTCTACCATCTGAAAAAACGAACCAAAAATTAGATTTATCAAATATTACTATTCATAAAATTAATTTGAAACGTGGATTTTATTTGGAACAATTTTCGAAACTAAACATGTCGAATATAATAAAAGGTGATGAAAGTTTGGATAAAGAAATGTTAAGAAAATCTAACTTAAAAAATGACAATAATTGTAACGAGAATTTATCAAAAAATGATAAAAATGAAGAGTGTACAAACAATAAGATCAAAAAATTTATAAAGAACGAATGTTTCATAAATAATGCAATAACTAAAGAAGATAAAATTATGTATGATCTTGAGAATGAGATAGATCATTCCTTACCTATTTTAAATGCCAAGCCCTTTGATAAAAATATTGAAGATTTTGAAAGAATATCAACAATAGACAACAAACAGGAAGAAATTAAACTTCTAATTGAAAGAATTGACAGTTTAGAAAATATGGTACATAAATTGTTAAAGAAAAATCCGAACAAACGAATGAAAGATATTTTTGTTTTAGAGAAACATATGTTTAACCTGAAATATAAAAAATTTGAGAATTAAGTTTAAAAAATGTTTTAAGAATAAACCCTTAAAATTTAATGGAAGAAAACCAGGAAGTTAGAAAATTTACTAGAAGAACTACAAGAAGTAAAACTCAGTTTATTAATTTTAATAAGGATGAGATTAATAATTTAAGATTAGAAGTAACAAATAATAACTTAAAAAATAAAAATAATGATGTTATGCATGTAGAAAAAATTTTGAAAGATTCTGATATCAGAACCAAGGCAATAAATTCTAAAGTAGATAATCTTAAAATAAATAGTCCTGAAATTTTGAATGATACCCATGTAGAAGAAAATGTGAATATTTTCAGTACAAAATATATAGAGAAACCAAAGCAAGAAATAAATTCAAATGAAATTATTGGAACAAAAATCACTTTTAATAATACACCTATTGAAAAATGTAAACCAATGACAGAAAAAGAACAGAGAACTTATTCGTTTAATGAATTGCTAGATTGGGTTCATAAAAAAGAGAAACGAGAATTATTTCCTAAAAATAAATTTGACTATGTTTATAAGAAGAATAAGAATGATTGTAAAATTAAACTTGATAATGAAAATGACGAAAGGAATGTTGTGCATATGCGAATAGAAGAAGATATCATTCCTTGTTTAAGCTCAAATCCTTTTATAAAAGCAGATAAATATTTTAGAAATAAAAAATAATTGACTGTAATTTAAAAAATTAATATGACTTAATTAATAATTAAAAATAAATCTTCTTTTAATTAACATATATAATTAACATTGATGAAAAAAATAAATAACTTATTAAATTATCATATAAAATTAACATTGATGAAAAATAAATAGCTTATTAAATTATCATATATAATTAACATTGATGAAAAAATAAATAACTTATCAAATTATTATAAAACAAAAATATAGTGAAAAAAATAAATAACTTATTAAATTATCATATAAAATTAACATTAATAAAAAAATAAACATAAATGTAATATTTAAATCTACTCTGTAATACATAAAAATTTAATTATCATAAATACAATCTACTTTTTCAATAATTTTTTTTACTCCTTCGCTAATGATATTTTCTTGTAAAACTTCAAAATTATCTCCATTAATCCTTATATAAAGAGTTTCATTATGTCCAGATACCTTAAGCCTATCTGTAGTTTCTTCAACGAGATAAGAGCTCTTAAGAAATTTGATTAAAATATCTTTTTTTTTCATTTTTACCATTTTTATATTCTTAACGTTGTTAGTTATACTTTTTATTTTTTCATTTATACATAATGCTATCACATCATCAATATAATTACTCCTCCATTCCAAAACAACTTCATTTTCATCAATTTTTACTTGAATATTTCCTATTTTTATATTTCCATTGATTTCTTCAATATCTTCAAAATTATCGTACAAAACCTGCTTCAATAAAACTGACGTACAATTAAATGGAATCTTTTGCTTTTGTAAAAATACGATCTCTTTCAATTTAAGTTCGCCAAGTTCATTTTTTCTATAAATTTGTATATCCCCTGAATTTTCTACCAAAATACCTTCAAATTCTCCATCTACCTCACCAAAAATACTAGCTTCAGTTTTCTTTTTAACATCAAAACTACCTTCTTCTCCATTTTTAAGTGCATATAATTCCATTTTAATATTCTTTTTCTCGTTACGCTGTGCTATTACATTTTTTAATCTATTCATTTCATTAGCTTCACCATGTACGAAAAAAAGATGATCGGGCTGACATTCTTCTATAAATTGAACATTTTGTGCAAAATCGACATGTGCACTGAATGAAATATATTCTACTGACATATTAAGTTTTAAAACATTACCTTTCATTGATACGATTTCTTTAGGTTCATTTAAAATTTCTTTAGCTAATGTTCCATCTACACAATATCCCGGTATAATAACACCATTTCTTCTATCTCCACACCATTTTTCAAATAATTCTCTAGATAATCCACTTTGTAACATTCCTGGACTTGCCATTATGACACAAGGACTATTATCTTCAAAAAAATCAATACTTTTTAGATTTTTTACATATTTAAATGAAAATGGATTTTTTAACATACTAATTTTTTTTATACGATCATTCATCATATTAATATAAGTCTGATATATTCCCATACATTTCTTAGCAAGTGCTGATGCATAATAAATAGGTACATCTTGTAACTGTGGATTTTCAGACCAATGTTCTTCTAAAATAAGAAGTAATTCTTGAGCTCTACCCAATGCAAATACAGGTAAAAGACATCTTCCTCCTCTACTTACTATTTTTGATACTGTACTTGTAAATCTATTTTCTCTCTCATCTCTAGATAAATGGCATTGTACACCATATGTACTTTCAGTAATTAATCCATCTATTTTACAATTAGGACTTTCAGCTGCTTTAAGATGTCTATCTTCTTCTCTACTAAAATCACCTGTATAAAGTAAAATAGAATCCTCAATTTTAATTAAAAACATTGCTGCACCAAGTACATGTCCAGCATTTAATCCAATAATTTTTATACCTCCAATATTTATCTCTTGATGGTAGTCTATAGATATAATTCTATTATAACAAGTATGAAGATCTTTCTCAGTATAAAAATCTGTATCAGATGATGCATTAATAATTCTAATATAATCATTTAATAACCATTTTAATATAGCCTTAGTGGGATGAGTCATAAAAACTTTACCTTTAAAATTCGTTTTTTCAGTTAAGTAAGGTAACCCTGCTGCATGATCCAAATGAAAATGAGTAATAAAACAAGCATCTACAGTACTCAAATCTACTAAATCAAGAAAAGGAAGAGAAGCAGTACCAGTATGAGCAGGATGAACTCCACAATCGAATAAAATATTTTTATTATTGTATGATATTAATATGCAAGATCTTCCTACTTCATTACCAGCACCAAGTGGTTTTATTCTTATTTTGTTCATACCTAGGGGTAAAAAAATTATTTGAATTATTCCAATACATGAATATATTTTTTTGATAGGGGTTAAAAAAATAAATAAATTTTAAAACAAAGCATTTTATATTAAAAATGATATCCATATAAAATTCAGTAAAAAGTTTTTCAAGGAATTTATATATTGAGTTGTGCTTCCATGAAATGTAATAAAAAGATTTTCTATTCTATAATATTTTAATATAAAAGTTTTGTCTCGATTAAATGTAATAAAAAGATTTTCTTTTCAATATATTGAGTTGTGCTTTGATTAAATGTAATAAAAAGATTTTCTATTCTATAATATTTTAATATAAAAGTTGTGCCTTGATGAAAATTATTAATAAAGTATTTTTAATTAAAGTTCTACTTAGTTAATAAAAAATATACTAATTTAAATATTTTATTTTCTACATCCTATATCATATTTATCTTTAATAAGTGCATTAACTTCTTCATTACACATTCCAAAGAAATCTTCTGTGGTTTTATATTCCAATTTAAATCCTAAAATAATTCGCAAATCTTCAATAACACTTCTTCCATCTCCCACAATACAAAGCCCATCATCAGTTTTAATTTCAAATATTAAATGGTTATTTTCGTATAAAGTTCTACAATGGTACATTATATAATTATCATCCATGTTTGGATGTCCCTTATGTTTATAAAATAGTCTTTTACTTCTATAACCTACTGTATAAAATATTTTATCAAGTTTTGTTCCTTTTACTGGATATTTTGTTGGTACACCAATACTAAATATTGCTAGTATATATTTACTATTTTTAATAAATATAGGAAATGCATTTATATGATAATTAGGTACACATGTATACAACTCAATATTTTTATGTTTATCTATCATTTTTTTATTATACAAAATTGAATAAAATCCTTGAATATGTGATTCTATATTAAGTATATCATCATCAAGGTCTTCTAACTTTTTTTGTAAATGATCTCTGGAAGTTAATGCTTCCTCAATTTTTTTGTATAAAATTGTTTTATCATTCATGCAAGGGTAAAGCAAATAATTTAAAATAAAAAGCAAGAAACTTAAATATGCTTTTTATAGAAGTATTCTACTTAAAAAACAATCAGTTTCTCTACGTACTAATTATAGATTATGATTAGGTAATATTAAATATAAATAGAATAAAACCTCAATTTTTCTTACAGCAATAAAGAACTCAAATAAGCTCTAAATATTATTGTACAAATTCATATAAGCTAATAATATAAAAAACAATAACTTAAATTAGTTAACATTGGACAAATTCATATAAACAAGTAATATGTCAAAAACTTAATTTATTTATGTTATGTCCAGTAATTATAGCACTTTGTACAAATATATGCCAAATCAAAAGCAACCTCTTCTTCAATATCCCTATTCTGAAAATATACTACAACATTGTTATCACACATTTTGCAATTCATTTTTATTTTAGGAAGAGTGGGATCTTTAGCTAAATCTTTTGCATAAGTTTTGTATCCATAATTTCTTGATCTAAAATATGTAGCACATATTCTATTTGTACTAGCTTCTTGAATATTATCACAAGATTTACATACTAACATCATATTAGTTTCTGTATTATCTTCTTTAGGATATAACATGTTATTACATTCCTTACAGAATTCAGAATTCATAGGGGTAAAAAAACCTTCTTAAAAATATGCATAAAGAAATATGCATAAAAGAATAATATAAAGTATACTTAAAAAATATATATATAGAGAATAATATAAAGTATGCATAAAAAATAAATATAGAGAATAATATAAAGTATGCATAAAAAATAAATATAAAGAATAAATATAAATATGCATAAAAAATAAATATAAAGAATAATCTAAAATAAATATAAAAAATAATCTAAAATAATCTAAAATTTAAGTACACAATATTTTAAATATTAGAATCTAACATATAAGATTCATCATTATTGATAATCTCATACACTAAACTATTAGATACATATTTATAAAATATTCTATTTGTAACTATCTTACACCATGTACCTCCTAACCGTGGCACAAATAAATTTTTATCAGCTTTTCTATACTGGTTAGTACAAATTACTGTACATTTATTTTTAGTAATAAGACTCCAAAATATAGAATATACTTGTAAATATATTTGTACATTTTTATCTGCTAAGAATGAAATAGAATCAATCACTAATAAGAAATCTGTTTGATTTTCTAATTTGTATAATTCACGTATAAATTTTCTTATACTACATATGTGTATAACACAAGTATCAAGAGAATGATAAGTTTTGTATGATATTATATTTCCAACTGTGTCTAAGTAATAAGATTTCTTAAATTGAATTTGTAAATTTATTAATATTTTATGGATTTGGTATGAAGGAGGTACAAGTATTTCAGTAAGTGAATATTTAGGAAGATCATGTGAGTCATAAAACCAATTATTCATGCAAGGGAGAAATATTTAAAATATTTTATTTAAGAAAAGAAGTCTTAATAATTTGGATACGAATTATTAAATGAAATGTATTTATTTAAATATTTAGTATGAAATAATATTGTTATTGACTTTATATTTAGAAAATGAAATATTAAGTATGAACTAGTAAAAATAAAATAGATAATTACTAACTTATTATATATAATAACTAACATATTAAAAATAAATTAGATATAATAACTAATATATTAAACATAAATTAGATATAATAACTAATCTATTAAATATAATAACATATATTTATATAATATTAATTATTTAATTTAGGGACATATTATCCATTTTCCTCCTACCTTTTCAATCTGATTCTTGGCATCTTCAGTAAACTTCCTTGCTTTGACAATAACTGGTCTATCTAAAGAAAGTTCTCCACCTACAACTACATGGAATCCAAAATCTCTACAGTTTATTACTGGTACTCCTTCTTGATTATTATCTAAAAGATCATATCTAGTTTCTTTAGGAATAAGAGACCATAATTTAGCTGCTGATATCCATCTAGCCCACTCATCATTCTTCTTCTTGTGATAGACTCTAGCTCCTCTTGTACCAAAATAATCTGGATGATATTTCTGGAACCAAGTTTTCATATGCTTAAGTCCTCCACATATACCACGTCCACCTGAATGCTTTCTATGCTTTCCTACACGTCCATGTCCATGAGATACATGTCCACGTAATCTTCTGGTCTTTTTTACTTGTTTGATCTAAAATTAAAATTTTAACTTACCATTTTATGGGATAAAAAAAATAATTTTTTTAAAAATAAAATCTTTAAGAAAAAGCCCTTCATATGCGTGAACTTAATTTAGATGAACAGACTAAAGTACAATCCAAGCTTAAATTTTTTATAGGTGATAATATTACATTTTTAACATCTAATAGAACTTTCTTTTTACATCATAAACGTGTACTACTAGTCCCAAATACAATTATAAAATGCATATCATCAGTTTCTAAAGATAATCTTGTTTATTGTGGTACTGTCATTGGTAAATTTACTAAAACTGATAAATTTAGATTAAGTATTTCTTCTATTCATATTTTATCTCAATATGCTATAAATAAAGTATGGATTAAGAAAAGTGCAGAAATGAACTATCTTTATGGAAATAATGCACTTAAATCTCATATTTATAGATTATCTGAGAATATTTTACTTAATACTGGAGTATTCGTCTACAATCAGAATGATGTTTGTTTGGGATATGGAGTTAGTGCTATTAAACCAGAGAAATATCTTGAAGCTAAAGGATATCAGTTAGTAGTCATTAGACAAGGAGATACAGGAGAATATATTAGAAGTGAAGAAAAAGTTGCATAAATTAATAAACTATAAATTAAAATTTATTTTAATATATTATTTTTATATATTATTTTACTTAATATTTATATATAATTTTATTTATGTATTAATATTTTATGTATATTATTTATCTATATCATTTAAATATATTATTTTATGTATCGATGTTTTAATATATTATTTAAATAAATTATTTATCTATATCATTTAAATACATTATTTTATCTATATCATTTTTATATAATTGTACTTAATATATCTTATTTAAATATAATTTTATGTATTTATATTATAAAAACAAATTATGTCAATTTATCATAATTTTGAGTAAATAAAATATAACTTAAATTCTGATTTTTCATTTATTTATGAAAAAATTAATCTTATAGTTTTTATTTTATAATATTTAATTATTTTGTTTATTAATACAAACAAATGAAACAGATACATATTGCATCTTCAAACAACTCTCTAGACTTCTTTACTACCTTAGACCTTTCCACTAAATCTTTAAATGTCCCTGGAGGAGTTAATCGATCAAGTCCTCTTGAATTTGCTGTATACAACAATAATTATAAAATAATCCTTTTTCTTTTACTTAATGAAGTAGATACTGAATACATGAATGCTAAAAACAAGGATTCTTTATACATAATTTACAAATTTGATTATGTATTGACCTATTTATTATTCAAATATTTTAATAAGACAAATTCATCTTTAAAAAAAGGAAAGAGAATTCTTTTAATCTATTATAGATATAAAAATTATAATATGAGTTATATAAATAAGTATACACTGATTTTTGAAATTATACTGGATCCTGTTAAGACAAAAAGATCTCCTTATTTTATGTATTTAAATATTCTATATTCTCTTGAGATATTTGACAGGTTTAGTATCTTATCTATACTTTATTTTAGTATATTAATATATCTTATTACATATAAAGAATCAAGTAAAAAGAAATATAAACATCTTATTATTGATCTTATACTTAATGAAAAGTATAATTTAGATACATTCTGTTATATTTGTCAAGATCTTAAGAAATTTCATTGTTCTTATTGTGATAGATGTTTCTTAGATAAACATCATCACTGTATTTTCTTAAATAATTGTGTAATTAATATGAATATTTTTATATTTTATCTGTATATATTCTTATATTTAATTAGATTGATATATTTAATATATAAAGAAAGAAATATTCTAAGAAGACTAGAGTATTCAATAATAGCACTTATTTTATTAATTAAATAATTAAGAAATGTTAATAAAGACAAATAAAAAGGATTTTTCTAATTATAAATATCTTATTATAATATAAATTATCATAAATATAAATTCTAATTATAAATTATTATCATAAATATCAACTCTTAATATAAATTATTATCATAAATATCAACTCTTAATTTACATTCTTCTAATATAAATTCTCCTAATATTTCTTTTTCCTAATATAAATTCTCATAATATAGTCCTTTTTAATTTAAATTCTTCTAATATACATCTTTTTTTAATTTACTCAGGTACTTCTATTCCAAAATTCATTTTAAAAATAAATTCAATATCTTTTTTTTCTATTTTCTTCTTATCTTTTGTCAATTCTCCAGTTGATAATATTACATTTTCTATAAAATTATCACATATCTCATAAAGAAGATCTTTAGTCTCTTTATCTACAGGTTTATTATCTAATAAATCTTCTATAATCTTTTTATCAGGATCATTTAATAAATTCATAGTATCTTTATAAAGTACATCTACTTTCTTATTAGATACAGTACATTTATTTAAAATTATTGGTTTTACTTCATTATGATCTGTTTTTATTTTTTTAGATTTGATAAAATCATTTATAGAAATTTGATTCTTAACATACTTATCATAAAATGATGTAGGATGAGTTTGAGGAGTATCCATAATAAATCCTTCATTTTTAATAGGATGCATAAATCCAGGTCTACTATGCATAAATGATGTATTATGCATATATGTATTTTGCATAAATTGATTATTTTGTCTCCCATAAGCAGGATTTATTCTTGTATTGTAATATTTATTACTCATATTATAAATTATATTAGGATTCATATTTTTCATAAAAGAAGGACTCTCTATTTTTCTTGAATTCATAATTTTATTCTGATTTATATAATTAGATGATGGATTTATATTATTCATAGTACTATAATTATAATTTAACCCAATAGAAGGATTATTAAAATTGGGACTTTGATTGATATTAGGACTTTTGTTAAATGGAATATTTGTTATATTTTTGTTATATGGAATATTAGTAGGACTTTTGTTGTATGAAATATTCGTAGGGCTCTTATTATATGAAATATTCGTAGGGCTCTTATTATATGAAATATTCGTAGGGCTCTTATTATATGAAATATTAGTTGGACTTTTGTTATATGAAATATTAGTTGGACTTCTTTCTTCTATTTTACCTCTACTAGAATAATTCATCATATTACTATTCATTGAATAATTAATAGGACTTGTATTTTCCATTTTTCCTCTTCCTAGACTCAGTCCTGTATTTCTATCTCCCATATTTATCATAGGTACTCTATCCCCTATAAAAAAAGAAGGTTGATTAAAAGTACTTGGACTAGTAAAAGTTCCCTTTTGATCCATAAGAGGATTAAATACATTTTTAGAAATATTATAAACACTTTTGTTATCAAATGTAGTTCTTTTAGATTCTATTGAGCTTGAATAAAGATTCTTACTATCTATAAATCCAGGTTTATCATCCAAAGATGGTCCTATTGAAAATCCCTTATTTTCCAATGATCCTTGTATAAATCCCTGTGTATTATCTATACTTCCTTGTCTAACATCTCTACTTCCTATTTGAAAATTATTATTTTGTATATTGTTACCTTGTGGATGTATATTCTGATTAAATACTCCTTGAATATGTCTTCCTTGCTTAAATTCTCCTTTTCTATCATCATCTTTAAATACTTCATCTAATGTAAACGACTTTTTTAAACTTCCAATTTGATCATTATAAATACCATCCATCTTCATTAAATTAAGTTTATTATACGAAACATAATCATCTACACTAAATGTTCCCATACTATTTTTTCTAGTACGTATAAATTTACCATATTCTTTGAAGAAAATAGATATTCTGTGATTTAATTCTTCATCTCGTATATAAAATTCAGAATCAAGATGTGTACCTTCTTTTTTTCTTTTCTCATGTTTTTTATATTGCTTAAGCATGGTGTTGTACTTTTCTTTAAGATTATTGGCTTCTTCTTCGAAATTCATTGGATTGATTTTGGGGTAAACTTGTTGTTTAATTGGTGTTTTAATAGTGAAACGAATATTCATAAAAATAACCAATCAAGTAGACCGATGATTTAATTTTTTAAAAATCATTTCTATTATGCAGATTTTTATTTTTAAAATGTTTTTTTAAACATATTCTTTTTGAATTTAAAAAAAAATTAAAGATATTATAAATTTCATTATAGAAGATAATATTCATACACCATCTATAAAAATACTTAATTTTTAATTATAAAATATTAAATAAAATATTTATTAAGCTGAGCATGCATCACAAACTTCATCATTATCATTCATACTACTCATAGATTTTTCTAATAATTTTTGATCAACAGTAAACTTTATTGCTGATGTAATTGGTCTAGTTCTTAGATAATACATCCCCGTTTTTAATCCACTTCTATAAGCATAAAAATGCATGCTGCTTAACTGAGAATAAGTCGGTTGAGCTAAAAATAAATTAAGGGATTGAGATTGATCTATAAAAATTTGTCTATCAGCTGCTAAATCAATTACATTTTTCATTTTTATTTCCCATACAGTTTTGTATAATTTTTTTATCTCATCAGGTATCACTGAAATATTCTGAATAGATCCTTCATATTCAATTATCATATTTTTCATCTCATGCGACCATAAATTTAATTTTATCAAATCCTTAAGTAGATGCTCATTTACTATCTGAAATTCTCCTGCATGAGTACGTCTAGTGTAAATATTTGATGTAAATGGTTCAAAACATTCATTATTATTGAATATTTGTGATGTACTGGCTGTAGGCATAGGAGCTACGAATAAACTATTCCTTACACCATATTTAAGTAATTTAGATCTCAATACCTTCCATTTTTCCATATTATTTATTTTTTTATTGCACAATTCGAAATGAAAGATTCCTTTGCTAAGTGGTGATCCTTGATATGTCTCATATGGTCCATATTCCTTAGCTAAATCACATGAAGCATCAATCGCTGAATAATAGATAGTTTCAAATATTTCGTAATTAAGTTTTCTTGCTTCTTCACTATCAAATGGATATCTTAATAATACAAATAAATCTGCCAATCCTTGTACACCAATACCAATAGGTCTATTTTTTAAATTGCTATTTTTACACTCTTGTACAGGATAAAATGAATTATCAATACAGTTATTTAAATTAATTGTAATAACCCTAACTATTTCTCTCAACTTATCAAAATCAAATGCACCATCTTTTATAAATTTAGATAAACAAATACTTGCAAGATTACATACTGCTATTTCATCTTTAGAAGAATATTCTATAATTTCAGTACAAAGATTAGAAGATTTTATTGTTCCTAAATTCTGCTGATTACTTAATCTATTACAAGTATCTTTATAAACCATATAAGGTGTTCCTGTTTCAATTTGTGCTTCGATAATAGCTTTCCATAATTTTCTTGCTTTAACTACTGTTCTACTCTTAGTATTTTCATATTTAATATATAACTTGTTAAATTCTTCTCCCCAAACATCATCTAATCCTTTAGCTTCATTAGGACAGAATAAAGACCATTCTTCATTCTTGTCAACTCTCTCCATAAATAAATCGTTAATCCAAAGTCCTGTAAAGACATCACGAGCTCTTAAATCTTCATTTCCTGAATTCTTTCTTAAATCTAAAAAGTCAAAGATATCTTTGTGCCAAGGTTCTAAATATACTGAAATACTACTCGATCTTTTACTACCTCCTTGATTAATATATTTTCTAGTGTAATTAATTACCTGAATCAATGGAATTATTCCTTGACTTTTACCTCCAACACTTTTTAAAGCTGATCCAAGGGATCTTATACTATGTAAATTTAAACCAATTCCACCTGAATATTTTGAAATAACCGCGCATTGTTTCAATGTATCATAAATACCTTCTATTGAATCTTCAATAGGACTTATTAAGAAACAACTAGCTAATTGAGATCTATTTAAACATGAATTATAAAGTGTTGGTGTTGCATGTGTAAAATAATGATCACTAATAAGATTGTATGTTTCCTGAACTTTTTCCCAATTAGTTTTATGTATCTGTAAAGCCACTCTCATAAAAACATCCTGAGGTCTTTCAACTATTTCATCATTAACCTTAATTAGATACGATTTCATTAAACTTGTTATAGAAAAATAAGTTAAATAATAATCTTTTGTATAATCCATCATATCATTGATAATATCTTTATTTTCCATTATTAATGAATAAAAATCATTATGAATGATATTTCTGTGTTTCTGTATATAAAAAATTTTATCACTAAAAGTATTGTAAGTTACTTCATGTAAATGACACATCAATATTCTTGAACTTAATTTACCATAATCTGGATGAATAGTAGTCATAGAAGCAGCTGTCTCACTCACATATGAAATCATGGCTGAAGGTGTCATATCATCACACCACCCATTATATATTTTATCAATAAAGTACGATTTATCCACCATAGATAAGCACATATCATTAACATAATTAATCACCCTCTGTTTGATAATTTCAAATGTCAAATTTATTTTTTTTGATCTTTTTTGGTCCATCTTGTTTATGGGGATCCAAAAATTTATTAAATAGTTATGCAAAAAAAATAAATTTGTTTATTTATTTAGTTTAGCATAAATACCGTTTTATGTAAATTTTTATGCAAGCGGGTTTTTTATTTTTTTAAATCCCTCCCTTATGAAGAGATCTCTGACACATGAAAACATTGATATATTCTTTCTATTAAATGAAAACAGAATTCTGACACAATCTGAGCTTAAAAAAGTTCTTCCTAAAGAAAATTATGGAGAATATATTAAAGGTTTTTATAGGAAAAGACTTATTGACATTTTTACTAAAAATTATGAATGTCCTTGGTTTGCTAAAAAATACATAAAAGAAAAAAAAGAGTTTAAAGTTTGGAATTTCGAATTTAAAAATGTTTATTATTTAATTAGTGAAGTATCATTAGATGATGATTTTTCTAGACTTTCTGAAATTAGTGGGTACATAAATCATTATCCAATTACTCCAGAAGGATTTAAAATGAGTATTATTTTAGAAATGAAAGAAGAAAGAAATATTTCTGAAGATATTTTGCCTATATTTGTCAATAATGAAGTCAAAATTGATTTAATTAAAAAGGAAGAATTAATTATTAAAGACAAACAAAATTCTAATCAAGAAATTTTGAATATTTTGTGTAATTTTTACAAGATAAGTCTTCCACAAACTGAAGACCCATTAAAATATGTATTTTTATATTGTACAACTTGTAATAAGCAATATGATTCAGATATTGAAATGGTGTACAAATGTAATAAAAATTGTGTTGGAGATGCTCGTAGAAAAGAGTTATTAGCTAATTACTCTGATTTTTCGTATATGAAGAATGTTCATATGGACTTTATCATAAAGAGTAATATAATTAAATATGAAGAAACTGTTTATCAATGTGCTTATTGCGATAAGAGATTTGAATCAGAAAATTTTATTAATTTACACTACGAAAAGAAACACAAAGATGAGCTTGAATTAAGAAATAAGAAATATGAAGAATACAAATTGTTTATTGACAATATCGATTTGAAAATTTTATATTTAGCAGAAGGTTCACTTGAAGGAAAACCTTGGTATGCCAAATTAGTTGATGATGGAAAAGTAGTTTATGATATGAATCGAGTATTTAGTGGAGAGATCATTTTATAATTAAATTTTATGTACTAAATTATGAATTTGATTTTAAAATTTAATTTTCGTTATAAGCCATATATTGTAAAGAAAAATAATATCTAAAATGTTTAACATAGTCTATAAGATTTTTACTTAACAAAAAAATCAAAAAATGGTATCTGTGGGATTCGAACCCACGCCCACGAATGTGGAACTGATCTTGAGTCAGACGCCTTAGACCACTCGGCCAAGATACCTGTACGTGCAACAAAAAACCAAATATATATCATTTGAAGACTTTATCTCTAATAAGATGCTTATGTTTTATGTATAGAAAAAAATCAATTATTTATTATTTGAACACTTCCATCTTCAATAAGATGCTCAATTGATTTATGTCTAACAAAATAAATTCTATTTTCTAGTATTTCAATACATTCATCTCCATCATATATTATTCCACTATCTTTAATACACAGTATATGCACATATACATTTATTGGTGGTGTATTGACTTTATAAAATTTTATTTCGGAAAAAAATTTGTAATACTCATTTTCTGCGTCTTTTATTCTATTCCATTTTTCGAGTTCTTCATCAGATAAAAATTCTGTGTTATTTTCGTTTGTAAGAAGAAATCTTCTTACTGTGTACACGCCAAGTATATTTTGACATCTTTCTTTGTAAAATTTTAGAAATGCGAAGTTTAAACCTGTTTCTTCTGTCACCAATGAATTTCTTTTTAAATCTTCAATAAGTTTATCAGCATAATTTATTTGATCTTGTATGTCTTTTACTAATACATAATTGTATTTTTTAAGAACATTACACTCATCAAGAAGAAGAAGTCCACTTTTGTCATTTAACATAATACTCAGGGTAATAATTTATAAAAAAAACTTATATTTATTCTACTTTGTGTCTTAGATAAGAAATCCCATATTTTCTGTCTTTTGTTCTCTTCGATATCCAGTATTCACAAATATTCTTTAAAATATTATTATCAATATTCTCACTCAGTTCTTTATATATTGTATCTGATATTATAGGTTCGCTTTTAATTATCTTATTGTATTCGGTATCTTTCCATTCATTTATTTGTACTTTTTTTCTTATTAAAGGTTTTTCATTAATTTTTACGTATCCTGAATATAAATTTCTAAACGATGCACTGCTTGTGAACATATTTTTACTTTTTGAAGGATCGTGTAACTGACAATACGAAATCTTATTATTAATATCGTAATATACTTTGTCTATACTACAACCCATATGATAAGAAGTCATACATATACCATAAGAACATTCTATCATGGTATATTTATCATCTTTACACTTACATATAGAACAAGTTCCGGGTACTATTTTATAATCTCCGATATATATTGGTTCTTTAGATATTGGATTATCAAAATCAAGTGATTTATCAAAAATTACACAAAGAATGTGACCAAATTTAAAATCTATCGTCATTTTCATAGCTCCACCTTTAAATCCACAGAATATACAGGTATGATCTAAAAAATTGAAGATACAGCATTGACAAAGAAAGAATTCTTCTTTTGAATAACTTGAACCATAACAATCCCTATGTACTGAAATACTACATCCTTGGCATACTAAAATAGGATCATCATCTACTTCTTTTCTAACACAAACATCACAAATATCTGATGGAATATTTTTTTTTATTTTTTGAAGTTTCTTGTCTTTTTCTTTAAACCATTCTTTATCTAACCTATCCATAACGAACTCAAACAAATCAAAATCAGAAATCTTAATTTGATCACAAAATTTTAGATCTTCTGTATCCATACAGTAATCTACTCTATTAAAATCCTCTACATAGTTTATTACAACAGGAAGATTTTTATCAAAATCTAAATTATCCCTAAACATAAAAATATTTTTTTTTACAAATTAAATATTTATAAATTAAACCATTTATTTATTATCATCTTGGCCTTCTGCATGTAATCTAGTCCATTCTCGTGCCTTCCTGTTAAATTCAGTTCTGTTTTGTTTATACAAATCTGCTGCTTCTTTGTACAAGGGATCATCTGGGTTAGGATCTTGTAGTAGAGCTATAAGACTAAGAAGAACTTTGTCTATAGTAAGAGCAGGGCTCCATTCAGTTTTCAAAATATCCAAGCATATTTCTCTATTAAAAATATTACAATGAAATATTTTAGTATTAAAATACACCTTTGGAGGTTTGAAAGGATAATCAGGTGGAAAAGTAATTTCTAACTCAAAAAGTCCACCTTCATAAGGTGAACCAGGAGGTCCAAGAATAAATGCATTCCATTTATCTAGTTCGTTAAGGTTTTTTGGACCGGCACTGCAGCCCGGTGGTGGTTCTACAGACATACTTCTTGCTTCTGATAAAAGTCTTTTATTTTTATTTCCAGATGACATGGGTTAAACATTTAATAATTTTTTTAGCAAATTAGATAGAAAAAATGACAAATAAAATTTATTATTTATCTTAATTTAGAAAAGGTTGGATTTTCTTATTAAAAAATATTTTATAAGAAAATAGCGTAAGTTTTATTTTATATTTAAAATAATTATTTTATTTTACTTGATATCAATTATGATATTGTCATTAAGAGTCTAACTCGGTCTTAAGAATATCTAAATTCATCAATTAAGCCTTAGTATTCTTTTTTATTTAATTATTCTAAACTTATATCTTTTAATTTACTTGACATTTTTGACAGGGTAAATATTTTTTAATTTACAATAAAAAGGCAAAATTTATATTCTTTATTTCTAAAATTAGATTAATTTATAGTTTTGATGCTGAATAATTTATCGAAAACTATTTAAATAAATCAACCTAAAAGTGATTATTATGGATTCAAAAGAGTACACTAATAAAACTTGTTTATCTAATCCAACTATTATTTCAAATTATACAAATAATATCTTTTTTAATTTTAATAATCTTTATGATTTATCTAAATATCAATTATTATATTCATAAATACAGAAATTAAATATTTTTAAGAATTTTTAAGCCTTTAATTCCAAAATGAAATATTCTGAAACCAATTTGCTTAAATTATTAAAATATAAAGATTTAAAAACGAAATCCATGCTAGAAAAGATATCTAGTAGCTTAAATACCCAATACTTTGAAGATAATGAAGTTTATACACTAGGTAGTAAACATTTTGTACTTGATATCAATAAACAGATCAAAATAATTTATGTAGACGATTCTTATTCTGAATTATTCAAGTACGTTGAATTTTTTCTTAACTATTTCTTTGAATCCAAACAATATATCGAATTTTACTACCATCTCAAATATTTTATAAATTTTCTCGAATTTTATGGAACAGAAAAAGGAACGAATAATCTAAAAAATATCAGAAACTCAGCAGATTTATGTGAATGTCTAAGAAATTACAATTATTGTGATATTTATCATATACCAATACGTAATAATAATTTTGTATTTAACATATTTACTCATAGATATGAATATCACTCATTCGAAAACTTATTTATCTCAGTACCACAGATATTAATTAATAATGAAAATTTAGACTTTTCTTTTGAATATAATCTTAGTGATTGCTATCTACCTAATTTTTTTAATATAAGAATCTTGAAATATTTTAAAAATTCGTATTACAAAAAAAATATTAACGATAAGGAAATTCTAGTTGATAAAGATGGTAAAATAACTGTGAATGGTGAGTATGACAAAATATTATCATTTTTGTTCAAAAGAGGAAATAATCTTAGTTATCTAATATAAATGATTATAATATGTTAATCATGTTTTTTTTCTTCAAGATATTTGTTTGGATATTCTAATATGAGTCACTAATTACTAAATAATGAGTTTTGTTGTTAAAGCACTTTTTTTTCTTACAAGATATTTTTTTGATCATGTTTTTATATTTAATTGAAAATATTTGTTTGGATATTCTAATATGAGTCACTAATTACTAAATAATGAGTTTTGTTGTTAAAGCACTTTTTTATCTTAATAAAATTTTTTTTGATCATGTTTTTATATTTAATTGAAAATATTTGTTTGTTTTCGTTATATTTTAACTTTAAAAAAAAAATTTTGATTAACCCATGGAAAAAAGAATAAACAAAAATAAAAATGGAGAAATAATGCATAACAATTTTATTGAAGATATTGAATCTACTGAAAATGGATCAAAAACTTTGATTGAGTTATTCTTATCATCAGTAGAAACTTATCCAAACAAAGAATTTTTGGGAACTATAAAGAAAAATCAGCTTTATTGGGAATCTTATAGTGAAATACGGTTAAAAGTAGAAAAGTTGAGTTCTTTTTTTAATTCAATTGTTGATGAAAAAAACATTATTGGAATATTTTCTGTAAATAGGTATGAGTGGCTTGTATCTGAGTATGCTAGTTATTTATCAAATTGTTTAAATTGCCCACTTTATTCTACATTCGGACCCGAAGCTGTCAAATTAATTATTGGGGAGACTCAAATGAAAATATGTTGTTTATCAGGTGTAAAAGCTGAAAATTTATTGGATATTCTAAAGGATCAAAAAAATACTTCATTGGAACATGTCATTATATTTGATGATGAGTTTGATAATGAAAATGAATTTGAAGATATTGGTATTAAGGTTCATTTCCTTAATAAAATATTTGAGAATACAAATATTAATTTAAGAAAATCTAATTTATCGTCTAATGATTTGGCTACAATTTGCTATACAAGTGGAACTTCAGGAATACCAAAGGGTGTACTTTTAACTCATAAAAATTTTCTGGCAAATGTAGCTGCTTTTTTCAGGGGAAATACAAAAAATGAATTTTACAATGTAAAATCAGATGATGTTTATCTGTCATATCTTCCTTTAGCTCACGTAATGGAACGTATTTCTGTTAGTGTAATTATGTCTGCAGGTGGATCTATTGGTTTTTATAGGGGAAATCCTAAAGAAATTCAGAAAGATTATATGATTATAAAACCAACCTTTATTATAGCAGTACCAAGAGTTCTAAATCTTTTTAAACAAAAAATTGAGGAAGGTGTAGCTTCGAGAGGATTTTTAGCTAATTTCGTTTTTAATTTAGCACTCAAATGGAAGATATGGAGACAAAAAAGTGGAAGTATAAAAAATTCTTTATTGGATTTTTTTATATTTGATAAGATATCAAATGAATTTGGTGGACGTATTCGAGCTTGTTTATGTGGGTCTGCTTCTTTAAGTTTAAATGTTCTTAGTTTTTTACAGGGTGCTATGTCTATGAGGATATTTCAAGGATATGGACAGACAGAAACAACAGGAGCTACATCATTATGTCCTTTGGATGTATATGATTTTGATAGTGTTGGTATACCATATCCATCTTGTAGAATTAAGCTTTTACCTACAGAAGGTTATGATGATTCTACTGGTGAAATTTTAGTAAAGGGGGATAATGTAACACAAGGTTATTATAAAAGACCAGAACTTAATGAAGAATTGTTTACTGAAGATGGTTGGCTTAAAACCGGTGATATAGGTAGAATTGTTAATGGAGCTTTAAGAATTGAGGGATGAACAAAAGATAGGTTTAAAACAGGTCATGGGGAATACATAGAACCTGAAAAATTAGAAATGTTATTTATAGGTGGAATAATAGAAGATATAATTATTACAAGTTTAAGTGGATGTGATAAATTAGTAGCTATTGTAGTATCAACCAAAGATGATGTTACAGAAAAGGATATACTTGATCATATTTTTTCTAAGGGAAACAGTCTTGTTAAAGATAAGAGAATGAACAGATATGAAATTCCTTCGCATATAATTTTATCAAAAAAAGGATTTGAAGCATATGAGAATCAAAACTTTTTATCACCCACTGCTAAAAAGATAAGGAAGAATATCGAAAAATATTTTAATAAGGAAATTAAGAAAGTTCTAAAAATGAATTAAATTTATTACATTGTAAAATTAATAATCTTAATTTTTAAACTATATTTAGTCATATCATTTTTAAATAAAATGATTTTAATTTAATAAACTTCTTTCTTATATTTATTCTTTTGTAAATACAATGATTTTAATTTAATAAACTTCTTTCTTATATTTATTCTTTTGTAAATACAATGATTTTAATTTAATAATCTTCTTTCTTATATTTATTCTTTTTTAAACTATATTTAGTCATATCATTTTTAAATAAAATAATTTTAATTTAATAAACTTATTTCTTATATTTATTCTTTTTTAAATACAATGATTTTAATTTAATAACTTTACATATATCAAAAATATAATTTATATAAATAATATAATAAAGATATTTTTTAGATAAACTACCAATTAAATACCTTTCAATATAATTTGTTTATCAACACCAACAAATCTTCTGTGATTCTCCTTTAAATAAATATAAATTATATTTTTAGTCCATAAAAATGGAAAACACTAAATTTCAAGATGTACTAAAATCTTATGAAAATAAAGTAGAAGATGTTAAGTATGATAATATAAGTAAGAAAGATGAAGAGAAGAGAATAATCTCAAATGATGTAAAACGTACAACATTTCTTTCATTAAATAAAAATGAGAAGGTAAAGACCAAGTATTTAAAGTTAATGTTGTATGATTTGTTATCAGAAATTCCTAATTCGTATGTACAAGGGATGAGTGAAATAGCTTCAGTATTTGTTTATTATTATCTTTCAAAAGACTTTGATAAATTCTGTGTTAAAATTCAGGATGAAAATGGTGATACAGATAATTCGAGTATGGAACTTAATATTGAAAGTGAAAAGAATGAGAGTTATAAAGAGTTTAATAAATTTGTCAAGAATAAGAAGGAGGTGGTTCGTATAGTTTTGACAAATGTTTTTACAAGGAAGTTTGATCCTCTTGTTTGTAATGATTTTGGACTTTACAAGGAGTATTCAGGGGTTTTTATAGAAATGATGAAGAGACGAGGTTTTAATTTAAAGGATACAGAAGTACATCAATATATGGGATCAATATTTACATTCTTTTGTAGGGATGTTACATCTATGGAAGATGCTTACAGAATATTTGAAATTATTCTTTCTACACCACCTACTTCTTTCTTCCTTTTACTTATAATATATTATGATGTTATTTCTAAAAAGAAGCTTATTAATAGTGTTGATTGTAATTTGTACAAATCTGTTATTTTATTGGAAGATGAATTTGTAAAGACAGCTGAAAAATTAAGAAATGGTAAGGGTTGTTTTTTTTCACGAAACGCCGTCTTAGTGGGTGGCGTTGTTGGATTTGTAGTTGCTGTTGCGCTATACAAGATTAATAAGAAACCCAATGACTAAAATTAAATTTTGTCTTGAATTTTTTTTATAAATTGACTAAATTAAACTTAAAAATGTTTTAACTTTTTTGATTATGTCGTTATTAATTTTGTCATATACCAACATTATAAATTAAATATTATTTAAAAAAAATTGAAGATTTAATCATGAATTAAACATAAAAAATATTTTTTATTTAACTCTTTATTTTATTTGGTGACAGCTTAGATTTTTATATGATCAACTTCATTTCAAATTTTTCTTGAAAATCTTCTTTTAATTTTTTTTAATTTTTATAAACCCTTATGAAGATTTTAATCACAGGGACTCCAGGAGCTGGTAAGACGACTATGTCATTAGAAATATCTGAATTATACAATATTCCACACATAGACGTGAGTAAATACATAAAAGAGAATAAGTTATATGAAAAAAAAGATGATAAATTTGATACTTTAATATTTGATGAAGATGTTGTACGAAAGCATTTGGAAAAGCATTTAAGCGATAAGGAAGATTTTATTATTGATACACATACACCAGAAATTGTAAGTTCTATCAAATTTGATTTTACTTATCTTCTTAAAGTTTCAACTGAGATATTGTACACACGATTGAGACACAGAGGATATACTCAATTAAAAATTAAGGAAAATATTAATTGTGAGATATTTGAAGTTATTGAGGATTCTCTTATTGATCATAATATGCCATTTTGTTTGGTAGGTGAAGAAGACGGTTATCTTAATAAAGATGATGTGATAAGTGAGATAGGAAAGTTTAAGATAGGAGCTAAATAATTTATTAAAGTATTTGAGATTTCTTTCTTATTTGAAGTTTAATATTTTTGATAAATAATTTTATTTAAAATTTCTTTCTTATTTGAAGTTTAATATTTTTGAAAAATAATTTAATAATTTTAGTGTAATTTTCTTTCTTATTTGAAGTTTAATATTTTTGATAAATAATTTAATAATTTTATTTAAAATTTCTTTCATATAACGTTAACTAAATTTGAATGTTTATTATTAGATTAGCTAGGGGTGAAATATTTACAGATAATATTGTATTATGACGTCAATACAACCTAAAAAATAAAAAAAGAAATATGAAATTTTATTTGAGATTCCTTTGATAAAAAAAACTAAATTCTAAAAAGAAGTAATTTGAAATTTTAATCGAAGAAAAACTTCTAAAATTCAACAAATTAATGGCACAATTGAAAACATTGCATATAAAAATATTTTACAATTAATTTTTAAGATATAAAATGTTTAAATTTTGATTTATATCAACGATAACGTCATAAAATTTTTTATAACTTTGGTATATAAATTTTAATTTATTGTTTAACTGACAAATAAAAATTAATTTATGAAACTTTTTATTTAAATAGAAAAAACATCTAAAAGGTAATGTTCCTTAAATTATTTTTTACATGCACTGCTATAGGAATAGGGCTATTCTTTTTATATAAAAGATACAGAAATATTAAACTTAGGAAAATAGCTAAAGAATATTTCGGTAAACATGATTTAAAATGGAAACCTAAAGAACGTCATGAAATCGTAAAAGATTTTAAAAATAAGCATTTTGATATTCTTATAGTTGGAGGTGGGTCTTCAGGAGTAGGTTGTGCAGTAGATGCTGTAACACGGGGGCTTACTGTAGGTCTGATTGATTCTAATGATTTTGGATCAGGAACAAGCTCAAAATCTACTAAATTACTTCATGGAGGTGTAAGATATCTAGAAAAGGCTGTCAATGATCTAGACAGTTCACAATTTAATTTGGTAGTAGAGGCACTTAATGAAAGAATTGTTGTTATGAAAACCTGTCCTTTTTTATCTCGTCCTATTGATATTCTTTTTCCTTTGTACAAGAAGATACTTGTACCTTACTATTACATCTTATTAAAAATATATGATTGGATATCTGGTAATAGAACACTAGGAAAAAGCAAGTTCTTATGTAGAAATGACACTATAAATAAATTCCCTAATATTCGTAAGAAGAATTTAGTAGGATCTATTTCATACTTAGATGGACAATTTTATGACTCAAAGTTTAATGTTTTACTTGCTGTAACAGCTGCTTATTACGGAGCATCAGTACTCAATCATACTAAACTAGTAAAAATAAAGAAAGAGAATAACAAAGTCGTTGGAATTGTATGTCATGATAAAATTACAGGACAAGATATCAATGTAAATTGCAAGATATTATTAAATACTACTGGTCCATTAACAGATGTAATCAGAAATATATCGAATAGATCTTCTCAACCAGTACTTCAACAAAGTTATGGTACACATATTGTAGTACCTGCCATATTTTCGCCAAAGAATATGGGATTTGTTGATCCTAATACTAGTGATGGACGCATAGCTTTTTTTATGAATTACAAAGGAAAGACATTGATTGGTGCTACCGATGTTAAATGCACACCTGAGGAATTTAAAGAACCCACAAAAGAAGATCTAAATTTCTTGATTCATGAAGCTAACTATTTTACAGATAATGACTTGAAACTAACTAAAGACGATGTACTTTCAGTGTGGACAGGTATAAGACCACTTGTTCGTGATCCATCAAAAGAACTGACAGAAAAAATCGTTAGAAAGCATTTAATTAAAATTGATGAAGATAATCTGGTATCACTTACTGGAGGAAAATGGACTATATACAGATTAATGGCAGAGGAAACTATTGATAAGATTATCAAGCATTTCAATTTAACTACACAAAGACCTTGTATTACAAATTATTTCTCTGTACTTGGATCACAAGAATACAACAAAGCTACTGAGCTTGATTTGGCTCTAAAATTAAATATACCTGAAGATATTGCTAAACATTTAGCTACGTCATATGGTACTAAAGCTTATCTTATGAAAGAATATTTTGATAGAAAATATACAAGATTAACTGATGGATATCCGTACACAAAAGAAGAAATTTATTATTGCGTAGATAACGAAATGGCTTATAAAATTAGTGACGTCATTTTCAATAGATTAATGATAGGATATATTGATATAAGAAGAGCTCATGATTTAATAAATGTTGTTGGAGAAGTCATGGGAGAATGTCTGATGTGGAGTCAGGATCGTTTAACGAATGAGACGGAGGAATGTATATCTATGTTGGATACATGTGGATACAGCTTATTAAAATAAATAAATTTTTTAAGTAAAAATTATTTTGAAAATTTAAATTTTCACTGTAATTTTTTTAATTAACATTTTTACAAATATATTTAGATTTTTTCACTGTAATTTTTTTAATTAACATTTTTACAAATATATTTAGAAATTTTCACTGTAATTTTTTTCATTAACATTTTTACAAATATATTTAGAAATTTTTTACTGTAATTTTTTTAATTAACATTTTTACAAATATATTTAGAAATTTTACCTTATTCAAATCTTGTTAATTACGTTTCAAAAATTTATTGACAAATACTATGAAAATTTTATGTTTAATTATCTTCTTATTTGATTTTACTTAATACACGTCCAAATATCAATCCTCTTAAAATAGTCCTAAAAGATGGAATACTATCTTTAAGAAGAATGAAAAGTCCTACAACTTCTAGTATAAACCCAAGCATCACAAGCCCATATAGTATAAATACGAAACCTATAGTAAAAATAACTGTTCCTTGAATTTTATCTAGATTAAGCATATTGAATAAATGTGATCTGGCTAGTGTAGCTATCCCTATAAATACTAAAATATTTCCACATATCATAAGAGCCTTATCTAGTAATAAAATAAATCCAAGAGCAAATACTGATATTCCTATAAGAATAATTACTACACCTGTTTCTTTCATATTCATAAGGGTGTAAAAATAAGTAAACAAATAAAACTTAATTAAATGATGAAATTGAAATTTAGCATGACAATTATGTAGCAAATTGATTCGTTGCTATAATAGGGTTTAATTTTTTAAAAAAATATTTAGAAATCATAAAGTTAGAAAAAAGATATGTTTTTGAAAGAAATATAAATAAAAGACACAGAATTCGAATTTAGATAAGAGCTTGTAGTATTTAAAATATATTAGACTAAACATTGATAATTTTTTTAAAAGTTGAGAATAATAAATAATACCTTTAATAATTCAAACTTTCTCAAAATAACGATCAACAACTTTACAGTCAAACCCATGACTTTTGGAATAACTGAAATATTATGATTTAATAAAATAACTAGACAGATTAAAACTTAAAAAAGTCTTAAAAATATTAAAAATTTATTTTTAAATGTTTGATGAAGTTTATCTTGTTAAAAATACAACCTAAATATGTGGTCTATCTAGAACTATAGGAGAATAAAAAAAGGCTTATTTAATCAGTCAAATTTTTTTATTTTAGGTTTTCTGTTTGCAGCCATATTATGGTTACTCACATATTAATTTAAATAATCTTCTGATCATCACATTATCAAAAAAAAATATAAATAACTAACCTTGGAGGGGCATAAAAAATAATAATTCAATTAATTCTATACTGGTGACCTAATTTAATTAGAGTACAACAATATTATCCTATTTTTGGTATATTTGTTAATATTAAAAAGCTAATATATTTTTATCAGACTATTAAATTAAGTATGTTTTCACAACAGAAATATTTACATAAATAAATATCTTTAATAATTCAAACTACTCAAACATTATCAAAGCAACAAGCATCAGCTCCAACGTAGGTTAGAACTATGGCTTTCAAAGAAATATTTACATATTTTTTAAAATATGAATTTTTATTTTATTATATTTGTCTTATTTTTAACTAATTGAATGATACAGAGTTCTGAGGAAGACATTTACATAGAAATTCAAAAGGTAAGAATTTATTATTTTAAAACCAAAGCTTTTTATATTCAAGACACAAACTAAATAAATAATATTTTCGTTGATATTAATTAATTTATACAGAATTTGGATTTTATGTTCTGAATCTATTAAAATATACTATAAAATAACTTGAACATAAAAATTGTATGTTTAAAATGAAATAATAGATTGCTATTATAAAGTATAATAATGAATAGATATTTTATGAACAAAGTTTATTTTTTGTCTACATGATGGGGAAAGTATAGTAACAAATTTTCACAAGGCCTACAGAAAGAATTAAAACTTGATAAAAAAATTAAGGCAAAATGTTGAGTCCAAGATAAAAAATAACTTTGAGGATATAAAATGGGACTTCTATCAAAAATGACGTATATATGCATAAAAAGTGAAGGTAAAAAAAATTAAAATTTCACCGATTTAATTTTATAGACGTTTCATATAAATTAATTATTTAAACTATTTTTAATGTTTAACCAAATATCAAAAAAATTAATTAAAAAACAATAAAGCAAACAATAATTTTGATATAAAAAGTAAAAAAAATTGAATGATTTTAGAAAGAACTGAATCAATAAATATTTGTTGGCACAAACAGTATTTCAAAGAACCTTAATATGATATTGTATATCTTAAAATTTAATAATATAATGTTTAATTTATATTAAAATTGATATTTTGATTTAAATTAAAATTTTTCCCCTTGATAAAGAATGAATTATAAAAAGATTATTTTTATCTTATCTGTAAGAACATCTCTTGGTGATTTATATAAGCAGATTGAAAATAATGTTATACAAAAAATTGATAATAAAGAATACATAGAAATACAATCCAAAAATCAAGATATAAATCATTCATTAATCATAAACAATGAACACGTAATTATTAATAACTATACAAGACCAGCTTTTCTAAGTTATAATTCATATTTAAAAAGCGTAAAAGAAGAAAATTTTTTCTTAGATATTTTATACTTTTTGTATGTTAAACAAACAAAATCTACTGAAAAATTATTAATTATAAAAATTAAGAACTCCTGCATATCTAAAAAGATATCATCAGTATTCAAAAATATATCACAGAAAAATATCCAAAAAATGATAATACGGTACAATATATCAAATTACGATCCAGATTACTTAATTTATAAAGATGTTATCGTTAACAATTTAATTTACGATCACTTAATTCTTAAAATGAAATATGGGTATCTAAATACTAATACAGAATTCTTATTCGCATTTAAAATTAAGAAGTGTAGATATTTTTTTGATATTTCGATCTTAGACCTACAATTAGAACCTTATATCAATGAGATACTAATTTATGAATTTATCTTTTTAAATACGAGGTTAAATTTTTTTAAAAACCGTGCGAAAAATTTTCGAATAGAAATTCTAATACAAATTCTTATTGATGATGTTTATTATTTTAGTAAAAATACTAATTGTTCAAAAATACATTCCTTACATGCCCTCCAGCACAGCCTATTATTTCATAAAATGCCTGAAATTCTTTTTTATTACCAAGAAAATCTAAATAATTTCTTCCACGATCTCGCTAACAATGCTTCATGCAACCGTACATTCTATGTTTATGAATATAAATCCATAATTGGTATTAATAAGTGTATTTATAGTTACGATAGTTCGAACAAGAAAGCATTTACTATTTCATTTGGTGCTTACAGAGAAATCAAAAAATATTTTTTGAGGCTTAAGAGGTATGGTTTTTTGAATTCAACAATGATACGATCCTATTTCTATGTTTTCGCTAATACACAATTATTCGACTACATTTTACGAGATTGTTTTAGCAAAAGATTCAGTGCAGAATTTATTATTTTACTTCATAATCTAAAATTTGCTGAATTAATTAATAATAACGAATTTATTAATTTAATGTCATTTAATACTGATCAGATTTGGTATTTAAATATTTACAATTATATGGTAGATATAATAATCAAACGTATAATTAGTACTCCAATTAATGATCTTTTAACAATAAAATGCTTGTACTTCCAGTATTTTATATTGGAACAGCTTAAAATCTTTGTGAACGAGAAAGATGTTAACGATTCTAAAAATAAAATCACGACATCTATCAAAAATGATTTTATAGCTTGTAAATATATCATAGATGCCATGCCAGATGCATGTATTATATCTGTACAAGTAAAATTTGTAATCAAACTTATTCTTTTTACTTTTTCTAAAAATATAGGTGGAACCAAAATGTCAGAATTTGAAGATTTATTGTTTGAAAATGAAAGACCTCGACAAAATATTTTTAATACTAATGACTATTCAAAGGTAAAAAGATATTTAGTTAATTCATTGAAAGAACGAAACAATTTTAGATTTTTAAAGGGGTATAGGAGATGTTTTAGAAGATTTTCTAACCGTTAAGTTTAATTTATTAAATTTTAACTTATTATTTTTCTTTTCTAGATTATAAATTTGTCTTTAAAATATATAAATTAAAAATGATAAAGAGTTTTTATAATTAATTTGTGACATTATTTTTCGATATAAAGTTATTGAACAATAATTATATAATGCTCTTTGTTAATTCAATAATCGTTCTTTACTTATTAAATTTAATCTTTCCATAGTTAATTCTTTTATATGATTTTAGTATGCAATTCTATAGAGCTAACTAATATTAAATTTTCACTTATTTTTTGCATACTTTACACTGTAATTTGAAAATATTCTTGTTTATCAAAAATTAGATTTTACATTTTATTATTTCTCAAAGAGTAAGGATATATTTGCTAATATCTTTTTCACGTTTATTTTGTTTATATCACAGTATTTAATATTTTTTTCATTAATTTAATTTATCATCTTCCAACATAACATAAAAAGTTTGATTTATGATATTCTAAGAAACTATAAATCCAGTTTTAAGTATCTTACCAAGATAAATAATAATTAATTGGCTGTGCACTATTTTTTTAAAAATTATTATTCTATAGCTTCATCAATAAATTCAATTTATTTACTCTTCATTTAATCTAAGTTATCTTCTATTCTAAAATATTTCATTGTTGTATAAATTTATCAAAGTTTGTAAAGAACTATTAAAAAATTAAAAAATAAACAACAACTTTAATCGTATTCTTCTGTTACAAAAAGATGAATTTAATTATACTTACATAGTTTTTTACAACTGGTATAGAATATTATGTTATATTCGTGATGTGCTGTCCTTATTATGAAAGCTTAGATACAAATAGCATAATTTCTTTTCATTAACTATGATATTTTACAATTACCAGTATAAATTTATTTTCTTTCTAACACTCCTAAATAATATTTGCTAATTTTTGTCTAACAGATAGAACTAATGGTATTCTTTTATAGATAATTCAGATGTTTCTATGCAATAACTTAAATAATCTGCTTTATATTTAGTATATTACATCATAATTCAAGATCTTAAATTTTAGTATAATTTTTAACTATATAAACAGAATTTCTCTTTGGTTACATAAAATAGCATTTTATTCTTCTCAACTACTTTAAGATGATTTAATAGTTATTAAATTATTTTAGTATATTTTACTGATAAAAAAGATGATGAACTAAATTTATTAAACAATTTTTCTTATAATTATATTTTAGTATACAGTGAATCATATCATAGCAGAATTAATAAAATTACATCAATTTAATTATTTTATAAAAATAAATTTATATTAAAATAATAACTTTGTTTATTATAAGCTATCTATCAAGTTTTTTAATTAAAAATATTTTTTGTTCAAAATTTTTTGAAAAATGATTTTGAAAAATCTTCTTAACATTTTATATTATATTGAAATTTTAACTATTTTTATTATAATTTATGTGATTGTTTAGCTCTAAATAATTCACTTATACTTGACAGATATCTGAATTTTTTTATGTGTATAAATTAAATGATGAGTTTTTTTATTAATTAAAAATTATTTGAAATTGTAAAAAAACAATAGAAATAAAATATTTTTATAAGTATATGTTAATTAATTTTTTTTTAATAAAATAGTACTCATATTTTTTTCGCTATATCACTTTTTAATAGTTTTAAATAATTTTTTTAGAGGGGTATAATGATTTTTTTATTATTACTTTTAAAGATCTCAGCTTCTAATAATAACACTACATCTGAAGAATTACCAGTGCTTGGTGATATACAAGATTTAATTGATTTTTATTCAAATAACAGAGATGAAGAAAACGAGCAGTTTTTGAAGTATACTGAATGTTCAAATATATCTAAAAATCAATTGCTTGTAGATGAAAACTCTAGAAACGATATGATAGAAAATAAAAATAATGATCTTTTTCAGAAAAACATTGGATCAATTAATGAATCAGTGACGTCAAAATTCGATATTAAAGAATATAAAGAAAATCGAGAAAGAAGTATTAGTGATGAAAAAATACCAATTGTATTAAGACAGGTTATTGAAAAAACTGTCGAAAACGAATTTAATTCTTCTTGTGCTAACGAATCTTCAAAATTAAATAAATATAATTCGGAATATATCGAAAAAGATAAAGTAGAAAACAACAATTTTTATTCTTATAAAGACGATAGTAAAAAGGAATCTTCAGATTTATCAATAAAATCTCAATTAGAACTAGACAATGATAACAATAGTATTATTGATGAGATAATTTCAAGTCCTTATATTTCTTTTAATTTAAAAGGATATGAAGATCAGTTTATTAATAATTTTATATATTCTGTTGGATTTGATTCTACTCTTAGCTCTGATGAACTAGAAAATTTAAATATATTATCAGATGATGATAACGAGAAATGTGCCAACTACGAACCAGAACCGAAAAAAAAGAAAATTGTTTCTCAGGAAATAAAAGAAAAGTTATCTGATACTATTACATTCTACGAGTATATTTCAGATTTTTCTAAGAATTTTAAATACAAGCATGACCTACTGACAAACAAGTATATATTTATACGGATAAATAATTTTTTAATTAAGGAACATAAGCAGATATTTCATAAAACCATATGGATATTTCATACATTTATTTATAATCTACTTAGAAATGATTTTTTATGTAACCAATCTTTAGTTAAACTTCAAATGGATACTACTCTTGACACATATATTTACGAATGTTTTGATAAATTAATTAAGTTGATAGATTATATACATAAAAATAATACGGAAAGATTTTTACATTATGATAATATTTCAATAGAACCAAATATTTTGAAAAAGATTTTATCTATACCAGATTCAAATACATTTATAAATTCAGATATGCCAACTAAAGTAAAAAATTTAAATTCATATAACTTACAAATTTTAAGTTCAGGAGAATCGAAAAAAAAAATTTTTGATAAATCTAAAGGATTACTTGAAAAAAAAATTAATGAAACTGAGGAAAGTATTGATAAGTTTCTACTAAAAATATTTTTTTTACATATTATTAGTATGAAATATACAGCTAATACTTTAAAAAAACTTAATAGCTTACATTTTATATGGGAAATATACTTTAAAGATCCAAATACTATACAAAACTTAGATAGTGTACAGTATAATGATTATCTTTTGTTATTATATGATATACCTAAATGGAATTCTAAAAGAGAAAATTACTTTGATCATTATAACTTTGTTAGTATAATAAACAAAATCAAAGAAAGAACAAGTGAATCAGAATTTTTTACTTCTTTGTTTTTAATTATTTTTCCTTTGTTTTCAACTGATAAAGATATAAAAATAATCATGTCTAATAAGGATGAGATAATTAAATTTGTAGAAGAGAATCATAGCGTCTTTAAAATCATAAAAAATTATGTTCTAGCTCTATTTAAACTAACAGAAAATCAATCGAATAGATTGGAGTTATCATAAAATAAATTATTTTTGAGAACAATTATATATTTGTATTGCATTGAGTTATAAATTGTTGAAGAATGCATTTCATTTATTATAAAATAGATTTGAGATATATTTTATTATACAAATACGAGTGAATAATAATTAATTTGATTTTTTACTCAAATGATAGTATCTTATAATATAAATAGAATTTTGAGAATATTTTAGCAGGATGAATCAGAAAATTGAAAAATAAGACATACTGACTAATGGACTCTTTTAATATATGGCTTAAAAAAGAATAATCCCATTTGCTATAACTCGGGATAGGATAGGAACAAAATACAATGGTAAATACAGAATGACACTTGGTATAACTCCACATATACAAACCTATATTTGATCAGTTATTTTGAAAAAGAATTTCGATGGAATACAAATACGGAAGAGAACATTTCTAGAAACTTCTCCTAAAAGTTATTAGTATTAGGACGTAAAATTATTAGTCATTGATATTCACTTGAAATCAAACTCCTAAAATGGTCAAGTTCTCATTAACAATTATTTCAAGCATAAAATTGAAGTTTACGATATTTAATATAGCTGACACCATAATTTAATTTTTAATATAATTTTCTTTAGTCTACTATACTTACCTTCCAATAATAAAATTAAAACAAAAAGCTAACATACTTTATTAAAATTTAATTATTTTTCTTTTTTTGTTTATAGATTCCTACAATAATAGCATGATCTTTCTCAAAGGGCTCTAATGATACCTGTTCTTTAGGTTTAATCTCATTTTTCTTAAGTATATTGACTTCATCTGCGAAGACTGTTTCAGCAGGCAGAGCTGAATTAATACAATTGGCTTTAATTGACATAACGACACCTCCATTATCTTTCAAGAAATATTCGCAATTTATACAAACAATTCTCGACTGATCTGGCTGAGATACATCAGCAAATACTGTATCAACTGATCCTACTATCATTCTATACTTATACGGGTGTCTAGCATCCTCAATAATTGGAACTATATTAGTACGCTTCATAGCCAAATTAACTAAATCTCTACCAGATCTCTGACTAAATTCTACTGCATAGACCACTCCAGTATCACCTACAATATCAGAAACGTGGGATACAGTTGTACCAGAACTTGCTCCAAGATACAAGACTTTTGATCCTTTTTTTATATGAACGTTTTCAAGTCCACAAATTATTCCTGCTGCCAGTTTTGATCTATAAACATTCCATACACGATACTCTACTTTTTCATTATCATCTAAAACCACAGAAACTCTCTTTTCATTGTATACTGAAACTCCTGGTATCATATTTTTTGTAAGAAGCATATCATCCTTGCCTCTGCATACATAAACATCTTCAAAATATTTATGAGGTTGTATAACAACTTTATTGTCAATCTTAGATTTGACAGTTCCCCTTTTTTTATTAATTTGTCGTCCTTTTGATTCATTTTTATTCTTGTCGTTAAATCTTTTTTTATTACCGAACTTGCTTGACATTATAAAGGGCAAAATTTAAAAAACGGAAAAAAATATAAAAAATCTTCTTTTTTACACTCCTTTATTTATTAGATTCTGATATATTTCTCGTAATTTTAATACTCCATAATGTGCTCTTCCACCTACATGGCTTATATACTTCTTACTACAATAATTTTTTATAATACTCATTCCACAAATGCTACATTTTTCCATAGAAATATCCTTGTTTTTAACATAAAAATTTTCTTTAATTTTTTCTAAATCGTAAATTTCATTTTCTATATTTAAAAACTCGTCATACATTTCAGAAATATTTTCGTTTGTTATATTTTGTTCTATACTGCTAATTTTAATATCCAATTTATATTCTTCATGTTCAATATACTCATCTTGAATTTTATTACTAGACTTAATTTTATTTTCTATATCAGAAAATAAATCTGATAAAATTTTTATTAGTTCCTGTTCATAAAGTATTTTATTAACTGTGTCTAAGTTTTTATTGGTAAAATCGTGATCTTTATATTTACAAAGACCTATTGACAATTTAGTATTCTTTAGCATTTCGTAAGGACATCCACCAGCTATTTGGTATATACATAAATTATTGGTTTTTGAATCATTATCTTTATTTAAAATATTTCTATTAGTTCCTAATAGATTATCCAATAATCTTCTAGCTCTGTCAGTCATTCACGGCTATTTTTTTTTAAAAATAAAAATAGCCGTTATTCTATGATAGATAATACCATCTGGAGAAATATTGGAGATAAAAAATTTTGCTCCTTTAAGAAGAAGACTGAAACTGAATACTTATGCAAAAATAAGAATAATCTTACGGGACTGTGTAATGCATTTTCATGTCCATTAGCTAATACAAAATATGCCACTGTACGTGCTATTGAAGAAGAACTTTATTTATTTGTAAAAGAACCAGAACGTATTAATACACCTAAAGAACAGTACGAAAAAATTAAATTAAGCAAGAATTATGAAGAAGCTATTAAACAAATAGATACTGAATTAGAATTTTGGGATAAACAAATTATACACAAGTGCAAACAAAGACTTACTAAATTAACTGAATACTTGGAAAGACTTGAATATTTTAAGGAGCATGGACGTACTCAGTATATGAAGAAAGTTAAAAAGAAAGTTACACGTGCAGAAAAACTTGCTGCTTTGGCTAATTTAGAAAATTTAGATTTTGAAAAACAAATTGGTGAAGAACTTTTATTAAGACTTGAAAGTGGTGTATACGGTGAAGAAATGAAAGATAAATATCAGAAAGCTCACGATAAATTTATTGAAGAAAAAAATAATATTAAGAAAAAGAAGAAATTTGTGGCTCATTATGAGGATGAAGAACCTACTGAAACAAATATTAAGATAGAAGAAAAGAATGAAGAAAGAGATGATGAAAAGGAAGATAAAGTGCCCGAAAAGAAGAAGAAGAAGTCTAAGAAAGATACTATGACTTGGTAAGAATTTTCACATAAAGTTTTAAATTATTTAATTTTCTTTTTATTAATCTACTATTTTAAAATAACTTATTAATTTTCATTATATTTATTAAATATATTAATTGGAAATAACTTTTAAAATATATTAATTAGAAATAACTTTTAAAATATATTAATTTGAATAACTTATTAAAATATATTAATTATAAATAACTTATCGAATTTATTAATTAAATTTAAAATATATTAATTAATTTATAAATAAATAATTGCTAATTTTTTTATTTATCTACTTTTATATATTTTAATACACGTTTATCTCTAAAAACAACCTTGCAATCGTTCAAACTTCGTTTTAAATATTCTAACGAATCCAACGGTAAAAGAGAATCTATCAAATTTAAATATCGAATTTTCGATCCGAATAAATCGAGAAATTTATAAAAACTTAACTGACTAAAAGTACAATCTATGAAACAAAATTCTACTACTTTAGGCATTTCTTTATTAAATTTATAGATCAGATCATTTGTAATTTGTGAATTTGAAATGCTAAGATGTTTTATATTTTTAAAATCGTAATCTTTATTGAAGATTTTTATATTTTGGCATATCAGTGACTCAATATCCTCTAAATTTAAATTATCAATACAATTTGTTTTTAAATACGAATAAATTTCTCTTCCAAACGAGAAATATAAATATTTCGTATTTTTTCTATACCTAAAAATATTTAGAAAATTTATTAAACCCGAATTAATTACAGTATTTAAATTTATATTAGTTTGTATCAATGTAAGTTTTCTTAATGATATCTTGCTAAATATCTTTTCTATTTTTTTATTTAATATATTCTCATGATAATTAATATTTTCTTCTGTATCTTCTATTTCTCTTTGACTTAAAACAATTTCTTCACTATCTGAATTCACAATATCAGTTTTTTCTTCAAATTTGTTAATATCAAATCTACTGTAAATATTTACATCAAATAATCCAAGATATTTGAGATTTTTTATTTGTAAAATTTTTAAAAATACTTCAATTTCTATGTTACAATTAATTATTCGTATTTCTTCTATATATAAATCATCTAAAATTTTTATCTCTTTTATATTATTTAATTCTAGTTCCTTAATCTTAGATTTATTAAAAGATCTTAAATCTACAAAAGATGAATTTTTAAATTTTAAATGACAATCTTTTTTCATGAACAAAGAATTCTCTCTAAGTGATTTTTTCGTATCTTCTGATTCAGAAATAAAATATATCCTCTTATCATAATGTTTTAATATGTAAAATAAATCTTTCTTGAATGCTAACATATTCGTTACTTCCTTTCTTATATCCTCGAATTTATTTTTAACAATATTTTTTCTATTTTCACTTATTCGTCTCATCAGAAAAAGGATTTAAAATTAAGAATTTGTTTAGAAGCATTCTAAGAATAGAAATAATGAAAGTATAGATAATCATAAATTAGAATATTTTATAATGATTATAAATTGATCATTCTTTTTATATTCAACAAATAATATATTCTCTAAGATAAATCAACATTTATGCTTATTTTTTTTTAATTTATGCCAAATTTAACAAAACATGATAAATTAAGATTATGCGAATTTCAACATAAAAACTTAATAATCCTAAAAAATGAAATTTTAATCTCTAAGTTTTTAACTTAAACAATTACAATATTTATTAAAAATCAATTAACCCCACATGAATTTCTTAAATGACAAACTAGAAATCGTAAGTAAAACCTCTTAATTTAGTCTTTAAATGCTTTGAATGTGATACTTTTCTCGGTATTCTCACCAAGATATTTCTATGGATACATCATTTTGATAATAATCATGTGTTTAGTTTTTTTGACGTCAACGTGTAAATTAATTGCGAATCGGTCTCCAAGCCATTTTAGAGCTATAAAAAGTAAGTGAAATATCTCTAATTTAGCATTTTATATAATTTCAAAGATACTCCTCATTATTGGATTATTTATCATAGTAGACAATGTATTTGTGATGAGAAGAGGATATCGTAATTGCAAAGGATGTTCTATAGTAACGACAAAGAGTATTGTCTTATGTGGTCTCTTATTAGGATACTATACTTGTTTTACAGGATATATAATAATATTCTGTGATGTAAAAAAATAAATGTATTGAAAACTTTAATTTAGAATAAATCACCAAAATCTAATTCAACTTCATCAGCTACTTCTTCTTCGACTTCTGCTGGTTTTTCTTCTTCTTTCTTCCCAGTCTTAGCACCAGTGCTTTGGGCTGGCCCAGCACTTGATACGGAAGATAACATTCCCTTCATCTTAATGACATCACACTCAAATAATTCAGCTAACTTAGACTGTCCTTGTACTCCTAATTCCTTAAGAATAGCCATTATATCTTGTTTAGTTACTGGTTTATCATTAGCATATGTAAATAAAGCGGCAAGAGCATATAACTCGTTTTCAGTTTGGGTACTTTTAGCATTTAACATTATCGAGCCAGAAAGTTTAACCCCTAAAAAAAAATATTTTTAAATATTTTCTTGATTTTACGATTGTGGGAAGTTTTAATTCATGCAAAAAAAATATTTGATAACTGGTAATATCTTTTTTAACAAATTAATTTATTAAAATTTAATAATTTATAAAACAATTATAATAATTTAAATCTCAAAAATAAACTAAGAAATCTCAAATAAGTTTAATTATCTGTCTTTTTACATATTTTTTTTAAGAAAACTTTTTCTCTAATTTAAGAAGCATCTCTGCTTCAGATAATGGATCTTCAGTAATATCACAATTCAAATCTATTTTAAGTATTACTTCATCATCCAATTTATCTTGTATAGCTTTAAAAACCTTATCTCTCAAAATTTTCTGTTTATTTATCAATTTTAATCTACTTAAATCAAGTATTATATCTTCCATACCATCTAAATTAATATTTTCTTTTAATATATCGATAATGTAATTTAAGGCTTGCATATTAAATCTATGCTTTCTAACAAAACTAACATCAAACCCAACATCTTGCAATTCATTAGCTTTAGCATGAGCTTCTGCTGATGAATTGACAGTTTTATACTGATTAATATCATTTTCAATATTATTCCTTGCTAAAATAGCAAGACCTTTCATAATATTCTCATTTATACCATTACGGATGACAAAATTAACAGTTGTTGATCTTTCATTATTCAGAACACTTTGATCCATTATACAAGGTACAAATTTCGGTTGAATTTTCTGTATAGCATCAAGTTTTGATTTTACATGATCTTTTTTGAAATCATTATCTTCATAATTTCTTAGATAAGCGTATGGATTTTCATTAGTAATAAATTCAAAGAAGTTTTTTGAATCCGACATAGGGGTTAAAAAATAAAAAAATATTTTTCAAATTTAATTTTAACATAGAAATGCCAGATACGTTTAGAAAGTAAAAATTCATTGTGGATCAACATCATCATAATCATACTCAATGAAAATATTTTCTGCTTCGTCTATTTTAGATTTTTCTTTTTTCCATTCATTAGCGGCTATTTCTACCATTTTTTGTGCTACCTTAGTCAAAGAATGTTCAGCCCCATTATACTTTACACAATTTTCTTTCATTAATTCCAAATCATCTAAGAAATCTTTATAAAGAGTGTATTTGTTATGTCTAACCTTTGTTTTAATAGAAGTAAGATCAATTGGATTTTCTACTATTTTAGTATAATCAGGGAATCTTTTAGTTGATACAGGTCTATGAAATGCCAATGAAAATGGAATAGCAAAAAATTGATTTAGGAGATTTAACATAATTTCATGGAAAATTGCTTTAGCTCTTCTTCTTTCAAATTCAATCTTCTTTTTAGTAGGTTTCTTTGATTGTGTGAAATTAGGACAAGCTTTATTGGTTTTCATATGTCCTGATTGTCCACAATTTCCACATTTTAATAAAGATTTCTTCTCATCTTGCTTACTTATTTTTCTTAATTTTAAGTATAGTTTAATTACTTTAGAATCAGTAATTCTTTCGATTTCAACTCTTTCTCCTAAATGATCCACAAAAGTTCGTTTTATAATTAATGTATTTTTCGATTCTGAAAAAGATGAATCTTCTGTGGTCTTTTGTTCTTTAATATCAGTACTAAGAAAACTAGGATCAAAAGATATATTCTTAGAACTACTTAGTGCACTTATCTGATTTGACCATATTTTACTTATTTCTGTTTTATATTTAGCCTGGTGTTCACTTATTATCTTTCTATTTTCAGTTTCATTTCCTTTTATTAATTTAACTTTTCTAAAACTGAAGCCTTCACCTATTCCAGTTGGATCTGCAGGACCAACAAGTTCTAAAAGGCCTTTACCATTTGCTGCATTTATAAAATTTTTTGTAAGCTGCCATGGTATGATATAAACACTATCATCTTCATCATCTTGACTATCTACTACACATTTATACCCTGAATCTTCCAAACGTCTTTCACTGGCTAGCATACTTTCATATTGGCAAATATTTTCTGGTGTGATTAATTTTCTCAAATCTTCCTCATTTAACAAAGTAGAAGTTGGTTTTAAAACCCAAATATTTTCCTTACCTTTTTTTACACAGTCAGCATATTCTTTCAACCACTTACGCTTGCTTCCCTCACTGAAATATGGAAACAATTGATCAAGCTGTGACATCTTAAATTCTCTGAATCCACGATCTTTACAAGAAAAAAGTCTGTAGGCAGCAACTTTAAGTCGATTTTTACAAAAAATATTCAATTTTCTAGAATGAGGAGCGTAAATTTCTTCTAACGGAAATTCTTGACCAACACAATAAATACTTGAAATCTTACGTGGATATATATTGGAAATTCCCATATTGTTTGTCTCTAAAATACAAAGATAATCATCATTAGCATGACTAAAAATAGGAGCTGTAAACAAATTATTTGTTAAAGACCTCATAGTAGTTCCTTGTTTGACGTCACCAAACGAAAAGAAAGGTGAAGCATCTTCTGGATCTAATACAGTAAGATTGGGCTGGTCAGCCTCATAATCATCACGAACACTCATTTTTCGATAATAGGTATTGATTAAACTTACCATACCACTGTTTACAACAAAAGGAGGTACTTCTTCTGAATATTCGAATAGGACAAATTCAGAAGAATCTTTAAGAGTCAATTCACTTACCTTTTTGATAATATTTGATGTATTTGGTTCAGTAGGCATTAATTTAGAAAACCTTATAGGAAACCCACAAGGAATTTTTAATGCTGGTCTATGGAAATTTCTTAATTCGTCCTTAGAGTGATTGGTTTTATAAAATCTTGGCTCCAATCTTAGAGCAGGAAGACTGTGCTGGACACCAAATGAACCAAGGCTACTCTTAGTTTTAACATCCTGATTGTAATATTTATCATTGGATATATTATATTTGTTTTTCAAAGGCTTATCCCCTGAAAAATATTCTTTCTGCCTTTTTTTATTTTTCATATTCTTTTTGTCATCGATTTTATCAAAGATCAAGTTTGGATCTTCAAGATACATCGTGGGATAATTTTTATATTTAATTTGAACATCCTCATCATAAATTATTGATTTTTCCCAACCTTCATCAAGAATTGTATCAACAAATTCATTAATAAGAGGCATTTCAACAGAATTTTCAGCTATTTGATCAGTGTCATAGATAATATCTTTCTCCCAATAAACTATATCAAATGGATATTTTATATCATCAATTTGTGTTACTAAATGTTCATTACTTTTGATTTTCTCGTATTGATTTATTATTTCCTTATTGACTTGCTTACGCTTGATATAGCTTTTTAGTCCAACATTTTTAGATGTACCACATATGCTTTGTAAGACGGCATTGTGAGGTCTAGCGTATGTTGTACTATTTCTGAACTTAGTTTGATCATCAATTTCGTAACTCATAATTTCACTTCTCATTTTTCTTGACTTGTATTTTCTAAACTTGTAAGAGTATGGTTTATCAGTAACGAGAAGGTCTAAGAAGCTTTTGGGCAGTTTCAAATTTAAATTGGTATCTTCTTTGCTTTTGTTATTATCCATTTCTTCTATTTGCATCGCTTGTTTAGGGGAAAAATATATATTTTGTGTTTTAAAATAAGAAAACACTATTGATGGGTTGATGAATGATTCTACAAAAACAAATGAAACTAGTATTTTGGCTATTTTACGAATACAGTTAATAAATATATTTTTATGCATAATTTTGCAAAACTTTTTTTTTAAAAATTAACAAAAAATATTATAGCATAAGATTAATAAATTTATTCTTTACTAAATAATAAATCAATAAAAATCCTGTATTATATAAAACATATTTGTTCAATCAGAAATTTTATCTTTTTGTTTAAAATTTATATTTCCAATACACCCTTGAGAAATGAATAACAATTTATTTTCAAATTGGGAAATTGAACCTAGATTAACATACAGAAAAGTAGTGGGTGTAAATGGACCCTTAGTTATATTAGATGATATTGATTATCTTAAATATGCTGAAATAGTAAATTTAACTCTTGCTGATGGGTCTATTAAACAAGGACAAGTTTTGGAAGTAATGGGGAAACGTGCTGTCGTTCAAGTTTTTGAAGGTACTGCAGGTATTGATGTAAAAAAGACTCATGTTACTTTTACAGGACAGACTTTAAAGATGCCTGTTTCTGAAGATATGCTTGGAAGAGTATTTAATGGTAGTGGTTCACCTATAGATGGGGGCAGTAATATTATTGGAAGTGACTATTTAGACATCCAAGGACAACCTCTTAATCCTAATATAAGAATTTATCCTGAGGAAATGATACAAACAGGTATTTCATCTATTGATGTAATGAATTCTATAGCTAGAGGACAGAAGATTCCTATTTTTAGTGGATCTGGGCTTCCACATAACGAAGTTGCTGCTCAAATATGTAAACAAGCAGGATTGGTTAAAAAGAAAGATGTCAAAGATATGAGTGATGAAAATTTTGCGATTGTATTTGCAGCAATGGGAGTGAATATGGAAACGGCCAAGTTTTTTAAAAACAGTTTTGAAGAAACTGGAAGTTTCGAAAGAACAGCTTTGTTTTTGAATTTAGCAAATGATCCAACCATAGAAAGGATAATTACACCAAGGCTTGCTTTAACAGCTGCAGAATATTTGGCTTATGAAGTAGAAAAACATGTTTTAGTAATTATGACTGATATGAGTTCATATGCTGATTCTTTGAGAGAAGTAAGTGCTGCGAGAGAAGAAGTTCCTGGAAGAAGAGGGTATCCCGGATATATGTACACTGATCTTAGTACAATATATGAGAGAGCAGGAAGAATTGAAGGCAAAAATGGATCTATCACTCAAATACCTATATTGACTATGCCAAATGATGATATTACACATCCTATTCCTGATCTTACTGGATATATTACTGAAGGTCAAATTTATATTGACAGACAACTTCATAACAGACAGATTTATCCTCCGATTAATGTTTTACCTTCTTTATCAAGATTAATGAAAAGTGCGATTGGAGAAAATATGACTAGAAAAGATCATTCAGATGTTTCTAACCAGCTTTATGCAAAATATGCTATTGGAAAGGATGCACAGTCTATGAAAGCTGTTGTAGGAGAAGAATCTTTATCACAAGAGGATAAATTATCTATTGAATTTAAAGAAGCCTTTGATAAAGAATTTGTATCACAAGGATATGATGAATGCAGAACTATCGATCAGTCGTTAGATCTTGCTTGGAAACTTCTTAAAATCTTTCCACGCGAAATGCTTAATAGAATTCCCTCAAAAATATTAGATGAGTTCCATTCCATTCCTCCTTCATCTATCGAGTTGAATGACGATTAAAGACTTTTTTGTTTTTTTATAATTAAAATATATTTAACCCTCATGTCAGATTCACGAAAGCGAAAAGCTGTTGATCAGTTATCTCCTTATTCTACTAACAATGAAGAATACGTAGAAGTACCAGAAAAATCTTCTTCACAGCCTTTAAGACCCAGAAAGAGAGCTAGAGCAAATTTAGGGAAAGCTACTGGTGTTGTTTCAGATCCTGATGCACTCAAAGGAGTTTTGTCTTCAATTAATATATTATCACAACCAGATTCTGAGGATAAAATCAGTGGACTTAATAAATGCTTTTTAAGTGCAATCACTAGAGCTATAAAGAAGCAGTCGAATAAAGACTTAAGAAACATATTTAAACAGTATGAAATGTATATTGGCAGGATTGAAAAGAAATCTGACGAATAATTTTTTTAATTAAATTTTGTTGGTCTTTGTTTTATTTTTTATTTGAACAGTCTAAAAATTAATGAAAGTCTGTCTTGTAATTTTAGATGGATGGGGACATAATCCAAAGAAAGTATTAAAAGATGCAATAGAAGATTCAAATTGTATAAATATGAGATACCTGTCACGGAATTATACTAGTTATCTTATACATGCTAGTGGTAAATATGTAGGATTAAGTGAAGGCAGTATGGGAAATTCAGAAGTGGGGCATTTAACATTAGGAGCAGGAAGAATAGTAAAACAAAATATAATTTTAATTGATGAAGCATTTAAAGATAAAACTATAAAATCAAAATTACAACCTCTCTTAGCAAAAAAAACTAAGAAGCTTCATCTTATTGGTATGTTAAGTGACGGAGGAATCCATTCACACATTCGACATATTAAGGGACTAATAGAAAATGTTCAAAACGAATTTGAATCTATCTATATACACTGCATATCTGATGGAAGAGACACCGCACCAGATTTTTTTATGAATTATTATAACGAACTTAGTGAATTTATTATTAATCATAAAAATTGTTACATAGCATCGGTTGGTGGAAGATTTTACGCCATGGATCGTGATAATAACCAAGACAGGATTGATAAATATTTTGATACTTTATCACGAAAAAGTATTTTTACAGGAAATGTTGAAGATTATATCAAAGAACAATACAAAGATGGTAGAAATGATGAAAATTTATTGCCCGTTTTATTTAATAAGACAGGATATATATCATCTGATGATAAAATTCTTTTTTGTAACTTTAGAGCTGATAGGATGAGGCAAATAACAAAAAAGTTTATTAATAACAAGAATGAAGTCTTTACTTTGACAGAATACGATAATAAATTAACCGCAGATGTGATATTTAAACCAGAAATTGTTAAAGAAACATTAGCAGATATTCTAGAAATAAATGGTATTGAACAAGCTCATATAGCAGAGACTGAGAAATATGCGCACGTTACATATTTTTTTAACGGAGGAAACGAAAGATTACATGAAAAAGAAGAGAGAAAGATAATTGACAGTAAAAAAGTAGAATCATTTGCTGATATACCTGAAATGTCAAGTAAATTAATAGCAGATGAAGTAATAAATAAAATATCTATGGAAAAGAAATTTATAGTATCAAATTTTGCAGCTCCTGATATGGTTGGTCATACAGGAAATTATGAATCGACCAAAAAAGCTGTTGAGTTTATTGATGAACAGATTGGAAGAATTTACGAAATGTGCAAGGATAAAAATTATGTATTAATTATTACAGCAGATCATGGAAATGCAGAAATTATGTTTGATGAAAAGAATAACAAGATCAATAAAAAGCATACAAATAACAAAGTTCCTCTAATTATCACAATAAATAAAAAATCTACTAATTCTGATAATTGGGGTTATGAATATTCAGAATACTCGTTACGAGATGTTGCACCAACCATTTTAAATCTTTTAAAAATTGATCAGCCTTCTAATATGACAGGAAAAAGTGTTCTAAAAAATGATTTATAAAAATATCAACTAATAAATTATTTATTTCACATACTTCCTTTGAAGATACACATACATCCTATAATAAAAGCTTCAATATGATAAATACCCTTAGTCCCTAATTTCATTCTTTCTTCATAGATTAAAGCTAAATTAACAATTTTATCAATAACTTCAACATTTTCTTGATTTATAAATCTTTTATAAAGTTCTATTAAAATTGTTCTTGGAGGAATACAAGAGTTAATAAGCAAATACAATTTTTTTCTAACATCTATCATTGTATCGGATTTTTGTACTCTTCTTATAATCGATGCTATCTCATCTATGATAATTTCCCATTCAACTTTAAGTCTTCGAATATCAATTTTTTGCCGTTTTGCCATATCATCATTTTTCTTAAACTGAAGTAATTCTAAAAGACAAACAGCTCTACGCATGTTTCCTTCTGCAATTTTCAAAATTTCAAAAATTTCTTCATCATTTATTGATGCATTTTCCCTATCCACAATATTTTTAAGATGTGACAAAATTTCTTCATTTTCATAATTTTTTACTCTAACGAATAAACATCTACTACGAATAGGTTCAATAATTCTAGATAGTTGTGAACATATTAAGATAATTCTAAAGCATTCTGAATAAACTTCAATAGTTCTACGTAGCGCAGCCTGAGCTTCTTGTGTTAAATCCTGAGCAGCTGTAATTATGACTAATTTTATTGATGGAACTTTTTTGCTAGTAAAAAATGACATGATAGGTCTACTTTGTGCCATTTCTTTAATAACAGATTGTATAATATTTTTATCTTGAAAACTGTATTCTGATGGAGAAATTTCAATATACTCATTAGACTCTAAAAAATTTACATCTATAGTTTTTGTACCAGCTTTTATTTGTGTAGTGCGTAGCTTTGGTTTAGAAATTGTACCAAATAAATGCTTTATTAAATTGTATATTAAGGTTTTCTTACCAGTCCCAGATTGTCTATGTATTATTAAATGAGGAATCGATGATAAATCATATTTCTTAAGTATAGATACAACATCTTGATGTCCTATCATATTTTCAAAATCTTGTGGTCTGTATTTTTCTAGCCATAGCATGGGATATTAAAAATATATTTTCAAAAAGTAAGAGAGTATTAAAAATTTATAAGATAATTTTATAAAAAAAATGAACCAATTTCATATTCTTCAAATTCAATCAAGATTACTGTTAAATTAACAGATGTATTAATTTAAAATTTTATTTTTTAGTTATTGGAAAATTACTGTTAAATTTAACAGATGCATTAATTTTAAAATTTTATATTTTTTTAAAAATGAAGATCCCCTTAAATGAAATTTCAAGAAGAATTAGAAAACAGACTTTTAGGAAGTAAATTTAGATTACTTAATGATAAATTATACAAAAAGAAGAAAGTTAATGAGAACGAAATGAAAGAATACTACAAATATTACGACCACCAGATTCGTAAATGGCCCAGTAATCCGTTAGATACAATAATCAAAAAAATAGATGAACTTAATAAAGAAGCTGTCATTGCTGATTTGGGCTGTGGGTCTGGTAAAATATCTCAGATTTTTAAAAATGTTCATTCATTTGATGCATTTCCATCTGACAAAAAAATAATAAAAAGTGATATTTCGTCAGTGCCTTTAGAAGATAAACAAGCAGATGTTGTTGTTTGTTGTCTGAGTTTAATGATGGATTACATTTCTAAAGTTGTTCTCGAAGTATCTCGTATATTAAAAATAGATGGTATTTGGTATTTAGCGGAAGTTAAGAGCAGAATAAGCAGTGTAAATTTTTTATGTAAACAATTAGAAACATTTGGGTTTACTGTAGTCAATTGTGATACGTCAAATTCTCATTTCGTTTTGATAGAACTGAAGAAGAACAAAGATTTTGATAAGAAAAAAATTCCTAAAATTTTACTGAAGCCATGCAGTTATAAAAAACGATAAACTCAATTAAACAATTAGAATTTGTTTTTTTTTAAAATTTTACCCCAATGACAGTTTTCGATACGTACGATAAAATTATAGAAAATATTCAACAGATACCACTAGATGTATATTTATTTATTAGAAGGAACAGACGATTAAATAAAAAATTGAATAAGTTAAACAGAAAATACAAAAGAATATTAAAAAAATCGTATCGTGGTGAAATGATTGACAAAGATGAACTTGATAAAATATTTTTTAAGCTCAACAAGACACGTTTCAAATTTAGAGAATCCGTATATCTTTTACAAAATGTTCTTGTTCCAATTTATGAAAGAACATTGCAAATTACGAGTAACGAATTACCTTCTGTTGTATATGAAAAACCTACTATTGAGAATATTAACAGAATAGTCAAAGTAGGGAAGAATAAAGACAAGGGTCCTTTATATTGTACATGTAAACAGAGAGCTTTTGATAATATGATAGCTTGTGATAATTCAAATTGTAAAATTAAGTGGTTTCATTTTGAATGTGCTGGTATAACTTTGCCTCCGAAAAATATTTGGTACTGCGTGGAATGTAGAAAATTTAAAGATGTGAAATGATTCAAAGTTTTAATTTTATATATATTTACTGCAAAAATACATAAAAATATATTATTAGCATTAGAACAATAACTTTTACAAGAATTTGATCATCCCATCTTACTCTATGAAGTCTCCTAGGTGGAGAAAATCTAAAAAAACTTCTGTACATCATATTATTGAATAAAGTATAGTCATCATTAATAATTCCCCATAATCCTTCATCTTCGTTTATAAAACTTCTATATCTAAAATTATTTTCATTAATAGCATCAGAAAAGATTGTGTCTCTATTTAAATCATTTTCTATAATTACTCTAAAATGTGGTGTATGGCCTATAAAACATCCAACTAAGCTATCGTCGTATTCTCTTCTTTTTTTCTTATTACTTAATACAACATAAGCCTTTTGAATAATTCTAGAAACAGAATTAGATTCTTTGATTTTAGTTTTATCAGGATGGTATCTGCTCATAAGTCTAGTATAAGATTCTCTTATATCTTTTTGTGTAGATTCTTTGTTTAAGCCAAGAATCTCGTAATAATTCTTCTCATCTTTTTTTAAAAATTCTATCATTTCATTGTAGAGCTCGTATTTCTTTTTTGCATTATTTACATCTTTCAATGACTCATTTGTTTGTATTATATTGTGATATTTTTTATAATTATTGTAATATTCCTTGTAATCTCCATTTTTCAAATTTTTATCTCCTTCAGTTTTGTAATCCATAGGGGCAAATAAGTTTTTATTTGATGTCTAATAAGTTTTTATTAAATTTGAAATCTGCCAATAAAAAAAATTGAATTTTTTGACTTTATTTTTAATTGAGTATGAACATAAATTATTTTTAAAAATAAATAGTAGTTTTATAAATTTATTTAATTGTAAAGTTTTATTCTAAATATAAATATTTAAAAATTATGATATTGACTAATTCTAATCATTTGATAATTCAAAAAAGATTTTTGATTATTGGTATCAAAAATATGAAACCGTTAAATTTACATAAATCAGTTAATATAAAATATTTGCATATAATTTTTGATTTAAGAACTTATTCGTAAAAAATATTTTATTGAATGTTAAAATAAAAAATATTTTTTTTAAAAAGGCCCTTCATTTTAACAAACATGGATCAAAATGAAATTAATAATGACCATACAAATGCATCTACTGTATACGTAGGAGATTTATCTACAAAGACACTAGAATCAGATTTATTCAGAATATTCTCATCTATAGGTGAAGTAGTTAAGATAAAGTTGAGAAAGAGAAATGAGCCATTGTCTTCATTTGCCTTTGTTACATTTAGTAATGAGGAAGATGCTGATAGAGCTGTCAAAGAATACAATAATTATAAGCTGAATAAAAAAATAATACGAGTATCTTATTGCATAGATGATAAAAATAAAAAAGAAGATGCAAATCTTATTGTGAAGAATCTTCCAACTACTTTTACTAATGAAAATCTTCATGATACATTTTCTGTTTTTGGAACTATCATTAGTGCAAAAATCGCTACTTATGCTGATGGAAAATTGAAAAATTATGGATTTGTTCAATTCGATAAAAAGAGATCTGCTAAGCTAGCTATTAAACATTGTGATGGGGGTAAATTGGATGATAAGATTATTCAAGTAGAAGTTTTTGATAAAGAAAAAAGAAAGAGACAGGAAGAAACTGTCAAACAGGAAGTACCAAAAAAACCTGAAGTTAAATTTACCAATTGTTTTGTTAAAAATTTTCCTGAAAATATGACTAAAGAAGATTTAGAAGCTTTATTGGGTAAATATGGAAAAATTACTTCTTTATTCTTTCCATTAAAGGATGGATCTTTAAAAACAAAAGGATTCGCTTTTGCTAATTTTGAAAGCCATGAAGCTGCTTTGAATGCTATTGAAGAATTACATGGTAAACAAATCTTTACAGTTGAAGAAACAGCCAACAGTGCAAAGTTTGAACCATTTTATATTCAGAAAGCTCAGAAAAAAGAAGAAAGAGAGGAACAGCTTAAGAAATCTTTCGAACAATTATCAATTGAAGGTCAAAATATAAAACGTAATTTATATATTACTAATATTCCTAATTTCATTGAGAAAGATGATATGTTTGAAATTTTCAGTGAGTTTGGTTCAATTGTCTCACTTTCTATAGGAAATGATGCTAACAATGAACAAAGGAAATATGCTTATGTTTGTTATAAAACATCTGATGAAGCTTTTATAGCTATTGAAAAAGGAAATGAAATTTTTATTGATGGAAATAAATTACATGTCGCCTATTTTAAAAACAAAACTGAAAGAACTAAAGAAAAAATGATATCGTCCTGTAACATGAATTCTAATGTTCCTTTCATTTACAGTTCACCTATCAAGATGACACCCAATACTTCATTTAATTACGAGATGTTTTCTACTTTCTCACCTAAAGAAACCAATAATGATAGTAATGGAAAGCTTTTTGAATTAGTGTTAAGATCAGCTAATACTTTTAGACATCAATGGCATTATTTAGGAGTAAAAACAAGAGAAGAATTTGCTGATAAAATTACTAGTATTTTATGTAAGAAGTCTAGTGAAGAAATATCAGAAATGGAGAAATACAGTAGAATCTTATCCGACAATATATCAATTTCAATTGAAGAGAGTATACGAAATAAAGCTAAGAATAATTAATAAAAAATTAAAATTAAACATTCAGTTTTATAATTAGACATTTAGTCATATAATTAAATTTTCTAATTTGATTATAGAATAACTAGAGAATTTAATTATTATAATTTAGTCTTATAATTAAATTTTCTAATTTGATTATAGAATGACTTGAGATATTTAATTATGATAATCTAGTCCTATAATTTTAAATTTCTACTTTTCTAAAGACAATAATTTTCTACTTTGATTAGAGATATTAATTTAGTCTTATAATTTTAAATTTCTACTTTGATTAGAGATATTAATTTAGTCTTATAATTTGAAATATCTACTTTAATTAAAGAAGTTAGATAATATTTTAAATTAATATTTGTTATTTGATTCATTCTTATTATATCGACAAGACAGAATATTTTTAAATAGTTCTAAAATTTTATATTTAAATGCATTGATAAAAATTTACCCAAATGAATAATTTTGAATTGATTGAAGAAGGCTTAGCTAAAATAAAAAAATACAAAAATACGTTTTACAATCCTGCACAGAAAACAAATCGTGATATTTCTATTTACGTGATATCCGAATATTTTAAATCAAAATCTAATATAAGAATTTTAGATGCTATGTCAGCCACTGGTCTAAGAGGTTTAAGATATTTAAAAGAACTTAAAAACGGAAAAATATTTTTTAATGATATAAACGAGAATGCGATTTCTTCTATACGAGAAAATTTAGAATTTAATGAAATAGATAAAAATGATATATCATTTTTCGAATCAAATCTTGGAGATATAGTAGATAAATCATCAAAAGTTAATATTATTAAATCAGATTGTAATGTTCTTATGTGTACAGTACAAAATTATTTCGATGTTATTGATATAGATCCTTTTGGAAGTTGTTCTGAGTACATGGAAAATGCTTTCAGAGCTATCAAACATAACGGAATTATTTGTTTTACTAGTACTGATAAGGGAGTATTATGTACAAATGAAAGTAAATGTATAGTAAAATACGATACTACAATTTTAAAAAAGTTCTCTCAAAATGAAATGGCATTAAGAGCTCTTCTTTCTTGTATATCTAGACATGCAGCTAAATTTGGAATATCAATTGAACCTTTAATATCGTTAAGTTTAGATTTTTATCTTCGAGTTTTCGTTAGAATTCAAAAGAGATCTGAGAAAAAAGTTGTTAAAGATAACGGATTATTTTATTTGTGTAATTGCTGTAATTCTAAAAGTATTGATACAAAATACGATACTAATTCTATAGAGATAAGATTTAATTATATAGATAACGAATTAATGGATAAAATTAAGACTTGTTTGAAGAATTCATCGAATTCAGATGGTGACAAATGTTCTGTGTGTTCAAAGAAAATGAAAATTTGTGGACCTTTTTGGAACAAAGCACTTCATTCTAGAGAATATATTAATTTAATAAAACCAAATATAGATATTAATGAAAATAGAATATTTGGAATATTTAATTATCTAGAACAAGAACTTAGCACTATGTGGTACTATGAGATTCCATTGTTATGTAAAAAATTAAAAACTAATTGTATACGAAATAAAGAAATGATGACAGCTTTATTAAATTTGGGATATGACGTATCTCTCACACATTGCGATATAAATGGTTTCAAAACAACTGCCCCTTTAGAAATTATAAATTTTATTATACAACTTGGAAACAAAGAAAAAGACCATAAAATTTTCAGTATTAATAAGAATGTAGAGGATATTTTTAGTAAGAAATATTATAAAGGTCTTATTAGCTCAGGACTTGGTCCATTAGCTCTTCCAGAATAAATAATTTATTTTAAACCCTTCTTATGCTTTTCTCTTTGGAAACATTAAAATCTTACGCACAATCTATTGGAATAGGAAATATCGATGACGATGCACTTAGAATTTTATCACAAGATTTGGAATACAGAATAAAAGAAATATGTCAAGAAGGAAGTAAATTCATGCTTGCTTCTAAAAGAACTAAATTGAGTATAGAAGATATAAATTATGGATTAATAAGTAGAAATGTTGATCCATTATTTGGATACGATCCACAAGAAAATCTTGTTTTTAGAGGACTTCCATCTGGTATATACTATGTCCCAGATGAAGAAATTGATTTAGAAGAATATTTGGAACGACCTCTTCCTAAAATACCTCTAAATACTTCAATACAATCACATTGGCTAGCTATTGAAGGAGTTCAACCTCAAACAGCACAAAATCCTATCGTAATTGAGAAGACTGAACAAAAGAAAGATACTTTGCTTACTTATCAAGAAGAAACCGAACTTAAAAGTCAGAATAAACATATGCTTACAAAAGAATTAAGCATGTATTTCGAGAAAATTATTCAAACTATGGAAACTGATGAAGATATTGCAATAGAATGTCTAAAAAATGAAAGTGGTATTCAACAACTTGTTCCGTATTTCATTCATCATTTCAATCAGCAAATAATAAAAAATCTGAAAAATCCCGAAAAATTAAAAATTGTAGTGATGATGTACAACAGCCTTCTAAAAAATCATTTCATATTTATTGATCCATATTTACATCAGATTCTTCCTTCTTTATTAACATGTGTAGTTGGTAAATCAATAGATGAATCTGTAAGATCACTTTCATCAGACGTTATAAAATTTGTGTATGAACAATTTGCAAATAAATATAAAACACTTGGTCCAAGAATAATAAATACATTATCTAAAACATGGCTTGACAAAGAAAAAGATGAAAATGTTCATCTTGGGGCTATTAGATGTTTAGGACTTTTATCAAGAGAAGTAATCAATAATGTAATTAAACCTAAAGTAGAGATTTATCGTAATGAAATTGGTCATGCGAGGGTACTAAATGAAATTGAAAAGATAATTAAATAAATTTAATTTTAACAAAAGTCTTAAATATATAATAACTTATGCTAGACATTTTTTATTAAATAATAATGATGTATAAAATTAAATAATAATTATGTATTTATATAAATTATAATGATGTATTTAATTTAATTAAAGCAGTATCTTAAGTTAAATTATCATCTTGAATTAAATTAAAGCAGTATCTCAAATTAAAATATCATCTTGAATTTAATGATAATGATTTCTTATATTAAAAAAATACTGATATATTTAATTATAATAATTTGAGGTTAAAATACAAATAAATAAATAATTTTAATAATTTAAAGTTAAAATACAAATAAATAATTTTAATAATTTAAAGTTAAAATATAAATGAATAAATAATTTTAATAATTTGAGGTTAAAATACAAATAAATACCTTTAATAATTTGAGGTTAAAATATCTAAAATTTATAACATGATGTCTTGAATTAAAAAAAAATCTTGTTTTAAATTTAAAACTGTAAAATGATTGAACTGACAAATCATCTTTTTAAAAAATTATGTTTTAAATTTTTTATATTCAGGAAATTTTAATTTATGCGCATGAACGAAAAAATAGCTTCTCAAGAGAAAGACGACCAAAAGCAAAATAATATTTATATAAATCGTCCAAGTTCAAAAATATTAGAAACTATTAAGAAGTTTTCTATTAACACTTATGAAAAACAAAATATGGATAAGAAGCCTCAATATGTAAAAGAGGAAAATTCAAAACTAAATTTATGGAAAGTCAATTCAAGATTTCTTCTTTTAGGTCAATTATGGGACTCAAATACAGAATATTTAACACACAGAAATTCTATAACAGATGTTCAAGAATATCTTGAAAATTATTATAAGAAAAATGCTTTGTTTTTAACTACAAATAATATCCATAAAAATATTTCTAATATTCATTATATAGATAGTATTGATTATGATTGTGAATTTATTACAAAGATTTGTTGTGCTATACAAACTTGGTATGAATTGAATGAAAATAATATAGCAGTTATTGAAATTGATTACCAGTATATAACTTTTTTCGCAATATTGGTCGAATGCATTCTAATTTATATAAAAAAACAGATGAGTAATTCAGTTTATTTTCAGGAAAATGGAATTTTAAAGCTAAAATTGTTTAATTTAAATACAGTAATAAGATACAAGAATTATTTTTATAATTTAAGTTGTAAAAAAAGTACTGATAAACATGATTTACTAACATTACATCAGGTAATAATTTCAAATTATCCGAAATTTGAAGCATTTACTCAGTTTAGAATATTGTTACAAATATATAAAAGAAATGAAAAAATTATTATGGTAGAAGATATTGATGATATAGAAATTGTATATAAAGATGATTTTTATATAGTTCTAACAAATATTAATGCAGAAGTTAATGGAGATATTGTTCTATCTTTCTACTTTTTACATGACAATTTAGAAAAGAAAATTCTTGAATTTCCTTTAAATGGATTTTATTATACACAAGGACTTTATAGATATAAGAAGGATGATATAATTACAACCTACAATTATAAATTTCAAGATGAGTTTAAATTCGATTTAGTTTTTTTAGATTCACAAAAATCAGTTCATTTAAATTATCTTGATTTTGAAAAAGACATGATTCAAGGATTAAAAATTCTATCAAAAATGAATGTACGAGAAGAAGATAAAAAATTATTAGAAAAATTTATTAATTTAGGATACAATAGAATAGTAGCTAAATTTTGTTCAATAATGAAATATAATGATAAAGAAGCTATAGATTTAATAAATATGCTTGAAAGAAAAGGATACAAAAATCTTATTTCTAATAGCAAACCTTTACAATATTCAACAATCAAATTTAAAAATGATTCGTTAAAAACTGAAACTATAAAGACCACCTTTCAAGAACCTTTTATTAAAGAATCAATAGATCGTGAAAAATTATATAAAAATTTAAAAATCAAAGATTTTAAATTAATTGAACCAATTAAAGAAGAAGATTTAATTATACCCATACAGAAAAAAATTAATAAGAAAGTTATCTTTAAAAAAAAAGAAGTACAAAAAGAAGATTTTCAGGATATTGATTATAAATCTCTTAGACCTCTACATTGGATACCTATAATATCTACAGAAGAAACAATATTTAAGAATTTGGATTTTTATGATACAAAATTAGATAAGGAAAAATTTAAAAAATATTTTTGTGTTAAAAACACTAACATAATAAATACTAAACAGATAGAAGTAAAAAATTGTTCAATAGTAATTGAACCAAAAAGATTATTTTTAGTATCTTTGGCTCTTAAACATCTTAATAAGAAGAATATAAATCCTTATAATATATATGATATTTTAAAAAATAATGCAAAGAATATTTTTATACAGGATTTATTAAATTTAGAAAATGTATTTCCCACTTACGAAGAGACATATTTACTTGTAACTTGTGATTATGATAGATTAGGACCAGATGAAAAGATTATGCTAGAATATTCTAAACTTGTTGAAGTAAAAAAGATAGTTAAAATTTTATTGTTTGAAAGAAAGTTTTTTGACGAGATATTTTTAATAGAAGATTTACTTGAAAAAATCAAATTTACATTCAATAAATTACTGCATAGTCAGGAAATTAAGATAATCTTGAAAATATTTCTAGATATAGGTAATATGATAAATTATGAATTTTCTATTAGAAAGAAAAAACTAGCAGGATTTAAACTTTCAAGTATTTATCTATTTTTAGATTATAAAGGAAATGAAGATTATTCTATATTTGATTATTTCATGGAAAATTTAGAATACAAAAGTATATTAGTAAATTTACAGAGAGATTTTAAATACATAGATATAATTCGAAAAGAGCAGTTTAGTAAGATACGTGAAAAAATTAATTACTATATAAATCAATTTATGGATAATTTGGATATTTATTTTACTTTAGAAAATGATAAAGAAACATTTAAGAATTTTCTTGTATTCGTATCAGATAAATTAGAGAATATAAAAAAAAAGTATGAGGATTGTGCTAATAAAGCCAATCTAATTAAGAAATTATTTGATGAAAATGATAAAAAGAATATTATAGAAGTTTTGGATTGTTTAGCTATTTTAATTAACAAAATGGTAAATTATAAAAAACCTAAGTCTACATAAATTCATGATTACCAATAGAAAATATTAAAAGAAAATATTTTTGATATATTAAAAGATATATCTAAATTTTATGTTTTTTTTTTATTAGCATGATTTCAGTTTAATTCGTATTTAACAAGATAAAAAAATTATTTTTAACCCTATTTTAAATGGAACGTAAAGATATCGAGAAATGTTTATTTAATGCATTAGAGCCTGATGATTCAATAAGAAAAGAAGCAGAAATTAGAATTACAGATCTTCAATCTAAAGATTATTGTTACTTTCTTCAAAACATAGTATGTATATTTAATGACCCAGTTTCTCCATTACAATTAAAAATGATATCAGGAATTATTCTGAAAAATTCATTACATAGCACTGATTCTAAGATACAAGGAATATATGAACAGAAATGGATCTCAATTGATGCAAATTTAAGAGAGAATATGAAAAATCAAATAGTTAACAGTTTAAGTGATTCAGAAGAGAAAGTTTTTAATCTTGCTGGTGCTTCTTTAGGTTATATAGCAAGAATAGAAATGAACGCAGGATTATTTTTAGATTTTTTTAGCGTTATGGAACATTACGTTATGGATGATACTAAGGCAGCTGGAGTACTTGAAGCTGTTTCAACATGTTGTCTTACCTTATCAGAAGAAACAGTATTTGATTTTGATCCATATTTGATATCAATATTTAATATTTGTATGGGAAATCTTGAGAAGAAAACAGTATCATCAGTGGTTAAAGAAGCATCTCTAAAAAGTTTGATTAATTCATTTCGTACGCTTGCGAAATTATTCGAGCGTGACGAATTTATAAATATATTTTTAAATGGAATAGCAAGTACAGCCTCATCAAATACAGATTTAACAGCAAAAGCTTTAATTTGTCTTAATAGGTTTGTTTTCTTGAATTATAAATTATTAAATAACAGATATCATGACATTATAACTTATATTAATAATTTCTGGAATTCTGAAAATGAAGAAATATTAGTACAAGTAGTAGAGTTTTGGACTATAATAGCAGAGACTAAAGATGAGAAATTAATTACAGAGAATATGAATATGCTACTACCTCATATTTTGAGATTAATGAAGAAAAATGAAGATTATATTGAACAGAGTTGGAATGCTCATAAAGCATCAGCATATTTTTTAGAGACTATTACTGAAACATATAAAACTGCCATTTTATTTAATAGTTATGTATTTGGTTTTATTGAACAAGAATTAAATTCTGGTGATACAGAAAGGATAGATATAGGAGCAATAACTTTAGGAAGTGTAGTGACAAGAGGATGTGATCAACAAATAGTAAATTTTATTAAGATATTAATAACGAATATGAGAAATATAGATGCAGAAGAATCTTGTATGTGGGCATTAGCTAAGATTTGTGAAACTAATTTTTTTGCTGTAATTGAACATCTTTCTTTATTAATAAGTCAAGCTTGTGAAATCATAATAGCTAAACATACAACATCTACTAATGCAGCATGGATGTTGAATTCTATTTTTATATCTTTAAATAAAATTAAAGAAAATAAGCTTCATTCATCAAGACTTCCTATAGAAACCCAGGTAAAATTAAGAGGATTTGCAACTGATCAGATTAGAAATCATTTTACTTATGTTCTTCAAATACTTATATCTGCAACTGAAAATGCTAAGTTAGAAGATTCTGCTTTGAGAGTAGCTTTGTTTTCTTCACTTTCTGAACTTGTTAGATATACAGAAGTAGAACAATATGGAATACTTGATGATTTCATAAAATACTGTTTTAAAAAGATTGAAGATTGTGTTCTTGCTATGCATAAAGCTTCTACTAATTATATGCCAATTATTGAAGATGTTCTTTCGAATTATATTATTTTATCTGAAGTCGTTGCGGCGAAAAGACAAAAAGATTCTGCCGCTATTTTATTTCCTTGTTATATAGAAGTTCTTAAGACTAAGCCATCATCTGCTATAGGTGAAGTTTATATTGCTATTACATCTAATATTAATGATTTTATTCCTTGTTTAGATAAATTCGTTCCATTTATTGCCAGAGATCTAGGATGTACTGATAGTTTTATATTGAAATCTACTATAAATCTTATAGGATGTATGGCTAATTGTATACAAACAAACTTCTTTCATTTATCTACTCAATTAATTCCTTTACTCATCCAAAATTTGAGTTCTAAAAATATCTCAAAAGAGGTCAAGACACAAATTTTATCTGTATTTGGAGATATAGCACTAGCTTTGGGTGTTAATTTTGAGCAATATTTAGATATGTCAATGATGATATTTTTACAGATAATTAGTCTAGAAAGAACATCAGATGAACAATATATTGATGATCTTAGATATAATATTGTACAAATGTTTGATTGTATTATTTTAGCAACAAGTGAATCTGAAAAACTTAAAGATATTATGTATAAGTTAGTAGAAGGAATAAAAACATTGGTCTCTGATAATAATTCAGATGATACTAAAATAGCTATAATTAATTTGATAAAAGATTTACGAAGTATCTTTGGTAAGCATTACAATTTAGATGGAGAATGGGTTAATGAATTTTACGGTAAATGTTTGAAAACAAACAACAGTGAATTACGAAATGTCGCACAACAGGCATTCAGTTAATAAAAATATTTGTTATGACTTTTTTTTTTAATTATTTATCCCCAATAAGTTAATGCATAATCAAATAAAAATTTTGAAAAACGAAAAAGAAGAAAATTACACAAAAATTTTACTAAAATCAAATACTTTAGTACATTTCGTGATTAAAAATTTGACAGATGACGAAGAATGTAAAGAAATAGAAATAAAAAAGAATTCAAAAAAAATAGAAGAATTTTATTTTGAACCATTCGTTGAAAGAATACTTGAATCTAACGGTATAAACAATTACAAAATTGAAATTAATTTTTTTGATAACTTAGATTCTTATCGTTTACTTGAATTTATTATATTTATTATGAAAAATGTTTACAAAATAAATACTCAATTAATTAATGGAGATGATATAAAAATTTTAGTTAATGATTCTGTAATCTATCAAACAAATATAATTAGCAAAGATATTCTTAAATAAAATATTTATTAAATGATTCTGTAATTTATCAAACAAATATAATTAGCAAGGATATTCTTAAATAAAAATTTTATTAAAAAAGATATTTTAGTATTCAATTATTGGAAAGACAATTTATAAAGCTTTTGACTTTTTTATAAATAAAAGGCACTAAACAAAATATTCTAATTTATATAAAAATTTAATTTTTTACCCTGCATGAAAAGGTACACAATGACGCCTATTTCAAGAAAAATTCAAAAATTATCTTCAAGTACAACAAAAGCTCCACAAAATCCAAGAAATTCACTCGCACCAGAGGAAACAAAACGTAGGGATGTTCGTATGGTTAGAGATCCAGGATATAAAAAAACATGTTCTGATAATATTTATAAATTTTTATCTGAAAATAATTTTGATGGAAATCTTTCTCAGAAGGTATTGCTTAATCCATCAAATAAAGATTTCCAAATGATTTTTAAATTTATATTTTCATTTATAGATGATTATGAATATTCTTCAAGATTTGAAGATGATGTAATAAATATTATTAAAATGCTGAAATATCCATATTCATCTGAAATTAATAGAAGTCAGTTAACTGCTATTACTCCACATATATGGCCAATATTGTTGAGTATGTTATCATGGATAATAGATCTTATGCTAAATTTAGAAAATTATAATGAAATGTCTACATCTGAAAAAACTATGGACACATTTTTTTGTGAATTTGTTAGCAATGGATATATTAAATATTTACAAGGAGATGAAGATGATATTAAATTAGAAGAAGATTTTGAAAATAAAGCACAAAGCTTATATAGTGATATGTTTAAAGAAATTGAAGAAAGAAAAAATTATTTAAATGAACTTGATGAAGAAATTTTAAAGATTAAAACAGGATTTAATGGTTTAGATAATCTCGAACAAAAGAAAAATGATCTTGTTGAAGATCTTAATAGTTTAATTTCATCACAGAAACAATTAGAAAATAAGAAAATCAAATACACTAACAATATAAAGAAAATACTTGAAGAAATCGAAGTTATTGAAAGTGAAGTTAATTTATATAGAAATCAACAAGAAGATTTACAAAGTAAAATTGATAAACAAAAATTGAATCCTGCTGATGTAAAAATAATGAATAAAGAAAAAGTGGATTTATACAAAGAATTGGAAAAAATTACACCAGAGAAAGAAAAATTTATGGTAAAAAATAAGGATCTCGAAAAAAAATTATCTGAGGTAATAGAAGAAACTGAAAAATTAATTTATGATTTGAATAATTTAAGGGATGATATGAATATCAAAATACTAAAAGATCAAAATGACAAAAAATTTTTTAATAGAGACTTAGAAGAATTACGAAGAATTTTAGAATTTGAACATAACCAAAAGATTCAACATTTAGAAGAATTAAAAATTAACAGAGATACGATATTAAATATTAAAGAAGAAAAAGAAGCAATTCTTAAAGATATTGAGAATAGAATAGAAGATAATCAGAATAAATTATTGAGTACTGGTGAAATTTATTTAAAAAAGAAAAAAGTTAGTGAAGAAGAACAGAAGAAAAATAAAAATCAGATGGATGGTTTAGAAAGAGAACTTTTGCAATTAAATCTTGAATCTAATTCTTCATTAATTCAAAGCGAACAGAATCTTCATAAAGCTAAAATTAATCTTGATTTGATTACTAATAAATGTAAACACGAAAAAGAACTTATAAAAAATTTAGTATTTAATTTTAAGAATAATATGGAAAATTATAAATTATCGATGAAACGAATAAATGATAAGTTACAGAATTTAAGAAATTCTAAAGAAGTTTAAAAATTAATAAAAGTTGTTGATATTTATTTTTTTATTAATAAAGCAGCAAAAAATCCAATCGTCTCTCTATTTTCAGATGAAGTACATCTTATGAATTTATCTACTATTTCGAAACCTTCAAAAGGCTTCTCTTTAAACATTAAACTTAAATCGTAAACTTCATATTCACTCTCTTTTAAACATTCCATAACGACATCTTCACCTTCTTCTTTATGAGTGGAACAAGTCGAATACAAAATCTTAGGACTATTAAATGTCATGGCATGCTTAAGCATCTTAATCTGAAATTTTTGTAAATTAAGAATTCGATCCTCATCTTTTTCATACACGTCATGTATACCAGATCCACTACAACTTGGATCAACTAACATACAATCAATATTTTTATATTTAGATGGATCTGTCTCTAAGAAATCTGAATTGATTGTCTTCACATTTTTTAGTCCCAATTTTCTAATCTGATTGTTTAAAATTTTAAATCTTTTTTCGTCGTATTCTATTGCAATAACTTTGCCAGTATTGTTTAATAAATCAGCAAGATGTGATGTTTTATTACCAGGAGCTGCGCATGAATCTATAACCGTATTATTAGTTTTTGGATCAAGAATATAAGCGGGTAAGCAACTAGCAATATTTTGTATGACGAATTTACCTTCCTTATAAGCTCTATTTTTTGACAAATCAATATTTTCAATTAGTTTGTATACATTTGGCATAGCAGTATTTTCATATTTCAAATTTTTAATATCATCAACAGATCCTTTTAAAGTATTAATTCTAATATATTTCTGTTTAGTAACATGTTCTTTAAGTTTTTCTTCTTTCATAACTTCTTCGAACTTAGATTTCCAAAATTTATTTTTAATCTTACCAGTAAGAATTTCGTTACAAAGAATTAAACTGTAGAAAGTATCTTTCTTTAGAAAATTAGTTTCAGTAATAATTTTGTTAAGTAGATCATAATTCTGTAAAACTTTATCTATGATTGGTATATAAGAAACTGGTTTCTTAGTTTTATATACTTCATTTTTTAATGTAGTTCTTTTATTGATTATCTTTTTAATATATCAGAGCATTCTGTGTAATTGTTCAAATTTTTTGTGGATGTTCATTTAACGGTTAGAAAAAATAAATTTTTAAAAAATATTCTTAGAATATTTTTGATATAAATATAAAAAGTTGAAATCAATCCCTATTAATAATATATTCCTGTTATTAAATAAAAAAGTTTTAACTAGAAATAAAAAAAATCTCCCAGACAGGAGTCGAACCTGTGACCATTCGATAACTACGTCTTCTACAGTCCGAACGCTCTGCCACTGAGCTACTGAGAGTTATTTTTTTCATAGTAAGATGATTAATGTTGTAGCAATATTACTATATTTAAAGAATTAAATAATATTATTAAGAAGTAAGTTAATTAAGTAATATAATATAGAAGTAAGTTAATTAAATAATATTCTAGAAAAATATATTAATTATAAAGAAGAATGTTAATTATTATAAAAGAAGTAAGTTAATTAAATAATATAATAGAGAAGTAAGTTAATTAAAGATCATTATAAAAAAGTAAATTAATTATATAAAATTAGTTAATGAATTTGAAATTATTTTCTGAAACATAATTTAAATATTCGTTCCTTAATTTAAAAATTTTCTGTTTTATCAATTATTTTTTGGTTTCATAATATAAATAAAAAATATCTGCATAAACAAATATGCTATCTTCCTATGAAGAATATAGAATACTAGAACAAAACAGAAATTATGAAATAATATACGAAAAACTTCTAATAGAATTATCAATATACAAGACACATCATTTAGCATAAAAGATACATCCAATATAAAAGCTTATATTGAAGAAGAAATAAGAAAAAAGGATATTTAAAAAAAGAGGTATACCAACATTTATTATAAAAATAATAATTTTATTAGGTAAAGAATATGAAGAAGATATTCAAAAAAAAAATCAAAAATTTTATTGTATCTGAATATGTAACAGATTTTCAATTATTTATTACGAATGAATTTAACAAATTAATTGATATGAAAAAATATTATACGAAATTCAATCAAATACTTAAAGATATTCAAAATATTTATTTTAATTTACCAGAAGAATGGAAAATACAAGAAGAAATTACTAAGGATATTTATATTATTATTAAGCAGAAGATTTGTGATATTATATTTTTTAATAATTTTTACTGATAATGAATATATAGAGAGTATGAGTAGTGTTATTATTAATGAGAAGAAGATTAATGAACAACAAAATATTAATGAAAAGAAGATTAATGATCAACAAAATATTAGTGAATATAATAAAAATGAACATAAAAGTGAATGTACTAATAAGAATACAAATCAAAATATTAGTGAATGTACTAATAAAAATAAATATCAAAATAAGAGCTTATTATTTAATTTATTCGTACCGTTTATTAAGATTTATTATGAACATTATTTTAATAACGTATTAGATCTAATTTATCTTATAAAAAAATCAGAAATGAAAATATTTACGAATTAGTAAATTTTTTCAAGATTTCGAAATTTTGTATTCGCAAATATCTTTTTTGAAAATATAGAAGGACTCAGAATACTTGCAGATGTTTTTAGTAAGAAATTGATTATTTTGTTAGATTTTATGAATGAATTGAATTTTTATATTGATTATGATAATGAAATATCTACTTTATACAACAAGAAAGATTTCAAACGAATAATTATAATTTTAAATTCCATTTCTTATCTTAACGAATGTATTTCACAACTAAATGAATGTTAATCTTAAATATGAAATTAATTTAAAAAAAGAAGTATTTTTAAAAGTAGAAACACAGGAGAATTTTTTTAATAGCAAATTAGAAATTTATATTAGAAATTTACTATCAAATGTTAATTTCAATAAAGAGAATATATCAGAAGAAATTATTAATATATTGAAAAAAGATGTATTTTTTTTAGATATTGAAGATTTATAGAAGAAGTAATTATTAATTTATTAGAAAGTATAATTTACAAATTCTTTCTAGAATTTATCTTTTAGATTTTGATGAAAATGAAGCAGAAAAAATGATTTACGATTTATTACGATCTAAAAAATTTTTTAAGTGAGTACAATACAAAAATAGGAAGTTTTAATATGTTAGAATCATATCTTAAAATATTTATGTGTTCACCAAAAGATATGAAACTTTTATTGATAATTTTGATGTACTTTCTAATAATATATTTTCTTTTAAACAAATTGTATGGTCTCCTTAAAGATAAAGATAATGTTATTGAATTATTAGAAGTTTATGAAAAAAGAATAAATTAAATGATTATTTTCATTTACATATTGAATATTACTTATAATAATAAAATAAATTGATCAATAATAAAATAATTAAAATCATTAATAAAAGAAACATATTTCTGTATTGAGAATCAAAGTAAATTCTGTTTTTAAAAATACATCAATCAATAATAAAATAAAATCCTACTTTTAAAAACACATTCCTATATTTAAAAATAAATTTATTCATCTTCAGATATCTTTCCACTAATACATTTTATGCATATATTAATTAAATCATTTCTTACATTATCTGTTATATTTTGAATGATATCTTCTGATTCTAATAAATTATCAAAAAAAATTAAGAAATCTTTTTTATCACAATAATTTATAATTTTATAATTATCTTCAAAATATCTTAAAAAATCACAATTGCTTAATTTTATTTCACTATACTGAATTTCTTGAAGTTTCATAAAAAATATTATATTAAGTATTATACTAATTGTATTATTATTATTATAGAAATTTATATTATCTAGAATATGATTTGATATTGAAGATGCTAATTCTCTTTTTTTATATTCAGAATCTAAAGAAACAAAATTATTTTCATTTTGTTTATAATTTGTATATTTCAATATAAAAAGTAATATATTAACATAAAAATTACTTTTTTCTTTAACATAATCAAAATAATTTCTTTAAAAACTTGTCTAAATAAAATCATTTGTACAGTCAAACTAGCTTTTCTATATAAAGATTCATTTTGATATAAATTTTTAAATTTTCTTATTTTTTCTTTATCAGATATTTTTAGATCATCTATTCTTATTTTAGGATTATTTTTAAAAAAGAAATATTTAAATTCTTCATTTAAATTTTCATAAATTCTTCTTGTTTATCTACTATCACATATAAAATCATTGATTCGTTATTTATAAAAATATCTATATCATTATAATAAGTTAAATCATCTTCAAAAAGAGATCCATAAATCTTTAATAATGCATATTTACTTAAAAATATTTTAAGTGTATCTGTTTTACGAGATATTTTATATTGTTCTTTATTTAATTCTTTTTGTAATAATTCTCTTATATGATAAGTTCTTATATTTAAATCATAAATTTCACAAATATAATTTTTTATAGAATAAGCTCTAAGTGATAAATTTCCAAATGTATATTTAGGAATTACAGTAAAATTTTCTTTTATAAAACTGAATCCAAAATTACTAAGAAAATCAATAAAAGAATCATTAATTAAAAAATTTTTGTATCTATTAGATAATTTAGAAATACATCCTTTATTCTTATTAGTTCTTCCTTTACAAATTATAATTGTATCATCATTTATATTAAATTTCAATAATTCTTCTTCTAAATTATTCAAAGATATTCTAATTAACTTTTTCTGATATAAAATATCAGAAAAAGATTCTTCAAAATTAATTTCTAATATTTTGTAATCTTTTTTTAAATTAATTGTAGTAATCTTATTTTCTATACAAGATAATTGTTCTATTATATTTTTTTCAAGACTAGTAGATTCTATAAAATATATTAAATTCATCCATAAAAAAATCATAAACCCCTTTAAAAAATTTAATTTATAACTTCAATTACATCATCCATCAAAAATATAATTTTATATAAATTTTTAATATCAAACAATAAAATAAGATTATTACATAGGAGTAAAACTAAAATAATATCTTATTTAAATACGTGGAATAATATAATAAATAAGTATTAAAAATTATAATGACTAAATCCAAGAAGATACTTGAAAATTTTAAATAAAAGAAGTGAGTAAAAATTGATGTATTTTAAGATTACTGGTGAAAGACTAAATAAATATGGAATGACTTATAAATAATTGAATTATTTTTCTTATGAAAAAATTATCTTAGCTTATGTTATGAAAAGGATGATTTAAAAATAATTGAAAATTTAAGTAGATAATTGAATTATCTTAGTTTATGTTATGAAAATAATGACTTACATTTACTTAAAAATTTATATTAGTAATGAAATAAGTAATCTATAAAAGAGTTAATTAAAGGACAAGATTTACATCAATAAAAAAATATACTCATTTTACATTTATTATGACGTAAATTCAAATTAAAATATAAGTTTTATCAAAAATATAAAGTGAGATTTTATTGGTGGATGTGTCGTTTTTTAATTTAATTTTTTTAAAAATATAATCAAACTAAAGAGATAATCTAAATAAAGAAATAATTAAAATAAAGAGATAATTAAAGAAAGAGATAATCAATTATAATTATTTCTGTCGAGTACTCTCTTATTATTGTTGAAAGGTATTTAAAATATTTTATTATTTTATCCCATGCAGGAAGAAAGCAAATCAAGCAACAGAAATATTGACAATTTCACTTTTTTCATAATATTAATAAAGATACTTACATTCTTCAACTTATTTAAATTATAAATATTAAATGAACTGAATATAAACCATAATCTTTGAAGAGATAAATTTTTTATAACTTTTAATAAATTAATCTTCATCATCTCTGAAAATTAATTAAAAGATTTTTATCACATATAGGAAAAATTAATAATTTTCTTATACCTATTCAAAGAATTTAATAAATTTATATCTTGTAATATTATTTTTTATAATGAGAGAATCAGATACTTAATATAAAATATTTTCTTTAATTAACTAAGGTAGTTCTATAGAAATGATAAATTGTTTTATAAAATATTAAGATTGATATTTCTTATGAGTTTTAAAATTATTGTTTTTTAATTACTAATATTTCAATATTAAAAAATATAAGATTTTTTCAAATATGATGATATCTTTTTAATTTATTTTTGATAGTCTTATATTATTAATTAAAAAAATATTATCATAATTGAAAAAATCTTATCATAATGGAAAAATTACATTTATTGATACACATTATAACTAATAAAAAAATCTTATATTTCTTAATATTAAAATATTAGTAATTAAAAAAAACAATAATTTATTGATACACATATATAACTAATAAAAAAAGTAGTAATTAAAAAGGTATTATCATATTTGAAAAATCTCATATCTCTTAATATTAAAATTATTTTGCATAAATAAAATATAAATAAATCTTTTTACCCATAATTAAAAATTATGATAAAATGGCATAAAAACATTCTAAATTTTAAAAACAAGAAAATAGATTTTAAAGTTGAAATATTAGAATCTAATTATTATAAAGATTGGTTAGTGGTAGCTACATCATATAAATTATATTTCTTAGGAAAAAATGAGATTATTTTAAAATTCCCTATTTTAAGTATACAGATAACAAAAGAATTTATAATTTATCATAATAGAGAAGATAATAATATTTATAAAATAATACATCCTTATGATGAAGAAGAATTAATATTTCATTCTCCTTGTTACAAATTTAAATATTTATATAAAAATAATTTATTTATTTTAAGTAATGGAAAAAAAATTTTATTGAAATTTCAAGATGAATATTTTTATTTAAACTTAACAGATACAGATAATAATCCAGAATATAAGATAAATGAATGTAGTCCTTCTGAATTATATGATATAATAGATAATTCATTAGATTTAAAGATTAATAATTTAAGTTTTGATAAAATATTTAATATATCATTATATGATAATTATTTAATTCTTCAATATGAAAATACAATTAATTTTCTTAAAATGAAAAATCAAAAATTTTTATTTGAAAATATTATTCAGTTAAATGAAAATGTGGAGATTATAAAAAATATGAGAATGAATTTATCAGATGAAATTTATTTTGAATTTTTACAGATAAACAATTTAATATTTTATAAAAATAGATATTTGTGTAAATTTAATAAACAAATTTATTCTTATGAGAAAAGAGAAAAATATAAAAGAAATTATTTTAGAATATTTTGGAGAGAACCTGATAATTTAGAAAAAAAAATATTAAGTACTATGAATATAGAAGAATTATTAAGAATAGTCATAAATTGTATTGAAACAAGAACTTACAATTTAAATTTATTAGATATGGATAAATATAAAATTAATTTAATTTTAGAACAAGAATATTTAAAATCTGAAAATATAGAAATTTTTTTATCTAAGATAAGTCAATATAAATTTCTAATGAAAATGGATTTTTATAAAAAGATACAAAAATTATACATGATTGATCCTAAATTGAAATATACAAATATTTTATCAGAACTTTTAAATATAAATTATCAACGTCTATTTTTTTATAACAAGAAGTTAATTAACTTTCCAGGATCAAAAAATCTTGCATATAAGATAATTTGGTTTGAATCAAATCGAAATGAATTATTTAAAAATTTAAGAAAATGTACTTTTAAATCTTTTTATAAAAAATATTTTGGTGATGAAAGAATGGATGAAGTTTACAAATTATTTAACGAACCAGTTCGTATTTTTGAATTAGATGAAAATGATGTTGAGGATAAAAAAGAAAGATATTATGTGATGAGATTAGCAGCTAATATTGGTAAATCTTATTGTTTTTTTAATAATAATTTTAAACAAAAATATAAAAAAGATAACGATACTAACAATTTATATGAAAATTTATTTTTTCCTTTAGTTAAAAATGGTCAAATTACTAAGATTGATTTAAAAAATCGTGGATGGAAAAATTGGCCTGAGTTTAATTACGGATTTTTAAAAATTATTTCTACAAGAAAAGATTATAATATTACAAATATTTTAAAAATGGATAGTTTAGATTATTATTTAATTTCTGGAATTGTATATGGTCTTGCAATTAGAAATAAATTAAGAGGATACGATTTCGAAAATTTAAAAAATTCAGTTAGTGATAAGAAAGAAATTTTATCTGCTACTTTACTTATTTCATATGGTACAAGTAATAAAAATTTAAGAAACAATGATTATGAAGAATATTGTTTTAGACAATTAAATATTGATCAAAGCTTTTGGATAAAACTGGGATCATTAATTGGATTGTCAAATTTATTTATATCAACCAAAAATTTAAAAATGAGAGATATTTTAATTAAAGAAATTAATAAAACTGGAGTATTTCAATCAGATAAATATAATAAGAATAATATGATTGTATATGATAAAAATTATAGAATTATTAATACATTTAATTTAGCAAAAGTATTAAATTACACTAATGAATTTATAAATTTAAATGACAAATTATGTGAATTAATTTTGAATGGAATTTGTATTAAAGATAAAACAAAGTTTAAACAAAAATTTGAAAGATTCAAAGGAAATTCATTAGATGAAATTTTTTATTCTAATATGTTTTTAGAAGAATGTTTATATAATTTAAAAATTGAAAGAAATATTTTATCTTCAAAAATAGATCAGATTAAATTAAATAATAAATCTCAGAGATTTGAAGAAAGATTATCAGAAATAGAAAAACAACTTAAATATTTTACTATATGGGATGTATACAAATATGCAGGTATAATATTTTATTATGGAGTAAATAAGAAAATTGATATCACTGATAGACATATTTATATTTTAAATTTAATCAAAGATGAAATTCTAAAAAATGAAGGATATCGTATTTTATTTGATTATCTTCTAATAACACTTTGTATATTCACTAATTCAGATTGTAATCTTGATCTTCTTAAAATAATTAGACAGCAAATTAAAAAGACAGAATGTTCAAAGGGTAAAGATGATAAAAAAAATTATTCTTTAACAACTTCAGGTATTAAATCTGAGATTATTAATGATCTTACATTTGGAGATATTGAAAAATATAAATTATGTCTTGGTATTATTTCCTTAGGATTATCTAAGTATAAATTAGATGAATCTAAGAATATTAAGCTTGCTTTAATAAGCACTTTTTATGTAAATTGGCCTAATGCACCGTACGAACAAGATTTTTTCAATATCTTTAGATTTGAATTATTTACTGTTTTAAAGAAGAAAGAAGATATCAAATTTAAAAAATATTTTCTTAGTAGATATTTTAAAAATGAATTCACTAAATTGAATGATAAAGATAAGAAATACGTCATCGATATTTTAAGTGATTATTATGAAAATTATCATAAAGAGAAGGATCATATTATAAATATAGAATATTTGAAAGATATTGTAATACGATCTAGTTAAAATAAAACTAATATTAAAAAAAACTCAAATAGTTTCTTGTTCTATTTCCATTCCACATTCTTTACATTTCTTAATATTTGATAATCCTACAAATTCATGTACATGTTTCTTTTTTTCTACTTTATCCACAAAAGTCTTTCTTTTTAAATCTCTAATCTTATTTTTCAATTTTTTTACTTTCCTTTTTTTTATTGCATCAATTCTATTATTTTTAATTTCTTCTATAACATTTTCATTTCCATATTTATTCATGCTAATTTTTTTAATTTCATCTTCTAAATACAAACACATATCATGCCAATTTCCTTTATGAGGATTCGGTCTAGAAATAAATTTAAGATTTTTGAGATCAGATTCTGATAGTAGATAATGTTTAGTAGCTGTAGTTTTTGTAACAAATTTTATATTAGTGTATCTACATTGTGTACAACAAGATAATCCGAATATTTTAAATAATTCAAGATCGAGAAAAGATGATTCACAGTAGATACATTTATTTGATGAATTGAATATAAAATCTTGTTTGTGAGTTATATTTACTTTTTTATGTATAGAGTCTTCAGTAAAAAATCCATTTTCGTTATCCATCAAAAGGGGAGATGAAAATAATAATTTGAAGATAGTTAAATAGTAGGAATAATTAAATATAGTTTAATAGTAAGAATAAAATATAGTTAAATAGTAAGAATAAAATATAGTTAAATATAATTTAAAAATAATTAAATAGTAAGAATAAAAGATAATTAAATAGTAAGAATAAAAGATAATTAAATATTAAATATAAAAGATAGTTAAACCCTAATATAGTTAAATATAATTTAAAGATAATTAAATATAAAGAATAATTTAAATATAAAATTTGATGTTTTTATTGGTTTTGATGATAGAAAATATTTTAATGAACAAATCGAAAATCTTTGCCCTTAAGGATGTTTTTTAGTTTATTCGGGAGATGGTCAGAAACACCATCATGGAGATTAAAGCCTTATAAATATTCAGAAGATAGTGAAAATAATTTCGGGGGTAAAGTTTTTTTACCACAATCTATTCTTGAAGATTTCGTCGTATTACAAATTCAACCACCGTACACATTCAAAATCTCACGTTTGGATAACACAATATTTACTTATTGTGGTGTCTTAGAATTTACAGCACAAGAGGATAAAATAATTGTACCGTCTTGGATGTATAAACAATTAGAAATGGATACAGTAGAAGAAATTAAATTAACTTTTCAATCATTGGAGAGAGGAACACATTTAAAATTACTTCCTCATTCACCTACTTTTCTAGAAATTGATAATCCTAAGCTTGAACTTGAAAATGTCTTAAGATTTTATCCAACATTAAGTTTGAATGATGAAATTGAATGTAATTTTACTGAATTTGGTGTTATCAAATTTACTGTTGTAGAAATTGAACCAAATCAAGATGGTGCAATTTACACTGTCGATACAGATTTATTGGTTGATTTCTGTGAGCCAATAGGATACAAAGAAAAGATTGAAAGTGAGAAGACTGTAAATAAATATGTAGAAACAATAAGAGAAGTAAAAGGAGTAAAAATATTAAATATGACACATCTAGGAATTTCATTCGACTCTTCAGGTAACAATAATATTAATAAATAATTCATATTAAATGTTTAATATATCAAATAAAATATAAGAATAAGAGAAGTAACAAAAAGAGAAAAAATAATTTTGTTTCTTGGATCTCTATTCATAATTTCAATCATACGTTCAAATTTATTCATATTTTCTAACATTAGCCTTCGATTTTTATCAGTTTCGTTATCTATACTTTCAATAAGAAGATCTTGTTGATTAAGTTTATCAGAAAGTTCTATTACAACACTTTTTATTTTTTGAGAAATTTGATCTAATTCTTTTTCGTCTTGTTTCATTTTTGTGTATTGTTTATCAATATTTAATATATTTATATTTATGATACATGAGAATCATAAAAATGAGAAATAATTTTTAATAAAGCAGTTGTTTAAAAAATGAAGTTTAAGTATTTTAAATAATGAAGAAAAAGTATTATAAAAATGAAAAATAGGTATTACAATATGAAAATTTAAAGATAAGCACTACAATATGAAAATTTAAAAGATAAACACTACAATATAAAAATGAAAAATAAGTATTATAAAAATAATGAAAAATAGGCATTATAAATAATGAAAAATAAGTATTAAAATAATGAAGAAAAAGTATTATAAGTAATGAAAAATAAGTATTATAAGTAATGAAGAAAAAGTATTATAAATAATGAAAATTAAGTATTAATAAAATTAAGAAATTTTTCAAATATTTATTATATATTAATAAAGGTCTTCATCAAGTGAATCATTCTCATCATCACATTCGTAAATCCTAAATCCATAAATTCTAGGAACATATTCTTGTAATTTCTTCTTTTTAAATTTATATGGATAGGTTAATAAAAGAAAATGTGGAAAATATTTTCCCCAGGCACATCCATCTAATCCTTTGATAGGACCTTTTGGTAAATATATACATACACAATTATAACAATAAACTTTTGTAGAAGATACACGAGGTTCATTACTCAATCCTATAGGCATAAGAGGAGTAGAACATCCTACTCTACTACATGACCCATATTCTTTATTAAGTACTCTCTCCATAATATCTTCAAGTCCAGTGATAGTATAAATAAATCTCTGATGAATCAAATAATATAAAGTAGATTCTTCTAAAAAATCAGAACTTTTTGTTGCATCCAAGATTGCATTATAAGATTCTTCAAGATTGGGAATCTTTTTGTTTAGTCCTACAAGATTAAAGGGATCATTCATATAAGAATCAGGAACTCGTGCTAGAAATGCATGCTCTTTCTTTGAAAAAAATCTTCCAGTCCAATAATCAGTGTCCATTAAATCTGAACAATTTTCATCCAATTTAACTGTTTTTTGTTTCATAAATTATTTTGAAGGCATAAAAAAAGAGAAATTTAATGTGAACATCAAAAAGATTTTCTATTTAAAAAAAAATAGTATTTTAATTTCTTTTTTGATTATAAAACATTATTCATTTCTTTGTAAATATTTTTTTATTTCTTTATCCATATGACAGAAATTATTGATGAATTAGAAACTCAGTTTTTTTTCCAAGAATACATTTTGAATGATAAAATTGAAGGATATATCTTTAATTTTAGACATGTAACCAGAGAAGATGAATCATCATTTGGTAAAATTTATTTTGTTACTAAAGATTTAAAAAATTATTTTATAAAAATTCCTTACTTTTATGCTCTAACTATTGAATGTACAAATATTGGAGATGTAGAAGAATATATAAAAAATCAATATTCTGATGGATTTTATAGTAGTAAAATTGTAGAAAAATATGATTGTAGAGAATTTAATCATTTGAATAAACCAAAGAAGCAGTTCTTACAAATATTTATGAAATATCAAAATGTCTTTAATAAATTAATTAAAGATTTAAAAAGAATTGTTTGTAGAAATAGAAATGATAGAAATATTGATAGTGTTTATAAAGATATGACTGATAAAATTGAATATGATCAAATTGATATAAAAAGTCAAATTTTAGATATACATGAATATGATATTCCTTATGAAATATCTTTAGCAAATAATTATAATATTAGATCTGGAAGTTGGTATAATTTTTCTTTTAATGGTGAAGAATATTTAATTGAAAAATCTGATTTGATAGGAATGCCTGAATTTCGAGTATTAGCTTTTGATATAGAAACAATGAAAAAACCTTTAAAATTTCCAGATTCAAATTTTGATCAAGTAATGATGATATCAATAAAAACTGAATCATCCAATATTTTAATAACAAATAGAAAAGTAGTTTCTGATGATATAAATACTTTTGAATATTCACCTAAGGAAGATATGCAATCAATATTTACAATATTTAACATGAAAAATGAAGAAGAATTATTACTTAAATTTGTTGAAATTATACAAAAGCATAAACCAAATATTGTCACTACATATAATGGAAATTTTTTTGATTTTCCTTATATAGAAGCAAGAATGAATATTTACAACCTTAATATGAGTGAATTAATTGGATTTAGTTTAGAAAAAGATTATTATTCATGTCCTTTTATACTTCATCTTGATTGTTATAAATGGGTTGTAAGAGATTCTTATTTACCTATGGGAAGTCAAGGATTAAAAGCAGTCACAAAAGCTAAATTAGGATATTTTCCTGATGAAATAGATGCAGAAGAAATGGTTGAAACTGCTAATAAAAATCCACTTAAAATGGCAGCTTATTCAGTTTCAGATGCAGTAGCCACATATTTTTTGTTTGTAAAATATGTTCAGCCTCATGTATTTTCTTTAAGTTCAATTTTACCTTATCCACCTGTAAAAATACTTTGTAAAGGTTCAGGATCTCTTTGTGAAGCACTTCTTATTATTGAAGCTTATAATTATTCATTATTGATACCAAAAGAAAAAAGAAAAGATTTTCTTGAAATATACAATGGTCGAGTTATTGATAGTATGACATATGTAGGTGGATATGTTGAATCTATAAAGAGTGGAATTTTTAGATCTGATTTTAATCATATTTTTAATATTAAAAATGAAGGGATTTTTGATATTATAAACACCATAGATGATATCTTATTAAATTTTCAAGATGAAGAAGATTATTATGAAATCAAAGAGAATATCAAAAAATCTTTATTAGAATTTAAAGATAAAATATCTTCAACAGGAAATATTTATCATCTTGATGTAAGTGCTATGTACCCAAATATTATTTTAACAAATAGACTTCAACCTACATCAATAGTAAATAATGATATTTGTGTTAGATGTGATTTTTCTAATAAAGAATCTAAATGTAAAAGACAACTTAATTGGGAAGCTAAAATTGATTATTTTGCTCCAACAATTAATGAAATTAAAGAAATAAGACAGAATGTGATTAAAGATCATAATAACAAATACAACAATATTAAGAATAATGTTTTAAATACAAATTATAACAAGAATTTATTTAATATAAAAACTAATTCTGATGATTGTGATATAAAATTTGAAGATCTAAGTCAATCCAAACAAGAAGCTATAGTTAAGAAGAAGATATTAGAATATTCAAGACAAATTTATAAAAAGCAAAAAACAAGTACAATTGAAAAAAGAGATGCTACTGTTTGTCAAAGAGAAATTCCTTTTTATGTAGATTCTGTTAGGAAATTTCGAGATCAAAGATATATTTATAAGAAAAAATTAAAAGATTCAACAATTCTTTACGATACCTGTAAAGATCCCGAAAAGAAAAAAGCTTATAAAAAAGAAATGGTTGTTTATTCATCACTTCAAATAGCTCACAAATGTATTTTAAATTCATTTTATGGATATGTAATGAGAAAAGGAGCAAGATGGCATTCTACAGAAATGGCTGCAATAGTTTGTAATGTAGGTGCAAAAATTATTAAGAATTGTAAATCTGTTATAGAATCTTTTGCTATGCCTTTAGAATTAGATACAGATGGTATTTGGGCATTGGTACCTTCTTCATTCCCAATAGAGATAAATTTTAAATCAGGAAAAAAGATTAATTTTTTAAGTTCATACATAAATTATAAAGTATGTCAAGAATTTACAAATAATCAATATCAAGAAAAGATAAATAATGAATATGTAATTATACCGAATAATAGTATAGAGTTTGAATTAGATGGTCCATATAAAGGAATGGTTATTCCATCAGCTCTTGAAGAAGGTAAGCAATTAAAAAAAAGATATATATATTGTATTAAATTGGGATAATTCTATAGCAGAATATAAAGGATTCGAATTAAAGAGACGAGGTGAACTTGAAATTATAAAAAGATTACAAGAAGAATTATTTGAATGTTTTGGTGATGGTATCAATTTAAATGAATGTTATGATAATCTTAGTAAAATATGTAAATATTGGTTAGATTTAATAAATAATAAAGGAAAATCTTTAGATGAAGATGACATATTTGATCTTTTTAGTGAATTTAAAAGTATGTCTAAAGATATTACAGAATATGATACAAAAGCTTCTAGTATATTATCTACTGCTAGAAAGATGGCTGAACTTTTAGGAGAAGATATTTTATCTGAAAAATTGAAGGTTGAATTTATCGTATCTTTGTATCCAAAAGATGAACCAGTTTCTAATAGAACGATTCCAACAATTATTTTTAAATCTTCTGAACGAGAATATTTTATTAAGAAATGGTGTAAGCTTAATAAAATGATGGATATTAGAGATTTAATAGATTGGAATTATTATTTGAAGCGTGTTGAAGATATTGTTGTAAAAATTATTTGTTTACCAGCTATGAATCAAAATATTAAGAATCCTATTCCAAGTATAAAAGCTCCAAATTGGACTTCCAAATTTACAACGAATTACAATTTATTAGATTTTATTAAAAGAACAAAAGTAGAAGTTGAAAAAATTCCTAAAATAGAAAAAATTGAAGTAGAATCTTTTAAAGATAAAATATGGACTTATTATAATAAAAAGAAAGATCAAAATGGAATATTAAGTTGTAAAATAGAAAATAGTAATTTATTATTGAATATGTATAATCATAAAAAAATGATTGTTCCTTTAACAAAAACTTTTTATATTATAGCAGATACAAAATATTTTATTAAGCATAAAATTTCAAAGATAAAGAAAATTTTACCATCTGGAGATATTCCTAATAATTTAGGTAAATTAATTTTACCTTATTCTGAATATCCATCAATTTTAGATAATTCGTTAGTATCAAATATTTATCATAAAAATGTACCAATTTTATTTGAAAATCAATTTGGAAATCTTCCCATATCAAAATATCCAAATTTTATAATTTTATCAACTTTTAATTATAGTAAATCTATAATTTATGTATTTACAAAAAAAGAAGAAATTTATTATATTTCAGATATTAATCATTCAAAAATATTGAAGTATAAAATCAAAGATTTTTTATTAGAAAAAGTAGAAAATATTGTAATTTTAAATAAGTTTGATAAAAATTTAGAAATTTTGAAGAATTTATGTTCAGATTATGAAATTATTATAGAAGAAATTCAGGTTAAAAAGAAATTAAGCACATTTAATGAATTATTAGAAATTAATAAAAATTTACACAAAGATATAAATAAGAAAATACAAGATAAATTTGATTTAAGTGCATATACTGAAATTCCTATTGGAAATATTAATTGTACAAATTTATTAGATTATATTTATTATAAATTAATTAAAAAATCTGAAGGGTTAGTTTTTCCTAGTGAACCTGAATCTATTAGAATATTTAATAATGAAAAATATTATTCAGGATATTATAAAACTTATACAATTCAATTTGAATGTTCAGGATCTTTATTACTTTCTATTTTAGAATATGAATCAATTTTAGATGATCCTATTGGATTTACAGAAGTCAACAGATTAGATTTTAAAATACTTCATCAGATGATAAAAAATATATTTTATGATCATTCTAAAGATATAAGAGGAGCATCACTTTTACTTAATAAAATAGAAAAATGGATAAGAATTAATTCTAAATTTATATGTACTGAACTTAAAGATTTAATTAATTTATTACATCAAAGATTTTTATTTAGAATAATAGCAGAACTTCGTAAATTAGAAATTAATATTGTTTATATAAGTAGTAATATATTTTGTATAGATTCTAATAAATCTACTATAGAAGGTTCTAATGAAATATTTGAATATTTATGTCGTAAAATATCAGAAATAGATGGATATTCATTTTTAGTATGTAAAAAATTACGAGTATTTGAGAAATTACTTTTAATAGATCCTTGTACATATTTTTATAAGAAAGATTCTGATTATTTCTGTGTAAGTGATATAAAATTACCTATAGAATATATTAAAAGATATTTTAGTGAGTATAAATTAGATAATGAGATTAATAAATTTGATAAGGAGGTTTATAATTTAAAGAATAATTTAGATAAGGATAATAAAATTGATAAAGAGATTAATCTTTTGGATAAATGCAATCAAAATAATCTATTAGAAAAAGACAATTTTAATTTAGATAAAGATTATAATCTATTAAAAAAAGACAATTATAATTTAGATAAGGAGATTAATATTTTGGAAAAAGATCATAATTTAATAGATGATAATTTATTAGATGGTAAATATATTTATGATTTAATCACTAAAGTTGATAAGGAAGTATCAAAATTAATAATTAATACCCTTGAAATTAGAAATAATATACCTGATACTGTAATATCAAATTGTAAAAAGTTATTAAATATAGATGAATATACTAAAATAGAAAAAGAACCTGAAATTTTAATAATTTGTAAATGTGGATTGGAAAATATTATGCGATCTCGATGTATAAAATGTTTATATAAATATAGTAGAGAGGAAGTAAATGAAGTAGTCAAGAAATATTTCAATATATTTTTAAATCTTGAACTTAGTGATGAAACATATTGTGATAAGTGTAAGGTAATGAACGAGAAGAAATTATCAATAAATTGTAGATGTGGAGGAATTTATAAGAAGAAGTCTTATAAAAAAAATATTATAAATTTATTAAAGAAGTGTAGGAGTGAAGGAATGAAAGAAGAATATGAAAAAATATTAGAATTTTATAAATTAAATTAATTTTTAAAGATTTATTAAAGAAGTGTAGGAGTGAAGGAATGAAAGAAGAATATGAAAAAATATTAGAATTTTATAAATTAAATTAATTTTTAAAGATCTATTATGACTGAATATTAAGTGGTTTGTTTTTCTTAATAAATCTAGAAATTTTAATATTAAAGTAACAATCAAACAAATCTCTTCGTTTTCGTTTCAGACTTTTCTATTTTCATTCTAAATCTACCACAGTAAAAAAAAATCTTTTTGTTTTTTAAATTATTTTACTCATTCCTTCCTTTGTATTGAAAAAAAGTTGTATATCATTTTTAAACAGTAAATATTCTTCCTTCTGTGTTAATTAATACTCTTAGCTCTTTATTAATAAGACCATATACAACTTAAAATGTAGTTATGATATTCAATTTCTTTACCTAAAAATATCTTTTTATAACTTTATCACAGTGTCTATCTTTTCTAATATAAATTTTATTTTATTTAAGTAAATAATATTGAGATACTGAATCATAATCTTTTCTAATATAAACCTACTTAATTTTTTTATTTTATTTAAGTAAATAATAATGAGATACTGAATCATAATCTTTTAAAATATAAATTTTATTTTATATTCGTTAACAATCGCTTATTGGACTCTTCTGACATTCCTCATCTGATTTTTAAAGATGATAAATATTTATATATTCTGAATTAATGAACATCTTTTTCTTGTCCCTTAGCTGAAAAATATTTCTTTAAAAATTTATCATTCCTATCTAAATATATTTTTTAAAAGATTTCTCTGGTTATGTTTTTATTCTCTCATCATACTTTTTGTGCTTGTTTTTTTCATAAATTTTCCATATAAAATTTATATCTTCTCTCAATATTTCTTTGTATGCTTATCTTGATGAATTCTTCTTTAAGACTTGTTATAACTTCAGAATATAAATGAAGATATCTTGTAAAGAAATTTAATTACTTAATATATTTTAAATAAAAATTTAATTAAACTATAAAATAAAATAACATTTATTAAAATTTGACTAAGGTATTTTCATATCAAAAAGTCTTATATAATATTCAAAGTACCATTCAAGCCTTTCTAGTGTATAAAAAACTTTATAATTATATAAGAAATTATTGTATTTTACTAAAAAAAATAATAATTTAATCAATAGATATATTTTTATATTAGCATAAGAGAAAAGATACCTTATTTAACTTTTAAATAATTAGTCTTGTTACAATTAGAATATATAAGTCCTTCTTTATAATAAAATTGATATTTATAAGTCTTTCTATTTTTTAAAAAAATATCTTAAAATTTTTATCGTTTCATTCTTTTACAAATTAATTCAAATTATAAAATCTTTGTGAAATTTAAATTATATCTTTATAAAATTTAAATAAAATAATCTTTGTAAAATTTAAATTTATAAATCTTTGTAAAATTAATTTAAATATGACAATATTCTGAATAGAAATTTAAAAGATCTTAAATACATAAAAATATAAATTAATTTTTATTTCCTAATTCATAAGAATTATTTCTTCTTCTTTTTTGATACCTCTTATAATAAATATACATCGATAAACATGCTACACCAACTCCAGCAAAAAAATAAATAAAATTAGTTAAAGAAAAAACATCAGCAGCAGCATTTGTAACAATAATTTCTGAATTAGGACTTTGTTTAGTAGAATTAAAAGATGAATCGTAAATCGAAGTATTTGTTATTCCATGAGCCTTAACATTATCATAAAAACTTTTAATTTCTTTCATAAAAACATCTCCTCCTTCTAAAATTTTATCGTATGTACAATTCTGTAAGTTTTTGATGTATTGTAAAATATTTTCCTTATTTTCAGATACCTCACATGTAAGAGTAGTTGTATTAAGAGAACTCTCAGTTGTACTAGATAATACAGTCAGTATAAAAGTAGATAACATCAACATGGGGTATGAGAATAAATTATTATATATATTAAATTAAATTAAAATTTTTATTATATCTTTATATAAATTTTTTATATATATTTTTTATATATTTTTTTATATCTTTATATAAATTGAATATATTTTTATATATATTTTTATATATATTTTTTTATATATATTTTTATGTATATTTAATATATTTTTATATATATCTTTATATATTTTTTATATTGAATATATTTCTGAACTTCAATTAAATTATAAGTAGATTGAACATATTTCTAAACTTTAAATAAATTTTTAAAATAAAAAATTTTATGTTAATTAATTTTTTGATGCTTTAATACTAAAATTAAAATAATTTCTATAAGTCATCTATTATAATTTAATTATCTAAGATTGATAAATACTTAAAATAACTGTGTAGAAGATAAATCAGAAGGATTTACAAGACCTAAAATAATATCAGACTCATAAAGAATTATTTGTTAGGAGAAAATTAATCTAATAAAATATAACAAAAATAAATTTTGATTGAATATTTTAAATTTATATAATATTTTTAATTTATTAAAATTTTTTATTCAATAAAATATGTTTATTAATTTAAAATATTTTTTATTTGATATTTATATCTTATTTAAGATCAAGATAAATTAAAAAAAATCTATCAATAGGATGAAGAGAAAGAAAAATATTTTATTAATTTAAGAGATACTTAAAAGATCATCCTAATAAAATATTTATTTAAGCTTATATATTTGTATTATCATTCTACTGGATATTTCTATTATAAATAAGACTTTTAGATGAAGCAGATTTAATAATAAAATTTTAAAAGAATATTTAAATAATTATCTATCATAAATAGAAGATTATATAAATTATATCAAATAAACATATATAAAAATATTAAACTTCATATTAAATTATCTTAAATAAACATATATAAAAATTATCTTAAATAAGTAGATTATAAAAATATTAAACTTTATGATAAATTGATGATCTCTAAATTAAATTTTATCATAAAAATTGCATAAGTTAAGAAATATTTAGTAAGTTGTGAAATACACATTAAAATTTTATGTATAGAAAAAATTAATTGAGGAATATATGCTAGTAAGATATTGAAAATTTATTCTCATTCAAATACTTTCTTATTTTATTATAATAAAGAATATTGAATTTATTTTTGATTATTAAATAAATAATAAATTTATACATTTTTATATAATTTGTTTGTTTTTATAAATTTATTTAAAAATCTTGCATAAACTCAAAAAAAAGGAAATCTTCAAAAAAAAGATTTATTTTTACTTTTGACATTTTAGCCCTTTTCTTATACAAAATGAACGAGAATAATGAAATAAAGAATAGAGTAGACTTTATGGAACTATTTTCTAACAGATATCTATCATCACGTACATTTATTACAGATATACCAGAGTTTGGTCCATTATGTATATCTTTGATTCTTAAGGAAGAATTTATATTTGCTTATTGTAGATCTATTTTAGGTAGGAAGGAGTTTAAATATTTAAGAGATAAATTTGATGATAAATGGGAATATAAAGTTCTTCTTATAACTGTAGATAAATATTTTAGATCACAGGTACATAATTGGGAAACACAGATTAAAACACAATACACTTTTTTTGATAACTTCGTTTCATTCTTAGGGAAATCATTAATAAGTTCAATTAGTAGTGATAAAATAGTTCAACCTCTTAATGAATTAATAGAAGCACAAATTCTTTCTAATATAAATTATTTTAAATTAGAAAATATAAAAAACAGATTTACAGAAATTAATTTTTTCTATGCAGAAGAAATTGAGAATTTTATTTTAAGAGATTATTTAGATGTAAAAATTATAGAAGATAATTTAGAAATTATAACACATTTTAAAGATATTATTGTTACAGAAGATGATATTAATAATTTAATTATTAATTATAAATATGTAGAAAATGGATTATTAACAATTATTAATGAATTTATTTCTACAGAATTAAGTGTTTTAATAATTATGAATGATCTTTATTATGATGGAGTATTAAGAAATAGAGAAAAACTTGAATCTTTTAAATATAATGAATATTTTAAAGATTTTGAGAATATTTATAATTTATCTAAGAAATTTGTTAAAGATTTAGTTAATGAATTTAATATATTTGAATATCAAAATGTAAATAATACACTTGAAGATATTTTTAAAAATGATTCAAATATACAGAAAAAAGAAAATAAAATTAAATTTTTAGATGAAAAAGAAGAACATAAAATTAAATTTGTAGATGATAAAGAAGAAAATAAAATTAAATTTGATGAGAAAGAAGAAAATAAAATTAAATTTGATGATAAAGAAGAAAATAAAATTAAATTTGATGAGAAAGAAGAAAATAAAATTAAATTTGATGATAAAGAAGAAAATAAAATTAAATTTGATGATAAAGAAGAAAATAAAATTAAATTTATAGATGAAAATAAAATTAAATTTATAGATGAAAATAAAATTAAATTTGATGATAAAGAAGAACATAAAATTAAATTTGATGATAAAGAAAAAATAGACTGGACAAATAAGTTGTATGAAATAATTAACAAAAATATTGAATATTTTAATAGTTATAATAGATTTGTAAATACTTATGAAGGAATACTTAAAAATTTTCATCTTAAAGATATTAGTAAAGATAAATTAACAGATACTTTTAATATAATTTTACAAAGACTTACTAAATTTTCTCCATTAATAACTAGAATATTAACATTTACAGATCAATCATGTCGTGGATATTTAAATCTTAAAATATTTTTAATAAAAATTAAGAAATTTGCTATCTGGTTAGATCATCAACAAGATATTCAATATAAAAAAGAGAAAACATGGGAATTATGTATAAAATATAATCTTGATGATGTTAAGGGAATTTTTATAGATGAAATAAGTTTTCAAGGTTATCGATTAATACTTTTAGCTGATTATTTATTAATAATAGATTCTAAAGGTTATTATATAGGATTTCTTAATATTAGAAATATTGATATTCATGAAAGAGGAGAAAATTCTTTTTATTTAATTACAAATAAGAAGCTTAATATGAATTATTATTTCGAATTTGAATTACAAAATTATAAAATGTATATTTTAAATATAAAATGTCTTAGTAAAGGTATTAGAGATAGATTTATTTTTAATGTAAGAAGTACAAGAAAGAAATATTCTATTTCTAAGGAAGAAGTTAAATGTATTATTAAAGATGATAATGTATTTATTATACCAGATATATCTATTAAAGATGAAGAATGGATTTTAATTAAATATAGATTTATAATGAATGAGATAGTTAAAGTTAATGAGGGGAATGAATTTATAGATTTGAGTGATGTAGATATATCAGATTATTATTCAGAGATTAATAATAGTCATTAAAGAGGATGGGAATAAATTTGATATTACAATAAAGAAAATCTAATAAGAATAAATAAAAATATATACATAAAATTAAATATGCTATTACAATAAAGAAACCCTAATAAGAATATATACATAAAAATTGCAATAAAGAAAACCTAATAAGAATATCAAGAAAATCCTATAAAAATATATAAATAAATTTGAATATGCTATTACAATAAGAAAACCTAATAAAATTGAATAAAAATATTATTAAAATAAATTTTTAATCCCATAAATGACAGAAAAAAAATTAGAGAATTTCCATATCAGCTGTATAAAACAATATTTAAAAATCTTAGACACATTCAATATTTTATTCTATGGATTTGGTAATAAAAAGAATATTTTAGAAAAGATGTTTCCTAAATCTCAAATTTTTGATATGCACTATTACAATTTAAATGACGTAATATTCTTTCTAAATGAGAAGTACAATTTAAAATGTAAAAAGATCAAAGATTTTGATGAGTACCTCAAAGAAAGAGAAATATTAATTTTTCTTGATTTCAATTTTAAATATTCAAATATGTTTTCTAGCATAAAATGTTTTAAAATGATATTTACTTTAGAAAGAATGAATATTGAAATTACTGAACAAGACATGATTGATTTAAATATTATAATGAGAGATTTAACTACATATGAAGATTATGAAGTTGATGTATTAGATAAAGAAGAAGATAAGTCAGTAGGGTATATTAATGTAATAAGAAATGTTAGTAAGAATAGTAGATTAGTATTTTGTAATCTTCTTTATTATAATCAATCAATAGTAGATGTTAATTCTTTATTTGATAGTATTAAATTAAAATTAATGATTGTTAAGAAGAATAAAATGTTTGAATTATTACAAGAATTCGTTGATCATAAAATGATTAAAATGAAGGATCTTCAGAATATTGAAATATTATTAGATAAGAAGTATTTTAAGATATTAATTGAAGAATGTATAAAGTCATAGATTTTATGAAAAATGTATAATTTATTTATAACTTCTTATATAGGTGTTATATATTATAAATTAGATATATTCATTAATAAGTTATATATTCATTTAATATATGACTTTATACATAAATTATATCTTCTTATATAATATTATATTTATACATAAGTTATAACTTCTCATATAGCAATAGAAATTAAATAAGCTATATCTTCTTATATATTATTATCTTTATACATAAATTATAACTTATTATATGGTAATAAAAATTAAATAAAAATATCCCTCAATAAAAAATTAATGAGACTTTTTTTGTAATTTGTTTTATGACTACCTTTGTAAAAACTCAGTAGCTTCGAAACAATTTAAGGGTTAAAAAAATTATTTTATTTATAAAATATTTTTCTAAAAATATAGAATTTCATAACAGCTGAAAATAAGAATACAATATAAAATATAGGACTCCAACAAGAATGTACATATATTTTATCATATTTATATCCTTTCTTTTTGATATTAAGATTTCTTATTAGATATTTAAATTCTTTCATATTTTTTATATCTTTCATATCTTTATATTTTTTTATAAGTTGATCTTTTATTTTAAATCTTTTATAAATAAAATCTTCACCTTTAAAATCTTCTACATAATCTAAGAATAAAGAAAATCCTATTCTATCATTAAAATCTGTTAAAATACGAGTATAAGTGTAAACATCTTGAGGATATTTAGTATAAGGATTTATTATCATAGTAATATCTATAACACCATCTAGATATTTATTCTTAATATTATTTGTTATATTATTGATATTATTTTTTGTATTATTTTTTATATCATTTGTTATATTGATATTATTTTTTGATATATCATTTTCTCTTATACTTTTATTATCGATATTTTTATCATCTATTTTAACATCTTCAAATCTCCTAACATCTTCAAATCTCCTAACATCTTCAAATCTCCTAACATCTTCAAATCTCTTAACATCTTTTAATCTATTTTCAAATCTATCATCAAATCTTTCAATATTTACATCATCTTTAAGTGTTTCTCTTATTAAATTAAATCCTGTAATCTTCGGTAAAAGTACTTCACTAGGTATAAATTCTTCTTTATCTAATACTACTGGATTATTTTTAATATATTCTTGTGTAACTTTAATACTCTCTGAATCTAAATATGTTCCTTCAGGAAATAAAAGAATATCAAAACAAGGTGTATATTTTAATTTACTTACTCCATCATTAATAATTACTCTATCTTTTTCTATACGTCTATTTAAAAAAATAAACTCAAAATATTTCATACCATACCCAAGTAAGGGAATATTCTTAAGACTTTCTTTTAAAACTATACATACATAATCATATCTACCAAGTTTATATAAAACAGTAAGGATCATAAGCCAATCAAATTCAGTTAAATGATTCGATATAATAATATTCTTTGTATTTTCTAATATTCTTGGATCATAATAAACAAACAAAGGCTTAGGAAAATAAATAGATAAAGCTGACATGGTAAGATGAAGCCAAAGTCTTTTTATATATTTATGAAACTTCTTTGTAAAACCATTAGATAGAAGACATAGTATAAAAATTAACAGAATACATTCAAAATAAAATATCATGATCATTCCAAATATTAGAAAATTTCCATATTTTTTTATGTTTCTTAATATCATGGAGAAAAAAAATAAAAAAAATATTTATATTAAAAAAAAAGGAACAAATTAAAAATATTAAATAAATTTTTAATAGGTGAGACCATATTGGAATAAATTTTATAGGTGAGACAATATTGGAATAAATTTTATAGGTGAGACATCATATAAAGTGGTGATAGGTAAATAGATAATGATAGGTAAAATGAATAAATCAATATATGAGTTAATTATCATATTAGATAAAATATAAATTAGATTAAATAAGTTAATTATCATACTATATAAAATATTAAATTAGATTAAATAAGTTAATTATCATATCATATAAGAAATTATATTAAAAAAATCATATTAAAAACTTTTACAATAAATTAAATTCATACAATCATTTATTTATGTAAAATAAATCAACTTAGATTTCTTTCTTGATAAAACTTCTAATATTCCATCCATAAAATCATTTTGTGAAATTTGTTCCCTATCTTTTCTTAAAGCTGCCATACCTGCTTCTACACAAACAGCTTTACATTGAGCTCCATTAAATCCTTCAGTACTCCTTGATAATTCATCAAAATTTACATTATTTTCAATATTCATTTTTCTAGAATGAATTTGTAAAATTCTCTTTCTTCCTTCTGAATTAGGTAAGGGAAATTCAATCTTTCTGTCTAATCTTCCACTTCTTAAAAGTGCTGGATCTAAAATATCTACTCGATTAGTAGCTGCAATAATCTTAACATTCTCATTAGAAGTAAATCCATCTAATTGATTTAATAATTCAAGCATAGTTCTTTGTACTTCTCTATCTCCTGTCTTATCAGATGCAACTCTTTTAGTACCAATAGCATCTATCTCATCTATAAAAATAATAGTAGGTGCTTTTTCTTTAGCAAGAGCAAAAGCATCTCTTACAAGTCTAGCTCCATCTCCAATATACATTTGTACAAGTTGAGGACCTGCTAATTTTAAAAAAGTAGCATTAGTTTTAGAAGCACAAGCTCTAGCCATTAAAGTTTTACCTGTACCAGGTGGTCCATACATTAATACTCCTTTAGGAGGTTTAATTTTTAATCTAGCAAATCTTTCTGGATGTGTTAAAGGTAAAACAATAGCTTCATTTAATTCTTCAATTTGTCTTTCTAATCCACCAATATCTTCATAAGACTCTTCTGGTTTTGTATCTAACTCCATAGCTTTAACTTTAGTATCATAATTAGGAGGTAATTTCTCAAAAATAATATTAGTTTCTTTATGTAAAGCTACAAGATCTCCAGGTCTTAATTCATTCTCATTTATTAATCCTAACATAGGAAGATATGAAGTGATACGTGTTGATGTATTTACAACTCCATTTCCTTTATCAAATACTTCTACTACATTTCCTACAAGATAAGGAAGTTGTTTATTTATACGAATCTTTTCCATATTATCAGCTACCTGAGATGATTTAGTAGAAGTATCATGTTTTATATTATTAATCCTACTTTGTAGTATTCTTGTTTCTGAGTTTATTAGTTTTGTACGTTCTAATATTTCTTCAATAGATCTTTTTTCAATATCTGTATCATATTTTTTTAATTCTTCATAATTCATGCAGGGTATTTTTTTAAATATTTTTGTTTAGAAAAAAAAAAGAAAATAATTTACATATTTGTAAAGTAATTATTTATATTGTAATAATTTTAATATTTTAATATTTGTATTGTAATATTCAATAAAGTTGATCTTATTGAATAATTATTATCAAAATAAATATCTTATATAAAATAAAGTTGACCTTATTAAATAATTATTATTAAAATAAATATCTTAAATAAAAGAAGGTTGATCTTATATAAAAGAAGGTTGATCTTATGTAAAATAAAGTTGACCTTATTAAATTATTATTATCAAAATATTATTATTAAATAAAGTTAATCTTATTGAATAATTAAAAATATGATAAATCACCCCCAAATAGCATGAAAGAAGGTATTGAAAATTTTATTGATGTATCAGAGAAAATAGATAAACTTATAAAAAAAATATATAAAAATGTAGAACTTACACAAATGGAAGCTACAGAAGAATTTAAACCATTTAATGAACCAAAGAAAAATCTTGATGATTTATCAAAATTTTATAATATTTTTATAAATTCAGATAATGAATTTTCAAAAATAAGTGATTATTTAAAAAATATTAAATTAGAATCTATTGATCAAATATTTGATAAAAATGTTATTTCTAATTGTCTACGATTATATAAAATTAAAGAAGATTTAGAAGATTATGAAAAAGTAAGAATAGTAAAAAATCTTATAAATGATATAATTAATTTATTAGATATTTATATAAAATCTATAGAAAATATTTATTTTGATAATTTATTAATAGATAATTGTGATATAAAAAAAATTAATGAATTATCTAATTTTTTATTATTATATACTGATTCAAAATCTTTCTTAAGTAGATACTCTAATGAAATATATAATAAAAAATCATTTGATGATATAAAAACGAATAAATCACTTCTAATAGATAGAACAAGAAATTTAGATAAATTTTATTATGACTTAACTAAATTTAATATTTTAGTATTAGGTGATAAAATAGGTACTAATATAAATATAGGATTAGTAAAGATATTAATAATTAATCTTAATAAAATAATATCAGATAATTTATTAATAATAGAAAAAGAAGAGAAACTTGAAAATATTCCTTTTTTAATAAATCTTAATACAAATTTAAGACATGGAGATGAAATAATAATAAGAGAAATTGAATCTCTTTTTATTTTTAAAGATGAGATTAACAAATTAATTTGTAATATTTTCTTAGCTTTTATAGATAATATTGATAGAATGGATATTCCTAATAAATATTGTGACATAGAATTAATAGTTCTAAATTTGAAAAGAGCTTTAGATTCTATGAATAATAATAAAATAGTCTCTAAAGTTTTTATAAAAAACTATGGTCCATTTTTTAAGGTAGATAATCTTGAAGAAGCTTGTATAAATTTTAGTAATATATTAATTAATAAGATAGTATCAATAAGTAAATCATTACCAGTACTTAAAAAAAATATATATTTAATTAATAATTTTTATACATTACAGAATTACATAGATAAATTTGAAAATAAAAATGTAAAAACTTGTATTGATGAGAATGTATCGAGTATTATCAATATATTTAAAAATGAATTAGATAAACGTAGTGGAGATAAATTTTCTAGTTTTATTGAATCAAATGTAAATTCTTTAAGGAGTTATTATTTACCAGATGAAGTGAGAATACACATTGTTTCTGTTATTAAGAAAATTATTTGGGAAGAAATATCTAAAAAAGGGTATACTGGGAATGAAAATAATTTAAATTCTCTTATTAATGAAATGTTTGTAGGTAAATAAAAAATATATTTTAGTGTGATATAAAAGTCTAATAAATATTATCTTTTATATGAAATATCAATGATTATGTCATTCATCTTTCGTAATATTCTTCAGAAAAAAAGAATTGTTTTTAAATTAAGTGAGAAGTTTTTAAATATATAAGAAGTTTTAAAATAAATGTCTTAAATTTGAGTGAGAAGTTTTTAAATAGATGTCTTAAATTTGAGTGAGAGGTTTTTAAAATAAATGTTTCATTTTTTTAAATTAAATGAAAATTCTTGCATATATAATAAAAATAATTTTAAAAATCTAATTATATTTATAGATACAAACTGGGAAGGAAAACAATCTCTCGTTTTAAAAGAGATGATGCTTCTTCAAACTTTTTTTCTAATTCTTTATCTCCAATAATTATACTAGCATTTATCATTTCTCTACAACATTCATCTAATCTAAGAATAAGTCTAACAAAAGCACCTTCTGATACTTCATATTTCAAAACAATATTTTGTAACGTTTCTTTATTGCACCAGTCAAGTACTGCTTGACTTAATGCAAAGTTTAATGGTTTAAATGGAGGTATAAAAAAATTATCAATATCTTTAGATAAAATCTTATAATGAATTAACATTCTATTTACTCCTTCATAAAGATCTTCAGAATATGAAACTTCCTCTTTTTCTTCTTCACAAATCATAGATGAAAAAAGTGAAACAATTACGTCAGGTTTGAAATTTTTAAATTCGTTATCGAATATCATTTCTGTAGATAAAACTTCATTTACTGTACGAATTTCAGCTGCAACTCTTCCCTTCAATGTAACATTATTGTCATAAAAATTATTCTTAATTAAAAACTTAATTCTGTTATTATATTCTTCTATCATATCCAAATTATTAATACTATATTTCAATTTTATTCTACTAATTTCATCTTGAATTAATAAATATCTCGACATTTCTTTGTAATGATTTACGAAATCTGGACATGTTATACATTTTAAAGAAGAAAGTTTACTAAAATTTTCATTTATCTTTCTTTCTAAAAGATAATCTTCATTTTTTAAATTATAATTAAAGAAAGGTTTACCATCTTTTAAGATACAAAATATATCACTAATTTTGATTCGAACTAAATCAGATTTTAAATAAATCGTGTGAGGATACAATAATCTCTTATTAATCAGTAAATCTTTAGATTTATTAATATTTAAATTGGAAAACATTTTTTCAAAATCTCCTTTTCCATTGCTTTTTACTAGAAAAGTTTCATCAGAATTAATTTTCTGAATTTGTACTACTTCATTACTAAATAATAATACTACGTCATTTTCTTTAGGAAATTTATATTTTTCTATAATATAAGAATTGTTTTCTCCAATTATTTGTATCATATTAATATATATTGATAATTCCTCACAATCTATCATTTTAACAGATTCTAATTCAATAAGTTTATGCATATCTTTATTTTCAGATTTCTGTTTAAAATGTTCTTTGTAGCTTTTTTTCATTAAATCTTCTACCTTAACATTCGATCTTAAAGCTATTAAAATTAATCCAAAACTCAATCTAAATTGACTATTTAAAGAAAGTGGTCTTCCTTCTATAACTTGTTTAATAGAAAAAAGAGAAGGAACTTTCTCATCAGCTATAAGAACAGTCCCTACTTTATCCATACCTCTTCTACCAGCTCTTCCACTCATTTGAGTATATTCACCAGTAGTAAGATTTCTAAAAGTTTCACCATCTATTTTACTTAGTGATAAAAATGCAACACATTTTGCTGGCATATTTACACCCATAGCAAAAGTCTCTGTGGCTATCAAAATTTTAATTAAATTTAAAGAAAATAAAATCTCAACACATTCCTTAACAAAAGGTAATAAAGCACCATGATGAACCATTATACCTGAACTTGCATGTTTTTTTAATTTAACAACTTGTGGAAGAGATCTATCATCTTCTGGCAATTGATCTATAGCTTTTCTTAAAAATTCATTAATATCTTTTTTTTCTTGTATGGTTGTTAAATCAAGAGAACTCAAATCTTCAATTATACTTTCACATTTACGTTTCGAGAAACAAAAAAAAATTACAGGAAAAAGTTTTTTTCTAATAACGAAATTAGCTAAATCTAAAATTCTAAATCTTCCTGTTGGTGTATTTTTTTTAGAGTACGGTGTTATATTTCCTTTTATATTTGATAATATTTTTTGACCTGGTTTTATTTGAGTTTTTGGTTCATTTACAAGATAAACTTCTCTATCTGAATAAATAAGATGTTCAAGAGGAACAGGTCTTTTATCAGTATTAATAATATAAATACATCTATTATTTGTTCTTCCTACCCAATCACTAAATTCTTTTGAATTAGGGATAGTTGCACTAAGTAATATTATTGTGATATGCTTAGGTAACATAATTATGCATTCTTCCCAAACTACTCCTCTTTCTTGATCATTTATATAATGTACTTCATCAAATACGATATATTTTGTATTGTGAAGTATATCATTATTTTTATAAATGAGGTTTCTCAAAATTTCTGTAGTCATGATCAGACATTTAGCTTCAGGATTGACCTGAACATCTCCAGTGATGATACCAACATCTGAAAATTTTTGTTTAAAATCATAGAATTTCTGATTACTCAGTGCTTTAATTGGACTTGTGTAAATTGTTCTTAAATCATTTTTTTCAGATAAACTTATTGCATATTCAGCTACTAATGTTTTTCCTGCACTAGTATGTGCAGCTACAAAAATAGATTCTTGTCTGCTTAAGAAATAGAAAGATTGTTTTTGAAATATATCAGGTTTAAAAGTTATATTAAGTATGGATTCGTCTACATATTTGTTGTAATCGGAAGGTATCCAATTGCTATCAACACAGACTGAATGAGATAATTCTTTGTATGGTTTTTTCTCTTCATACATTAGGGTTTTATAAAAACATAATTTATGCAGAAAAAAATATTTATCAGAATATAAAAAGAATAAAATAAAATCATTTATTTCCTATTAATAAAGATAATTTCTATCTTGAGAATGAAAATCTTAGCTAATCAGTATATTAAAATATTGAAATAAAATACAATAAGATATTTAAGATAACATATTTCTAAAAAAGAGTTAATCAGTTAAAATTTGATTTTAATTTTATGTGTGAATAAATTATTAAATAATTCAAATAGATTTAAAGTAAATATTTTATACAAAGGTTTATTACGTAAAATTACATTCTTGTTCTTAGATGGATAATCTATAACTAGTAGATTAATAAGACATTAAAATTTAACAAGAACATCTTCAAATGATTTAAATATAAATTATTGCTGTAAAAAAGGCTTTTTAACAAAATTCAAATAAAAAATTATTTTTTCGTATAAATAAAAAAATTTTAAACCCCATAAAAAAGAATGCTTAACACTATTTTTATAAATATGTTGTCAAAAATTCTTTGACATTTTATTTTAATTTTTTAAAAAGAAATAATCATTAAAATTTATATAATTTGCATTAAGTTAAATATTGTTTATTATTATGCAATACAAAAGCTGTCAAATAACTGAATATAATTTTTGGTAAGTCAATGATAAAGTAATATTTGTATATTAAATATTGATATTATGTAGTACACATATTAAAAAATATTTCTCTACTTAAAATCCTTTTCATAATATTCGTTTAAAAGTTTCGCTTTGATCTCTCCAATTCCTTTAATATTCTTAACATCTGAATTTAAATTATTAAAAAAGTCTTTCAATGTATTATAATTCTTTAAAATACTAGTCGAGTCCGTGGAATTAATTTTAGGAAATGTTTCAAGAAAGGTATTAAAATTATCTTCCTTTCTTCTAATAATATTTATAGACCTATTATGATTTATATCTAACCCTTTCAAATATCTTGCACATTCTTCATTAGTAAATCCTAGTATAATAGTTAGATCACTAATTTTATCATAAAGTTCTAAAAGTGTCGTTGAGTAATTTGTTGTATCAACATAAATTAATAAAATACTTAATTTATACGGTTTAAGTTTGTTAATCATTTTAAAAATATATTCTGGTTTGACACAATGAAATCTTAAAGATAAAAATAGAACAGAAGTCGTATCATTAATTTCATAATCAGTGGTTAATAAATCTTCGTATATAAATGAAGAATATGTTAAATACGAAATTACACTATTTCCCGTCTGTTTCGTATTTATCTTTATCATTACGGGGATTTAAATTTTTAGATAAAAACCCTCAATGGATTACAAATTACCAGGAGAAACGATATGTGAAGCTGATGAATTTATCAAAGGACATGGAACACAAATTAAAAATGATTATCTTGTTTCATCTTATTTTGGAAAACCTAAAACTATCAATAAACTTGTAACTGTTATACCAAAATGCTTCGACAGATATACCGCAGAAATCGGGGATTGTGTTATTGGACGTGTTATAAATATTTATAATAAAAAATGGAAGATAGAAATGAATTGTAAATCTGAAGTCACTTTAAATTTATCATCTATTAATCTACCTGGCGTTACACAACGTAGAAAACTTGAATGTGACGAAATAATGATGAGAGATTTTTTCGATATAGACGATCTGCTCGTAGCAGAAGTACAGAAAATAAATAAAAGTGGGTCCGTTAGTTTACACACTCGTAATGAAAAATATAGAAAATTAGGAAAGGGTGTACTTATAAAAATGCCTGCATCTATTGTTCCCCAAGTAAAAACACGCTTTTTAAAGTTTTCAGATGTTGAAATCATTATTGGATGTAATGGATACATTTGGATTGAGCCTTTAAATGATAAATCCGAAACATCTAAAAGAGTCTTCGCCATATCAAATTACTTAAAAGAAAGTATAGCAAAAATGGAAGTTCCTAATTTTGATAAGATTTTTTAATTATTATGTGCTATCTTCTTCAATTATATTATCGCATTTAACTACTTCAATAAAGTCTTCTCCTTTTTTTCTTTTATTCAATTTGAATTTTATTGCTACGTTTTGACTGCTTAAATTATTTTTATGAAATTTCTCTAAATGCTCTGTCTTAAATCTCAATTTAATCATGTCATCTGTTGGTATATTTATACAAGTTCCATTTTCAGGTTTGTACACTGGAATATCAAATTTTTTTGTTATTGTTTTTTCTAAAATTTTCATTCTTGATTTATCTCCATGGACAAGCATTACATTCTTTGGTTTACACATCTCTATCAAATTCAATATTCCTTGTGCATCAGCATGAGCACTAAATGCCAAATTTTTGACTTCTATATTAATTTCTTTCATTTCGCCCAATATTTCAATTTTTTTATCTCCATTAAGTACTTTATCTCCTACAGTCCCTTTAACACAATATCCTGGTATTATGACTAAATTTTTAGAATCTGTACACCATTCCTTAAAAACTTTTAGGGACATTCCTGAATGTAACATCCCAGGAGAAGCAAATAAAACCATGGGAGTATCTAAATCAAGATAATGTTTCTGAAAAGTAGATATATTTTTAAATTCAAATACGTTATAATCGATAGCATTCTTCTTAATAGTTTCATTTGTGTAGCTGACAAATTGTTTATAAATATTATTTGCTTTCTCTGTAAGCCCTCCTGAAAAATAAATGGGAACGTTTATTTTCATTCTTTCCCAATGTGAATCAAGCAGGAGGCATAATTCCTGCGCCCTACCCAATGCGAATATTGGAATTAAAACTTTTCCTCCTTTTGATACACAATCTAGTACAGCTTTGAAAAAATCACGTTCTTTTGATTTTCTACAGTCTCGTGTAATAGATCCATAAGTTGACTCAGTAATCAATAAATCAGGTCTTAAGCAGGGTATTGATGCAGCACCAAGATGCTTATCAGGTGTCATATTATAATCACCTGTATATACTATACTTTTGCTGCCAACTTTTATATGAAACATTGCAGCTCCTATAACATGTCCTGCGTAGTATGGTGTAATAAAAAAATCATCATCATGTTTAAATGTTTCATTAAAATTTATTGTTACAACTTTTTTCGTACAATTTACAATATCGGGATACGTAAAAAATTTTCCGTCGGTTATTTTAGGAGCTGAAATTTTTCTAAAATCTTCTAATAAAATAGGAATAACGGCTTTTGTTGGTTGTGTCATATAAATAGGTCCATCATATTTACATACCTCTGTAAAATATGGAAGTGCACCCGAATGATCTAAATGAAAATGAGAAATAATTATACAATCAATTAACTTATTAAAATCACCAGTTTTACTTAAAATAGAAAAATCTGGAAATCTTCTTTGGTCATTATATCCCATATGCATACCACAATCAAACATTATAGTTCGACCTTCTACATTTATAACTATACATGATCTGCCGACATCTTGGCCAGCACCTAGTGGAATAATTTTCATTATGGGATAAAAAAAGAAAAAAAATCTAAAGATATGTTTTCGATTGGAAAAACTTTGTAACAATTTGTTTTAAGATAAAACACAAATTTTATAAATATCAAACTAATAATAACAAATATGAACGAAAATTTCAATTGGTTTGAAAATGACATAGATGCAGAGATAGAAGAATTTGAGCAGAAAGAATCAGTTCAATCCACATTCTCAAAAATATTTGACTATTTATGCAGTAAAATTAATACCGTATTTATTCTATTGTTAGTGATAAGATTCGTCTGGTTTTTATTTGGTCTTCCCAGTGGAAATGTCTTTGGAGTCGATATTTTAGTTATTTTGATGAGTTTATTAGTTATTACCGGATCACTTTCAGCTATTGTTGCTATAACTAAAATTCTTACATATGTTTTTTTGAATATAGGTCTTGATTCAAGATTTGAAGCTTTATTAGGTGCATACAGATTATTTGCACTAATTGTTTGGTGTTTAATTAATTTATCATGGTTTAAAGCTATAAAAGATGATATAATTAATCAATATTACATGATTAGAGCTATTTTAAGTTCTATATTAATAACTGTAATAGTTTATAATGCAACTTCAGTTTTAATGATTATCTTTGACAAATATTTCGTAACAAAAACTCTAAACTCAAAATTGAACGATGTCGAGAGAACTGAAAAAATTTTATCATTGATGAAAAATTATAGGTATGAAGTATCTACAGCAAGTACTATGGAAACACCAGAATGTCCCTGTAAAGATATTTTTTGTTTTGATATCCAATCAAGTATGAATAGAGAAGAATTTGAGAGAAGAGGATTATCTGATGTTGATATCAAAAAGTCTTATCTGGATATTCCAGAGCCCCAGCTTCATAGTGTATCAGATGCTAAGACCCTTGCAAAAGATGTTTATTTTAAAGCTAGTGATGGAAAATGTAATCTAAACTTTGACGATTTCAATTCAATATTTACCAATCCACAATCAGCTATAAATGCTTTCTCGTATTTCGATAATGGAATAGATAAATTTATAACAATGAAAACTTTTCACGACACAGTATTGTCATTTTATATGGAACGAGTTAATTTAGAAAAAAGTATAAACCGTGCAGAAGAATTTGTTAGTATAATAGGTACCTTTCTCAACATAATAGTGTTTTGTTTTCTTATTTTAGTATATTTAATAATATTTGGTATTCCAATCAAAGAGTTACTAGCTCTTGCACTGAGCAGTGCCTTAGCTTTAAATTTTATTGCTAGTGGTATGGCAACAGATCTATATTACAACTTCATGATGCTATTAAGTCATCAATTTGATATAGGAGATGAAGTTATTGTGGATAACGTTGAATATAAAGTTCATGGGTTTGGATTAACGAGTACTTCTTTACTTAGTGAGAACGGAGGAAAAGTTAAATTTCTTAATAGCGATTTGTGGAAGAAGACTTTAGTTAATATGACTCGTGCTCCTGAGAAAATACTCGTCTTTAAATTCACTATAAATCCCGATATAACTCACGAACAGTTTTCATGCTTTAAATCTGATATTCACAATTTCCTTTTGACTAAGAAGTTTGATTTTTATAATACATTTTCATTACAATCAGTTTCAGAGGAAAAAACTGGCATTGAAAGATTAGAGTGCTCTTTGATTTTTAAATGTAAAGCTTTTAAAAACAAAACTAGAAAGTTTTATTTGAGGGTAGAAACTACTAATTTCTTGAGAAGAATAATTGATAAATATGAAATAGCATTTAACAAATAAATTATTATTTAAATTTATTTTTAATTAAAAGACTTCATAGAAGTTTTAATTAATTTATATAATAATTTAGTAGTTAGACAAAATAGTTCTTAAATATTTTAATTTTTTATCTCAAAAATATTTATTTTATATTTTGAGAAATGTGTCATTATGATTCATAAGATAATAAACTTGAAAATTTATGTAAAATTTAAAATTTAATAAGCTTATAATTCTATATATTTTATGTAGACCAAGTTAATTGAACTTTTATAATCAGTTGGTATATTTTTTTTTATATCATATTAAGAAAAATAAACTGTTTGATGATTATTTTTTTCTTATCATGTGAATACAGCAAAGTATACCAAAAGTGTAAAAATATGCTTGTATTTTGTAACTTCAAGTTCTGAAAATATAGTTAATGCACTTTCATTAATCTTTCTTTTAGATTTGTGCTTAATGACGTTCATTTATTGATTCTCTTGTGATATTTTTATAATTTTTAAGAACCATTGATATTTTATTATAATAATTTGGCAAATTAAATAATATACAAATGTTTTATTGGTAATTTAAATTTCAAATTACATCATAAATAAAATTAATTAATTTCTCAATAAGTTTTCAAAAAACAAAATGTTATTAATTAAAAAAAAGTTATAAATGTTTTGATTTATCATAGATGCATGAACCAAAATAAATTTGTATATTCTTAATTTCAAATCAATCAAAATTTTATATTATTTATATATTAACTTCCTAAATAAATCATTGTATTTTTTAGATTACTAAGAAATTTGCAACTTATTAACTTCAAATCAATCAAAATTTTCTATTATTTATATATTAACTTCCTAAAAAAATCATTGTGTTTTTTTAGATTACTGAGAAATTTGCGACTTATTAATTTTAAATCAATCAAAATTTTAAATTATTTATATTTTAATTAAAAATATATTAAACTTTAACAAACCTATTGATATTTTGTAAAATAACACATATGAAATTCAAATGTTGATTAAGATTTCTGAAGTAAAATAATCTTAATAAGCTAGAAAAAAACTAATAATATCTTTAGAATGTGAATATTCCTTTTAATAGTATGTTCTTAGAAGATATAAGTTCTATTTTCTTTGCAAATATTTCAGATTAAATATTTATTTAGTTAGCTATTTTGAAACGTCCGTAGTTATAAAAAAAGTAAGAAGGAATTTTTCCATCTTACAAATATGATAAATATTTAAATTAAAATAAATCTCTTGGACCAAATTTATATAATAGGATTTATCAAGTATTGTAACAATCATAATTCTGAACTAATTATCAGATTTGAAGATAAGAAAGAAACAACTTAATTTACCTGATTTTTATGATTAGTTTAATGTTTTAAGAACTGGTTAATGTTTTGGATCAGGATGTTTTACCAGAAAAGAGTAAAGTTACTTTTGACATCAGATTTGTTATGAGTTCATAGTCTTATAAAATATTTGTTAAACTAAATTTTTTTAGTATCATGTAAAGAATTATCATAATTAATTTTTAATGAAATGGTCAATTTTTTTATTTTATTAAAATTTTTTAAAAAGCTTAAATAATTCAACTGCAATTATTTTTATTATTAAGTCATATAGAAGATTATTTTGTAAATCAATAACTATAATAATTTCCTATGTTCAAGAAATAAAATTTTAATTCGTTATTTTAATTTAAGAAAGATTCGAGATAATTTAAAATTATTATAAAGCTATTCAAAAAAAATATTAACTTTAGATTAAAATAAATATACTGTATGACTTATTTTTGTTTAATGTAAATAAATAAAACAAATATTGTGATCCAAAAGATAAAACTTAGAATCTTAAAAATGACTGTAAAGAGAGTAAATCTAAATTTAAAATTTTTTTCTATGATATGAAAGTCAGAAACAAGATAGAAGAAAAAATTGTAAAATTATATATTTTTTTAATTAAAGTTTAGTATAATAAATAGAGCTATTTTTGAATTCGAAATAAAAATAATTTTAATGGAAACTTATCTTTAACATAATTATTTATATTTTACTTTAAAATTATTCTCTCTCTTTTTATTTAAGAAATAAAAAAGAATTATAAGAGAAAATTTTGTAGTAAATCTTTTAATATAACAAAAAATTTTTTAATAATTACAAGTCTCCTTAAATATTTAACAAAAAGATTTATTAAAAATCATCTTATTCAACAATTTTAACTAAAAAATCTTAGTGAAATCAATTTAACTTTTTTGTTAAAAATCATCTTATTCAACAATTTTTTGCTGTAAAATCAGTATAACTTTTTTATTAATAATATATTTTTTACAATTGTTAATTATAAGTTTTTTCGTAAAAATAAATTAAACTCCATAAAGATTTTTTTGACGTCAATTTAACTCTGTAATAAAATAATATTTAATGAAATTTTTAATTAAGATCCTTTTTTATCAAACTATTTAAGAAATTTACAAAGTTATCCCTTAACATGAATGTAATTTATTTTTTAATAGGCTTAATATATTCGACAAGAGATTTAAACAAAGCCAATATACAAGAATTGAATACTGATCTTATTGATAATTTGGATTTTATGATGAAAAAATCTCTAAATTTGGTTGATAATATTTTAGAAGCTCCGAATTTTAGGTCTCTTAAATCATCTGAAAATTCAACAAATAAAGAATTATATCAAAAATTAATACTTCATATGAAAAATATGAAAGGATTTATTGAATTATGGAATACTGATAGTTTAATTAAATCTAAAGAATTTAATAAAGAAACTAATACTAGGACAATAAATAAATCTATAACACATGATATTTTATTATTAAAAGATATAAAATCTAGATTTGAACTTGAAAATAGATTTAAGGTAGATGAATCTAATGAAGAATGGCTTAATGAATATATTATAGATATAAAGAAACATTGTTTATTGACTATAAATGAAATGGAAAAGGTTATTAATGATTTGATGGTATTTCTACGCCATTTTTCTAATGATTTAGATAATTCTGCTACAAAATAAAAATAGCAAATTAAATAAATTTATTTTAAAAGTTTGTTTGTTTAACAACAAATTAATAAATTAACATGATTATATCGTTTTTAATAAATTTGATAAAAAAATCAATATTGAAAAATTTAATCCATAAAATATTCTTAAGATAATATTTTTCAATAAAGTAATTTATTTTATATTGCATTATTGTATATTCATTTAAACAAATTAGTTATCGAAATTAGATTTAAAAATATTAATCATTGATTCAGGTTCATTTTCAATAAAAGTTCTAAAAAAAGCCATATCTCTTATAAATTAGAAAATTATCAGATTACATATTATAAAGTATTTTACTATTCTCTATCTCAGTATATCATTATAAATAATTTATCTTATTATTATAGATTAAATTTATAAAAAAAGTTATAATAGTCTAAACATTATATAAATATTTATCTTTAAATTATCAATTTGGTTTTGTTATGTAGATTTAAGAAAGCTTTATCTTGTTAAGTTATAATTGATTAAAAATTTTTTGTTCCAAAATAAAAATATAGATAATATATAAATCATTTGTCTCTTAAATTAATTAAAACTCTACCATAAATCATAATTATTTAAATATAACTGCATAATCGTATTTTTAAACTTGAAATAGATGAGGAGGTAGTAAATATAAAAAACTTATATTTGTTTAAAAATGTGAAATATAACAATAATTCTAATTCTAAGCAATAAAATAATAATGTATAACTTTGAAATGTCAATCAACTTTTTCAATACATAGTTTTATTCTTGTAAAATATATTATTTACATTAATTCATCAAGTTTAATTGATAAATAATTTATTACGTATTAGTCTTTATCTCTGATACATAGCTTTAAATAAAATAATTCAGTTTGTTATAGCATAGAATAAAATAACGACAATGTACAACGTTAAACATAAAATGGCGTTAGATATAACTCCTCAAATTCAGGCTCATATTCAATAAATTACTTCAAAAAAGACTCTCAAGAGTATTTCGCTGAAATATAGAAGCGAGGAGAACTTGTAGTTGAAGAAACATAGATGAGAAATAAAAGGTAGAAAATATCCAGAACTCTCATTTATTTTATAGACAATAGCTAAAAAAGTACAATAAACTCAAATAAATTTTTAGTTAAGCATTAGTATTAAATTACATAAGGTTTTAAACTATATGCTATCAAAAATTGATCCTATGGATAATATAAAATTTAATTAACGAATATATTTATAAAGTACCAAATAAATATAATAATATGATATTAAGAACATAAAAACTCTAATATATATAAATTCTATATTTTTTATTTGGATAAATCATTCCACATTTTCATTAAACTTCTGAAATCAAATGATCTTTCAATTATTTCTACTTCTCTAATTATTTTTTCTTTTGCTTTATTTCTCAGACAGTCTAAATATATTGAAGTTACTGTAATAGGTCTTTCGATTTTGCAATTGTTCATTATATCATGCGATACATCAGGAATATTATTCTTTAAACATTTATTCTTTTCACCTTCGTTGTAATACTTGATCAATGCAGCAATATCATAACAGCGACTACTTTTATCGACTTCAAAAGTAGTTAATGGAACTTCATTTGATTTATCTTTTGATATATCACCTTCATGAGTAGATATGAATAGATTTGTTGACTCATCAGCTTTCACTATACGATTCTCAATTATTTCATCAATATTCTTTGACTCATCAGCTTTCACTATATGATTCTCATTTATTTCTTTAAGACTCTCGGGCTCATCAGCTTTCACTATACGATTCTCAATTATTTCATCAATATTCTTTGACTCATCAGCTTTTACTATACTATTCTCCTTTGCTTCTTTAAGACTCTCGGGCTCATCAGCTTTCACTATATGATTATTGTTCGCTTCTTCAATGCTCCTTGTATATAAAGAATTAAAACTAGAAATGAGATGAGATGTTGACTGAGGATTATAATTCTTCTTCTTCTTACCACCTTTTGATTTCTTAGATGATGATTTTTTTGAACTAGATTTGTTTTTGGATCCTTTATTGCCTGCCATTGTTTATTTACATATATTTTTTTTTATAGAAAAATAAGGTTTGTTAATTTATCATATAAACAATAAAATGATTAATTACTAATAAACTAAATTAAAATTAAATAAATGAATATTAATTTCTCAAGTGATTAAATATAAGGTTTTATTTAACATTTTATTAATTAAGTTTTAATTACATTTGATTAGTTAATCAGATTTATTTAAATAATATTAACAAACTTAATTTTCTTATTTTGTACCTCAGAGCCATAGCTTTAATCTATACTGAGCTGATTCTCGTTGCTTTGAATATTTTGAATTATTAAAAATATTTATTTACAACTTAATTTACTTTTATAAACAAATTAAATCATAAATAAATTTTATTCTTTTATTTCCTGATTATACGTAATTATCAATGAGTTTATTTAATTAATTTTATTGTTATCCTAAAATAAAAAAACATTACTTCACTTGTAATTTTTAACCCCTTTAAATTTATCTAATAATCATTAAATTGATAAATAAAGATAGCTAATCTTATAAAATTGATGAACTTATAACGGTTTATTATATCATCAGTGACATATTTTTATTAATAAAATTCAAATGCTTACTTTTAATATATCTTATATATAAAAGACAAATATCCTAAATAAAATTCACTATTAGATAATAATATTAAATAGAACATTAATTTAAAGATATTAAAATTGAAAATACTGGTATTTAACTACAATAATAGAAATTTATATCAAAGTAATTATCTAATACTATTATAAGAAATTTATATCAAAGTAATTATCTAATACTATTATAAGAAATTTATATTTTTTATTCTGTTAATAACTATCTTCTAAAGAACTAAACATTCTTCTTGAAACAAAAGATTTATGTAATATTTCTAAATACAAATATTTAATGTATTGATGATATAACTTCTGATCAAAGAAATCTCTTTAATACATGACTTTAAGTAGAATAATCTCATATAAAAATATTGGACAAGATATCAAAAAAACGATACTAAATACAAGATGAATCTGAGTTTATTCCACGTATACAGGCATATATTCAATAAATTATTGAGAACATTTAGATGGAATACAAATTCAAAGAAAAACTGAATATTCTTTAATATCCACTTTAAACAATACTTATAAATAGTTAAGTAACTCTAAATAATTAGTAGATTTATTAAATTATTTTGTATTGCATATAAACACGTCATTTACATGTGATATATTAATTTTTTAGATTTCTATCTAATCCATATACAGTAATTATTAAATAACTAATTTCAAAGTATTTATCGTTAATATCTTCCTCTTGGAATAAAACATATAGTTTTTTAAATTAAATGTCAATCAACATAACGTCAAATATAGTGAGATTTTTGAAAAAAATTAGAATAAGTGGATTTGTCATCATGATAAATATTAATTAAGTATTGCTGTCATTTCAAAATACTAATGTTTTTATATATGAATCATTTATTATTTCTTTGAAAATATATTTAATTCTTAATAATTTTTTCTAGTTGATGTAAGACCAAAAATTTATAATTAATATATTTTGAATTACACCAAAGTTTAGGTCTTAGAATGAATTTAGTTTGTATAAAGTAATAGATTTTTTATTCATTATATCTTCTAATTTCTGTAAAAAAATATTTTAATTTTAAAAATTTAATTTAATTACTTTTCTATTATCTTTGAAATCAAAGTTGTGATATATTATAATATATCACTACTTTTTTTAAATTTCTAAGTCAAGATCACAAACAAATACATAACTAAATTTAAAAAGGAAGCTGTTTAGAGATATTCAAAAATTTAAAAAATTGAAGAATAGGAAAAAGCTTCGTAGAAATTTAAATAAGAATAAATTAAAAAATAATTGTTAAAAAAAGAATATATATTTTATTTAAGAAGATTATGAGTAACCTATAGAAGAAGAGATTAAATGAGTCATCATATAGAAAGGGTACAGAGAACCACAAGAATGGGTATTGAAATGAAATTAAAAGTTTAGTTGAATATTTTTTGAAGTTTAACAAAGTTCCTTTAATACAGGACAAAATTAAATACAAAACAAAGTGAAAAATATATTTTTAATATTACAATTGTTTATTCAATTGCTTACTCTTAATGGATTATTCTTTTTTATTTATCTTAATTTTAGCAAAAATTTTTAATTTGATTACTATTTAAATAATTTTTTTACTTAGCCCTATATGAGCTGCTTATTATTATTATATCTACTAAGAATATTTGCTACTTTACAATGTTGTAGTTATAAGAATGAAATTAAGAAGTTTACTATTTTTAAAAAAAATTACGAAAAATTGAATATAAGCTTGAGAAATTATTCTACACATGTCAATCTAAAAAAGTTCAATTATTATAAAAATTCAAATATAGAAAAAATATCGAATAAATTTATAGATGTTATTTTTAAAAATATAGAAAAACATAACGAACAATACTTTGTGATTAAAGAAATTGAAGAACATATCTTGCAAAATAATAAAAATAATAGAAAAAAATTAATTATAGATTTGAAAAAATATGCTGATTTTCTGTATAATTTTATCAATATGTTTGATCTTAATAATATACAAGAATATAAAGAATTAGATTTAATAGAAAAAAATAACTTATCATTATTATTTTTAGTTAATGATACTTATAGCAAAGATATTATTCCGATTATTAAGGAAATTTTAAATTATATTACCGATCTAAAAGAAGATATAGAGGATGAGATTAAAAATGAGAGAAGAAAAAGCCCATTTATTTTTTTTATTAGTTAATTTTTTCCATTCATAGAATGAAAATTTTCATTAATGCGAAATAAAGAAATGTTAACTTTTAAATTTTTTTCTATTCATAAAATGAGAATTTTTATTGATGCGAAATAAAGAAATATTAACTTTTAAATTTTTTTCTATTCATAAAATGAGAATTTTTATTAATGCGAAATAAAGAAATGCTAACTTTTAAATTTTTATATTAAAATCCACAAATAATCTTTTTATTATTTAAAAATATCAAAAAGTCTCACAATTGATTTAATTTTTCTTTATACTTTACTTTGTTTCTACATCCATCCAACTTTTTTCCACAGTTTCTTTAACTTTGTTTGCATACTCTTTAAAATCTTTTTCATATAAATTCGCAGCCTCGATATTTGCAGGAGATTTAATATTTGGATCATTTAACAAAGACTGTACTGATATTAATATACCAAGTATATCATAACTAGGTGACCATCTATTTTTAAGCATATCAAGACATAATTCTCCATTTGGATAAATATTTGGATGAAACATTTCAGATAAAAACTTAATTTTAGGAGGATTCTGTGGATAAGTATTATCAAACATCATCAATAAACTAAAAGTTCCATCTTCAAATGGTGTACTTTCTGGTCCAAGAATTACTGCTACCCATAGAAACATATTATTTTCTACAGGACAAGCATAAATAGTCTTATCAGTATTATTTTTGATCGTACTCAGATCTTTCATTAATCTCTTCTGCGCTGAAGAATTCATGGGCTTAAAAAAAATTTATTTTAAATTATATTTGTTTTGAATTATTAAAGTACATTCATCTATCACTTCAATCAATGATTCATTTTCAGAAGCAGCTTGGACTCTATCTTTATCTCTAAGTTGTTTGTTTAAAAATTTATCATTAACATGTGTTCCTTCAACGATATTTACATTGATCAAATAATTTTTAATATATTTCTGTAAGAGAATCTTTATTGAGAGTCCAATAATAGCCGCCATTGAACAATGAGGAATTGTAGGCTCGAATTCTAAACTTATACATTCTATTGGAAGACCAATGTTAAGACATAATCCTTCACCTGTTATCTGATATATTTTAATTAATTCTTTTCTAACGACTTGTAATTCTTCAAGTGAAAAAGAATGTTCGGGATCTTTTATGTCTCGTATTAATTCAAAAACTGTATCGACTGATATTTCAGTCAAAGTAGAATTTTCAAAAACGAGTTCTTTTCTTTCCTCAAACTTTTCAGATTTAATTTTTGGAGATAAATTCATAGGGTAAAAAAGAAAATAAATAAAACTTTTAATAATCTAAAGCTTCGTTCTTTCTCTTCTTTTCACCGCCCATAACAACGTGTTTAGCTCTCTTGCAAACTTTTTGATGAATCTTCTTACATTTTGGGCATTCAAGTTTCAACATAATTTTCTTTGTAAGCTTAGCCTTTCTCTGTAAAATTGGTCTAGTCTGACCAATTGTCTTTTGTTTAAGTCTGTATCTTCTGTTACCTTTAGCATCAGGATTATCTTTTCCTTTCTTGTATAATGTAACTTTGTGAACAGTATGTGCATTACAATGAGCACAGTGAGTTCTTCTTGATTTTGGGAGGTTTACCATTTTGTGGGCTAAAAAAATAAAAAATTTATTTTCTAAAATCAGAAGCTGATTTTTATTTTAAAATATGAGTAGAAAATACGAACAACTGTTTATTTTTAATAAAATTTAATACAACAAAATAATTTTTTTATGTATAAATATTTTTTTTATAGCATAAAATTTGAGGAAAATATTCTAGAAATATAAATGCAAAAGAAAAATCCAGTCTTGGCTGTACCAAAAGCATAAACGTTAATAACTTCATAATTAATTTATTTTTAAATACCATAAATAAAAACGACTTTAAAGGAATGAAAATGAAAAATATATGTTTAGAAATTGACTCTACTGATATCATCCCAAATATATTTTATTTTATATAATTAATTTACAAAATTAACCATAATCAAATAATTTAATTATTGAGATATTCCTGATAATATTCATACATTTTATCTTCGATATATTGTGGTTCAGCTTTGTCAAAATATTTAGGAATAAGTACATCATCTTTTATATATAGAATAGAAGCCCCATTTTCATGAGTATAAACATAATTAGGTGCACTCCATACAGTTAAAACTTTTCCACCAAATTTAGAATCAAAACCAGATTCAACAAGCTGATGGGATCTAACTATACATTGAAGATTATTTTCTTGTAAAAATCTTTTTGTGTCATCTTCACCAAATAAATATCCTGCTCCTCTTGAACTCTCTTCATATTTCATTACATATTCATCTGGATCACTCCAATATATATCATGAAAAACAGGAAGTTCTTCAAATCTATCTTCTAATTTTAAAACTTCAATATTCAGATTTGGAGTAAGACCACCATGTATGCATAAAACTCTATTATCAATTATAGCACAAACAGGTAAAAATGTAAAAAATTCACAAAATCTTAAAAAAGTAGAAATATTATATTTTACTCTACACTCATCCCTAAAAGTATAAGTAATTCCCATTCCTTTTGATTCATGATTCCCTCTTATCAAAAATATTTCATTTCTATATAATATTTTAAGAATTAATACTGAAATAACAATTTCAACAGAATTAAGACCTCTATCAACATAATCACCAAGAAAAAGATATTTATTTTCCATACTTGGCATTCCAAATAGATCTAATATTTTTAAGAAATCATAATATTGACCATGTAAATCTCCTACAACATTTATGGGTGAACTTAAGTACAAAACATTTGGTTCTTCGACTAAAATCGAAGAAGCTTCATCTATAATTTTATTTAATATATTTATATCTGGTAGTTTTCCATTTTTTAAATCTTCAAAAATATTAACGAGATTCATTGGGGATTAATAACTGAAAATTATTATTGTAATATAAATAGTTCATCATTTTAAAAAATAATATAATTAAGAATCAGACAAACAAATTATAAAATAACAAACTAGAATATTTTCAAATATCCCTTATGAGATTTATATCTAAAATTTTAGATTTTTTCAAATGTTGTAATTCTAAATGTGTAATACATGATAATTATGATTATGTTATAAATAATCTTAAGAAATTAGGATATAAAATAGATCCATCACATTCTTTAGTTTATCAAAAAAGACAGATAGTTGAATTTGATGAATTATATTTATTTAAAAAAAGATTAATATTTAAAAAAACAATAGTAATTGAATTGAATCATACTTTAATATATGCTTCATATACTAAAATACCAAATTCTGATCATATATATAATTATTATATAAAAGAAAATCCAATGAAAATTTATGTAAAAGAAAGACCTTTTCTTAAAGAATTTATTGAATTAATTTCTACAAGATATGAAATTATAATTTATACCACAGCTAGTTCTAATTTTGCAGAATTTATAACAAAAAGATTTGATATTTATAATAGAATAAGTTATGTATTGGGAGGAGATTGGTGTGGATATTTTGATAATAGAATTATTAAGAATATAACACTCATTCCTAGAAATTTTAATGATATTTTAGTAATGGATTATAAAATTAGTTATTATTTTTATTCTCCAAAATATAAAATTATAGTCCCTCCTTATTTTGGTGATCCAGATGATAAAATTTTATTAGAAACTATGAATACATTGTATAAAAGAAAAATTATTTACTGACGAATTAAATTATAAATTTGGTAAAAAATATTTTAAAATTTATCTACTGACAAATTAAATTATAAATTTGGTAAAACATACCTATAGAAAATATTTTATTTATTTTCTTGTATGGAAGAGAAATACAAAAATATTATAAAATTTATCTACTGACAAATTAAATTATAATTTTTATTTATAAATCTGGTAAAGAAATATTTTATTTGTTTTCTTGTATAGAAGAGAAATACAAAAATATTATAAAATTTATCTACTGACAAATTAAATTATAATTTGTATTTATAAATCTGGTATGAAACATACCGATACAAAAATATTTTATTTGTTTTCTTGTATGGAAGAGAGATACAAGATATTAATTTTAACTAGCATCATTTTAATGAGCTTTTCTTTTATTTATGATTTACCAGCAGCTTTAAATGGGTCTATAAATTATGGTAATAATTCTAATAAAGCAAATAAGCTTGCTATGTTATATTCAATATATGCTTTACCAAATATTCTTATACCTTTAGCATTTGGATGGTCTTCATCTATTAATTTAAGTATAATTTCTGAAATATTATGTTTTCTAGTTCTTTTAGGTCAAATTATTTATTCATTTGGAGTTTATAAATCTCATTTTAATCTTATGATTATAGGAAGATTTGCTTATGGACTTGGTGGAGAAAGTTTTTCTGTATTATCTAATAGATTATTATCAAAAGAATTTAAAGGAAAAGATTTAGCTTTTACAATGGGACTTTTTTCTAGTATTACAAGATTAGGTGCTATACTTAATTTTACATGTACTCCTATATTAGCAGAAAAAATTCATAATATCTTACCATGTAGTTTAGGAATAATATTAACTTTTTTAAGTGTTATATGTAGCATGCTACTTAATGATTTATTAAGGAATCAAAAATCAGGAAATGTTCTTATGTTAGAAAATAAAATTATAAATAAAAATATAGAGAAATCAGTAAATTTTGAAGATGTTTGTTACAATATGAATCAGAATGGAGAAATAATAAAATCATCTAATATAGATAATAATAAGTCATTATTTAATATAGATTATTCTAATATATTTTATGAAGTAGATTTTAATGAATCACCTTTTACTCCATGGGAATCTGTTAAGAAAGATTATCCATCTGAAGTATCAAGACAATTGAATAATTTTGATCCTAAACAATGTACCATAGAAAATGATATGATATTTTATGAACCAAATCATAAACAAGCAAAATCTTTTCATTCTACATTTGTTTTATTAGCTATAATTTCATTTTGTATTTCTTTAATATGGGCTCCTTTTTATTCACTAGCTCCAATTTTATTTAATGATAGATATAATATTAATTCAATTGAAACAGGAAAATTACTTTCTATTATTGAAATTCTTGGATTATTTCTTACTCCTATTGTAGGAATATTAGCTGATAGATTTGGACAAAAAATATTTTTTATACTTGGTGGATGTACTTTATTAATAACAGCTCATATAGGATTTGCTCTTAAAACAGGAACTCCTTACATTTTAGTAAGTATACTTGGAGTAGCTGGTCCATTTGTTAATTGTTATTGGCCTTGTATACCAAATTTAGTATCAGAAAATAATTTAACTAATGGATTTGCAATAATTTTTTGTGTACTTAATTTTGCATTTACAATTTCACCAGTTTTACTTGGATATCTCGTATCAAATACTAATAATTTTAAGTATGTAGAAATATTTATAATAGGAGTGTCTATTTTAGCATCTTTACTTACAGGATTTTTAATATATTTAAATAGGAAATTTAAATTAGGATTAAATAGTAAAGCAGAGGATATTTATTAAATTTTTTATTTTAATTAAAGAGGGGAGTTTTAATTTGTAGAGGAGAGTTATTTTTATTTTAATAAGCAATTATTTTAATTTATAGAAGAGAGTTGTTTATTTTTAAAGTATATTATCTTATATTAAAAAATATATTATCTTATATTAAAAAATATATATTATCTTATATTACAAATATATCATATATTACAAATATATGTTTTATTAAAAATATAATAATTAATAAATATATCTTATATCATATATCATATATTAAAATTACAAATATATTGTCTTATATTAAAATTACAAATATAAATCTTATATTATATAATATAAAATATATTAATTTTTTTTATTAAAAATATTTTTAATAATATTACTTTTATAATGATCTAAATAAAGGATGCATACTATCTTTAGTACGTGCAAGTTTAAGTTTCTGATTCTCTTTCCAGTATAAAATAAGTACAACTATAATATTAGCAATTATTACAGTTATTAATACATAAATAATTCTTTGTGCATATTTTACTATCTTGAAGAAAGCTTCTATTTTATATTTTCCATCTTTATCTATAAAAATTATTAGATCAAAATTCTGAATTATATTTCTTTGAATTACATATAAAATTTTATAATTTGGATCAATAGAAGGAATCCCTATTTTTAAACAATCTATCATATAAGTAGAATCACCAAGACCGATAGTTGTAGTTTGTGATACAAGATTTAAAAATGGACCTGATCCAAAATTATTTGTTATTCCTAAATTAATTCCATGATTAGAAATTAATAAATAAGATGTACCAGGTAAACACATTCCATAAGATACTTGTGTTTCATCTAATAAAGTTGTAGTTAAACTAAGTTTCATATTATAATCATTCATTATATTATAATAACTTTCTAATACTAATTTTGTATCTCTAATTCTATTAATTATAATATTTTCTTTACCTCTATTATCATAATCTATAGTAGAAAAAGATATTACATTTTCTATATTAAGAATATCTTTAGCTTCATCAAAATTTATAAATTTATCTGTATTTGAATCAAATTTAAGAGGAAGAATTATTAATTTATTATCAGGTTTACGTACTGTAATAAATAATTCTAAAAATCCATCTAAATCTATATCTGTAGAAAAAATACCACCAGGAATATTTCCTTCTTTATTTTTTAAATCTATTTTTAAAAGAGGTTCATAATCTTCTTTAAAATTTTTAAAGGGAATCTTTTTAAAATATTCAGGTGTATTTAAAAAAATATCTGAATCTGGATTTTTTATATCTGCTGATAAATAATTTTTCTTATAATAATCTGGTTCATATCTTTTTATATTATTAAGATATAAATTTAAATAAAATGAATCATCTTTTTCTTTAGAAATAAATACCATTGAATTAGATCCATTATTATTAAAATCTCCAAATAAAATTGGTCCTATTTCATCTGAAGTAATTTCTATATAAAAATCTTCATAATATTCTGTAGGTCCCATTTTATACATCTTTAAATATCTTTTACCACTAATTTTAACTATTAAAATTAATTCTGATTTTAAATCTCCATCTAAATCTACAAATGAATAAGGATGATCACTATCTAAATTTTCATTTGTTTCTAATTTTATCAATTTATTCTTTGTCATTATCTTATTAGTCACATTATATTTGAAAATTGAAATATCTTTACCTGAACTGTAAATTAAAGCAGGTGAAAGAGTTTTATAATCAGTAATAGACATTGGTATAGTATCAGATAATCCTAAATCACTTATATCAGCTTTTAATTCATTTTTATTAAAATTGAATTTCATAAACTTCATTTCATATTTATTAGATTTTTTAAATGTAATTACTAAACTTGTCTTGCCATTCTTCTCAAAATTCCCTGGTGTCACTGAAAATATTTTATTATCAAACTTGTGTTCATAAACTTGTTCATACGATTCTGTTTCAAAATTGTAAGATTGAATTACAAGAATATGCTGGTCTTCTTTAGTTCCTACTATATCATATTGTCTTTTGTTGTAAATATCTGCATAAGCTAATAATATAAAATTACGGATTAATTCTGTACAGTCCATTTATGGGATGATAAACAAAAATAAAAAATAAATTTCTCCTTAAATTATTAAAAAAAATGGACCAATAAAAAATGAAGGGGTTAAATTAAAATTATGCATAAAAAGTATATTAAAACCTTAAGAAATGAGTTTTATAATAAATTATATTTAAAGTTGATATTCAATTATTTGTTAATTCTTAATAAAAGTAAATAATCTTTTTAGATTGGTAAATATTTTGTTTGAATAAAATTAATAAAAGTGATGTGTATTAATTATATATAATGTTATAATGGAATGTATTTATTAAATGGTGTATATTAAAATAATATATATTTTAATTATATCTTTAATTAGTATACTCTTTAATAAGTATTTTAATAATATAATTTATTTATTTAATATATCTTTAAATTGTATACCTTTAACAATAACATAATTTTAATAATATAATTTATTTATTTAATATCATCTCCTAATTATATCTTTTAATATCATCTCCTAATTTTATTAATTAATCCTTTAAATTCCAGAAATTTACAGATTCTTCATAAAATTTAAGTTTTTCTTCAAATTTTAAGAAAAGAGCTTGTGCACATTTATAATATTGAGTATCCCTCCCATTAAACTTAAAACAATTATTTAACATAAGATGAACATCAGAAATAAAAATATCTAAACTTGTATAAATCTTCTTATTAAATTTATCTTTTATCCTAGACAAATCCATTGGAGATTTTATAATTTCATAATATTCAGGTACATCTTTAACACTGACTGGTTCAAGAAAAGGCCAGGAATTTGGATCATTTTTTAAAATATTCATCATAAGTTGAATAAACCCATCAAGACAATTTTTTCTATCTCTTCTATCTTGTTTGATTATCATATCAGAAGATATACCTGGTATAGATCTTATATCAAGTAAAGTTCTAGTATCTTCAATCTTGTATATATTAAAAAACTGTGTATTCTCTTTAAGATAATTAATAAAAGATATTCTTTTATCATTTAGAAGATCATATTTAAAAAGATAATTAATTTCCCAAAATATATTACATTCCATAATTGTACCCCCTTCGTAATCTTTAATATACCCAATCCACATATCAAAAGTTAATTTCTGTCTAAATCCTTGTTTTTTAAAATATCCTACAGCGAAATTATCAGCATACGTTATAAAATAAATATTACCTACATTTTCTTTATACACAGATTTATAAAATTCAAGATTCTCAATATTCTGGTTAACGAATCCGTTATCGTATCTTAAATTATTAATTTTGTATTCGTATATTTCTTTTTTAGTATGTTCTTTAAGTATATCCATCATAAAACTTCCTATCCCTTTTACTTGGTAATTATGATCAACTGCACAGAACACTATTTCGAAAAAATATCTATCATAAAATGGTCTATAACATATTCCACCAATTATGTTATCAAAATTATTTACTAAGACTAGATTTATATGTTTGTGATCAAATATCTGTCTAAGAATATATTCCCTTGGCATTTTAGATAACTGCTTTTGGAAAAGAGCTTTCAATTTTAATAGAATGGTCTTATCAGTTGATTTATCTGAATTTGATACAAATATTAATTTTATGTTTCCGTTTTTAAAGTTTTCATGTAGAAGAAGTTCTTTTTTACGTTTATTACTTTGGTCAGATTGTTCTTCAAAAAATTCCATTAAGGATACGAAAAAAAGAAATTTAAAAACCCTTCTAACTTTATAAATGAAGTATATGTTTAACCTATTGATATGTTTATTTTATTGATAAAAATGTAAATTAAAGATATTAAATTATGTTGAAATATTTATTTATGTATACCTTTTATTAAAGATTTAAATTTATGTATATCTTTTATTAAGAATTTATTTATGTATACCTTTTATTAAGAATTTATTTATGTATACCTTTTGTTAAGAATTTAAATTTATGTATACCTTTTATTAAAGATTTAAATTAATGTATTATGTAATCTACACAATAAAAAATTATGACTGATCTCATAAAAATTTAATAATATATAAGAGTGGTATTATTTTATAAAAAAATATCTAAAATACTCTAAATGGTTTATATTGTGATTTTAATAAACAAAAGATTCTTAAATTAATATTAAACTGCTGTGGAGAATGGTTTTAAACTTAATGATATAAAATTATAAGTAGCCATTTTTACTATAAAAAGGTAAAAATCATGGCTAATGAATTAAAAAACAATTTAAAGTATCAAACTAAATAAATTTATTAATATGATGATAATTAAGTAAATATAGAAGTGTACATTTATTATTAGATAATTTGAAAACATTAAAAGTTGAGAAAAAACAAAAGATTATACTTTATTTGATAACGTGTAATATTTAAGTCCACTTTAACAATTAAATTAGTCTAAATAGCTGTATCGAAGCAGAAAACAATCAATAGTTATATTTATGACTCTAAAAAGTCTTATTATAAATATTTTACATTCTTAGGGATCGAAAAGTAGAGAAAATAGACTGAAAAATATAAAGAGGTAAATAAGATATCTTATTACAGAAAATATAAATATGAAATATATTCAGTTATTTTTTAATAAATGACAAATTGTTTTACAATAGATTTTATTTATCTATAAGTATAATTAATTATATAAAAATTAGTACTCAATATTATTTTTTAACAATTGATCCCCAAAATATCTATAGAAGAATAAAGCACTTGATCCACCTACGATGAATCCTCCTAAAATATCCGATATAAAATGTCTGTTATCAAAATATCTTGAAATTCCTACAGCAAGTGGTGCAATTAGAAAAATAAAACTAAGAATCAATCTGAGGATATCATTATTAATAATTCTATTATCAATTTGTCTAATAAATTTTGAATTTAAAAATGAAACTGTATAAACAAATCCACATGATGTGACTGCACTATGCCCCGATGGAAAACTCTTTCTACCATCAGCTACCACCTTCTTATTCCCAGTACATTTGTTCATTACAGGTTTGCATCTATCTAGAAAATCAGGGCGGAATCGTCCAACAATATTTTTAGTATTCTCAACGAACGCAGTTACTGCTAAATGACAAGTAAGAAAACAAACGTAAAATTGTAATTCTTGTTCAAATTCAATATTTGTACATCTAAAACACAAAGCAAAGAAGATCATAGGAATAATTATTGAGATACAAGAAGCTGCTTCCATACTTACACTATTTCTTAATTTGTGCTTCTTTCTTATATTCTCATCATTAAGGTTCAGCTTGGCATTACGTGGTGAGAATAATAAAGATAAAAGGATGAAGAATGAAGACATAAGAGCTATACTAAAAATTATTCTGTCTATTTTCATGTCAGGGTAGATGTTTTGTTTTATATTAATAAATATTTTTTTGTATGTAAAAAAATTTGAAATTTTTGATTAAAAAACTTATTTAAATTTACATCTAAATTCTATTTCTAATTAAATTTGTCAATCATAAATTTGTGATTCAGATTTTCTTAATTCAAATTTCAAAATAAACAAAATTTATGTTTCAATGAGTCAATAAAGTTTTTTTTTATTTTTGTTTTATGATAAATTTATATTTAAAATGAAATTATTTTTTTTAATTTATTTAGGATTAAAATATTTTTTTAATGTATTTTAGAATGAAATTATTTTTTTTAATTTATTTAAAATAAATGATAATTTAAATAATGTCTAATTCAAATAGAATAAAAAAATATCAAAATTAATATGTTACAAGTCTAAATAAAAATATTAATAAATAAGATGAAATAATACCTACATTACAAGGAATTCAAGTAATTCTTAACATGAATATTACAATCTAAAAAATATTTTGTATAAATAAATGTTTGTGAAGAATAATTCTATTTGTGTTGAATCATAAAGTAGAAGGAATATTTTTTTTTCTTATTCACTCTATGGATACTTTTTTAAAATAATTTTTTAATTATTGCCCCATTTAATTTATTTATATTTTGCATACAAAATTTTTAATTTATATATTTATTTGCTAATGACACCCTAAAAGTAAATCCTCATAAGAATTAAATGTACCTTAAAAATATAAGGGGTAAAATAAAAAGTTTGTTTATGAAGTAAGTTTTTCTATTAACCCCAAATGGAAAACAAAGAAAATTTTTCAACAAATCTACCAGAAATGACAGGAACAACTATAATGGCTGTAAAATACAAGGATGGAGTAATAGTAGGAGCTGATTGTAGAACATCCATGGGAACTTATGTATCAAGTAGGTTTACTGACAAATTAACCAAAATTGCTGATAATATATACTGCTGTAGATCAGGAAGTGCAGCAGATACCCAAGCTATAGCTGTATATATTCAAGAACTTGTACAAAGGTACTCGTTTATAGACAAAGAAGTACCTTCTGTAAAGAAAGCAGCTATGGCAGCTAAAGAAATAATTTCAAAATATGATTCGTTGTTGGCTGGATTGATCATAGCTGGATACGATGATGGCCCAAAAATATTTAATATATCTTTGGGTGGAACTATTAATGAAGCTGATTGGCAAATAGGTGGATCCGGATCAGCTTATATATATGGATTCTGTGATATGAACTTTAAATCTAATATGACTTTAGAAGAAGCTATAAAATTTGTTCAACAATCTATAACCTGCGCTATAAGACGAGATAATGCTTCAGGTGGATGTATAAGAATGGCTACTATAAGTAAAGATGGTGTGCAAAGATACATTTGTTTAGGAGATAAAATTTTAAAAGATTGAAAATAAAAATTTAATTCACATTTTTACCCCATTTATGTTTGATATAGAACTTTTGTTAAACAAATTGAATATCGAGGAAGATAAAAAAGAACAAATAATGAAAAAAGATCAACTAAAAAAGAATTTAGAAGAAATATTTAGTCAATACGATACTAATAACAAATTATTATATACATTGGCATGTACTGCACCAAAAAAAATAAATTTAATGTTAATAGCAAAACTTATCAATGAGAAATTTATTAAAAACGAAAGTACCTTAAGAGCAATTTATAAATTTATAGGTAAAAATGAAAAAATATCTTATGAAGATACTATAAAATATATATCAGATAATTCCAAGAATGAGGATGAAGTATTAGAAATTATTAAGAAGGTGTGTTCTATGGGAATAACAAGAAAAGATGCTCTAATTAAATTAAAAAATGAATTGCCATTTGAAGATTCGAAGTTCGTTATGGATGAGGTTAATAAATACGATTTCAGTGATAAAAAGATAGAGAAAAAATATAAAGATTGGCTTGAAGAAGGTGAAATTACTAAATTACATAAGCCTGGCGAGAATCCACAAATAAATGATGAAATACGTAAAGAACATTTAAAACGAACTGGTGGTAAAGTTGTAACAAGATTTCCGCCAGAACCTAATGGTATTTTACATATTGGACATGCTAAAGCTATCAATCTTGATTTTGGGTATGCAAATAAATACAACGGAATTTGTTATTTAAGATTTGACGATACAAATCCAAGAAATGAAGAAGATTTTTATTTCGAATCTATTATTGAAGATGTTAAATGGCTAGGATTTACTCCATATAAAATTACTGCATCGAGTAATTATTTTGGTAAGATGATCGAGTTCGCTAAAAAATTAATTAAAAAGAATAAGGCTTATATATGCGAACTATCAAACGATGAAGTAAAAAGAAGAAGAAGAGTTTTATCAGAATCTTTTGAAAAAGAAGAAAATAAGGATCTTGAAGAATTAGGAAATATTTTGAGTCCTTATAGAAATAGATCTATTGAAGATAATTTACGTATTCTTAATGAAATGATTGATAAAAAACATAAAGAAGGAAAATATACTTTGCGATTTAAAATGAATTTGAGTTCTAAGAATCCATTAATGTTTGATTTAGTAGGTATGCGTATTGTAGACAGTGATCATGTAAAAACGTTAGATAAATATAATTTATATCCTTCATATGAATTTGCGCTATGTGTTTCTGATTCGCTAGAAGATGTAACACATTCATTTTGTACTAGAGAATTCTTTACAAGACAGGAAAGCTATATTTGGCTACTTGACGAACTTGAGATTTATAAACCAGTTCAATGGGAATTTAGTCGTCTGAATATCAGTAACACAGTACTTAGTAAAAGAAAACTTGTTCCTTTGGAAAAATATGGAATAAAACTAGATGATCCTAGACTTTATACTATAAAAGGAATGCGTAGACGAGGAATTCCAGCGCAGGCTATTAATAATTTTGTGAAGAGTCTTGGAATAACTTATTCAGAGACTATTATTGATAACAGAATGTTTGAAAGTTTTATTCGTGACGAGCTTAATAGAACAGCAAAGAGAATTATGTGCGTCGTAGATCCTTTAAAAGTTTACATACGAAATTCTGAGCCCAAAAAAATAATACCATTTGGTGAAGATAGCACTCAAGAAATAATATTCACTCCTTATATTTATATAGAAAAGTCCGACTTTTCAAATGAAGCTGAAAAAGATTTTCTTAGGTTTACTCCCGAACAGCCTGTTGGTCTTTATCTGTATGGTACTATAAAATTTATTAGTTTTGAGAATGATATGATTATAGCTGAGACTACTGATGAAATACCAAAGAAATACATTCACTGGGTAAGTTGTGAAAGTAATAGGGTTCAATTAAGAATATATGATCAGTTATTTAAATCATACAATCCAGAGGAAGGAAATTATTTAGAAAATATTAATTATGACAGCAAAGAAATAAAGTATGGATATTGTGATGCAAGAATAAATGGATGCAAAGTTGAAGACAAATTACAATTCCAGAGAGTTGGATATTTCTGTGTGGATCCTGATAGTACAAAAGATAATTTTGTTCTTAACAAAACGATCAGTTTGAAATAAACATATTTTTAAAAATTTATTTAATTTAAATTGATATATTTGACAGGTGACGATATTTATACAAAAAAATATGAAGCCTCAATAAAAATGATATTTTTCAATAACATATCGAATTTCCTAGTCTCCAGAAACACAAAATCGAAAGAAATTAACACAACACCTTCTATGGCGAACTTCTATTCTCAGACGTTGGAAATTTTATCAAAATTTATCAAGGCAGTGAGCACTGAGAACAATAGTCCATTAAAAAATTTGCAAGAATATATCAAAATAGTAGGTAGTATCAATGAGAACAGTCCTGAGTACACTATCTTGCAGAATTGTAGAATGAATTTATTAGATGATTTAAGATTTTTAATTATAATTAATCTACAAAGTATGGATAGAAGAAATCGAGGACATTTAAAATCTTTTCATTCAGCACTACACTTAATTAGTTTATTGAACAAGAAGAAACTTTCACCTTATTACATAATAAATGAATGGCTTAATTCTAATAATATGCTTAAAGATGATAATGATTTATTAAATGCAATGAGAGGAAATCTTGGAAAATTAATTAAAAATAATCCTTCACTTAGAGAATCACTTGAAGAACTTTGTATAATTGAGAGTCATTTACGTACAGGAAAAATAACTGAACATAAATATTTAATAGTTAAAGAAGAATGGATTAAAAATTATTCATATATGCTACCAATGAACATAAAGAGTATTTTAATTGGTGAAAAAGTCAAAATAGAGGAACATTGGACAGAAATCTTATGTTACAAATTAGCTTATGGTAATACGAATTGTTCGATAAATGAGATATTAAATCAAATTAAAGATGATATACCTGCTAATGATGAAATATATTTAATTTTAAATGAAGATTACGAAAAATTACTAGAAAATTCTTCTGGATGGATTAGATTAATTTACTGTTTTTTATTTAAGTCTAATACAAGAAAAGATATTTATGACTCAATAACAGACATTGCAACAAAGTTAGTTGATATAGATTGGCAAATAGCTTTAGATTATTTTTCATTTACTACATTTTCAAATTATTATTTTGACAAAATATGTTCTGATATAGACATGAACCCAGTGATATTCGATTTCTTACATAGATACGCTAAAAGAAATAACTTAGAGTCTTCTTCATTATTGGATATTTATATGAATTATTTGTTAAAGAAAAAAGATTTTTATAATTATTGTATATTTATCAATTCATATAAATTATCTAATTTTGTTGTCCAAAATGATTTCGTAAATTTTCTCCTAACAAATTTTAGCAAGATTGAAATATTTTTGACTGATGAATTCAAGAATTCAGATTTAGGAAAATATGTCGTACTTTATGATAATATAATAACTAAAGATAAGATTCCTGATAAAGAAGAATTAGAATATTTATTTACTCATTCATTTACTCCTTGTTTCTTTTTTATTATATTGGAATCTATTGTAAGTAAAAATAATCCATCAGAAGGATTATTAATTAAATGTCTCGATCTTTTAATTAATAAAGAGAAAGATATGCTTGTAGACAAAAAAGATATTACTAGTTACAAAATCAATTTGGTTGATAAACTTCATTCATGCAATCTGGTTCAGAATTGAAAGAACTTTTTAAATAAAGTTAATTGGTTTTTATTTTTCAAGTATTTCAGTAAATTCATAAAAAAGTTTACACGCTTTAGCTACACGATCACTTATATTTTCTCCATTATTAATTATGTCTTCTAAATTATTGAGATTACTTAGAATTATTTTTAACTGATCATTTATTTTCGAGGAATCTTCAACCATTCCCTTTATTTTTTCTAATTTCAAATTTATATCCATTAAGGGGTTAAGCTTTTATTTAATTATAATTATTTCCATTTTAACAAGTATTTTATGTAATTATAATTATTTTCATTTAATTATTATAATTCTAAGTTTTCATTATAAAAAGTTAAGCTTTTATTTAATTCTAAGTTTTCATTATGAGAAGTTAAGCTTTTATTTAATTATAATTATTTCCATCAAGAAGTTAAGCTTAAATTTATTGTTACCATTTTAACAAGTATTTTATGTAATTAAATTTTTTAATCTTATTATAAAAATAAATACGCTTTTAAATCAATCCCTTTGAATTTTAAAAATATTTATCAAACCTCTTTATGTAATAATAAATCAGTTATAATTTAAAGACCAATCATTTTTTTTTATAATTTTTTTCTATATCATATAATTTATAGATGTCTTCCTTTAATTTATTTAAATCTTCAGAAACACTAACCTCCTTTTTTATATTTTTATTTTCTCCTAATTTAATACCACCTTCTTCAATAACATATTCTCCATTTTTAGGGTCAGTCTTTATTGAAATGTTGTTTTTACATCCAGTACATTTAAAAATAAATCTATAAACTTTTATTCCATAATAATCCCCTCCTTTTATTTCTTCTTGAATTGTATTATGTCTTTTATTTTTATAAATAAATTCATTACATGTTTTACACTTCATTGTAAAAGGCATACAAAATCTTGTATGACTTTTATTTTTGCGTGGTTTAACACCCATGCTTGTAATAAAAAAATTCAAAATTTTTAATCTAAACTTTTATTTTGTTCATAGTAATTCCTAAATGTTAAACTTTGAGTTTTACTCGGTACATTATGAATCTTGAAATGCTGTGAAAGATTATCAGATCTAGAAAAAGATTTCATACAACCAGGATATTTACATTTATAAGGTCTTTCTCCTGTATGCATTTTGTTATGTCTTTTTAAATGTTCAAATCTTTTAAAAGCTCGTTTACATTCTGGATATTCACAAACAAAAGGTCTATCTTTAATATTTACTTGCTTGACACGACATCTTCCTCTTCCTGCGTATTTCTTGTCATTCTCTTCAATATTTACTTGTGATGTAGGAATATCAATAAAATCATTTGCTGAATACATACTACTCAAAATATTGTTCATATCACCTCCTTTTACCCAATTCTGTTCAAATGGACATTTTTCAATGACACGGTTTACAACAGTCTCTTCTTTAACAGGAGAAATAACAATTTTTTCAAAAAGAGATTCATCTTCAGTCTTCACAATATCAGCGAATCTTTTTTGAACCAAAGAAAAAATATGATCTGTGAGTTGATCTATTTTACATAATTCTAAAACTTTATTTTGACCATCTTCATCATTCTCATTCATGCTATAAATATTTATCATTTCTCTTAGGAAAGTCTTAACGATATCGTTAAATGAAGTTTGCAAATAATATGAAAAGAGATCTACCAAAGTATCTAAAGAAATATAATGTGCTCCATTCACGTTATAAAATCTAATTTTTAATCTCGATTCTTCTATATGTACATCATCTACTTTAAGTTCTGGGTTGATTCTTGCATAAATTTTACGAAACTCTTCTTCAAATGAAAAATTTTCTTGATTCATCTTTGTTCTTCTGATTTGCTCCTCTATTTAATTTTATAAAACATAAAACTACCAATTAGATTGATTAAAAAGGAGAAATCATTTGTAATAATGATTATTTACTAACAACAAATAATATTTTATATTAAGTTTTATATCATCAATCTTAATTGATATTAAGCTCTTGTAGTGTAGTGGTTATCACGCATCCTTTACACGGATGAGGTCTCCGGTTCGAACCCGGACAAGAGCACTTTTGTTTTTGAAAATATTTTTTTGTATAAAATAATTTTTTTCAAATAGGGGTTATGCTATTGGCATCATATTTTCTTTAAAACACTGAGAAGATTAGCATGACCCCTGCGCAAGGACGGCATGTTTATTTTGAGAGTTACGCCAAGAGTAGTCTTGGTTTTTTATTTTAATCTTTTTAAACTTGATTTTAAGTCAAATATTAAATGTCAATACAAAAAATTATAATTTTTTAAATAAAATAAAAGAATTGTTTGACAGCACTTTTACTGTTTGTATTTCCTAGATTTGATAAAAAAATCAATTACAGTATTCAATAAAAGAATTATTTGATAGCAATTTACTGTTTGTTTTTCATATATTTTATAAAAAAATCAATTCTATTATTCAATAAAAGAATTATTTGATAGCACTTTTACTGTTTGTTTTTCTAGATTTTACAAAAAATCAATTTTATTATTCAATAAAAGAATTACTTGATAGCAATTTACTGTTTGTCTTTCCCAGATTTGATAAAAGATCAATTACAGTATTCAATAAAATTCAAATATTTTTATCCCTCATGTTACTGGAAAAAATTATTCAAGAAACCCTTAAAGAAATTGAGAAAGTTCAGGATTTTACACTTGAAGAACTTAGAAAATGTTTGGAAGTATCAAATGATATTTCAAAACCGAACTGCACATTCTTTTTATTGAAGATTCGATCTAATGCCAAAGAATTAGTTCAAAAAATTTATAACTCACTAATTGATGCTAAATTAGAGCAGATTAAGGATATTACTATTAGAGGATCTTCTATATCTTTTAATTTTAATTTATTCTTGTATGGAAATGAAATTATAAAAATAATTCTCGAAAAAAAACAAGATTTTGGTAAAAATAATGTTGGGAAAGGAAAAACTGTTTTGGTAGAGTACAGTAGTCCAAATATAGCAAAGATATTTCACATAGGACATTTTAGAACAACAGTTTTAGGAAATTTTATTAAAAAGTTGTATAAATTTAGTGGGTACAATACTGTTGGAATTAATTATCTAGGAGATTGGGGTAAACAATTTGGACTTGTTCTTTTAGGTTATGAAAAATATGGAAGTGAAGAAAAACTTAAATTAGATCCTATTAAGCATCTTTTTGATGTATACGTGGCTATCAACAAAGAAATAGAGGATAATAAGGAAGTTGACATCCAAGCTAAAAAAATATTTGAAATGATGGAAAATGAGAATAATGAAAAATATTTAAAGCTATGGAAATGTTTTAGAGAACTTAGTATTGAAAAATATAAGGAATTATACAAAAAAATAGGAGTAGAATTTGATGAGTATTCTGGTGAAAGTTTGTATGAGAAAAAATCTAAAGAAGCTATTCAAAAATTAGATTTCGCCGTTAAGAAAGAAGATGGTTCAATATATTTGGATTTAGATGAGGATAATAAACCAAATGTTTTGAAGTCAGATGGTACAACCCTATATCTTACAAGAGATATATCAGCAGCATTAGATAGGATAGAAAGATACAATCCAGATAAAATGCTGTATGTCGTATCAAGTGAACAAAAACTTCACTTCGAACATCTTTTTAAGGCACTTAAAAAATTAAATTGCAAATGTGAAAATATAGAACATGTTATGTATGGTATGGTAAGTGGAATGTCTACTAGAAAAGGAACAGTTAAATTTTTAGAAGATATCATTGAAATGGCTACAGATGCTATGCTTAAAGAAATAAATAGTAATCCTAAGAAGGCAGCTGAAATTGAGGATATTCAATATACAGCACTTACACTTGCAATATCTACTTTGGTTATCATGGATTTTTCTGCAAAAAGAGTTAAGGGCTATGAATTTGATGTAGAAAAAAGAGCTAAAAATGTTAGTGGAACAGGTTCTTATATTCAATATGCTCATTGTAGATTGGTAAGTATAGAAAATAAAAATTCAGAAGTTGATCCTGATGAATCATCCCCATTGGTAAATGAAGAAATTGATGATGCTTCCATTTTAAATATTCTATATAAGCTCATTTGGTTTGAAAAAATTGTCATATCATGTTTAGATGATTATGAACCAAGCAGGATTGTAACTTATTTAAATGATTTATGTGGATATTTGAATTCAAAAAATAATGAACTAAAAGTTAAGGGAGTAGAAAATGAAAAGGCAAAGGTTAGATTGAGAGTATTTAAATGTGCAAGAATTGTTATAGGAAATGCTTTACGTCTCTTTGGAGTTAATCCTCTTAATAAGATGTGATTTAAAATTAAATTTATTTTTAGTTATTAAATTGAAATCTAATGTTTTCCAAAGGATTTCGTTTTTCTTCTTTGTGTTGGTATATTAATATAAAATATTCGTAACAAATTTCTATCAAATACTTTTTTTGTAGAGCTTTACATATAGCAACACGTTCGACGAACCGCATAAATTTTTTTACCTCATCCCAGTTCATAAAATTATCGATTTTTGACTTATTTAAAGATTTAAGAAAACACTCATTATAAATATCTTCATCAGAAACCTGGTGTAATTTAATTAAAGAAGCGCATGCCCATAGCATAATATCACTATTTTCTCTTAAATCCATACAATTTTTGTTAGCGTATTCTTCTACCGATTGAGTAATTACATCGATTTTTGGGGATGATAATTTGAGTCTATCAGATATATTTTTATTTCTTAATTTTAAATATTTTTTCAAGCTAGTTGTAAAAGCTGCATCTACTAAAGAAGATTGAAAAAAAATGTCTGGTATATGTGGAAACATTTTAAAATTTACGAGACTTATTAACGGAATTTTTTTTTCTATATATTCAACAATATCAACGTGATTTTTATAAATCAAATATTCTTCCTTATACTTGTTTATATCATCAATCTTTTCATTTTTTTCAAATTTTGTTTCTGTGTTGTAAATTTCTGCAAGATTGTCGATGATCCTTTTTTTAGCCCATTTTTTGTCAAATTTATCGTACACAATAGACTTCGTATTTAATTTATAATCTTCAATTTTTGTTAATAACTCACAAAAATATATATCAGATGTAAATCTTTTATAGATATTATCCATATTACAAGGAAGAGATAAGCTCGTATTAATATTTTCGTAGATAATATCTTCCACATTATTAGAATTTGATTTTATTTTTTCGTGGATAATATCTTTCTCATTTTTAGAATTTGATATATCTTTATCTTCATTCTTCAGACTTCTGTATAAATATTTGACTTCCATTAGAAGATATCGAGCTAAAGTAACTGACTGAAACTTATTTTTTAATATATTTATATCTTTTAACGATGTTAATAATCCAACACTAGATAGATAATAACGCATTTTTAACAAATCATTCTCTTCTGATTTCCAAAACATAATATCAATATTCTTATAAAATTTTTCTATAGTTGATTCTTCTTTCATCTCTACAACAAAATAAAACTCGTTATTTGTTTTTTCAACTTTACAGTCAAACCATTTAAGATTTAACTCTCCAAGAAGTTTTACTATATACATGTATGTGAATAATACAATATCGTTATTGTAGTATTCAAGAATAAATCTTTGACTCTTAATTTTTATGAAGTCTAGCCATCTTTTGTTAAGGATAGATTTGAAATCGGTTATGTTTTTAGACTTAGATGAAATAATTATTTTTGATCTTGATAATTTGTATGGACAAAGCAATACATTGCTTTTATCGTTATATTGTAAAATATTCTTCATTTTGTGCAATTCTTGCAATCTATTTGATTTTAATTCGTCTGATTCTAAGTATTGCTTCATTTTAAACTGATCTTTTTGGTTAGTCGCTAAATTATATAACAAACTTTTCTCTATATCATATACCGTATAAAATTTTTTATCTGGTTTGTTAACTCTAAAAATTGTATTCATCTCATCACAAAGGGTCAAAACAATATGGCATATATTTTTCGTTATAAAAAGATCATTCTCATCCAATTTAGTTTTTTTCATAACCTCGTTCGTTATTTTAACTATGGTACGAATTTTCGAAAAATCAAAATCAGAAAAAGCCACAAAATTTTTAGGGTTTGTAATCGAGCTTAAAAAATATATCAAATACATAATTTCTAGATCATTTATATCTTCGATAATTAGTTCGTTAAATTTTATGTTTCCTATCAAATGTAAAATTTCCTTATTTAAAATAAAAGTTTTTTCTTTAAAAAAAGATGTACGTGTTATATTAATTATAGATGATACAATCATTCTCTCTTTACTACTTAATTCTTCCTTATCAAATAAATTTTCACATGCTTCTAATGTTTCTAAGATTATTTCGTGTTTTCTTTTTAGATCAGTATTTGTTAAATTACATTTGGTAGAATATAATAAAGAAATAAAAACAAGTAAAATCATTTTGGGGTCAACACGTATTTTTTTTATATTGATATTTTAAATTTTAATCTATTTTTAAGATACAATCAATCAAGTTAATTTCAAATTATTTTTGATTTTAGCTGTCATAGAACTTATAATTACGAACGTAAATTCAACAATATTTTCATAAAACCACGATTAAAATTTTTTAAATTTAGAATCGTAGAATTAATTTACACTATTACAGAAAATTATGTAATAATCAAAACAATTGACCAGGTAATTCTTAGATTATGACTAAGAAATTCTCCTTTACTTTAAGGAGATCAAAACTAAATATTTATAATCTAATAAATAGAAAAATATTTGAATAAAATTTTATTTATTTTTTATTCGAATTTTTATAAATTTTTTTTTAAATTATTAAATAAACTAATTTATCTACACTAAACTAAAAAATAAAAAAAATATAAATTTATTTATATCTTATTTAAAATTATATATGATAAACCATAATACAAAAATCATACTTAATATTTTGTAAAGAAAATTCAATTTCGCTTTTTATATTAAGAATTAAAATATTCTTAATATAAAATCAAGAATAAATTATAAGATGTAGAGCAAAAGAAATATCAATTAAAAGTTTTTAGTTATTATTGATTTTTTTCAATACTCTCATTATTTTATCAATATGATAAATTAATTTCAAATCAAATTTCCCAAATAAATTTTATATAAAACTAAATTAAAAATGATTGTATTTTTAATTAAAAAAAATAAAATTCTCTTAAAGGGTAAAATTAAATAATCACTTATAATTTGAATCAAGAAACTTGTGAACTATCTTTTTTCTTATATGTAAATTATAAATAATTTTTTAGATATCTGTTTACTGATACATATTAAATTGTTATATATTGATAAATTATTTAACATTATGTCTACAATTTTATTGATGTAATCTATAATATAAAAGAAGAATTCAGGTAAACGATGACATCATAAGTTAAGACAAATAAGACTTGATAAATAGATTTACAATAGGAAAATAAAAATATTTTTATAAAATCTCTTAATATTCTCATTTCTTTTTTTAATTAATTCTAATATGAAATTAAAAATAAATTATAAAAGTGATAAACTTACTCAATAAAATACTTTAATAATTTAGAAACTCCAATAAGCACTTTATTTTACAAATTATTTTGAATAAAATACGATCTTTACTGTCAAAAATTAGCGGAGTTCTGTTTTTTTAGTCTTTAATAAATTTTAATCTAACTTTGTCAAATTTAGAAATTATTACATTTTAATTTATGATAAATTAAATGAGATTATTGTAAATTTTGACTATAAATATATTATTTCACACTTTTCTCTATATTTTTTAATTTATATGTATAAATTCATATTATTATATGATGTATTATTATTTTTGATCTACAATCATTACTTAAAAAAATTAAATACCTGATTATAGTGTATTTATTATTAGTAAGAAATATTCTGATAATTTTAATCCTATTGTGAATAAAATTTCATATATTTTTATAAGTTGTTAAATTTCATTAACCTTGTATCGAATAAAAAAATAAAGTCTTAATAATGCTAATTTATGATTTAAATAATTAATTTTATATTAAAAATATTAAGCATACATATAATAAAGATAAAATAGTCGAATTATCTTTTTTTACTTCCTTTCACATTTTTATTTTAATATCAGCTTATAGAATAAATACCTGTTAGAGAAATATTAAGAGTTTTCATTATAAAGCAAATAATATAAGTTTTCATAATTTTAGTTATCTTTTTTATCAAAAAACTTTGTGTCTCTTTTATTATTTCTTAAAGAATCAAGTACTTTAAAAAATTCAAGATTTTCCATAAGATAAAAAAAGTATACAGTTAGAATATATAGAAGAATTTCTATAAATATTTAATAAAACTCTAAATAGAATTAATTTATAATAAGTTGATCTTTTAATATTATAAAATATACAAATATCATCATTTAGAAGGACATTGTAAAAGATCAAGGAATTGAGAAATACGTGTATCAAAATTTACAATATTAGTCTGTAAAGCTTAACCTTGACCTACTGAAGAAAAAAAAACAAATGTTTCACTCAAAACTTAAGAAAACCAATTTTTATATTATATAAAATTAAAAGAGATTATATTCCCAAATAAACTTATCTTCTACATCATCATTTGATTTAGATCTCCACGATTTTTTTTATACTGGTAAAACTTCTCTATTCTTATTTATATAAGAATATTTCACTTAATAGTTCAGTAGAAATTATTGAACATTACATTTTAGATTTTCGATACATACTGTCTAAAACTGTACATAAAATATTCATCCATTCATTAGAAGTTTAATATATAATTTTATACTATCAATATAAACTTTGAGATATAATATTTATCTATCAATAAGAGGTTTAAAATTAATTAATTAGTTAAATATTCTTTCAGAAGACTTTTAATAACTTTTTTACTCGTATAAAATTTAAAATTAATATTCTTTAAGAAGACTTTCATTAGCTTTTTTAATTGTATAAAATTTATTTTTAACTGAGAATTAAATAAAATTAATTGATAATGCGTAACTAAATAAATTATAAATTGACTATATTAACTTCGATTTTTTTATTAAAAAATAGGTTGATGATTACATGTGATGAACTGAAATAGAAATATAGGAAATAATTAAAGATATAAGACCAGAATTTTACAGACAAAATTATATTTAAAAAATATAGTACTTATAAGAAAAGACTGAAATTTTAGATTGTATTTTTTGTACAATGACTTATAAACAAGCCATTTTATCATTATAAAATACTTATTTAATCAAAAAAATAAGTAATCATTCTTAAAATAATCTTAGATAAAATTTTCTATTTAAATTAATTTACTAATTTTATTTCTTAAAATTTTTTTTATATTTAGGTAATTTAAATAATCAATAAGAAATATAATTTAATAACATAATCTTTAAGAAATATCATTTATAAATAATCAATAAGAAATATCATTCAATAAATAATCTAAGAAATATCTTTTAATAACATAATCAATAAGAAATATCCTTTATAAATAATATTTAAGATATGTCATTTATAAATAATATTTAAGAAATATCACTTAATAAATAATCAATAAGATATGTCATTTAATAACATAATCTAAGAGATGTCATTCAATAACATAATCAATAAGAAATATCCTTTATAAAAAAATCAAATTTCTTATTTACCCTTAAATGGAAAAATTAATAAAACAAAAAGAATGCATAGAAAGAGAACTTGAATCATGCAAACAAGAATATTCAAAATTTTTATTAGAAGAACAAGAATCTAAATCTAAAATAGAACAATTAAAAGAGAAATTAGAAAATTTAAAAAATAATTATAATACAATAAAAGAAACACTTAAACATAAAAAAAGTATTTTTATTCAACTTAAATCAAAAATAAAAAAATATAAAGAGCATAAATATAATGATATAGCAGAAATATATAGAAAAAAATATGATAGTATAATATTAAGCATAAACAATATACAATGTAAATATAATTTGCAAATATTCGAATCTTTTGAAAAATACAAAGAAATTTTTAAGGGAATTGAAGGATTTCCTAATTTAAAAAATCAACTTGAAATATTTTTAAATAACAAAAAAGAAAATATAAAAAATCTTATTATAAATGACATAGCAGATAACAAAGAAATACATAAAATTATTTATCTTTTAAAATTTGTTAAACAATATGAAATATTCTTTGATGAAGAATTATTATATATTTGTCTTAATAAATTTATTAATAAAAGGTATGAATATCATTTTCTTACTGATAAAGAAACAAATAGACTTGATAAAGCTGAATGGATATTTAATTATTTGGAAAAGAAAATAGATGAAGTTTACAAATTTATTGATATTTATGAAAAAATAAGTAATTCAAATTCAGAAAATTCTATTAAAAATACAAACAAGGCTTTAAAAGGATTAAAAATGAAGAAAATATTTAAAAATATCATAATTTTAATTAATAAAAAAATTTCAGAAATTAGAGAAATAGAATCAAGACAGAAGAGAGAAATTTTAATTAATTTTAATTTCTTTTTAAGTGTCTTCATATTTAATATTAAAAAAAAATATGAAATTAATTTAGATGATAAATTTAAAGATTTTAAGGATGAACTTATAGAACAAGAAAAAGATCAAATAATATTAAAATTACAAAATATTCATAAACAAAATTATAACAAATGGTTTATTTATTATGAAGAATTATTAAAAGATTGCTTAGATCTCAATAGAAAACATTTAAATTTGAATATGGAATTTCCTATAGATAATTTATTAGAATATAATTTGATATTTATTGATAGTATGAGATATATAAATAGAAAAGAAATTCAAGTCTTGTTATTATTATTTAACAAATTTGAAGATTTTAAAGAATACGTTGTATTTTTATTTGAAGAAACTAAACAAGAAGATACAGTTTTAGAAGGTGTAAATAAATCCAATATAAAGATTGATTTTTGGGATGAATCAATACATGGAGATAATATTTTAATGAAGATTAGTAAATTTAATTTAGAAAATTTTAAATTAATTAAGACTTTATTTGAAAATGACATACAAAATGTTCTTAATTTAAAATTTTATTTTGTAAGTGATCTTTACAAAATTTTAGAAGAGTACAAATGTTGTAAAGGTTTTTCAAAATTAAAAAAGATGGGATCAGAAATGATTGACAATTATCTTTCTGATAATATATTGCTAAGTAGACAGTTAGATAAAAATGAATATTTAGATTTATTAAGTTTATTTGGAAAATTAAAAGGATTATTTGATATTAAGAATTGGAAAAGTAGAGAAATTATGAAATGTATAAAAGGAATATTTGAAAAGAAGAAAGTTGAAAATAAATATACAGAAGAAATCTGTAGAATGTATTTATAATAAATTTTTAAATAAAAAAGGATAAAATAAATATACAGAAGAAATCTGTAGAATGTATTTACAATAAATTAAAATTCAGAATATTTTTTTAAATATAAAAGGTTGAAAACAAATATTATATAAGAATTTTTTAATATATTTACAATAAATTAAAAATGAATTAATTTTTTTAAAAATGAAAAAAGGTTGAAAATGAATATGCAAAGAAATTTTTAATATATTTACAATAAATTAAAATTCAGAAGATTTTTTTAAAAATAAATATACATAGAAATTTTTTAATATATTTACAATAAATTAAAAATGAATTAATTTTTTTTAAAAAATAAATATTATATAAGAAATTTTTAATATATTTACAATAAATTGATTTAATAAATTAACACTGTCACAATTGAAAGTAAAAATTATACAAATCTAACAAACAATTAATTTTTGATAGATCCCAAAATAATACGAAATGCAATATCAAGAATGAATTTAGTATAATTTCGTGATAATCCTACTTCTATTATGATATCTCGTATTCCATATATTATACTTAATATATAAACATCCCATGGATTTATATTAGTAACTCTGTTTGTTTTACTTTCTAGCATTTTATTATTCAGCAAGTCGTAAATTTGCTTATTATTTTTAACATAATAGATTCCTTGTAATTTATCAAACCCAATCTGACTAAAGGCATTCGCTCTTATAAGATTATCTATCTCTAAATATGCTACATTTCCGTACGACATGAATTTTTTAATTAATTTAGTATTTCTTTTTCTAAATGTATAATCGACTAATATAAAAGTATTGGGATGAATATCATCATAAGAATTTACTAATGATAATCTATAAGCACTCTGTGTATGTTTTACAATATTTGTTGGTTTATTAAAAAAGTAAATAAATATCGATGCAAGAATATAAATAAATCGAACTGGTTTGTAATTTCTCGTTGACATATGAGGGGTATAAAAAATTAAAATATAAATGATTGATTATAATTTATTGTTAAAGAACTAATGAAAATATTTTCATATGAAATCTTCTTTTTTAATATTAAAAACGATTTAATTTTCTGAGTTTAGTTTCAAATAAGTCATTAATTTTGAATTTATGATGGAAATAAGTTCGTTAATAGAAAGCTAGTATTATTTTAAAATTATTTTAAATTATGAATCAAGAAATTTATGTTAATATGTTATAAACTTTATGATGGAAATAAGTTACGTTAATAGAAAGCTAATATTATTTTAAATTTATATTAAATTATGAATCAAGAAATTTATGTTAATATGTTATAAATTTTATGAGGAAAATAAGTTACGTTAAATGAAAAAAGCTAATATTATTTTAAATTTATGAAGGAATAAGTTATATTATTAGAAAAAAAAGACAAGCTTTAAAATTATATTATCAAAAATTGATACACACATTAGCATAAAAATACTCATGTAGGTTTACATGTTAAATATTTTTTTATTAAATTATATCAATTTTAAGTATGCATAAATGACTAACTAACGTTCTTTATAATTTTTCAACATTATATTTAAAATTATATTCAAGCTCTTTGAAAAATTTTATTTTTTTATCCTTTAAATAGATGGATGATAAATTTTTACAGTACAAAGTTAAGATTTTTACTAAAGATAATATTTTTATTGAAGGTATTTTGCTACAAACTGACAAATATAAAAATGTATTAATTAATGATAGTGAAGAATTTAAAAATGTAAAGAACTATTTAAAATCCCCTCGTAGATATTTGGGATTAATAATGATACCAGGTAAAAATATAAAATATATTGAATATTTATATAAGACAATAAAATAAATTAAATTTTTAATCGCTTAAATCAGTATCAACTGGAACAAATAAATCTCTGACATTGGCATACTTATTGAAAACTGGGAATTTAAGATCTTCTTGGTTAAATTCTGCAACTTTTCCAGTTTTAATTTCATCATCTGCTAATTCTTTAATATCAATAACGAAAATGTCATTTCTTTTACATCTAATTCTTATAGCAGCTTCCCTAAATAAGAAATCCAAAGCACTGCATCTTGAAATAGCTCTGAATTCTCTATATGAATTTTGCAACCCTCTCTTGCATCTGAATACAAAATTAATTCCATAATTCTTAACTTCACCTGTAATTTCTTCTTTGACTTCTTGAGAATCAATTAAAACCAACTTACTTGATTTTAATTTATATTTGTCATTCAATAATCTGAAAAATTTAGCTCTTGCTAATACGTGATTCTTAGCATATATATTAGCTTCATATATCTGTGGCTGAGGATTCTTTTCAGTTGGTGCTAAACAAGCTGATAATTTGTATTCCTTGAATGATGGAACAGTGTAATTTCTCTTAGCAAAATCCATTTTATAAGGGCTAATTTTTTTAAAAAAAAATATTTTAAAAAATTTAATCACAAAACTTGTAGAATTTTTCAATTGTCTCATCTTTAATTCTCTCTGTTTCTAATAGACTATTTTCTATTTCAAGAGCTATGTCTTTAATGGTTGAAATATTACTTATCACATCATCTACAATTTCTTTTTCCAGAATATCAATTTTTTTGTTTAAATTTTTTATTTCTTTAGACATTTTAAAGCCCTTGAGAAAAAAAAGTCTTTTAATTCAATTGTCAACATATTTGTTGAAATCAAAACAAATAATTTATGCATGAGATTAATTCTTCATTTTTTACCCCAAATGAAAGGTAAAAATGAAAAGATTCAAAATTTACAAATAATATTTAATGAAATACAAATTTGTGACTCAAAAAGATTTTCTGAACGTTTGAGTGCATTTATATCTATCAGTAAAGAAGATAAATCTTTGGATCTAATATTACAAATAATTTATCCTATTCTGCTTTGTAAAAAATACCCTATTCCATATAAAATTATTTTATTTATTAAAAGATTTGCTGAAGAATTAGCTTATACTAATGAAGGAAGTTCTATTATATTATCATTATTTGATCATTTAATAGGTCTTATTGATTCAAAGACAACAAGAGTACGTAGAAATTCCTTATATTTACTAAATATATTATCATCTTTAAATATATGCAATGAAAAAATTAATTCTACAATTTTAGAAAAGATATCTGAAAGACTTTTTGATAAAGAAAAAGGAGTGCGTAAAGAATCTATTTTGATATTGAGCAAATATCAAAATTATGATTTAAATGAAAGTACAAAAATATCAAATATATTTAAAAATTTGTGTAAATATGATCCAAGTAATGAAATTAGAAAATTAGCCTTTGAAAAGTTAGAAGTAAATATTTTAACTTATAATTGTATAATTGACAGATGCGCTGATATTAATTTAGGAATTAGAACATTATTTTATAAGAAGTTTTTAGAAAATATTAATATTAAAGAATTACGTCACGACAAAAAAATATTTTTGTTGCGTCGAGTTTTTTCTGAACGAGAAATAGATTGTGTTGATTATTTCGTTAATTGTTGTGTTTTATACTATGATTTACCTTCTGAATTTCCTAATTTAGTTTCTGATTTTTATCATCCAAGTATTATCAAAAAATTAGAAAAATTACTAAAAAAATTATTCAATCTTATTGATTGCTATATAACAGGAAATAATATTCTTGAGGATCCATCTCTTGGAAATATTTTCTTTTACTATACATATCTTTCTTATATAGAAGATATAAAAGGAAGAGATGAGTTAAATTTAATTGAATTGTCAAAATTTGTCGAATTCGTTTATGAATTTAGTAAATGTAACGAAGATTCTGATAAAATTGAAAAATGTAGAATTTTGTTTTCTATTTTGAATTTATATGATGTATTCGATGATGAATCTAAAAAAATATTTTTTAGTACCGTTTTTAAATTAATAAAAAACGAAGTGCCTGATGAAATTTTAGATGAATTAGTAAAATTAGTTTATAAAATAGATAAACAAAGTGGTGATAAAATGTTTGGATCTTTGATACATAAAAATTTAGAGAACAATCCTTTATATTCTTTAAAAATATGCAAACTTATTTTAAAATATTCTCAAACAATCGATCAAATACAAAATGCGATAATTAATGAAATAGTATTAAATTTCGAAAATAAAGATTCAGAATTTGATGAATTAATTTCGGAATGTTTATTTTATTATCTTATTATGGATCAAGATAATAAAATATTTCAAATTTTTGTATCTTATAAAGATAAATGTTCAAATTTTTCTAGTTTGATTTTTGATTTATCTTTAAACTTCAATAATGAGAAATATTTGACGTTAGCTAAATCTGTAATGTTGAATAGTTTAGAAAACAAAGACGTCTCAATTATTATTCCTGGATCTAAATTAATATTGTCGCAGCAGTTGGATGATACATCTATGATTCTTAAATATTTTATATTTGCACTTGAATTTTATTATTCTGAAGATGATGATCAAATACATCAATATTTGAATGTTTTCTTTCATGAATATTTCAAGACGGATAGTTCAATTTTACTTGATGCATTTTGTCCAGTATACGAAAATTTAGAAGTAAATGAAAAATATTTCGTAGATCAAATTTTATATCTTATAGAAAATTCTGAAAAAATGAATGGAACACAACAATTATTTTATAAGATATGTGTCAATATTTATTTGTATTATTCTGAGAGTAAGCAAGTTAAAAAGTTTCTCTATGTACTTAATAGAATTAATATAATTGGAGCATGGGACAATATTTTAACAAAGAAGATATTGTTCTGTTGTACACAACTTATGAAAAAATCGGGGTTAAATAAGAAGTTTACTGAATATGTGAATAATTTGATGAACATTGATGATGGTGAACCTATTTCTCAAGAAGATTTGCGAATTGTCAAACAAGATTTATTAATTTCTTAAATAAAGTTATTTTATTATAAAATTATCATATTTTGAGCTAAGGTAAAAATCTTGATAAAGTTATTTTATTAAAAAATTATCATATTTTGCACTGAGGTAAAAATCTTGATAAAGTTATTTTATTAAAAAATTATCATATTTTGCGCTAAGGTAAAAATCTTGATAAATTTATTTTCGAGAACTAATTTGATCTTTTTTTTTAGTTCACTCATTAAATTTTTTTATTTAAAACGTTATTATTTTTACCCTAATGGCTTCAGAACTTCTCAAATTGTATTATAAAAACTTCTTTCCAGCTGAAAAACTATTCCGATGGTTAAATATAACTCAATATCGTGAATTATCTTTCTGCTTAGAAAATAATCTTTATGTACGAAATTTAATTTTTACTAAAGCTGATGAATTTATAACACGTCTTCATGATAAAGTACCACAGAAGATTGATGTGGGAGCTGTGTACGATGTCATGCCAATAAAAAATATAAATAAACGAGCTATAGAAAAAGAACTCGTTTTCGATATAGATCTTACAGATTATGACAGAACATGTTGTAAAGATAAAATAATTTGTGAGAAGTGTTTTCCATTAATAAAAATGTCAGTAGAACTACTTAATTATATTTTAACAAACGAACTTGGTTTTAAAAGTCTTTCTTTTGTGTTTTCAGGACGACGAGGTTTGCATTGCTGGGTCAATGATAAATTTACAAAGAAGTTTAACGAAAAAATACGTGGAGATATTGTCAAATATTTTGATATCGTAACTGAGAAGAAGAAATATTCTGACGAGTATACTAAAATATTATTAAAATATGGTAAATATATGATTGATCAAGGGTTCTCTATTACTTTAGATGATATTAATATTGATATGTTGTATGATAAAATGTTTTTAAAGTTAGATAGAGAAGTTACTAAAAGTTTTAATCATTTGATTAAAATGCCGTTTAGTGTTCATCCCGATTCACAAAAAATTTCATTACCTATTGATCCTAATAAACTTGAAAGAGTAAGTTTGAAAAATATGCTTAATCTTAAAGATGTACTCAATGATCCTAATCTAATATTGCCATATATTCGTATTTTAGATACATGGATTATAAAATAAAAATCGTATTTTAATTGATTTTTTTTTAACCGTGAATGAATTCAAAAATAATCGAGTTGATCAAAAATAGTAAAAAAGATAAAAGCAAAGAAAATTGTCTTATTGATGACATTTTAAGAATTTTTATTACAAATGATATAAAAGATGTACTTCTTGAAACTTCCAAATTATTTGATCAGTATCTTTCAATATTATTTGTACAAAATAACGAAATTATAAAAAATACTAAAATTTCAGAACTTTTATATAAAGAAGATTTTTGTAAACTCAAATCAGAATTAATAGCTTTTATTATTAATTTAACATTAAATAATGAGAAACTTCTAGAACAAAAATTAGTTATTTTATTATTGAATGAAGATTTACTAAAAAAATACTTACCTGGGATTATATCAAGTAATTTAAAAGATTTAGTAAATGAAAATAATTTACTTGAATCAAATTTAGAAAGATTAAGCATAATCAATTATAATTTAAAAGATTTATCAAATGAAAATAATTTACTTAAATCAAATTTAGAAAGATTAAGCATAATTAATTATAATTTAAAAGATTTAGTAAATGAAAATAATTTACTTGAATCAAATTTAGAAAGATTAAGCATAATTAATTATAATTTAAAAGATTTATCAAATGAAAATAATTTACTTGAATCAAATTTAGAAAGATTAAGCATAATTAATTATTTATTATCTAAAAATATATTTATAGATGATAAAGGTAAAAATGTATTATTTAATGTACTATCTAAAATTGAGTATAAATATATTGTAGTGACTAGTTATCTTTGTAAAAAATATTTTGATGATGATAGATTATTTTTTTTCCTTCAAGTTCTTCTACTAAATAATGTAAAACTTTCTTTTGATGAATACGAAATGATAAATCAGAAATTAGAACAACAATTAGAAATATTAAGAAATTATTTACAAAAAGATAATCTTATTTTTAATTTAATAAAAGCTCTGGCTAAAGAAAAAAAGTTAAATCTTACTTTATCAATATGGAATAATTTAAAATATTTATATAATCAAAATTATGAAATTAAAGATCTTATAGAAATTATACAAGAGAAATATTCAGTTGAATCACCAATTTGGGAACTCATGCCTGTTACTGAAGAAACATTAAAAAATGTTTGTACAGAATCAAAATATAAAATAGAAATTTTTTTAAATAGAATAACAGAACCAAAATTTGAATTTGAAATTCTTAAATTATATTTGACTTATCCAGAACTTAAACAAAGTATTGAAAAAAAATATAATTTAAGTAAAATTTCAATAAAATATGAAGATAGAATTTCTGATTGGCTTTATTTCGAATTAGATACACTTTTTAAGCGTAATAGAAAATCTTTATGTTATAAAAATACTTTAATACATGAAAAATTTATAAATCAAATAGATTTAGAAGAAAATTTAGATAAACTATTAGAAGGATGTTTAATAATTAGTAGCATTAACAAACAAATTAATTTAAATTTAGTTTCAAATCTATGTCTTAAATTTTTACACAAAATACAAAAAAAAGAAGTAGCTATGAAATTTTTTCGATTAATTTGGATTCATCAAAAAAAAGAACTTAACAGAGAAAAATTAATATATTTATTTAATAAAGTTCTGTATTTTGATGTAGATTGTACATATATTAGATCAATAAAGTATGAAGTGATTAATAATATAATTATTAAATTATACTTTGGAAAAGAAATATCATTAGAATCAGCTATAAATAATATGGAAATTTCATCATCAAAACTTAATAAAAAAGAATTTAAATTCTTTTTACCTTTGTTAGTTAAATTATGGGAAGAAATATCAATAATTCCTGAAGAAGATGAATTAGTCACAGTTCTTATTTTAATAAGAACTGTAATAATCTTAAGTGATAAATTTTATCAAAAAAGATTGTTAAATTCAAAGCTTTGGAAATTTTTTAGAGAAAGATTTACTTATAAAAATTATGAAAAATTTAGTAAAAAGAAATACGATACTTTTTTAATGCTTCTAGAAACAGTGGTTGATAAATTTGATTTTTCTAATGATATTCTTGAAGATATTTTAATTACTGCAATTGATTTATACAATATCTCACCTTCTATACATTTTTTAAAACAAATTATTATGAAAGATATTTATTTTGCTTTTTATATTTTTTTCGTTCAAAAAATTACTGAAAAAGATGAAATATTGAATATCGTAAAAGAAATTTTAAGAAGTAATTATAAAATTTGTTAAACTTATTTTTCTTAATTTATCAATTATTAACGATTAAATATTTTGTTTCGGCATGATTTTCTATAACACTTATCCTATTTTTATATTCGTATGATTTTTTTACTGATTTAGTAGTTAACATAAAACATCCAAAAACAAAAAGTTTTTCTAAATGTGTATTTTCAATTAAATTAATTATTAAATTATCATCTACTCCTTCACACCATGACAAATCTAATTCTTTAAGATTACTTAATTTATACAAAAAATCAAAGGAATCAAATTTCAGATATGAAATATTCAAAAATTGAATATTTTGAAATTTATTAAAATCTTTTACCCATTCATTTAGTCTATAACATCTCTGTAAATTTAAATGTTTGACATTTTGTCCTATTTTAATATCTACAGCTGTTGTTATATTTTCTAAATTCAGATATTCAATTAATTTATAATTCTTTATTAATTCGTTAATATTCTGACAGTTTTTTAATGACAATGTTTTTATATTTTTCTCATTATAAAATTTTTCTGATATGAGTGTCTCTTCTAAATATAAATGAGTAACTTTTGTTTTTAGTTTAATTTCGTCAGTGATCTTATAACAATACGATAATCTCAACTCATCCAAAGTTTTATATTTTTTATTGATTTCTGTAATAAGTGAATTAGAAAATCTATTACAATTACTCAAATCTAAAATTTTTAGTTTTTCTGGTAAATATATTTCTGTAAGAAGATATCCTCCTGTAATACGTAAAATTTCCAAGTTTTTTAAATCGTTGAGTATTTTATTACATCTTAAATTACTTAATTGACCACACTGATGTAACTCTAATGTAGTAAGATTTATATTATTAATTATAAAATCTGAATCTTTGATCATCGAACAATCATAAATAATTAACTTATTTTTTGAAGATTCTATAATAAAATTAAAATAGTCTAAATTAAATTTTCTAAATTGACTTAAATACAAAGATATCATTTCTAAGTTTTTATCTTCTAATTTAAAATCATCTAAATTACTTAAAATTTTTTCTATTAAAATATTTTGTAAAGATTTCTGATTACTTTCTCTATTAGAAAATTCATATGGTTTTGATTTTTTAGTACGCTTCTGTCTTGGCTGAACTTTTTTTATTTTTTTAATTGTTTCTTCTTTATTAGATTCTGGTTGATTTTTTTCAATTTTTATTCCGTGTTGTTCAATAAAATCTGTTAATGCACTTCTCGGTCCTTTTATTGAAACCATTTATGGACAAAAATATTTTAAATTTTATAATAATTTGCATGAATAAAAATAATTCATCATTCAAAATCTAAAAGAAATTTGAAATTTAATTCGTCATTTATGGCCTACTATTAAAAAATAGGAAATGATAGTTTGTATTACATAAATAGAATGTTAAGTTTTTTTCAAATCATTCAATTAATATTTTTATTTATTCATTAATATAATAAAACTTATGTTAAGAAAAAAATACTAGATTATTTATGCATAGGTAGATTTTATTTATGCATTAAGATATAATAAAATTTATTTTAAGAAAAAATTGATAGAATAAAACTTATGATAAGATAAAATTGATATAATAAAACTTATGATAAGATAAAATTGATAGAATAAAATTTATGTTAAAAAAAAGTACTAGATTGTTATTTATGTTAAAAAAAAGTACTAGATTTTTATTTATGTTAAGATAAAATTAATAGATTTAAATTAATGCATTATTGATAATTTTACTCAATTTTTTTATCCTTATGTTTGTAGAGTCACAGATAGAAGATTCTATAAAAATATATCCATCAACTAGAAATATAGATGATACAATTTACGAAGTACTCAATTTAAAATATAGAAATAAATTTTATAAAGATATTGGCCTTGGTATTTTTATAAATAACAAGTTTACTATTTTAGAAAGAAAATGTTTAGAAGATTTTATTCTATACACAGTTCAATTTAACATTTTTTTCTTTAGATTTTTAAAAGATGAAATTATTGAAGGAATTGTTAAATCACAAAACAACACAGGTATTCAAATTTCTATAAATTTTTTTGATAAAATTCATATCCCTCTTGATAATCTACCAGATAATTCAGAAATAACTTATATTTATGACGAAAATAAAGAAAAAAAACTAGCTTGGGTTTGGAATTATAAAGGAAATCGATATTTTGTTAAAACTGGTGAACCTGTGAAATTTAAAGTTGTGGATTATAATTGTGAAAATAAAATGGTAGTAGCAGATTTTTCGAATTGTGGTCTTGGTCCTATCTCATGGTGGCAATAAATTATTAAATTTTGTTTGTATTTTACCCCAAAAATGAATATTTTGGATGTTGACGCACTTATTATAGTAGATTTTAAAGGAAATATCCTTATTAAAAAGATTTTTAATCTTGAAAACGATCTGATGGACAAAATTGTAAAAAAATGTACAACAGAAAAAGATCCAATATTTTTATTTGAAAATAAACTAGTGTTATGTACCAGAGAACAGGAAATAATTACAATATTAGTTTCGTATGGAGAAAATAATGAAATATTTTTAGGTAACTCTTTTGAACAATTTAATTTAGCACTTAAAACAACTTTGAAAAAGTGCAATAACGAAGTCTTTCATAAAAAATATGACATAGTTTTCTTATTGATGGATATTTTCGTGTATCAAGGCATTATTTCAGAAAACAAATGTGAAAAAATATTAGAACAACTTCCAAAAAGAAGTTTTGAAGCTACAGATGGAATGAAAGTCCCAAAAGGACTTGCTTCTGTAATTAATAACGCATCAAAATCATTTAGTAGGTACATTTAATAAAAAAAATTTATTACAATTCAGACTTATCAAATGATGGTAATTCAGCAGAAGTGTAATCTTCTATGACTTTCATTATATTTTCTCTACAATCATCAAATGTTTCCACTTCTATATCATATTTCTTGTAAATATCTAAAAAAGCTTTTTTATTTCTTAATTTATCGAATTGTCCAACTATTTTATTAAGTAAATGAGATATTCCTGTTGTATTTAATAGAGAAAGACCAGATACTCTAGAACTTCTTGTTTTCTGTTTAGATAGACAAATATTAAATAACGGTTGCATCCAGGGAACAAAGCTTACTAGATTTCTATCCATAATCTTCATAACAGATTTGTGTACCTCAGAAGGATCATCAACTCCAGATAAAATATCTAATATAGATATAGCAGATGTCGTTTTTAAATTATCAAATGTAGCAAGTCGTGTCTTCGGTAAAAGTAATCTTCTCATTACATCTCCACAAGATGTTTTTCGTACTACTTTATTAAGTGTTTCGAATGTAAAAGGCGTGTACGACGGAACAATAAATTTTAGATTTTCGTAAGGAATCAGAGATGTGTAAATAGAAGCGAAGTCACTAAAAGTATATCCAGGAAATCTCATTGTACTGGTAGATGCACTCATTACAGTAGATATTAAAGTATTTATATGTTTATATGTAGGAGTATCTAATCTTAATGAATCTAATGTTAATCTACCTAGTGCTGAGTTATCCATTACAATAACACTATCAGAAAACTCTGCTAGTCTTTGTAAAGTAAGAATCGAGTTATAAGGCTGTACAACGACATCAGAAGATTCTTCGTTGTTTGGAAATATTGAATAGGTCTGTGTATAATTTTTAGGATATTCTTCTTTGATTTGTTCAAGGAGCATCGATCCAAAACCTGATCCAGTACCTCCTGCTATAGAATGGCATACAAAAAATCCTTCTAATGCATCACAACCCTCAGATTCTCTACGAATTATATCCATTACACCTTCTTGATGCTTTCTACCCAAATGATATCCATGTGCCCAATTATTACCAGCTCCACCACCTTCATTAGGCATGAAAATATTTTCTCGATTGAAAATTTGAGATAATTGTGATAAAACTCTTGGCTCAAGATCAACTAATACAGATCGAGGTATAAATTTATTGTCATCTGATTCATAAAAGAAAATATCTTTTCTATCATTTAAGTCTGTATTAGATATTAAACTTCCTTCATTATCAATATTATGTTCATTACATATAGATTTCCAAAATTCTGTTCCCATTTGGTTTCCACATTGACCTATCTGTAGAGTTATGATTTCTCTCATATGGGTAAAAAGTTTGTTTAATCAAAGATTTTCCTAAGAGAACTAAAATCAATTTGTAAAATTGACCCTTGTCGAATACTTAAATTTATTAGTAAAAACAAATTACAATTAAATTGTTGACAAATAAATATCAAGTTATGTAATTATTTGTCATGTGAAATAATGACATCAGTATTTAGAAATTTTACTGATCAAGCTTCGGTAGCGTAATGGCTAACGCGTCTGCCTTCTAAGCAGAAGATTGCGGGTTCGAGTCCCGCCCGAAGTGTTTTTTTGATGTTTCAGAAATTGAAAATATATTTAAAATTACCCCGTCGTTTGATAAATTGATGTATGGATTTTTAATATTATACACCCTATCGGATATCTTTTTAAATACTACAATTATCACCATGGCAAGAATTTTCTTCAAAGATACAAAAGCAGGAATGTCTATTTACCTATTTGCTAATCTTTCAAATCTTCTAATTTCATATTTTAAAACTGACAAGATTGTTTTGTTTGATCCAAATATTCTAGTCATAACTACAGGATTTACTTTATCGACTGTATTTTATTTTATATCTATTTACATGAATATATCATCTACATCATTTAACAACTATTACTCTTTAAAAATTCTAACAGTAAGTATTTTTTCGATTATTCTACTTAGAACCAAATATAGAAATTTACAATGGTTAGGAAAATTTATAATAGCTTGCGGAATTATTACACAATTTATTAATGATAAAAATATAAATTTTAATTATGCAATTTTCACAGCTATGTTATCTGGAATATTTAATGCATTTTCTACTGTAATGTTTGAATATAAAATCAAAGATAGATTAATTTCAATATGGAGATATTTGTTTACTTTTAATTTCTGCTATGTCCCTTTTAATTTATTATGTGCTATTTTGGAATATAGGCAATACAAAAATCATAATATTTTTCTTATGGCTCCATTCTACATTTTAATATCTCTAAATATATTTTCTTTACAGTTATCTGCTTATCTTTCTATGAAAGTAGATTCATTTGAGAGAACTATAATATCAGTAATGTGTAACATGGTATCTTCTATATTTTCTGATGTTTTATTAGAATTTAAATTCAATCTTATTTCTATAATTAGTTTTATACTTGTTTTTTCAGGTACAATGATTTATATATGCTTTAAAGATAGTAATAAAAGACAAAAGAAATAGAAAGTGGTTATGTAAATAAATTAGTATTTTTAGACAAGCGTAAAAAAATTATTTTAAATTTATATATCCCTAAAATGAAATCTATTGATATAAAAGATATGGAAAAATATTTAAAAGAGTTATCAAACGATCTTGATCAGCTAATTCTACTAGGTGAAGATATTATACACCTAGACTTCAATTTATAATGTTATATCATTTGAGATTATGTATAAATTCAAGTAAGTTATCTTTAAATTTGATTTTATCATCTGATGAATTAAAAGCTTTTTCTATTCTATTATATATCTCTCTATCTTCTAAAATTAAATTAATTGTGTAATTACCAGTTTCAATCTCAAATTCCTTATTTATAAATTTATTCAAGGCTGGGAGTAATAAATCGTTTTTAGGAATAACATCTTCAATAAAAGACTCATTTTTTGAATATTTGGCATATAAGCAAAGAGATTCAAGCATACAAAAAGTTAATAAATCATTTTGTATATCTATCTCTGATATCTTATAAGATATATCATACTGTATATACAAAGGTAGTGCTATATATTTATTAATTTCACTAAGTTTTTGTTGTTTGACTATTTTAAGCATATGATTTACACTATCTAATCTATACTTCTTGTTTTGTTTAATTTCAAACAAATTTGAATTTAATGCTGTACAAAAAATTGATAATATCATACCATCAAAAAAATCATTAAATCCCAAAAAATTAGTAACCAATTCAAAAACAATCATGTGGTTTAAATAATCTACGCATCTATTTTTCATGTAATACAAAATTATCATTAATTTTAGTTTAGACTCATTCTCAAACTCATCTTTACGTATTTTTTTCAATAAATTCAATATTTTTGAGTCTAAACCTTGGTTAGGTATCCTGTTCGGTATAACTGAATAAATTATTATTTTTGACCAGTCATCTTGTATCTCATATAATGGATTAAGACTATCTACAATATAACTCAAATGATTTATTAAAGTGTGGAAAATTAAGGGCTGAGCATAAGATTTTTTTATAAGTTCCAATATTTTTATCACCTTCTTGTTCATGCATGGGTAAGTTTTTTTACTTAAATACTTTTATGCATAAAAATACCCAAATGCAGATTACCAAATTCTCAGAATCACCTTCAGATACTGTAACTGATATATTTATACATGAAAATGTTATTTATGTATCTTCATGGGATTGTTGTTTGTATGCTTATGATTTTTATACACAAAATCTTCTCTATAAAAAAGAAGTTGACTTTCCTATTTTTAAAATAGGTTGGAACAATGGATTAATTTTTTCAGATTCAAAGGGATTTTTACATTTTGAAGATAATAAAAAAATTAATTTTAATATTGATAGTATATTTGTTATGGAACCCTATCAAGATTATCTTATAATTGGTGGACTTGGTAAAAAAATATGTAAATTTTATAATAATGGTTATAATGATATAATTAATGTTTGTGATAAAATATATGGATCATCTATTGATAATAACACTCTTATACTTAATTTTGGTAGAAAAATAGGTCTTTTTGACTTAAGAAATTTTAATTTAATTAAATATATACAGAATAAGAATATTATTAGATCTATATATACAAAAAATGGAAAGATTTATTTGGGTGATATTCAAGGTAAACTTAAAATTCATAATATAATAACTAGTGAAGAAATTACAGTTAATGCTCATATAGAATTAAAAGAAAATTTAAAAAAAGTTTATCCAGTGAATGATATAATTCATGAAAATTATTTATATACATGTGGAAGTGATGGATTTGTAAATAGATGGAAAGAAGAAAACAAATTGAAATCAAGATGTATTTTTAAAAGTAATTTGGGAATTTTAAAAATGGCAGCTAAAAATAATAAATTTGTTGTTGCAAGTGGATATAACTATGAAATAGGTATAGCTGATACTTCAGAAAATTCAATATATACAATTAATTTGTAATAAATTTTAATTATAGTCTACATTCAAAAATAGTGTTACTTATATTTCCTCCATGTGGTTCATCATTGTTCTCTCTTAAATATGACCATATTCCTAAAATAAAATATTCAGGAAGAGTCATTTTTATAGGTTGATTTTTTACGTATACAAAAACGATTCTAGAAAAAAATTTCGAAAATGGTTTAAGAGTTTTTACAAATTCGAAATAAATCTTCAAATTTTCTAAATTAATATTATCAACAAATCTTTTTTTTAAAATATATTCATGTATTTCTTTAAGTCTTAAAATTACATCTACCTTAGAAAAAAATATTTCTTCATTCTCTTTTTTTGAATCAAAATTATAAACGTTCCTCTGTTTATCGTTATAAATTACGATTTGTTCATCAAATATTGAATCTTTGGATTTCGCTTTCTTATTTGAGTCAACATTTAAAATTAGATCTTTATTTAGAGAACCTAATGAAGAATCTTTTCCTTCGAATATCATATGAATACAATAGAGATCCTCTTCTGTGATAAAATCTACACAAAGCTTGAATATTTGTGCAAGACTTTTGGATCTTATATTTAAATCCAAAGGTAGAAATCTTTTCATAAAACTTATTTTGAACATTTTGGTTGTTTCTATAAGAGAATTGTCTACTAAATAATTGTTGACATAAGGATTATTTTCGTTTATGTTGTTATAATCATGAGCTCCAATTTGAAATCCAAAAATCTTATTAATTATGACTAGAAGCATAAAAAAATTCGATATCATAATTAAAGGATATAAAATTTTACAAATATATAAAGGAGTGTGTCTAAACAAACAAAATGGAATTTAATAAGGAGAAAAAATATGCACATGAACCAATCAAAATCAAAAAAGATTTTTATTTGTGTAAACAATCAATCTTAAATAGTCAACTATTTGATTAATAAAAACAAATACAATAAATTAAATTATCTATTATAAAATAATTTCTTAATATATTAAATTATCTATTATAAAATAATTTCTTAATATATTAAATTATTTATTAGAAAATAATTTATTTATGACTTCTTAATATTTTAAATTATCTATTAAAAATAATTTATTTATGACTTCTTAATATTTTAAATTATCTATTAAAAATAATTTATTTATGACTTTCTATTATTTTAAATTATCTATTATAAAATAATACATATGTATGTCATCCTTTTTAAATTATCTATTATAAAATAATTTATTTATGACTTTCTATTATTTTAAATTATGAGAGATAAGACATCTAAATGTCAAAAATACAATTACAAATAATTTATCTGAATATACGTATATTCATAAAATAACAAATCAATCTCCTATGGTGCAGTGGTAGCATGCTAGTCTGTCACGCTGGTGGCCCGGGTTCGAGTCCCGGTGGGAGAGTTTTTTTATTTGTGTTTTTCTATGGCCCAAAAAAATAAATTTATAAAACCCCAAATCAGATATGGAATATCCTTCTCTTATACAAATATACTTAGATCAGTTAGCACCTCTCCCATATATTCGATGGTCGATAACTTCTGTTAGTCTTCTTTTATATCTTATTAGAATATATCTATCAGATGCATTTTACCTAATAACATATTGTTTAGGAATTTATCTCATTCACGGTACTATTTTATTTTTAACACCTAAAGGTGACAATATTTCAGATCCTTTTGAGAATTATGAACAAGATGATGATGAAGATTTTGAACTAGAATTAATAGACAACCAATTTAAACCAATAGTAAGAAATCTTCCTGAATTTGAATATTGGAAATTCTGTACTAAAGTTGTATTTAGTGCTTTAGCAGCTTCATGCTTCAGTATTTTTGATATTCCTGTTTATACACCCATTTTAGTTATTTACTTTCTTCTTATGGTTATATTTACTCTCAAATGCTTATATCTTCATATGAAAAAATACAAATACAATCCATTTAATATTTCTAAAGAATATTACAAAGATTAAAATTTATGTTTAAATCTCTAAATATCTTTAATTACAATTTCTATAAATTTAAAATTAATATTTTGATAAATTAAACTTAATAAGTTTAAAAAACTTATCACTTTCACATTAGACTTGTAAATTAATTTTTAATATATATTTTATTAAAGAAAAATTAAACTTGAAAATAAAAATCATGAAAAATAAGTCAATAAATAAAAATTAGATTTTAAAAATAGCAAATAAAAATTGGACTTGAAAATAAAACTTAGGAAAAATATGTCAATAAATAAAAATTGGACTTGAAAATAAAAATCAGAAAAAATATCTTAATAATTAAAAATTATAATCAAATTTATTAATAAAAAAATAATTTAAAGAAATGATATTTAATACTAGCATGTGATAATTATTATATGTTTAAATTATCTTGAACAAATTTTTAAATTTAAATATAATAAATTAGACAAGATAATAAATTTTAATATTAAATAACTCTCAATCAATGAAGAAGAGGAAAAAATTGAAAATAATGTCATTGATGGGAGCTCTAAATTTAAATGTTGCTGTTTTTTTGACTCGATATGCAATAAATTCTTTATAGTTGTTTCAATACAAAGGAGTAATTCAATAAAAATAAATACTTAAAATTTTTATTATTATTTATAAAATTATATTTTTAGACAACTTTTCATTTAGTCAAGTAATATTTTCTAATTTATTATTAGAAGAAAATAATATAAAATATTTATCTTAGAAATATTTTAATCTTAAATAAAGAGATGTAAAAATAAATTAATTATTTTAGATCTAAAATTATAATTCTTAATACCTATTTAAGGCATGTTGATATATCTCAATGATTCAAAAAAAAATACATTTTAATGTAATTACATGAGTTGTTAATTAATTAAATAAGTTTAATTTTTTTTTGTTGACTTAAATTAATTAAGGGAAAATATTTTTTATAAATAAAAAAATCTGCATAAACTTGCATAAATATAAAATATTTTTTAGATAAATTTACTAAAACCTCTAAAGTTATTTACTTTTCCATAAATAGTAGATTACATTTAAAATTATTATTTTGGAACCCATCTTCTTGATGACAAAAATCCGGTTGCCTCTACCAGAAGTAGATTTGGAGATTAGCGATAAACCCACTGTAAATTACAAAGAATTTATAGAATTTTTTATGAATAACACACTGAACGAATTAAAAGAAAATTTGAATGCATATCATACAGTTAAGGAGATTGAATGTAGAAAAAATCTTGTATCATTCTTTAAACAAAAGATAGCTGATTTTGAGCTTCTCTACTTACTTGATCTTGGTATTCAATATCTTCCACATGTAAGAGAAGTAAACATAACAAATTGTTACGAAGATATAGCTAATAGGCTTGCTTTTGTATTTGAAAATCTTAAAAATACAATTTCACCCTCTTGGAATGTTAATGAAGCCTTAAGAAATCTTTATATATCTAATAATGAAGTATGTGATAATACAGAAAATACATTTGATGAATATTATCTAAGATTGATCAAAATATATTTACAAAAAGAAAATATTGATTATTTTAATAATATTACTATAGAAAACAATATAGTAATACTTAATCATAAATATAAAGTCACTTTATGTGGTGATATTTCAAATCCAAAATTTTCTTTAATTGATCCCGTTATATACATAAAAAACTTTACCATATCAAAGTTGATAAAATATATAGAAATAGAAACGTTATATGCAAAACTTTATGATTTACATAAAAAGTTTAGAGCATTAAAAAAAAGAATTGAATTTAAGATGGAAGGAGGATTTAAGCAATTTAATGTTAATATCGAAGATGTAAATTTAAAAGTAAACAAAAATTTCGACTTTGATAAAATCGAAGAATTTTGTAATGCATTGAACAAGAAATTTCCTAATTTAAAATTTTCCTTAGATGAAGGATGGTATATCATTTTTAATAAAGGTTCTATATCAAATGATGAAATTAAAGATATATCTGATAATAAGTTAAAAAATATTGTTATTAATCAGAACAGAGATATAGATTTATTTATGAAAGTAATATTTGATACGGAAAATATTATAAGTTTTAAAAATCCTAAACTTTTTGTTCTATTTCAAGAAGCCTTAAAAGCAGAGACATATTTTTTCAAAGCAATTCAAGATAGCTTCATTAATTACGAAATAAAAAGACAAAAGAAAAATGTTTGGATTCAGAATATCAAATTTAAATTTATAAGTTTTAAAGATGATTGCATAGAATTTGATTTGTATATTGATAGTTATAAAGTTTTTATTGATAAAAACAAATCTATGGAATTTGCTAACAAAACAACTATTATGTATTTTGAAAATTTTCTTTTACTATTGAAAAATATGTGCATTTCTTCAATTTCTTTGTTCAGTGACTGCATAGTAGATTATGATTATAATGGAGATAAATTAACTGGAATTTCATTACATTTATATGAAGATTTTATAGAATATAAATTGAATGATATAAAGATATCAGTATATCCAGATTATTGTAAGATAGAAAATTATATTATAAAGAATACAAAGAAATACATCACATATTTAAAAAAAATTTATCAACATGGAAATATTGTCAGGGAATATTTTTCAGTAGATATTTTTGGATTTGTAATATCTTATGATCAAGCTTATGATAGAATTATTTCAAATATTAAAAATGAAGAAATTTTTGAATTAGAAAATATTCAATTTATTATATGGAATTTAAAAATATATTACAGATACAGTCTTATTCCTGATTTAGTTACAAAAAGCTTTGTAACGTTTAATTTAGAAAATAAAATTTACAAAATAAACTTGAGTTATAATATGGTAGATCAAAGTGACAACAAGTGGTTTGAAGAATTAAGAAAGATTTACATAGAAAATGATGGAACTGCTAAACCTATAGAATTAACATTAAGTGAATTTATTGATTTGTATAAAAGTATCAAAAATCTTTAGTTCAATTTTCAAGTCATACAATAGAAAAACATATTTAATAAATATAATTTACTGTAGATATTCTTTTTTCAATTCATACAATAGAAAAACATATTTAATAAATATAATTTACTGTAGATATTCTTTTTTCAATTCATACAATAGAAAAACATATTTAATAAATATAATTTACTGTAGATATTCTTTGAATATATATAATTGATGAATACCAGCATACTTACCAAATTTTTGTATAAATTTTTCTTGAATATCTTTATAAATTTTAGATGTCAAACGATTTTCTTTTAAGTCGAATAATGTTTTTGAATATTTAAATATGTGGGTATCTATAGGAACAACTTCAAATAATCCCAATCCCATTAAACAAATACAATCTCTTACTTTAGGACCTATTCCAGATAATTTAATTAAATTCGTTTTAAACGAATTCGAATCAATTTTTTTACTCAAATCTAAAACTTCATTATTTTCGTCTCTGATCATTTCCTCTTGTACTAAATCATCAAATTCCCGTATTTCTTTAAATGAATCTAAGCTAATCAAAAAATCTGCTGTCTTACAAATATATTTGCTTCTGTAACCAAATCCTTGAATTTTTAAATCATTTTCTATATTATTTAATTTATCAAGTGAGGGAAAATAATAAAAATCTATGTTCTTATATTTACAAGCAAATTCCCCTTGTGAGTATAAAAATTTGACCATTTTGGTTATTCTTTTTACATTATTATTAGCTGAACATATAAATGAGAATATAGTAGCTATTAAAGAATTATTAATTAATCTTAATCCTGTAGGTTTCAGAGTAGGCATATTTATTTTATAATTTATCTGTAAAGTAAAAAATCTTCTTATATATTTATTAATAAGATTCTGATCATTTATTTTAGCACTAAGAATTTTATAATAAATTTTTTTATCTTTCTGTAATAGACTTATTATAAAAAAGTATATAGAACCAGTATATTCGTTTTTATCTGTTTTATAAAAATTAAAAACTTGTCCACTGAACAATGTTTCATTTAAATTTATATATTCTTCATTCTCTAATAAAATCCAATCCATTGGGTTAGAAAATATTATTTTTTCATATAACGAACAATTGATTTGTATTTGAATTTTATTGTATTATTAGGTTATATTTTAACAGTTAATTTATATTGTATTATCTAGTTTATATTTTAACAGTTAATTTATATTGTATTTATTAGGTTATATTTTAATAATTAGAATATATTTTGATATTTGAATTATATTGTATTATTTTAGTTTATGCAAAGATTATTTTTTATAAATTGATTTTTTTTGCATAAACTCATATGATTTTCCCCACATGTTACTCAACTATGAAAAAGAAATATTAGAAGAAACAAAAAACTCTTCATTTATATTAATAAGTTCATACGGGTTACATTTAAATTTAGTTATGAACATCAATATTATGCTATATTTAAATAAATATTCACTTGTATTTCTAATAAATTATGACGAATCAAATTTGAATCTACAGCATGAATATTTGAGGAACACAAAAAATTTAGATAAAACTGCACGTAACAAATTATATCTAAAAGGTGGTGTATTTTTATGCAGCAGTAGAATTTTATTGACCGATTTTTTAGAAACTAACATTCCTATAAATAAAATAAGTGCAATAATCATTAGAGATGCTGATAAAATTAAGGAAAATAGTTTAGAAGCCTTTATATTGTATGTATATAGAAAAAATAATCAGAATGGATCGATAAAAGCATTTTCTTCAAATTGTATACCTTTTGCTTATGGCGTAGGGAGTTTAGAAAGAAATTGTTCAACACTTCGTACAAATAATCTTATTTTATATCCAAGATTCCATCAACGAGTCATAGAATCTCTTGATCAAGATATTGTCTATACTGAGCATAAATTAAGGCTTACTGAACACATGCTGGAATTACAAATTATAATGATTGAGATTATCAAAGAATTATTGAAAAATAATAAGATAGATATTGATTATGAACTTATATTAATTTCAAATGCTTATATGAAAAATCAAGTAGGTGATATTAGAGATATCAAATTTTTAATAGAACTGTTATTTTCTTGCAATCCACTTAAATTTTATATGGAATGTATGAGATTAATTAACAAACAAATTGAGTTAGGAAAAGATAGTACTTGGTTAAATAGCAGATATACACTTATTTTAATAGATAAAATTGACTTATTTTGTTTTGAAAATCAACAAATGTTAAAAGATGAACAAAAAGAGGCAATTACAAATATGAAATATTATTTTAAAAATAAGAAACATAAGAAAAAAGAAGTTTTTATTAAATATGAAGAAATTACTAATACTCAAGTTTATGAAACAGATTTAGGTATATTTTTAAAAGATAAGAATACAGATAAATACAACTTAAAATTTATAAGATTGGTCGAACTTTTATTTAACAGAAATGCAGATATTTATTTTATTGTATTTTCATCATCTACTGTAAAATTTGATATTGAATCTAACTTAGAAAGTCTTAGCAAAAAGCTTTTAAATAATGTTAATTTTTATACAAGGAAGGAATTCAATAACGTTTATATTTTGATGGAAGATAGTATTCTTGAAGAAAAGTTTATGAAAATGAATATTTGTTTGAATGAAAGTAAAAGTGTTGATGAATTTTATACTTCACACATAGGTCAAGAATCTACAGATTTTAATGATAAGTTTGTATACAATAATTCTTACAATATTATTAAACTAAAAAAAGACAAGAAATATTCATTTATTTTATACGATTTAGATATTTCAAGTATACGAAAATGTGAATATATCGGAAATAGAGTAAATATTAAGGTTAATTCATTAATTTATAAAGATTCTTTAGAAGAACAAAAATATTTGAACAGTCTCAGAAAAGAAAAATTGTATTTTGAACAATTAATAGATAAAAGAAGTAAATTACCCGTTATATTAGATAATAATCATAATATCTTAGAAGAATTTAGTTCAGAAGAAAATGAAAATACTTACGAAATTGTGGTAGATTCTAGAGAATTGAGATCAGAATTGCCATTTTTTCTATACAAAGCAGGGAATTCTATCACAGTTTCTACTTTACAAATTGGAGATTATCTTTTAAATGAAAAAATCTGCATAGAACGTAAAAATATTTCTGATTTGATATCATCTATAAAATCAGGTAGATTGTATAACCAAGCTAGAATGCTTACTTTTCATTATAATAGATCTATTCTTTTAATTGAATTCAATTGTAGACCTTGTTTATCAGATTTCTATAATCATGATGCTGATACATTTAGAAATTCATTAATTTCGAAATTCTGTCTTTTTTTAATAACTTTTCCTAATATTAGAGTAATCTGGTCTGAATCAGGTTTGTTTAGTACAAAGATTTTTAGACAAATGCAGAAAAAAGAAACAGATGAACCTAATATTACTAAATTAGATATAGATCCTATCCTACAAGAGATTTTATTATCTATACCTGGAATCAATCAGTTTAATCTTAGAAAAATTTTTAAGAATTTTAAAAATATCAAAGAAATTGTTAATAGTAGAAGAGGTGAATTAATAAGAAAGATGGGTAGTGAAGCAGGTATCAAAATTTTTGATTTTTTTAATGAAGATTACGAGAATATAAAATAATGATTTTATTTAAACATTTTAAGATTTCTTCAGTCGGTGTTATGAGAATATAATGAAATAATAAGGTAATGATTTTATTTAAACATTTTAAGATTTCTTCAATCATTTTATGAGAATATAATGAAATAATAAGGTATGAATTTATTTAAACATTTTAAGATTTCTTCAATCATTGTTATGAGAATAAGAAAATCAAATTAAGAACGAATATAAATCATATTTAAAAAGAATATGATTTTTTAAATCAAATGTTTTTTTATTGGAAGGGTCCTGAATTAAAATAAAATAAACCAAAAATAAAAGGGTATGGATTTTATATTTACAGGGTCTCCAACAAAAAGAGAAATCATAATGTATCTCATCAATAGGAAATATTCACTACTAAACAATTTTAAACTTAAAAGACAGATTATTCAATTTAAAAAAATCAAAGAAAGGAGATCATATAAAATCAAACTTAAAAATATTAATTTGCTATTTAAAATGTCAAATAAATTACAAGGTATAAAATTAAACAATGAAAAATATTTTAAAGATTTAAGATTTAATTTATTCTACAGAAGTATTAAAATTAAGGAGATTCTTTCAAAATGTCAAACAGATAATTTGGTTAAATATTTTACAGAATGCTTGATTAAGGATAAGCCCTTTGAAATAAAAGAAATGAGTCATCAAAATGAAACAATTATGAAACATGACAAAGATTATAAAATAGAAATTCCTCAGAATAAAATTATGGGAATAAAAAAGACTTTTGATTTTTTCGATGAGAATTCTGATGATGGATTTTTTCAAAGGGATAAACTTGATGTTTCTGTCTTAGTATCACCTATAAAAATAAATGATAGCAGTTTATTTGACAGGAATATAATTTCAATACCTAAAAGGATAAATTTACGAACAGATAATTTAAGAAAAATCAATTTAAATTCATTTTCAAAGCAAAAAAAGATCAATTTAGATGATATTACGATAAAAGATATCGAAGAAAAAAAAATAGATTTTACCTTTACAAAAGTTAATAAGAAAAAAAATAAGCTTGTTCTCCAAGAAATTGACAGAAATAAAATTAAAAAGATTAAAAAGCCTGTTGTTGAAGATTATACTAAAATACTTAATAAGAATACTAAACTTAATTCAGGATATAAGAATATTATTGTTAAATATACAGAGAAATTAATAAAAAATAATATAAAAATAGATAGAACAAGAAATCAGAAAGTTAAATTTATTGATACAGAAGATGTTGATATTCATAATCCAAATTCACCTATTCCTATAATAAAGAAGAGTAAATTTTATAATAAAACTTCTTTACAAAGCAAACATAAAGAAGTTGTGTTCATACAAAATTTAGATTTACATTCATTTGGGAATGACAATGATTTTTAGATATTAATAAATATTTTTAACACTGATTTTATTTCTTAAATTTTATCCTTCGAAATGAAGAAGATAGCTGTTATGAGTGGAAAAGGAGGAGTTGGTAAATCTAGTATATCAATATTATTGGCTACTATAATATCAGAAACATCAAAATGTTTATTACTTGATTTTGATATTTGTGGACCAAGCTGTATAACTTCTTTAAATGGTCATGGAGATATCAAAAAAGCAGCAAAAGGTCTTTGTCCTATTAAAATTACTGATAATTTATTTGTATTATCAATGGGATCAATGATTAAACAAGAAGATGCTGTTATATGGAGAGGTCCAAAAAAACTAAGTCTTCTTAATTTATTTTGGGAATCCATAGAAGGTTTTGATTATGTAATTATTGATACACCACCTGGTATAAGTGAAGAGCATGAATTTCTTATAGACAAAGATATTGAAGTATTAATCGTTACTACTTCACAAAATGTTTCATTAAGTGATACAGTTAAAGCTATAGATTTTTGTAAAAATAATTTTATTAGAATATTTGGAGTTATAGAAAATATGAGTGGGTATGAATGTGAATGTTGTAAGAAAATTACGAATATATTTGCTTCAAAAGGGGGTGAACAAATATCAAAAGTTTATGATATAAATTTATTGTGTATTTTTCCTATAGAACCAGAATTTGGTAAAATTCTCGATACAGGAGATTTTATAACGAAATATAAAAATTTAAAGACGTATGAAATTTTGAAAAATAAATTTTTATTTTAGCAACAGAAATATTTCATAAACGAATCACCAAGTTTCAAACCTTTCTTTTTTGGTTTAATTTTGTCTTTTGGTACTTTACTTGCTATTAGTTCAAATATTTTTGATACGTTATTTCCATCTTTAGCACTAGCTTCAAGAAATAAAAGATTTTGTTGAATTGAATATTCTTTAGCTTCTTCAAATGTAATTTGTCTTTCATTTTCTAAATCAAGTTTGTTACCAACAAGTACTTTCATAAAATCTTTAGGTTTCTCAAATTTTAATTCTTCAACCCATCTCTTTGCTACATCAAAACTTTCTCTTGATGTTATATCATAAACTATTAATCCTATTTGTGCTCCTCTGTAATACATTGGTATTAAACTATTATATCTTTCTTGTCCAGCAGTATCCCAAATTTCAAATTTTACACAATAATCTTTAGTAGACATTGTCTTTGTAAGAAAAGATGCTCCTATTGTACTTTCTTCATTTGGATTAAATTCACCTTTAACATATTTAAGAGTTAAACTGCTTTTTCCTACACTGTAATATCCTAGTACTACCATTTTATATGTATGACATTGTAAATTATCTCTTAAAGCTACCATATTGTATTTATCAAAATATTCATTTTATTTCTTGTGTTTTAGATTTGTTATTTATGTTTTAAAATATTTAATCTATAAAATTCTATTATTTAATCTATAAAAGATATTATTTATGTATAAATTTAATTTATAAGTGATATTTTAATCTATAAAAGATATTATTTATGTATAAATTTAATTTATAAGTGATATTTTATAATCTATCTATAAATTTATATAATAAAAAATATCTTATTTGTTATGTATAGATTTAATTTATAAGTGATATTTTATAATCTATAAAAGATATTTTATAATCTAATGAAAGATATTTTATAATTTAATGAAATATACTTCATCTATAAGTGATATATTATAATATAATGAAATATACTTCATCTATAAGTGATATTTTAAAATCTAATGAAAGATATATTATAATATAATGAAATATATATTATAATCTTTAAATACGCTTCATCAAATATATTTAAATTATGAAGAAAATCTTTTTTTAAGAAATAATTTTTTTATGCAAATGAAAATTTTTATAAAAAAAATTAAAAAGAAGGGTTAACGATGGAAACAAAAATTAATTGTTACGGACTGGATGGTACAACTGTAAAATCTACCATTAACTTACCAGATGTATTCTCTATAGATGTAAGATCAGATATCATTGAACAAGTACATTCTCTTGAAAGATTAAATCTTAGACAGCCTTATGCAGTATCACCAGATGCTGGTATGCAACATTCAGCTGTTTCATGGGGAACAGGAAGAGCTATTGCAAGAGTACCAAGAGTAGGTGGAGGTGGTTCCAGAAGAGCTGGACAGGGTGCCTTTGCTAATTTCTGTAGAAAGGGTAGAATGGCTCATCCTACTACTACTATGAGAAGATGGTGCAGAAAAATACCATTAAATACTAGAAGAATTGCTATTGCTATGTCAATAGCTGCATCATCAAAAGCTTCATTTGTGGAAGCAAGAGGTCACAGAATTGAAAATGTTAAGAATATTCCACTTATTGTAAGTGATGAGATTAAAAATTTGACTAAAACAAAAGATGCTGTTGCCGTTATACAGAATTTTAATTTAGCTGACGAAGTAGAAAAAGTCAAGAATAGTAAATCTTTAAGAGGTACAAAGGGTAAGATGAGAAATAGAAGATTCACCAAGAGAAAGGGAATTCTTTTAATTCATGATTCACCAAGTGAGCTAAGAGCTTTCACTAATATTCCAGGAGTTGATCAATTGAATATAGAAAAATTAAACATTTACGAATTAGCACCAGGTGGTCATGCTGGAAGACTTATTTTATGGACTGAATCAGCTTTTAAGAAATTAGGGCCAATGTTCGGAAAGATTAATGAAGAATCTTCAGTATTGAAGAAGTTTACTCTTCCTAAGAAATTATACACCACTGATAATTTTGATGAATTATTTTTATCTAAGGAGGTACAATCTATCATTAATGAAGTAGAATATGTTCCTGAATATACACCAAGGAAAACTGAAGATGAAGTAGCTGAGACTAATCAATTTATTTCTATGTTTGTACCATCAAAGGTTCATTCTAATTAAATTAAAATTTGAAAAAAATTGTTTTTATTATTTAGTCCACCATCTTGTGAATTCAAATAATCTTTTTATAAAGAAATTTTATTAAAAAATCATAATGAAAGATTTACCTTATAAAAATATAATTGAAAGATTTACCTTATAAAAATTCTATTGAAATATTTCTTATTTCATAAATCATAATACAATACCCACATCTAAGAATTCTATTTGTAATATTTCTCATTTCATAAATCATAATACAATACCCACATCTAAGAATTCTATTTGTAATATTTCTCATTTCATAAATCATAATAAAATACTCTCATATTAAAAATATAATTGAAAAATTTCCCTTATAAAAATCATAATAAAATACTCTCATGCTAAAAATCATAATAGAAAGATTTCTCATATTAAATTTTTTTACCCTTATGGAATCATTAAGAGATTATTACATTCTGTATCCTGTATATATTGATTCTACTAAAAAGATGAGTGAAGGTAGGAAATACAATAAAGAACTTTGTATTGATAAACCTACATTTATTGAAATTTATAATGCTCTTAAGTATTTGGAAATTGAAAATATTCCAGAACAGAATAAAAAACATCCAAGAGATTTTTTTAATTTTGGAAGATTCAAGATAAAAAAGATGTATGGAAAAAAGAATCTAATGGAAGGAATTAAATATACAATATCAAAAATGAGACTAAAACCTTCTAAAAATACTGCTTCTGTAATACAACCAGAAAAAGCTCCTGAATATGTTACTACAAATAAGGGAGAGGTGATAGAAAATAAACTTAATCTTGTAGCAAAAAGGAAAATAAAACCTAAGAAAGGAAAGAAAAAATAAATTGTCTTTATTTTATACAAACAAACAAATAAAATTATGTCGATATTAATTTTTGTTATTATTTATACCCATGATAAATCTATTAAATTTAAAAGATTACACACCAGAACAGTATGCGATATCAATAATTTTATACGGAACAATCCACACAATCCTTTTCTCGATCTTGATTACTCAATATTATACTAAAATACTTGAACATATAATCTTATCATTTAATATCACAAATATTTACAAGAATGCTTTGATACATTCAGCGGTAATAAATCTACCAAGAATATATTTTGTAATGAAATCTAATACATATTGCTCGAGATCTACTATGACAGGGTTTAGTGCTTTAAATTTATCTTTGGGACTTGGATTAATTTTACTGAATACTCGTTCAAAATCTTTTATAAAATTTAACAGTTATTTGAAAGATGCGTGTTGTTTGACAATTTCTTTAATATTACAAGCAATATGTTTACAAGAAAATATCTACCCTTTATTTTTTAAAAATGCTTCGATTGTAATTTTTCTTATATTTTTATTTTACACAATAAGAATGAAAGATAATTATAGACAAGAAAATATTTCAGTCTCGACGTCAGATACGAATTTTGTATATTTAAAACAAATCAACAAATATTTTTCGAAATATTTCTACGATATCGTAATATTAGATATAGAAAATGTTAATAAACAATCTATCTCTTCCAGTATTAAAACGTTAATCTCACCTGTCATTAATACTGGTATATTTATTTGGTATTTTAATATATTTGAAAATACCCAAGATATTATAATAGCACTCTTCTTATCATCATTAATTGGATTGGTACTAGTAAAATGTGCAAAAAATCAGAATCTTCAAATTATTAATTTCTTTTATGGATTAATTTCAACTATGCTATTTTTAGTTATTTTTATAGATCGTATACCAAATCTTTTACAAAGAATAAACATTCAATCAAATATTAATCTAAATTATATGAATATGATATTTACAGCTGGTGTAATAGCTCTTCCTGAGATACTAAATTTGATATATTATTCTAGATTGAACAAGTCTTCACAAGCTACTTGTTCACTTTTCTACTCTATAATTTTAAATTCTCTCTTATTTGTACCATTTAAAAGATTAATTAATTCAGAATATACTGATCCCATATATGAAGGAGATCGTGTGGGTTTATCAATTTCTACTATTTCTTTTGTAGTTTCTACTTTTAATTATATTATGAAGAATCAAAAATTGAGTAAAGATTTAGGGTGTATTTTGATATTTATCTATGTATTGTACAACTTGACATATATATTAGATCCTAGTATGTTTATAAAGAAATTTAATAGCTAATTAAGAATTAATTAAATTTTCTCATGTTATAAAAATATACTGAACTAGGGGTTTACTAATAAAAGATTATTTTAGTATGTTAATTAAAAACCGTATTTTTTTAAAAAATTAAAATTTCACATAATAATTTATAAATATGATAATTAAATTATTTATTGTATTAACATAATAATTTATAAATATGATAATTAAATTATTTATTGTCTTAAAATAATATTTTATAAATATTCTTATAAATGACTAACTCATTACTAAAAATATGATAATTAAATTATTTATTGTATTAAAATAATAATTTATAGATGACTAACTTATTACTAGAAATATGATAATTAAATAGTTATTAAAAATACATAAATAGAATATATACGAAAATATATGATTTATTATATTTTACACCTCTTCAACACTTTGCACCGCTAATGTATCAAATGTACTTCTTCGACAGAATAATATATAAAATATTGAACCAATAAAAGATAAGAAGAATATTAAAGCTATAGGAAGAGCTATTAGAATAATTATAGGACCAGTACCTATTAATAAACAAATACCCAATAATGTAATTAGCATACTTACATGAGCTGTTAAAACTCTTTTCCAACTAACAATTTCTTCATTTTCTTCTTCAGATCCTGATTCTAATAAAGCAAAGAAGTCATTTTGTCCACGATCTATCTCAAATAAAAAGTCATCATCTTCGTCTAATGTATTTCTTCTAAAATAATCTCTAATATCATTCTGCATTAAAAAATCGTCATCTGTTGCAAAGAATTTGGCGTAATAAATTATACTTTTAGTTTTGGATATTTCTGATGGTGAAAGAATTGAACTCTGGCAATGTTCCAATATCTCCTTAGCAGATTTTTCGTTTCCATCATCTGATAAACTAGAGCTACTTACTATGCTATCATTAGCATCTTTAGAATGTAAATCAGTTTCTTTAGCTAAGCTTCCACTTCTAAAAATAGCAGAAAAAGATTTCATTCTATTTCTTTTCTTATCATCAGAATTCTCTTTAAAATAATAATCTACTAAAGATTTATCTATTTGTTCCAAAGTTATCTTATAATAATACACTTGGCCTAATATATACATATTATTTAAAGGATTTCTTACTTTCATTCGATGAAGAAGTCTTCTTTCTGATTCAAATCTAAACAATACTCTATTAATTTCTGAAGCTGCGTAATAAAAATTATATAAAGTAGATTGATCGTAAGGATCTGGAGTAGTAACTCTTGCTATAATAAAGTCTATATTTTTACGTCTACAATCAATAATTATACTACGGAATTCTTCTAAAGTAAATGTTTCTACAGAATTTGCATTAATTTCTTCCATTTCAAGTTCTTCACCTGGTGTAGAGTTATTAGGAGCTCCTAGTACTTTTATTATAGTGTTTATGGTTTTTGATTTCTCGTATAAATTGTAATTATCTGAGCTCATCATTTTATGTTTATCTATTTGGGAATTATTATGAATTTAATGTAAACAAAAACATTGTTTATTAAAAATAAGAAAAGAAGAATCTTATTTTAAAATAAATTTAATTACTTTATATTTTACTAATAAAAAATAGTTTATTTTAATAATATTTTATTTAATTAAAAATCAATTTTTTATTTTAATTAATATTAATAATTAAACAATTTAATAAAGGAATTATAATTTTAAATATCTTCAGTTTAAAATTTTATTCCAAATATTTTGTATTTTTTTAATTATAATTCATTATATTTTAATTCTATTCTTTCTTATAAATTGACTATATTAAATAGACTACATTAAATATGTAAAAGAAAAAGTAGATTTATTTTTATTTATATATAAATTATTATTATATGTAAATTATATTATATAAATTATTATATCCTTGTATTTTAAAAATATAGATTAATTATTATTAAATGCTTTAGATCATATTAATTATTATTATGTTTTATATATTATTTATATACATATTTTATTTTATAATACTTTTCTTAATATACATATTTTATTTAAATAATACTTTTCTTAATCTAAAAGTAAGTCAAAGTTATTTTTAATACATTAATTTATATGAAAAAAATCAAGAATTTACTCTCTCATATAAATTTTTAAAAAAAAAGAACACACAAAATATTGATCCAATAAAAGAGAATAATAAAAGTAAAATAAAAGGAATAATTAGAAATAATAGTATAGGGAAGAGATAAACCTTAATTGTACTGTTATCATTAAATAATGTACAAATTCCTATAACACTAATTAAAAGACTTACATAGATAATAAAAAATCTTCTCCAAGTAAATCCATCATCAATTTGATCGTAATCGTAAAATCCAAATAATTCATTTTCTCTACTTTCAAATTCAAACAAAAAATCATCTTCAAAATTAATTCTGTTAGATTTGAAATATTCACGAACATTTTTTTTAGTCATAAAATCATCCTCTGATGCGAAATAATTAGCGTAATAAATTATTTTACTAAAACTGTTTGATACTTCATTATTCTTAAGATTAAATTTTTCACATTCCAAATTATCTTCTTTGTATAAATTCTTTATACGATTTAAATGATAATTTTGTAAAGATTCATCTATCTGTTTCACTTGTATTTTGTAATATAAAACTTGACCTAGAATTTCCATATTATTTAAAGGATTTTTTATTCTCATTCTATGAAGTAAATGATTTTTTGAATCTGATCTGTAAAGAATTTTATTTATCTCTGTAGCTGAATAATAAAAATTGTAAAGAATTGATGGATCATTTGAATCTTCAGTAGTTACTCTAGCTAAAATAAAATCAATATTTTTACGTCTACTTTCTATAATAAGAGTACGAAATTCTTCTAAAGAAAAAGTCTCTACAGAACTTGCATTAATTATATCCATATTATTGTAAGATTTATCATTATAAGATTTATCAAATATATTGATTTTATTTAAATCATTGTCAAATATATTATTATAAGCCTTATTTTTTATATTGATTTTATCAGATATATCATTGTAAGATTTATCAAAAATATTGACTTCATTTACATTATTATAAGCATTATTTTTTATATTGATTCTATCAGATATATCATTATAAGATTTATCAAATATATTAACTTTATCTACATTATTATAAGCATTATTTTTTACATTGATTTTATTTACATCATTATAAGCCTTATTTTTTACATTAACTTTATTTACATCATTATAAGACTCCCTATTTATAACCTTTTCTATTCCATTTTCCTCTTCTTTTCTATGATCTTCATCTATATTCAAGTTTTTAGGTGTACCTATTATTCTTATAATAGAATTTATAGATTTAGATTTCTCATATAGATCACAAATTTTAGATTTTATCATTAAGACGATTACGATTTATTTAAATTTATTTTTATAAAATAAACATTACATAATATATTAATTAATTTATGCATAATACCAACATTTAGCATAGAACAATTTTGTAATAACAAAATGTCAAACATATCAAATTATGATTAATTATAAAAAATATATTAAAAAAATAAGAAATGTTTTACAAAATATTTCTCAATTTGTAAGACTCTATTTAAAATATACTTTTAATTTATAAGACTTTTTAAAATTTATGAGATTTTTTAAGACTTTTAAAATTTATAGGATTTTTTTAAAATGTACTTTTAATTTATAAGACTTTTTTAAAATTTATGAGATTTTTTTTAAATATAAATTAAATTTATAAGACTCTATTTAAATTTATTAGACTTGAAATATAAATTAAATTTATAAGACTCTATTTAAATATTAATTATTTTTTTAAGACTCTATTTAATTTATTGGACTTAAAATATAATACTTTGAAAAATAGTTTATTTACCATTTTTATTATACCATATATTGATTATACTATTAAGTTTATAATACTGATAGATTAAAAGTTCTCTTATTGTACAATCCTTGTAGTACTCAAGAGAATCAGCATCAATTATTTTATTCTTCCAGAAATTAATAAAAATCTCATAACTTTCTTTATTTTCGTTATACAAAGATAAGAAAAGGGAATTTGTAAGAATAAAATTATATTTTTTTATACAAAATAAAGTGGATTCTCCCTCAAATAAATCTAAATAATTTTTAAAACAGCTTAAAAAACATTGAATTACTATTTTTTTAGAAACTAATGAATTATTTTTTAGTCTGTTAATCATCTTTCTTTCTTCCTCTGACTCGATCTGTTGATTATAAAATTTCATATTCATAAATTCGTAAAGATGTCTAAAATCATTTCTTAAATGAAGTTCTTCTTTAGTGGAGTTAGATATATCAATAAATACAAATCTAATAAGATAATTCAATATATCTAAAGATTTATCTAACATTTTAGTACGTCTGAAATTTAAAATTATCTCGTCTTCAATTGTATTTAAAATTGTTTTGTACATAACAAGGTACTCTTTTATATATTCAAGTTTTCTTTTATTATCATGATCTTCATTTTTATTCATACAAGAAATGTCTAATAAATCAATAAAATTACGTATCTGACTATTTTTATTAGATGATTCTTCTTTAAATCTTTTGTTATTTTCAGTTGATAAATCTTCATCGTATTTACGTTTATTTGATATTTCTTCTTTTCTAATATTTTCACTACAAAGAATTTTAAATATGAATATTGTTAAAAAAAACATCCTACCCTCGATTTTTAAATTTTAATTAAAATTTTGATATATTAAAAATTTATTTTTTTATTTTCTTTAGAATGAAATTAGTTGAACAACTCTGTTTGAGATAATTTATTAAAAAATTCCAAACCTTAAAAATTAAATGGTATTAACATAAAATATTAAAAATATTTTATTTCTATCATTGAAATATTTATTTAGCAAATTTCAACAAGTTAATAATATTTACAATAAAGATCATTAGAATACTTTATTTTATCATTACCTTCATTAAAAAATATTTTGATTTATTTAATTAATTTACAACCGTTTTCTAAGATTATTTATAAGTATTTTATTTAAATTAACTTGTTTTATATATTAAACCGTTATTTTTTATAACTTACATATATAAAAATTTATTGTATTTTTACTTATTTTCTAAGAAGTAGTATCAGTTTGTTAAGGAAATTTTACTATAAAATAAGGAGAATATGATCAGTTATGTAATAAATTATTTAATATAAAATTTATTATTTGAATAGAAACTTAATAAAAAATATTATTTTTTCTATTGAGTATACATACATTATTAATAAAATTTATAATTAATATTTGAAATCCACCAATTAAAATATTTTAATTCTCCTTAAAAAGCTAAATATATTTTACTACATAATTTTATGTCCCCATATGGGAAATGAGGACCAAGAAACATTAACACGTAAATCTCGAAAAGATATGAGTAGAAAAATATTAAACCAATTAACAACAGCCAATCAAATGTTTGTTCGAAATGACTTTAAATCCTGTATAACAATCCTAAAATCAATTTTAAAACGTTCACCTAAAAATTCCAAAGCATATTTTATGTTAGGCCTCGTCTTCGAAGAAATGGGTGAAGATATAAAAGCTTATAATTTTTATCTCATATCATCACAACTTATGAAAACAAACTGGGGGTTATGGAATAAATTATATGATTTAAGTACTAAACTCAACCTTATTTCCGATAAACTGTATTTTATACAGATGTTACAAAAAAAATATAATAAACGAGATTTAGTTGATGAGAAATTACAGTTATACAAGATATTGAAGTCAAAATACAAAATACTTGAAACTAAAATTGAACTATTCTATTTCGATGGTGTAGATTTTGATATATTTAATATTATACGTAACGAAACCAAACATAAAGCACGTACTGCTCAGTGCTGTTTACATCTTATTAAGTTTTATGAATAATATCCTGAAAAATGTGGACTAGATTTTCTAATGAACATATTTCGACTTCAATACGATACTGGTTATCTTATAGGAACAAAAAATCTTATAGAAAGATACTTGTTAGAAAAGAATGTTAAAATACCCAATGATATTAGAATTATTTATATTATTTGTTGTCTTATGAATAAAGATACATCTTCTAAGGAAGAAATAAAATATAACAAAGATATGGAAGATTTAGATTTTAAAGAATTTAGCGAAAAAGTTTTTGAATCTAAAGAAAGTATTTTTAACGATCTTAAAAAGAAAAATAGATCGTTTGATATTTATACTAAAGATGATAATTTAGAATTTTATCGTGATGAGTTAAGTAAAACTTTATCATTAGACTCGTTATTAGATAACAAAAATCCATTTGAAAAATATTTTAATATAGATTCTTTAATTAATGATACATCATTTTGGGATACTTTTAATGAACCAGAATATATTAAAGGATTATTAGAAGTTCTCAAAGATTCTGAAAATAGTTATCAATACATAAAAATACTTAAAATTTTAGAATCTCGTGTTGATTCTATGAATGAATACATTTTTTCAAAATTTGGAGATTTTTATTTAACGAGAAATGATTTAAATAATTCGTTATTTTATTATCAAAAGACTTTAGAAGTTAATCCTGATAATAATTTTGTAAAGAGTAAATTGTATGAAATATATAAAAATATGGGAAATTTTGATCTTGCTCAAAAATTTCGTACAATTTCTTCTTTAGTAAATTTTGTAGAAGATATTGAGAATGAAGATAAAACTAAGCTTATGTCTACTAAAGATAAATGTAATGAAAATAGAGATCTTTATTTAAAAACAAGAGCTTTATTTAAGATTAATATTGATGAATATCATGAAAAAGTAAAATCTTTAGTAGATGATTTTTTAGAGAATAGGTTTATTTTTACTAAATTAAAAAGATATAAATTAGTAGATGTTGATTCAAAATTATGTACAGATAAAGCTTTAATTTATGAAAATGATAAAGATAATTTAAGACTTCTTAGTCTTCATGGTTTAGATACTGAAGAATGGTCAGCTGTTTTATTAGAATATATTATTTCTAATATCGTTAAAGAAAAATTTAGAGAAGCTTCTTTTTTACTTAAGAAATGTTTAGAATGTGATATTTTTTAAAAAGAGAGAAATATTTATACTCAATTTATTTTTTTAACTATCAAACATTCAATTTACTATAATGATTTAAATTTATTATCCAATTGTTTTAAAAATGCTTTTTATGTATTTAAAGATTACAGTTGGGCTAATTTTTTATTTTACCTTTTAAATTTTTTTCCTGATTACATTCTTAAAAGGTCTTATGGAAATATAGTAAGAAATATAAGAAGAGTTTTTAGAAGGAATTATATACATATAAATAATAAAAACAAAGAAGAACCCAAAACAATTTACAAATCTCTTGATCTTAATATTCTTCTTAGCACATTCTTTATGAAAAATATTATACACAAGTCTTATAAAATAATCAATAATATTATACTTAATGACTCATTTAAGGATAAAATGATATATAATATAATTTTAATAATTACTTATAAAAGTAGAGCTAATGAAAATAAAAATGAAATGTTAAAAAAAGGTATAACTGGATTAAAAGGATTATTAAATATTTGTAGTAATGAAGAATATTATAATTTATCATATAATATAGGAATAGCTTATCATATGCTTGGATATGTAGGATTTGCAGAAAAACATTATACAGAATCACTTTCAACAAAAAATATTGAATTGAAAAGAATGGCACGATTAAGTCTTATAATTATTTATAAAAAAGCTAATAATTTAACAATGTTAAGAAAGATTTATGAAGAAGATGATTATATTTAAAAACAAATTTTAAAATATGTTCTTAATTTATATTAAAAATATTAAATTAAAAATTGCTTAATATATATAATTGATAAATTTATATTAAAAATATTATTTATAGATTTCTCAATTTATATAATTTGAAAATATTTTATATTAAAAATATAATTTATAGATGTTTTAATTTATTTAATGATAAATGTATATAATGATAATTTAAAGATATTTTATATTAGAATTAGTATTTGAAAATTGCTTAATATATATAATAATAAATTTAAAAATTGCTTAATTAAAATATTTCTTAATTTATATAATGATTATTTAAAGATTCCATTAATTTATATAACATCATTTTTTTATTCAAGTTTACGTTTCTTTAAAATGTCAAATTCTTCATTCCTTTGATCAACAAGTTCTTTAAACACTTTTCCACATTCCATTAACATTTTCTTTTTAGTCTCATAATTAAACAAAGACATTTCTTTATTAACATTCTCTAATTCTTTAAAATATCCCATAACTTTTTCCATTTCTTCTTTAATTTTTGTAATATTAAAATTAAATTCATCAACTTCTTCTTTTTCTATCTTTCTATTTTCTGTCTCATACAAAGCTATTTTAGTTTTTAATTTTTGATTTTCCTGATCAAGTTTTTTAAGCTGATTCTTTAAATCAGGAATATTATCACTAACATTCGAATTAATAAAAGCTACATTGTTAATCATCTTAAGTCTACATAAGAAATTTAAAGTATTTAAGGTATCATTCTTATTTTCTAAACAGACATTTCCAATAACTCTTAATTTACTATTTCCTCCTAAAGAATCTTTTAATAAAAATGTTAATTTTGAATCTCTGTATCCAATATGTTTATTATTATCTTCAGATAATTTATAAATAATTTTTCCAAGACAAAATAAAGATTTGTTAATGTTGGCTGTTTCTTTTATTTTAACATTTTCAATCTCCAAATTTTTTAATCTTTCTGATCCTGCTAGATCTATAAAAGATAATTTTGATTCTTTTATTATATTATTTGATCTATTCTTTATATAAATAGTAAAAATTGAATGACTTCTACTACTTTCTATATTCATATCTGTACTTTTAGTCTTTCTTATTTTAATACCTTTTTCGTAATAAACAAGAGATTCTTCATAATCTACTGGTTTAATTAAAGTTAAATTATCTACTGTAACAGTTTTACTAGGATCTTCTCGTATACTCAAATTTTTAGTTAAATCAAATAAATCAAACATATTTTCGTTATAAATTTCTATAAATGATAATTCAATATCCATATTAAGATTATGTAAGAAACATAAGCATCTTTGTACAAGACCTGGATTATTTTCTCTACCTTGGATTGTATAAGTTTTACCACTTCCTGTTTGTCCATATGCAAATATTGTACAATTATATCCTTGCATACTGCTTATAAGAATATCTTCTGATACTGAATCAAATAATTCTTTTTGAGAACTGTCTATAAATATTTTATCAAAATTCATTTGTTTATCATTTATAAAAATGTTGTTACCTTTTATTTTGAATTCTGGATTGTCAGTGTCTGGTTTTATTCTAACGTATGTTTTTATGTTTTCACCCATAAATTTATAAAAAAAAAGAATTTTTTATTTTAGCATAAAATATTTAAGATAAACAGATTTATTTCAAAAAAAAATAATTAAGATTTAATGCAAAAAATTAATTACGATAAGCAGATCATTTTAAAAAAAAATATTTAAGATAAGCAGATTTATTTCAAAAAAAATATTTAAGATTTAATGCAAAAAAATATTTAAGATAAGCAGATCATTTTAAAAAAAAATAATGCAGACATAAGTAAACTTTATAAAAAACTTAAGAAAATTCTTCTATAACAAATTATTATAAAAAGACATAAGTAAACTTTATAACAAATTATTATAAAAAAAACTTAAGAAAACTCTTCTATAACAAATTATTAAAAATAACAGATATAATAATGCAGACATAAGAAAACTCTTCTATAAAAAATTATCATAAAAGTTAAATTTCTATAAAAAATGATAAATTTAAATAATTTAATTAGTTTCTACTTCAACTAACTCACCATATTTAAGATTAGCTTCTTCTAATTCTGTTAATCTAATTCCCTTCTCTTCTGGTAAACTAATAAGAAGACTCTCTTCATTATCTCCAATAACAATAATAGAAGATAATGAAGCATTGAAAAATTTAGATCCAAAATCTTCTATTGAAAGAATAGTCTTATCATTATCATCAATCTGAATATTTCTAATAATTCCAACTCTTCCTGCATCTTCTCCATTAATAATATAAACTACTTTACCTACTGAAAATTTAACATAATCAACAACCTTTCTTGTATCTAAATCTACTTTAACAGTATCATTGATATTTATAGAAGGATCACAGTATTTAAAACAGCATCCATCATTAGTGAAAATGTAAGGAACATTGTCATACATATTTTTCTTATTAGTAACCTTAGCAAGTTTAAATTTAGATTCTTCTTTGTCAATCTTATGGAAAGCAAATTTCATATCTACTCCAAAAAGAACGCGGTAATGCTCATCAGTCTTTACTATACTAAGTACATCACCAAATCCTACTGGGAATTTACGTTTCATAATAACTTTTCCATTAACTTTTATATTTTTAGATTTTAAAACTATCTGAATTTCTTTTCTGTTGTTAGCATATTCTAAGAACTTCTCTAAGACATAAGCTAAAGGAATACATAAATCTTTCTTGTGAGGACCACTTAATGGTCTAATGGCATATGTTCCTACTGATTTATCTAATTTCCAGGATGATGGTGCTACTTGTCTGTTTAAATGTTTACGTGGTCCACCAGTCTAAAATTATAAATTTTTACTTACCATTTTAAAGGGTAAAAAAAAATTTAAAAAAAATATTTTGCATAAAAAAATGCAAATTTTATAAAAATATAAAATAAGATTATTTTTATGTTAAAGAAATATATACTTAAAAATCAGAGGATAATAACATAATTTAAAATATTTAGTGGATTAATTTTATATTTGTAGAAAATATATTTTAATTAATCATTCAAACTTAAAGACGATTACTTACTTTCTCTTATTTTTTAATCATCTTTCTATTCATTTTTTTAATCTCCTTTCCTATTTTTTTCTACTTTTTTAATCTCCTTTCATCTTTTTTTTCAATTTTCTATCACTTCCCTTTATTCTACTTCTTTAAATCACCTTTCTCAATTTTCTATCACTTATTCTACTTCTTTTAATCACCTTTCACATTTTTTTTAACCCTAATGTCAGATTCACAAATATTAAATGTTTGGAAAAATAATTTAGAAATAGAAATGAAAAATATTCGATCACTCATCCAGAAATATAATTATATAAGCATGGATACAGAATTCCCTGGTGTAGTAGCTAAACCTATAGGAAATTTTAAGTCTCATTCATCATTCGCATATCAACAACTTAGATGTAACGTAGATATCCTAAAAATCATTCAACTTGGTATATCTTTAAGTGATAAAGATGGTAATAGACCTTTTCCTGTTAATACATGGCAATTTAATTTCGAGTTTTCTCTTGATAATGACATGTATGCTCAAGAATCTATTGATTTACTTATCTTAGCCAAAATAGATTTTAAAGAACATGAAAAAAATGGAATAGAAATAGAAGAATTTGGAGAACTTCTTATTACATCTGGTTTAGTTATGAGTGAAGATGTTGTATGGGTATCTTTTCATTCTGCTTATGATTTTGGATATTTAATCAAAGTTCTTACTTGTAATCTTCTACCTGAAAAAGAAGATGATTTTTATGAATTACTTAAAGCTCTTTTCCCTGAATTTTATGATATAAAATTTTGTATTAAAAATAGCAAGTATGTTAAAAAAGGTCTTCAAGAAATTTCTTCTGATATGGGACTTAAAAGATTAGGAATTCAACATCAAGCAGGGAGTGATGCTTTATTAACTAGTCTTACATTTTTTAAAGCTAAAGAAATACTTAATGAAGATATAGGAATAGAAAATATTGGTAAATTATTTGGTATAGAAATTAAGCAAGAATAAATAATTTGTAGATTAAAAGTATAACTCATTAAAATATCATGTATTAAAAATATAACCTATTAAAATATAATCTATTAAAATATCATGTATTAAAATATAGTCTATTAAAATATAGTCTATTAAAATATAATCTATTGAAATATAGTCTATTAAAATATAACTCATTAAAATAGCATATATTAAAAATATAGTCTATAAAAATATTTTATTAAATTATTAACATTCTCTATAAATTAATACTGTTATTAATAAATTAAAAAATGATTAATTAATGTACTCCCTTTATTTGTTATAAATCTAAACTATCAGATGATCCTATACTTGTACTATCACAATCATTTATTTCTTCATCTAACTCTTCTTCTGAAATTGGTATAGCATATTTTTCTTTATATTCCCTTGTTTTTACAAGATATCTCTCATAATTATTTAAATACATAGCTCCTGCTTCACAATTAAGAGGATCACTTGGATTTGGATAAGTAAGAAGTTGTGGAATAAAAATTTCTACTACATTTAAGATATCATACATAGGAGACCATACTTGATTAAGAACATCCAGACAAATTGATCCACTAGTTTCATCTACATTAGGATGATATATTTTAGTAATGAATCCTATAGAAGGACTTTTAAAAGGATAATCATCTGGTATAAGGAAATGTACTTTATATTTGTACCCATGAAAAGGAGATTCAGCAGGTCCTTTAATTAGAATTTCAAATTCAGTTTTTTTAGAGTTTTTGAATTCTACTTCGTATTTTGCATTATATAATTTTTGTAGTTCTGTATTTATTCTATTATTAATCATTGACATTTGTTTATTATTTTATGGATCAAAATAAAAAAAACAAATTTTAATTTTATCCTTAAAAAAATAAATATTAAAGTAATTTATTGAGTCAATGTAAAATTATAATATTTTAATTGTAATAAATTAGTAAATTATAATAAATTACTAATATATTAATTATAATATATGAGCTATTATATATAAATTAATAAATAAACTTAAATAGTTAATAAATTAATAAATAGATTGACATATTACAATATATAAATTACCTATAATAAATTAAACTTAAATAGTTAATAAATTAACATATAAACTTTAATATATTACAATATAATAAATTAATATATTCATTTTAATTAATAACCCTTCTTTTTATTCCATGTCTTTCTATTTTTATTTCCATCAATACTCTTCTTATGTAAAAGGAAATACATATTTATATCAAACATAACAAGAACATCCATCCATTTTTCTTGTACTTCTGGTTGATAATTTTCATCTTCAATCCAAAGAGAAATTTTACAAAGATCCTGCTTACCTATAAATACACATCCACATATCCCTGGTGCAGTATTAGATACACAGAATGCTACAGTTAAATTCCAAATCTTTTCTACATCAAGTCCAGATATTCCAGGTATGTCTACTACTAAACGACCACCATTCATATTTTTAGGATCTTCCCACATTGGTTTGATACCACTTTTAAATATTTTTAAACTAAGAAGTTTACTTAATTTCTTGTTTTCTATTTCATTTGCGAGATATTTATATTGACCTACATCGGAAAACTCACCGACATTCTTGAGATCATCAGCCCAGCTCTTAACATCTGACTCTTCGTTACTGTTCTGCCAGATTATCCATTTTGATTGAAGTTTCATCATTGTTGGGGTAAAAAAAATATTTTTAAACTGGAGCATAAATGAGAATAATAAAAAAAAATATAAGGAAATAAGATAATAAAATTATAAATTATAAAAAGAATGATATGATTAATAAAAAAGAATGATATAAGGAAATAAGATAATAAATATGAATAAAAAAAATATAAGGAAATAAGAAATATAAAATTATAAATTATAAAAAGAATGATATGATTAATAAAATAATAAATATGTTTAATAAAAAAAGAAGAAATATTGAATAATAAAATAACCCTCTAATGAAATTTAATGAATATATTGATAATTTAAAAAAAATATATACTATTACTAGAGTAAGTGATTCTGAGTATATTCTTCATAAGGAAAGAAAGACATTAAGAATAACTCCATTAGAAATGTATAGTGAAGAAGATATTGAATTAAAATTAAAAGAAATGTATCCTTCTCTTATAGGAGATGATGGAATAGAACCTTTCTCTTTAGATGAGGATAAAAATAAATTTAATAGCATAGGAGAAGATGATCTTCACCCACCTATAAATAGAAAGTCAGGGAAACCAAAAGGATCTATTTTTAATCCAGAAGATTTAGAAGATTCTCTAATAAGTAAGAGTGATATATTTCCTTTAAAGAAGAAGAAAGATCCTGATAATGATCATTTTAAAAAGGATGGTGGAGATGATGATAATATGTTTATGTATTAAAAGAAAGGAATATTTATTAAATAATTATGTATTAAAGAAATATCTATCAAAATATTATCTATTAAAGAAATATCTATCAAATTATATTAATGCATTAAAGATAATTTATGCATTAAAGAAATATCTATTTAAAAATATCTATCAAAATATTATCTATTAAAGAAATATCTATCAAATAAAATATCTATCAAATAATTATCTATCAAAATAATTATCTATTAAAGATTTATCTATCAAATAATATTCATGCATTATTTATATTCATCATTAAAGATAATTTTGTTTTTTTATAATTTTCTATTTTTATATCCCCAAAATGAAAGATCTCTACAAAATATTAGATGTAAAACCAATAAGACCTATAGAATGGTCATATGACTCTCGTATACTAAAAGATATATGTCATACTATAAAGACACTTATACCATTCACTCCTGAAGAGAAGTATCTAGTCTTCAAGAGAAAGATTATATCAGTTTTACCAAGAAATCAGAAAGGATATCATAAAAAAACAAGTAAAAATACTGAAGAAGAAAGATGGTTAATACGAGATAAAGAAGAAAGAATATTTGGTCCATTTACTAAATCTGAAATGAGAGATAAAATAACGAATAACGAACTTAATGGATTGTTTATAAAAAGAGACTTTGATAAAGATTTTATAGAATATGAAATAATATCTAAAGAAGTTACAAACTTCTTAGATTCAGATAAATTGAATGACTTCTTTAATTTTAATAATCTAAGTTCAGAAGTAGAAGGAATTTCTTTAAGTGATACTGATAAAAAAGGAAGACATGACGAAATACAACCTTTTGTTACTAACAAGTTTAAAGTTGAAGAAAGATCAGGATTCTATAAATGTACAGAATTTTTGAGATATAAGAAAATTAATACTAATATTGAGATTATTGTTAAGAAATTGTATGGAAAGAGTAAAGAAGCTTCTATTAATTTAATAGGGTTTATGACTAATCTTTCTTTAACTAATTCTGAGAAGTTAGTAGATTTAATTATTGATGAATCTAAGAATAGTGTGATTGTAGATAAAGAAGGGTTTATGAAAGCACATAAAAAATATACAAAGAAATAAATCATTAAGTGATATATTTAATTAAAAGATTGTGGTTATTTTATTTATATATTATAGTTTTAATTTATATATTAATTATATTATTATATATCATTTATATTATTATAGTTTTAATTTATATTATAATAGTTTTGAGTATATTTTACTATAATTGACTTATCTATTATGATAAAATACTTATCTACAATAATCAAATAGACTAATCTACTATGATAAAAGACTTATCTAATATGATAAAATAGAAAACTTTATATGAAGTAAATAAAAAATATCAAATTAATATTTCTTTAATTTAATTTTTTATTACAGGTTATTTTCTTAATAACTTATTTACATTTCTCTTGTAGATCTATTTCTTCTAAGATTACATTCCATATTATTAAAAAGATTTCCTAATTCACTCTCTTCTGTCTTACTTTTTATAAAAACATTACTCTTCTTCCTATTCCTCTCAGTTAATTCTCTTAAAACATTATTCCTTTTCACAGGTTTATTTTTTAAAGGACTGTATTGTTTTGATACAGGATTGTAGTTTTCCTTATCTTCATTATTCTCAGAATGATCATTGTTGTAGAATCTCATAAATTTGGGGATAACATTCATAAGAAAATGTAAAAGATAAGAAGAAATTTAAATAATTAAGATTAGCCAATTATTGATAAATATTCTCCTTTAAAGAAATAGGATGAAGAAATTTATAAAGGAGAAATGACTCATTATTTACTTTAATAACTCTTACTTGGTAATTAGAAAAATAAATGTTATACTTCTTATTAAATTTATAAAAAGTTTGAAATCAAACATTTATTTATTTTTTAACTCCTATTAATAAATTTTTATTCTTAGAATGGGAAATCTTCAATTTATGTAAATAAATATATTAACTTGTTAATTAAATAATTAAATACATAAAATTCAGTTTATGTAAATAAAAATAATAAAAATAATTAAATACATAAAAATCAGTTTATGCAAATAAAATAATACACAATAATTAAATACATAAAACTCAATTTATGTAAATAAATATATTAACTTGTTAATCAAATAATTTAATACATAAAAATAATAGATAATAATTAAATACATAAAAATCAGTTTATGTAAATAAAAATAACACATAATAAAAAAATACATAATAATAATCAAATAACATATAATAATAATTAATAATTTAATAAAGATATTTCATAAATATATTATAATTATTCTAAATTATATAATTTCCTCTGTCTTTTTTTCATAATAGATCCTTCTATCACAGTCTTACATATAAATCCTTTATAAATTACTTCTTTACTTTTTACTTTATGTATTCCTCCTTGACTTTCAATCTCTCCATCATCTAAAAACATAAAAACTTCATCATCTTTAAAATTAACAACATCACCTTCCTTAAAATAATCAAAACTGAGTGTACTGACAAAACTAATTAATTCTTTCTCATTTAAATCAGGATATAATTTAAGATTTACTATACCATCAAGTATAATAGCTTTATTCTTATTTCTATCTGATGCTCTTAATCCTAAAAATACTTTTTGTTCAATAACCCATATCTTACTCTTAACTTTACTTATTACAGTAGCTGTTCTTTCTACATTGTGTAATAAAGCTATCTCTCCAAAATAATCACCTCTCTTTAATGATTTAAGTTTTACATTATTCTTGTATACATCAAATATTCCTTCATCTACACAATACATTCTATTATCCCTCTCTCCTTCTCTTATTAATACAACATTCTCTTCTATATCAATACATTTCATAGTATCTATAAGTTTAAATTTTTGTTTAGGAGTAAGAAATCCAAATGGAACATCTTTAATAAGAATATCACTTAAAAATTGAAAAGTTTCTTTAGTTTTTGGATAACTTATTAAACAATAATCATTAGGAAAGAAATTTTCTGAACAAACACTTGCTCTTCTTGCTTGTCTCCAATTCTTAAGATTATCTTTTTCTTCTTGTGTTCTGTCTTTAGTATTCTTATTCATATGATAAGATTCAATATGAGTTATAAGATATGCTTCATTAAAATCTTTATGTATTTCTTTATAAGTTCTGTATATCTCATCTGCATCATTTTTGTCAAGAGGTCTGTTATACATTTTAATATTTTCAGTTATGTAATTATAAATTTCATCTGACATTAAGGGATAAAAAAAATAAAAACTTAATAAAAGATATTATTATTTTAAATTATTATGTATAGATATTAAAGTTTTTTATTATTTTATTATGTATAGATTTTATTTTTTTATTTTATTATTTCATTATGTATAGATTTTATTTTTTTATTATGCATAAAGATTTAATTATGTATAGATATTATTAAGTTTTTAATTATAATTTATGTATAGATTTTATTAAGTTTTTAATTATAATTTATGTATAGACATTATTAAGTTTTTATTTTATTTTTTTACTTTATATTTATATTAAAAAATCATTCCTTTTATATTTCTAAGTATACATCCCTTATCTTTATATAAATTATAATTAAAAATTTCTCCTTTTTTTTCTAATAATACTTCCATATTAAATTTTATAATTAAACTAAACTTATAAGATCTAAAACTTAATAAATCACTAATATTAATTACTAAATGTAACTCATCATTATTAATAAATACATCTACTGAATTATTTTCTTTTATACTTAATATTTCTTTATATAACTCTTGTAAACAATTAAATAATTTACAAATATCAATTAAAGAATCTTTTCCTTTAAAATATTTTAGTAAACTTATTCCATATTCATGAATAATACTCTTAGAATTTAAATATCTTCCAGAAATCTCATTATTCTTTATAAAAATCTCATAATTTAAATAATTAAAAATTATTAAATCTTTCTTAAATTCTTTGATTTCTAAACCAAGAATAGCTGTTAATTTTTCATAATCATTTTTAATATCATTAAGATCATTTTCATTAACACTTACTCCTTTAAATTGTTTTTCAAGTTCAAATATCTCATTTTTTAAATTTAAATATTTCTTTTCATTTAATTCTTCATTAATTTTCTTATTATTTACATCTACTTTAAGATTCTCATATTCTAAAATATATTCTTCAAGAACTTTTTCATGATTAATAATATCTTGTTGAATCTTATTAATTGTATTATCAGTTATATTTAATATATCATGTGTATGTAAAGTTTTCAATTTACTTTCAATATTTAAAATATCTTGATCTAATTCATTCTTCTTATTTTTTAAATTTATTAACTCATTTTCTTTAATATTTAATTCATTAATTAATTCGTTCTTATGTTTTATAACTAAATCATTAAATTCAAGTTCTTTTTTAGCTCTTAATTCATACCAACTAACTGTAGCTCTATTTCTACAATCAGTTTTAAGACTTCTTAATTTAGATTTATCTTCTTTTTCAAGTAAAGTTCCTTTTATATCAAAATTCTTTTCTATTTGACTTATTTCATCACTCAATTTGTTCAATTCATTCTTTAAATCTTCACTAAAATCTTCAAAAAATTTAATCCTATAAATTAAGAAATATTTATAATAAATTACATTTTTTGGATCAACTTCTTTCTTAGATTTACTTAATGTTTCTCTACGTGTAGATGATACAACAATATCATCTAAAAAACGAATACCTTGTTCTATAAGAAGTTCATTAACATTTATTGATGTTTGTTTTGTTAATGGAACTATTGTACGAATGTATTGTGTATTAATAAGTTCATCAAATACAGCTGTATTATTACTCATAATAGAATCATTCTCTTTATTATCACATTGAACATTTTCTTGTAAAATATTAGTATCGTCATAAAAAGAATTTCTTACTTTAGTCTGATCACATGTGAAATCTGCTGTTATATCATCGGTAGTGAATGAGTTGATTGTTACTTCTTTTTCATAAATATTCTGTTCAGGAGCTTCTGATGCAAATGAAACTCGTCTTTGTTTTTTTTTATTTTCGTCCATCTTTTTAGCCCTTCTTTAAATTTTTGTATTTTATGCTAATTTTTAAATATAAACAGTCAAGGAAAAATAAAAGATTTTTTTTCTTTATCTTTCTAAACCCTTTTTAAATAATAAAGTCAAAGAAAAAATATAATATCTTTTTCGTTACTCTTTCTAAATCCTTTTTAAATTTTATGTTAGTTTTTATTATAGAAAAAGTCAGGAAAAAAATATAAGATTTTTTTCGTTACTCTTTCTAATTTCATTTTGAATATCCTGAATTTTTATTATAGATATCTTCAAATAAATTTTATTATAGATATCTTTAAATGAATTTTTATTATAGATTTCTTAAATAAATTTTTATTATAGAAATTTTATAAAAATGAATAAATGAAATTTTGAATATCCTGAATTTTTATTATAAATTTCTTAAATAAATTTTTATTATAGATATTTTATAAAAATGAATAAATGAAATTTTGAATATCTTAAATGAATTTTTGTCAAGATGATTATTTTCAATATTTTTTTATAAAAATGAATAAACGAAATTTTGAATATCCTGAATTTTTATTATAGATATCTTCAAATAAATTTTATTATAGATATCTTTAAATGAATAAATGAAAATTTTAACCCTTTAAAATGTCAGATGAAGAAGATATTTTAGATAATATCGAAAAAAGATTGAAAAGAAGAAAACTTAATTATATGAAAAAATTTAATGAAGTTTATACTAACAGAAATATTTCTCCAGATTTACCTAAATCATATCATTATAATATAATATACGATAATATAGGAAATCCAATAGCAAATATTGATTACAAATCTTACTTAAAGAATAATATTGTACTTAATAAATTTGTAAAAAGATATAAAAAAAATAATCCAATTATTTTAAGAGAAAATTTAGTATTTAATCGTAAAGAATTTGAATATTTAAGTGTTGATGAAAAAGTAAATGAACTAAACAAACTTGATAAAATATTTTACAATAAAAATGAAGATCTTATTAAATCAATTTTTATGCATAAATCTATAAATAAAAATGATACGCATAAAAACATGTTAAGTGATTTATTAGATAAATTGACAGATTTTGTAAATTCCTATAAAAACCTGTTAATACCCAATGATAAATATTTATTGAAGAATATTAACAAGAATATTGAAATATATCCAAATATTAATATAACAAGTGTATCTCTGTGTATAATATTATGTAAAACAATAATAACAAGTAAAATATTCTATAAAATTTATAATATGATTATGTACAATATTAATCCAAAGATTTTAATTGATAGATTATACATAAATATTGTTGATTATAAAATATTTCAGATTAAGGAATTTTATAAATTATATGTACTTACAAAAAATAATTCGATATTTGAAATATTACCAAATTTTAATAATAAACTTATGCATGGAAGATTATTATTATATATGGGTAGATTTATGGAAGGATATCTAGTTATAAAAGATATAAAATGTATTTTAATATATAAACTTATGTATGAATTTAATAAACAAAGATGTTTAGAAGAATTAAGGAATGATATTTACAGTTATAAACATAATTTATTTTATATTTGGATACATGAACAAGATTCAATAGAATTAATAAATATTAAAGATCAACCTAATTTCATAGAATTTATAAATACATTATACAAAGAATGTGTGGAAAAATATAACAACATTCCTTGTAAATTAAGTCATCTTCGATTTATAAAGAATACTATTTGCACAAATTTGTATGAAGAAGTTTTAAATGAAGAATTATTTTATGAAAATTATCTTATTAAAAGAAGAAATGGCGAATCGAGTTACAAATATTTAAGTAAATGTAAAAAGAAATTAATAAAAAAAGATTTAAGTTATGATTTATTGGAACAAGAGATGTGTTATTTAGAGAATAAGGAATGTAAGAAAAATAACAAATATTTTTATTTATGGAAGTATAAAACTAATAGAAAAAATAATCAAATGGAGATTGATTTAATTGATGGTGACTCGATTATTATAATGTATATATATGGTTATGATATAAGAGTATTAGAAATTATTAAAAATGTTCGCAATTTGCGAAATGGATTTTATTGGAATAGAACTCGTAATATTTTAGATTTTAAAAAACGATTAGAAGAATCAAAAAGAATATTTATATTGGATCAGAATTTATAAATTTTAATTTCTTTAAAAATGACATTTGGATGTATTAATGTGAGTCATTACTCATTTTATATGTGGAATTTTTATCAGTTCATATAATAAATATCATTTTCATAGAAATAAAAATTAAGAACAATTTTTATTTTTAAGAAAGTAAGTAGAAGAAGAACTTTAAAAAAAGAAGAAATTTAGTGGAAGAAAAACTTTGGTGGAAGAAGAACTTTAAATTAAGAAGAAATTTGGTGGAAGGAGTTTTTACAAATTGAAAGAGGATTGGACTTGAAGAAATTTAGTAGAAGAAGTTTTTACAAAGTGATAAGAGGATTTGATTAGAAAAAATCAAGAAGAAGTTTTTTAAACTAAGAAGAACTTCAAATTAAGAGGAAATCAAGAATAAGTTTTTTAAACTAAGAAGAATTTTGAATTAATAAGAAATTAAGTAGAAGAAGTTTTTACAAATTAAGAAAATTTTACATTTTGTTTTTTGGTTTTTTTTTAATTTTAATTTTTTATCTCCCTAAAATGTTAAAATGCATAATTAATGAAATAATAGAAGAATGGAAAATTTATTACAAAACAATAACTACCAGAGAATTGTTTAAGAAAGTAAAAAGAGCATTGTATACAAATTACTTAGATAAACATAGAATAAAAAATCTAAGAACTAGACGAAAATGTTCTCTTAGAATTTTAGGAGAAGAAAATGATAATATTAAAAAAAACAATAAGTTCGATAATTCTAAGAAAATAAATGTTTTAAAAAAACCTATGAAAAAAGAAAAGAATTTTGAGTCAGTGAGGAACAAAAAAGTAAAATGGTACTGATAAATCAATCAAAAATGATGCACTTGATATTATTATGGGAACCCCTTTATTTGATAAAGAGAATATTAATGAAATATTTATACCTGAGAATAAGAAAGAAATAGTAAAAAATGATAAATTTATTGAAGATAAGGAAGTTTTATTACCAGAGAAAACTAAAATAAAAAAGATAGTAAGATCAAAAAAGAATCCAATTGTATTGAAAAGAAATACCAAAAAAAATGTTAAAACAAATATTTCTATGCATGATATTAGTGAAAAATTAGAATTTATTAAATTGGGTAGAAATAGTTTATCTAAGAAAGAAGAATTATTAAATGAAAGTATCGTTGATGATAAGAATATTTTAAATGAAAGTGTCTTTGATGATAAAAATGCTATAAATTTCATTGATGTTAAAAATACTGCAAATTTCATCAATGACAAGAATACTGAAAATTTCATTGATGTTAAAAATATTTCAGATGATCCTCCAAAGATGATATTAAATAATCAAATTAATGCTACAGATGATCCTCTAAAGATATCAAATAATCGAATTAATGTTACAGATAATCTTCATAAAGAAACTGATGGAAAATCTCAAAATAAATCTACTGATATTTGTAAGCTATCAGAAATAAAAAAACAACCTGAACAAATAAATGAGATTTCTAAGATTGCAATAAACAAGCCTTTAAAAGTAAAAGATATAAAAAAAGAAAATGAACTTCTTAAAAAATTATTTAAGAAAGAAAAGGCTAAGATAGAATACAAAAGAAATAGTGTTTTCTTAGAGAATAAGAAAGAAGATTTAGATGTTGATAAAATAATAAAACAAGTTTTTAAAAAAGATAAAATTATTAAAACACCAATTAATCAAGATTTTACTACTAAAATAGATATGAAACCAAAAATTGAAATTAAGCAGCCTTTAGTAGTTAAAAAAATAACAAACTTAGATATTAAAAAAATAGATGAGATAAAATTAGAAGAAAATTGTAAAATTGATACTTCTAAATTAAAAAGAATTTCTCATGTATTTAATGAAAATTCCAAGATTTATGATGTTAAATCTTCCAAGTATATCAGAGATTCTCCAAGATCTAAAAATGATTTATATAAGAAAGTGATTGATAATCAAAGAAAAGGAATTTCTCAAAATGATTATAAATCTAGTACAATTATTCCTCATATAAAATCAGATGATGAAGATTCTTTATTATTTATTGAACCAGATTTCTCTAAAGATAATAATATTAATGAAAAAGTCCGTATTCAAAATCATGATATTCTTGAAAAATATTTTAATATATGTGAAGATATCAATGTAGAAGAGATTTTTCCTAATATAAAAGATATAAGCAATGATAGTCCTAATAAATGGATGTAAGTTAAATTTAAATATTTTAAAATAAAAAATAAAAAATAAGGGTGAAAAAAAAATGGAAAATAATTTGGATGAAGAAGAGAGAAAGTTTTTTACCAATGGACTTGTTTTGAATAAATTAGGAGATACAAGAGATTTTGGTAATTTTTATGAGTTGATACATAACAGAAAATTGAAAGTATTAAGTTTTTTAAATAAGGATTTATCTCAAATAACTACTCCTGATTTTAGACAATTTGAAACTATTGAACATGCTTATGATATTTTTTTATCATTCCATATATTTTATCCATATTTATATGAAGATTACATGTTTATGAAGACTAATGAATCATTAGATTTAAATAAGGATATAGAAGAATGTATTAAAGAATTAAATAGTATAAAAGATATATTAAACATTAATAAAAAAGAAGAACATGGTTTAGCATGTGAATTATTAATATTCCATGAACAACGTAAATTAAAAAGTAATGAGGAATATGAAGAAGAGAGTGTTGAAAAAAGTGTAATTAAAAGAAAATCTGGACTTAATAAAAGAAATACAGTTGTTAGATTGAAGACTAGTGAAGATTTAATTGATACTAGTAAAGGAATAAGAATATCAAATTATAAATTAATATTCAAAAGATCAATTGATAAATAAATAATTAATTTAATAAGTATATTTTAATTGAGATGTTATTGAGGATGTTTTATTGGAGATGTTATTAATAGGAAGATTTCGATGAATTTTATGTTTGATAAATTATTAAGGATGCTTTAATGGAGATATTATTAAGGATATTTCATTGGAGATATTATTAAGGAGATTAAAGGAATTCTCTAATGAAGACATTATTAATAGAAGATTTTGAATAATTTTTTATTTGATAAATTATAAGTATGTTGAAGATTTATCAATATTAATCTAAATACTTAATAAAATTAATAAGTTTTTTGTCTTTATATCATATTTAAGAAATATCTATTTAATATATATTATGTTTATAAAATATTTATAACATTTATATCATATTTAAGAAATATCTATTAAATCTATAAAACATTTATAACATTTATATCATATTTAAGAAATATTTAAAAAATATTTATTTAATCTAAAATATCCATCCAATACAACCACTCTCTTTTTTTGATATTTCTGAAGGTATCAAAATTTCTCCTTTGTCATTTTTATCATCAATATATATTAAAGATTTCTTTAATGTTTTATTCAAACTAATCTTAGAAATTTCTTCTGTTATATTTGGTGTTAATGATTCAGGAATATTCATACTTATTCCTTTAATCTTATTTAAATCTGGATTAGTACATTCATAAATTTCTTGTATCTCACTAAAATTTCTATCATTCTTATTCATCTTTATCATATTCATAAAAATATCTGATTTATTTCTAAAAGTTTGACTAAGATTTTCTCTTTCTGATCTAACAATTATCATTGATAATTGAAGATTTGTAGATTTTCTAATTTCTTTCTCTATTAATATTTCATCAATTTCTTCTGATGTATTATTTAATATTTGTAATAGACTTACATAAAATTCAGTTATCTTTTCAGAAATAAATGGAAAAGTCCAATTTATACCATCCAGATTATTTAATAATAATTTTGGTTGAGTTATTCCTTCGTATGTTCTTATATTCATACTAGTACCATCAAAATATAAAAAAGATCCTTTGTTTTTAAACTCATCACAATAATTGGGTGCACTGAATAAAGTAATTAAAGATGGAAATTCTTCATAATTCTTATATAAATGATATCCTTTTTCTTTAACTTCATGACCTCTTATAATACATTTTAGATTATTTAATTTAAGAAAATCTGATACACTTTTATAAGTGTAAAAAAATGAACATTTTCTTAAATTATTCGTAATAAAAGACTCTTCTGATATTTCATATTCTGAATGTGGATCTGACCAGAGTATTTCACTCATTATTGTATCTTTTTTTATATCAGTAAATCTATTAATCAAATTAATTTCTGAAATATTTTTTAAATTTGGAGATATTCCACCATGTACACAGAAAACTGAATCCATAATAACAGCTGTAAGAGGAAGAGTATTAAATGTTTTAAGAAATTCTTCATAGACTGATTCGTCATATTTATTTAAACATTCTGCCTTAAATGTGTATTTAGTAGTCATAGATCTAGATTCATGATTACCCCTTAATAAGTAAATATTATCTTTATGATACAATTTAAGAAGACAAAGATAAAGAAAAGTCTCTGTAGAATAAATTCCTCTATCAACATAATCTCCTAAAAATATTAAAGTATCATTTTTCAAATCAAAAGATCTGAGTATATTTATTAGATCAAAATATTGACCATGTATATCACCAATTATGTACGATGAAGATTTTATATTGAGATTATTTGGTTCTTGTTCAAATAATTTTCTAGCATCACTCAAAATTTTTATTGCTTGTTTTTTTGATAATCTACCTAAATTAGAAAAATGGTTTTTGACTATATTAATGTCAATAAGATCCATCTTTTGATTTAAAATTGATAAATCGTCTATAAGATGAGAATAGAAATTGTAGTTTTGAATTTTAGTTTCTATAACAGGATATTGTGGAAGATCATCTTCTGAATTATCAAAGATTCTCAATTTTTCTATATTTATGCTCATAAATAAATATTTAAAATAATTTTTAAATAGCTTGTTCTCCTTTGAATAAGGAGAGAATGAATTTTATGGGATAAAAGAAAAGATTTAAAAGATAGTTTACCTATAAAAAGTATTTGGTTAATTTTAAGGAGAGGATAAATTTTATAAGATAAAGATTGTAAAGATAGTTTACCTATAAAAAGTATTTGGTTAATTTTAAGGAGAGTATGAATTTTAATAAGAATAATTAGCCATTAAAAATAAATATTATTAATTGTTAAACTATTTTAAATTTTGTTTTATTAACGAATAATTATTGATTAAACTTTAACAAATTTGACAATATCTTATATATCAATATAGAAGTGAAACTTACTTGTTATGAAATTACATATAATGATTATTAAAAAATAAATTAACAATAAATAAAATTTAATACAATCAAATACCTTTGAATTTATAATACTCATTAAGTGTCTCTTTTAAATTATTAAGACTAGTATTAGCTTTTTCTTTTTCAAACTTTTCTTCTTTAAAACAATCGTAAAGATCGTGTGCTTGTTCGTAAATCTTCTTCTGTAATTTAATATGATCAACAATTTTAGATACATCTTCGTCAGGTACTTCATCTTCAGTAATTTGGTATACTAGTTTATCTAAAAATACGCTCAATTTTTCTAATCTGTTAAGTAAATCATCATTTTCTAGTGAATCGTGTATATTTTGTATATCCAAAGATCTTTCCATTGCAAATACCCCCATTAGTTTATTAAATAATTTTTTAAAACGAATTAGTTTCAGTTCAAAACGAAAAAAAAAACTAAAACGTGATATTTTAAAACACAAGGAGATGAAATATAAATAATGTAAAATATTAAGAATGTAAAATTAAAATAATTAAAATTTTAATAATGTAAAATATTGACAATGTAAAATACAAAGCAATAAAAAGAAAAAATATTAAGAAAATAAAATAGAAAGATATAAACAAATAAAAAGAAATAAAAAAATATAAAGAAATATTAAGAATATAAACAAATAAAAAAATATAAAGAAATAATTTATTGACTCAATCCTTCAGCTTCTACTGGTTGTTCAGATGGTATTTCACTCTCAACAGCCTTTTCTTCTATAACTAATGGTTGACCATAAATAGAAGTCTTAGGGCTTTTGTGGATTAAAGAAATAAGTCCATTATTAACACAATGTCTTAATAAATTTTTAGCAACACTTAAAGTCAAATTCATTTTACTTCCTAAACTAAAAACAGTAATCAATTTAGCTTTCTTAACTTCTTTCTCTACTTTTTGTAATAACTCATCAGATACTGTAAAAACTTTACGAGCTTCATCCTTCTTTTTTACTTCAGTCCATCTCTTTTTTTCTTTTTTAGATGTTGATGCAGCCTTTAATGCTTTTTTCTCTTTGGTCTCTTGTACTTTTTTGGCCATTTTAGGGTTAAAAAATTTCAAAAAAATATTTCAAAAAAAAATCTGATGAAAATACTTGAGAAAAGCTTTGATAATTAATTAAGATATTTTATAGAAAATAAAATCTTATAGAATAATACATAAAACCCAATTTATGCTAATTTATAAATAAAGAAATATTTTTATGTACCCATGGAAGATTGTAAATTACAAGAAAATAAATCTGAAGAAAAAGATACATTAAATGATTTAGATTGTTTTAACACATTTTCAAATAAAATGTTGATAACAAAATATTCTTCATTGGATGACTCAACAAATATTATTATATCACTTATACAGAAATTACCATCTTCAAAAACTAACAAGCTTATTAAAATAATACTCAGTTTGACTAATTTTAGTATAGATGAAATACAGAAATTTACATTAGACAAGCACAGAAAAATAAGATTTGTATCTACACAAATTATTTACAAATATATTTTACATCATTATCAATCAAATAATTTAACAGAAATTAATAATTTATTTAAAAAAACGTTTCTTAAAAGATTTAAAGATGTAGATTCTGCTATTAGAGCTATTTCATATACATTTTTAATTAATTTTATTAAACTTAATACTAAACTATTTAATAAGCATAGATTGCTTATTAAACAAGGATTAAGAGATAGAAATGATATAGTAAGAAAGGCTATAATATTAGAACTTAGACATGTAAATTTAGATATTGAAATTAACATTATTCTTGATATATGTAAATATGATAAGAATAAGATAATTAGAATAGAATGTTATAAACTTATTTTTGAAAAATATTTAGAAAATAAAGGAATTGATTACAGTGATATTTTAGAATCACTTAAGATGAATGATAAAGAAGAAAAATTTGATAACAAAGATTTTAATAATTTGTTACAGAAAGTCTTTAATAAGATGTTAAAAAATAATTATAAAGAAATGATACATAAAATATATCAAAATTGTAGAGAATATTTAAATTTAGTCGAAATTAATGAATCTTTTAATTGCGAATGTCCTGAAAATTGTTATCTTAAAATATTAGAGATTAAAAAAACATCAATGAAAATAAGTGATCTATACGAAATTTATAAAAATAATTTGAATTCTCTGGATTCGATTACAATTTTATTATCGTATGCTGATATAGACAATACAGAAATATTTATCAGATTTTTAGACGATATTTTTAAGAATATAACAGTAAAAAAAGATATCATTCAGTTTGAAAATCTTTGCAAATTTTTTAAGAATATTGAAAATGATTATAAATCTATTATTGAAAATATATTTAGCAGAATTTATGATGATATAGAATATAAATATGTGATAATCAAATATTTTGATATTTCGGATTTTGTTACAGATGATGATTATTTAGAAACACTTATTTTAAAATCATTATGGGATATTATAAATGAAAAATATCACAAATTAAAAAAGTTAACAACCAATCAGAAATACAAAAATAAAAAAGAAGTTTGTAACCTTCTTCTTATGATAAAAGATAAATTAAATCAAAATTTGAACCAAACTTACATACAAGATGCTCCTTTTGATAATTTAAGTAGTTTAAATATATTGTATTTTGATTTATTAAAAATAGTTAATGATTTGTTAGATGATCCAATACTTTTATATCATATTTACAAATTTAATGAAGAAGGTATTTTAGAAGATCAGATATATTTATTATATAAACATATAGAAAGTTCATCATTGTTTAATGATATGTTTATTAGAAGTCAGAATAAAAAAAATCTTATTCGATCTTATTTCAGTTACTTAGTATATTTATCAGAAGAAGATGATTCTAAAATATTAGATATTGGTAAATTTATTAATTTTAGATACAGAGATAATTCAGATGGATTTTTTTTTAAGAGTATAAAAAAAGTTATTGAGAATGTGAAATCTTGTAAGATTTATAAATATTTGGAATTGTTTGTATCTAAATTAAATGTTAATGAATGTATTGTACTTGAAAATATTTGTGAAGAGAGCAAGTTCAAAGACATTTTAGCTAAGAAGATTGATAAAACGAAAGTGTTAAAAAGCAGTGAAGAGAATGTAACTTACTTGTAGGTCAAAATAATTATTAAATTATTATATATTATTTACTATAAGATGATTTTATCCATTAAAATCTAAATTATTATTTCTTTAAGATACTTCATTTAAAGCTTTCTAATTTCTTTTAACGGAATTTTGATATTAAATGCTTTTTAATTTCTTTTAGTGAAATTTTGATAATAAAAGCTTTGCAATTTCCTTTAACGAACTTCATTTCAAAGCTTTCTAATTTATTTTAGTGAAATTAATCTTTAAGCACTTTGTAATTTCCTTTACAATATTAAATTTAAAAGTGCTTTGAAATTCCTTTACAATATTTAATATTAAAAGTTTTGCAATTTCTTTACAATACTTGATTTCACAATTTTGAAATTTCTTTTAACATACTTGATTAAAAAAACAATATTTTATAAAAAATTAGGCTTTCTTTTTTACAGTGCAATTTTTTATTTTTAAATTTTTTTCACCCCACTTTTTTAAAATGGCCAAAATGCATTCTAGTGGACGCGGAATAAGTACAAGCATGAAACCATTTAATACAATGTTCCCAACATGGTTAGATGTCTCATTAGACGAAATAAAAGCTGATGTAATCAAGATGAACACAAAGGGAGTATCATCAGCAGAGATTGGTAACAAGCTCAGAGATGTTTATGGAATTGGAGATTGCAAAACTATTTTTGATGGATTAAGTCTAAGCAGATTCTTAGAAAGAGAAGGAAATTTTATTGAAATACCAGAAGATGTTAAAGATTTGGTTAAGAGAGCTAATATTCTAAGAAAACATATCAATCTTCACAGAAGAGATAAAGATGCTAAGTTTAGATTAGGATTAGTAACTAGTAGATTGAATAGGTGTATTAAGCACTATAAGAAGAAATTAAGAATACCAACTACATGGAAACCAAAAACAGTAGAATTGGTTAAATAAATTAATTAAAATTTAATGTTTTTTTATTAGCATGGAATAATATTTATATAATCATAATAAGGTAATAATTTCATTTAAAAGCATAGATGATATTTATATAATTATAATAAGGTAATAACTTTATTGAAAATATAGATAATATTTATATAATCATAATAAATTAACTTCTCTTTAAAAATATAAATAATATTCATATAATCATAATAAAGTAGTAACTCCTCTTTAAAAGTATAGATAATATTTATATAATCATAATAAGGTAGTAACTACTCTTTAAAAATATAGATAATATTTTTATTTGCATAAATAAGATTTCACTTTAAATTTAAAAGTATAAATAATATTTATATTCGCATAAATAAGATTTCATTATCCTGAATATAAAAAAATTAAGTATTTTAAAAAATTAAACATATACAATTGATTTAAAACATTAATTTTTAAATCGTAAACAAATAATATATTAATTTATTACTGTATAATTAATATCCAAACTAGAAAATTATTTCTCCTTAATTAAATATTTAACTACTACAAAGATTTTTTTATTTATCTTTCAAACAATACATCATAAATGATCAACCAATTAAAAATCTATAAAAAATATTTAAAAATATTCAAAATTTTTAATAGCCCCAATGTACGAAGACATCCTTAACTTTTTAAAAAGTAAAAACAAGAAACTAACTGAAGAAGAAGCAAGTGAATTTATTAGACTGTTAGCTGAGAGTGTAGGATGTGATGAAGAGATTACTATTCATTCAACTTTAGATAATTCTGATGAAGAAATTTCTACAGAATATAATTTGGTAATTGATAATTTTAATATGGATTCGTACAGTGAAGATGACTCTTTCTCTCTGGATGGGCTTAGTGATGAAGAAGAAGAAGACAAGGAATATATTGTACTTAATAAAAGAAAAATTAAAAGAGCAAAAGATTTTAAGAGACAGAAGATTAATGAAGTATCAGTAGAGAATGATAACAATAAGAAAGTAGAGAATGGTAACAGTAATAAAGTAGAAAATCAATTTATGAAAAAATCAGTTGGATTAAAAAAAGAAAATTATTCTATAAAAAATAACGATATTTTAAAAAAGAAAGGATTTGTTAACGATATAGAAAAAATACAAAAAGATGAAAAGAAAATCAAAGAATTTGTAAAGAAAAATAGTACTGAAAAATTGAATGATAAAGATGAAGATAAAAAAATTCCATTTTCTTTACCAAAAGATTTTAATATTTCCAATGCCAATTTTCAAGTAATAGAAAATAATGATAAAATTCCATTTAATCTTCCAGAAAACTCTGATAAACCGAAGTTTGAATTTAAACTTCCTCAGATGGACACAAATAAGAAATTCGAATTTAAATTACCTAAATTTGATTATCAAGTTGAAAATGAAGAATTTAAATTTGATCTTGGAGATCTTATCGATGTTAATAACACTGGTCCTGATTATAAATTTTATGATGAAGATAATAACGAACTTTAATAAATATCTATAAATTAGGAAAATAAATTTATTTAGTTTTGCTATTTTTGAATAAAAACAATTTTATAAGTCCAAACATTCAATTGAGATATTTCCCAATAAAAATAAAAAAATTGCGCCAACCGGGAATCGAACCCAGGCTAACAGCTTGGAAGGCTGTTGTCATACCACTTGACCATTAGCGCTTGATCAAGACTTAAGATATAATTTTATAAATAATATATTTAATTTTATTAGTGATGTATTTTAAATAATAATATATTTAATTTTATTAGTGATGTATTTTAAATAATAATATATTTTTTTTATTAGTGATGAATTTTATATAATAATATATTTTTTTTATTAGTGATGAATTTTATAAAATATTATATATAAATTAAATTATAAAAGTATTAATTTGCTAATTAAGATTTAATTTTGTTATTATTATTATTATTTTTTTAATTAATACTGACTTCCAATCTTACTCATCATTTAATGATCAAAATTTGATTTATTTTAAATTATAAAAAAATAAAAAATTTAACCCCCAATATGTCTTACGGAACTAATAGCGATAGATCTAACAATAGAAATAGAAGACCTAAGAGAAATGCAAATGATGAAGGAAATAGTTGGTACGGAAAAAATTCAAAGAAACCATTTATTAATAATGAAAGCAATGGATGGGGATCTAGTAAACCAAAAGGATGGACTCCTCATAGTTATGCACCTACTCTTTCTTTTGAAGCTACTGAACCTCAACCAGCTGTAGAATTTAATAAAAATTTCTATAAAAAAAATACTGATCTTTCAGAGAGAGAAGTTGAAGAATTTAGAAAACTTCATGATATTAAGATCTTTGGTAATGTTCCTCACCCATATACTAAATTTATTCATACTCCTTATGATAATGAAATCTTAAACTCTTTTACTAGAAAAGGATTTACTGGTCCAACTCCTATTCAAGCTCAAGGATGGCCAATGGCTCTGACAGGAAATGATTTGGTAGGAATAGCTCAAACAGGAAGTGGAAAAACTTTGAGTTTTGTTTTACCAGCTTTAGTGCATGCTAAAGATCAACAACCTCTTAGATCTGGTGATGGTCCAATAGTTTTAGTTTTGGCGCCAACTAGAGAGCTTTGCTTACAAATTAAGGATGTTTTCGATGAATATAGTAGATTTTTCAATTTAAGAACTACTGCTGTTTATGGAGGAGTTTCTTCCTATACTCAAAAGAAAGATATTAGTATGGGATGTGAAATTGTCGTTGGATGTCCAGGGAGATTAATTGATTTGAATGAGCAAGGAATTCTTCATTTTAATAGAGTAACCTTCTTAGTATTAGATGAAGCTGATAGAATGCTTGATATGGGATTTGAACCACAGCTTAAGAAGATTATAGCAAAAACTCATCCTGAACGTCAAACTTTGATGTGGAGTGCAACTTGGCCAACTTCAGTTAGAAGATTAGCTGAGAGTTACATGACTGATTATGCTCAACTTACAATTGGAAGTGAAGATTTGAAAACCAATGCTAAAATTAAACAAGTTGTTTCTGTTGTCAGATCAAATGAAAAAGAAGATATGTTGATCGAATCACTTTCAGAGAAAAAGAATGAGAAAATTATCATTTTTGCTAATACCAAAAAGATGTGTGATAATTTAGAATATACGCTTATTAAAAAAGGATTTAAAGCTATCGCTATACACGGTGATAAATCTCAAAATGTTCGAGATCGTATTATCACCGATTTTAGATCAGGATATAAAAATATTTTAATTGCTACTGATGTGGCTGCAAGAGGTTTAGATATTAAAGGTGTAATGCTAGTCGTTAATTATGATTTCCCAAATAATATTGAAGATTACGTTCATAGAATTGGACGTACTGCTAGAGGTAATGTCGCTGAAGGATTATCTCATTCATTTTTTACTTATGAAAATAAAGGATGTGCAAATGAATTAATTAAAATGCTTAGAGAAGCTAATCAAGAAATTAGTCCTAAGCTTAGAGAGATGGCTTCGTCCGGTAGAAATGGTTATTCTAATGGTGGGTATAATAGTAGAGGTGGAAATTATAGTAGATCGTATAAGAGTTGGTATTAAGAATTAATAAACAGTTAAAAATAATTTGAGGAGATGAGTGAATGTGTGAATAAATAAATTTTAGATTTCGCATTCCTTGTTTCTGTTGTCGTTTAAATTTTAATTTAAAAAGTGAAATGTTTAAAAGTAACAAAATAATATTTTATTAATGTTTTATAATATGAAATAAGTCAGTGTTTTTACTTATTTTGTTACACAATGTCTTTATAAAAAAGTAATTGCTAATTATAAAAATTGCATTTTTAATGAGAAATTGTAAATTTTTTATTGACATAAAATATCTTTATATTTACATTTATAAGTGAAGCCCTAAGACTTTTAAAGCGCAATATTGTAAGATGGCTCATTTTCACTTTATATTTAATATTATTTTAACATGCACTATTAATGTTTTATTTATCAGTGGGGTTTTTGGTAGCCTGATGGGGTTTCATATTTACTAATTAGCTTTTTTGGTATATTATTGTCTAAACTATTTGCTCCCGAATTTTTTTAATTTGCACGTGCGTATGTGAAGTTTACTTACATAAGAATTCCAACATGTGCAATCGTTTCCGACCCAAGTCTTCGTCGACTTTTTATTGTCATCTTAAGCATTATGGATTGATTATAAGCTTAAATTAGTTCTTCTATCTTTAATCTCGTCCTATAGACCTTATGAAAATTTGTCAATATACATTACCATGTCATCAAATACAGAATAACTCTAATTTTGTACTTATTTAGTAAAACACAATGATCGGCTAGCAAGTCATATTTATGCTTTTTCTCCATATTTTTTGTTTTCAAAACTAGTTATTTCAATTTAAGCAATTTGTACCTCTTTTTAGTCTTATCTAAAGTAAAGATATCTGGCTTGTTATATTTTACTTGTATATCTATTTTATGCTCGTATCGACTTTTATTTTAACATTTTTATCCACATATAGTCTTTAGCTGAATGATTTATTATTCTTTGTGTAAATGTTAACTCATAATTTCGATATATTTATTAATTAATACATTTTAGTGCTTACCTTTGTCTTCTTAATAATCGTAAATTAGCATTTTATCGCAATAAGTTGCCATATGATCAACAGCTTCATTTTTTTCATTGATCTAAGAAGATGTTTCTGTATTAAAGAAAGCATAGTGCTTACCATCTATTGGTGATATATTTAATTTTGACAGTTAAGTTCAAGAAATTTAAATTTATTTTGGCTGAACCTTTTATAAATTCTAAGAGTTAAATATATCTTTCTCTAAATTTTTATAGCTATAATTTTCAATATATAGTCTTTTTAAGAAATATAACGATCTTATATCAAGAATTACCATAGAAATTTAATGTATTAATTTTTTATTTTGAGATTATTTTCACACATTTTATATCTAAATTAAGGAACTTTATTAGACTTAATAGACCATTTACATGATATTAGATCAGGTGTTATTTAATATATTACAATTTATTATAAAGACATATGAAATATAAATATACTAGAATTAGTGATTAAATTGCAAGAGAAAATATGATTTTTGAAGTATATTTAGTTTTAGGATATTCCATAATAATTAAAATAAAGAATGGATTCTTGTATGATACTATAAATAATAAATAGTAATCTTTTGATAAAAAAGACAATATAAGGATTTTCAATATAGTTGTGTCAATATTAACAGCTTTACATATACATAAATTTTGCATGCAATATGCATTTAAAATACCTCTTGAAAATATTCGACAAAAATTAATATAAGTATTTATTATAGCATTTTTACCATATATGGACCCTCTAAAGAATATCCAAATTTTTCATAATATTTCCTTGTTCCTACCCCGGAGATTATGGCAAGTTTATTTGATTTGTGTTCATCTCTTGCTATTCTTTCTGCTTCATTAATTAATAAACTTCCATATCCTTTGTGTTGAAATTTACTGGTATCTTTCTGATCAATACTGACTGCAGATCCATAAACATGAAGCTCTCTTATAATAGATGCATTATTGTTATTCACTTGTTTATTGTAAATAATCTTATAATCATCAAATTCCATATCTTCAAATTTATTTGTATTAGTATCTTTAAGTTCTTCTCTAAAAGTCTCTCCACTACATTTTCTTAATCTCAAAAGACCAATTAAAACATCTTGCTTGACATCTTCATAACTCAAAAATGTCTCCCATCCTTTATTCGCAGCATAGTCACGTCGTACTAGTTCTGGATTTATTGTGTCAAGTTTTTCATGAATATCTTTTATACCAATCTCTCTTGTTCTTACATCCCTACATCTTGTTTTATAATCTTTCATTCTTGCTAGAGCGAGTTCTCTAATATTACCATGCTCTACTCCCGAGCTTACTAATGTCATAGGAATATCTCTTTGTACCCTGTAAATCCTTGTCCAAGGAGGAACGTATGAAAGAATTCGTGCTAAGAAATCGATAAGTTCATCTGGCGAATAATTTTTATATTTTTCATTCTTCCATAGCTCGTAAAGACCAGTACCCTTGATAACGAGAGTCGGGTATATTTTTAAACCATCACTTCTGAATCTTGGGTTATCAAAATACTCTCTAAATTGTGCCAAATCTCTTTTCCACCCAACATTTGGTAGATTAGGCATCATATGGCTAACAATTTTATACCCTGCATCTTTCGTCATACAAAATGATTCGCAAACACTTTCGACAGTATGTCCACGATTTGTGTCAAAAGCCACGTCTTCGTATACACTTTGTACACCAATTTCTATACGAGTGCATCCGTATAGAAGCATCTTATTAAGATGAGATCTACTACAATAATCAGGTCTAGTTTCTATAGTTATTCCTACACATTTCTGTTTTGATTCTGCACCTACTTGTACAGCTTCCTCAACTGTAGATGAATTATGTCCACTAAGAGCATCGTGCAATTTCGATATAAAATCGTTTTTATAAGAATCTGGCAAAGACATAAAAGTACCTCCCATGATGATATATTCGACTTTATCTGTATTATGTCCTAGACTTTTTAGTTGACGAAGTCTTTCTCTAGATTGCTCATAAGGATCGTATCTAGCACGAATAGCTCTCATACTGGTTGGTTCATATCCAGTATAAGACTGTGTAGAATATTCAAATTCTGAATCTGGACCACCTGGGCAGTATATACAAATATTCCCTGTGAGTGCTATATGAGGACATCTATGTGGTTTGCACATAACAGCAACTACAGCCACTCCTGAAGCTGTTCGTACTGGTTTAGCTTTCAATTTTGATATCAGATCTTTGTATTCATATGGAATACATGAAATAATATCAACAATACGTGGTGTGTTATGTAATTTATATTTCTTACACATTTTTGATGATATATTGTTAACATTGATAACTTTCTCTTGTTTGTATAGTTTTATTATCTCGTTAGCTATTTCGTTACATGCCACTAAAAAATTCGACATAATAGGGGTTTAAATTTTTGAATGATTGGACCAGTTGAGTTAGATACTTGTGGTAAGTTTTTGTTTAGCAGTGTGATTAATAAAGTATATAAAGATGATGATAATATTCTGGATGTTGAGTATAAAATTACTGGTATTCGTGTGCAAGAAGATTGGCTAATTATCTGGGGAAGACATGATATTACACTCTATAACTTAAATAATGAAAAAATAAAAACATTCAGTTTTAATTATATGATTTCTGATGTTTGTATAGATAATGGTAAGTTTTATATAGGTACAGTTTGTGGGAAGATTATTTGTGAAGATGGTAGACGAATAGATTTGAATACTAAAAGTATACAGTCGTTAAAATTTTTTAATTTAAATGTTGTAACAGGAAATTACGATTTTGTTTTTATTATGTACGAAAATGTTTCATATACTTTTCCAATACACAAAGGTAGAGTTTTCGATGTAGTTATTAATAAATATGGGTTTGTAAGTGCAGGTGAAGATAGACGAGTTATTGTTATTGACTCTGAAGGAGGTTGGGTCATCCAAGAAACAAGAAATTACGTTATAAAATGTTCAATCTATAAAGATTTTGTATCTACTATAAACAAAAATGGAACTTTTAAGTTATACAAAAATAGAAGTTTGATTTATAAAAAAGAATATTCTAGTAACTGTCTAAACAGTACATTAATTAATAAAAAGCTATATCTAGGATTGTGCAATGGTATAATAGACAAAGTAGATCTTAAAATCTCACCTAATAATTTTAAATACGTTGATATAAAATTTATATTAGATTGTCTTAATAAAAATAAATTTGAACAAGTACCAAATGAAAAAGAAAAAATTAAAGATAAAAATAATGACCATACAAACATATTCAATAGAATTTATACTTATCAAATAAACAAGAATAAGATTATTTTATATAAAAATAATAAATTAAAAAAAGAAATTTTAGTAAAATATCCTATATCTATTAAAGATGGACTTATCGGTACAAGAAATGGATGGTTAATATACAGAAAAAATGGATTAAAGATATGTGATGAACCAATTTTAAGTTTAGAAAAAAATAAGAGAAATATTTTAGTACACACATCAACAAGAATATTTATTGTAAAATTAGAAAAAAAAATAAAAAAAACTGATAGAATATGTGGATCTATTAAAAAGAATCAAAATATGGAAAATATTTACGAAACGAAATCTTTTCGTAAATTTTATCGTTACATTTCTACCGATAATTCATTTAGAGAAATAACTTGCGGAATGTCTTTTAAAGAATTTTTGGTATGTGGTACAAATGAAAATAAGATCTTTTTAGTAAGAAAAGGTCAAGTAATTGATTTTTTATATATAAAAGGATCTTTATCTTCTATTACCAAATCTAAAAATATGATTTATTTTTCTACTTTGGATGGATACCTGCTAACATGCAGAATATACAAAGAAAAATTGTATATTTGTGATGAAATAAAAAATGATTACAAAATTATCGATATATTTTATAAGAAACAAGTTTATTTTATAGATAGTGGTGGAAACTTGAAAGAATATTCTGATCAGAAGATTTTACTGATAAAAAAATTTAGTAAATATCTTACTAAACTTATAATACATAAAAATATATTTTATTGTACTACATCTGATGGATGCTTTATAATTCATGATAATATAAAAAAATCTACATTAATTTATCAAGTAGATACAGCTCCAATTCACAGTCTTTCGAAATCGAGTGATTTTTTTATATTTGGTGGTGATTCACATTACGTCTATAAATTTTATATAAAAAAACAAACTTTAATTAAGAAATTAGAACATTCTTCTTTTATTAAAGACATTTGTATTATGAAAAACATCTTCTCAATTTCAAATGATTGTTTTCTAGTACAATGGGATAAGAATTTAGTAAAAATAGCTAAATATAAAATTTTTATTGATTGTCCTAATAGTTTAGTCATAAATAATTCGGTTTGCTACGTTTTAGGTTATGGAATACAAGAAATAAACTTAATAAATTAATCAGAAATTTTGTGTCTTCATATTACATTTTTAGAATTTTTTTCTAATTAATCTGAAAATCTGTGTCGTCTTAAACGTATCTTTGGTCCAATATCAGTAGAATTATCAATATTATTTCTTCTTAATTTTTTCACTAATGAATTATTTTTATCTTCATTACTTTCACTTGATTCTTTCTTAATAATTTTCCTTTTAAGTTTTCGTTTTTGGTAATGAAAAAATTCTAAACCTTCGTCTTCATTATTATCATTTCTTCTTAATCTTATACATCTCGGTGCAGGAGGAATTTCAGGAGTTTCAACATAATTTCTTCTTAATGTTATTGGACTTTTATTATCTATAGATCTATTTGTTTCTCTAAATCCTCCACGTCTTCGAATTACCAAATCTTCTTCACTAGATTTATTATCAACTGTAATTCCAAAAGTTGAATCAGAAGAATCAGAACTGTCATCACTCATTTCTTCGCTGCTTAAACTTCCTTCTTCTAATTCATGATTTACATCATTTTCCAATATAAAATCACAATATTTTCTTTTATATTTTATCTTATCTAAATATTTAGAAGAAAAATGTTTAAATCCTGCATCTTCTATCATAACATTTCTTTTATTACTTATTGCTTTTAATTTGTATGGGACTAATTTCCAGTCTTCATTAATATTTCTATTACTATCAGTGGTATACTCATTTTTACATTCCTTATATAAAATATCATTAGTACCTGTAAAATGTTCAAAATCTGAAAGAAAAAATTGTTCCTTAATTTTATATTTTTCTCTATTTAATCTATAAATTTTTACATTTCCTACCTCATCACCTATTACGAAACTTTCTCCATCATTTGAAAATTGACAATCATTTACATTAAAATTAATTTTTTCCGAGCTAATAAGCTTTTCAAGATAAAAAAATTTCAAATATTGACCATAGTAAGCAAATACATTATCAATGGGATGTGGACAAGCTATTCCCATTTCATCAACTTGAATTACATATCTTAAAATACGTTCAGAATATATTCTAATTTTAAGATCAGAACATACAACGACTATATAATTATTTTTTAAATAGCACATATTTTCTATTGTACAAGTTTCTTCCATATCTATTTTAATAACATTCTTTCTCCAATAACCTGGAATATTTTTAGATGTTTTATGAAAATTTCCGTTAGATGAAATTCCATCATAAAAAAATGTCCATTGAATTAACCAATTATTACATCCTGCTGCAAATTTTAAACAATCTTTTGCTGCACAAATTGTTTGAACAGGATATCCATTAGTTTCAAAAACAATACATTTTTCTAAATTTAAAGTATCTAATAAAATTAAATAAGGCCAATAACCTGCTCTTAAAAAAAATCTTCCTCCATCAGTTATACAAATTGCCTTATATGGTTCATCTATAGTAAAATCATTTTCTTTTTCTTCTATAATTCCTTCTAAATTAAATTTATAAACTTTTACTAAACCATTACTTAGTATAATCACCAAATTATATGTATCAATTTCATCAAGAACTTCAAAAAACTCGGAGAAAGTTACTCCTATATGTGCTCGTATAGTAAATCTTACTTTTAAAGTTTTTAAGTCCCAAATATTTACTATACCAAAAAAATCACAAGATGCTACTAATTTACCGTCCTTACTAAAACATAAATCATTAACAAGATTTCTATGTCCAATACAACAATGAATAAGAAGACCAGTATCAACATCCCAAAATTTTATCATTCCATCAGTCCCACCGGATAAAACATGTTTACCTGTGTTATCAAATGCAATTCTCTCAATTTGACCTGAATGCCCCATAAGATCCCCAGAATGTGTGTACATGTACTTGAGATGCTTGTATTGATCAAAATAATCAAAATTAAAAGTATTTCTTGTTCTGTACTGGTAGGTTCGTACATATTCATGAAAATTCTTTATATTTGATTTTGTAAGCATATTTTCTATACCCTCTTGAAGATCTTTGTCATCGATGTTTATGTCTTTTTTCAGAGCTTTATGGAAAATCTCTTGAAGATCTTTATTTGAATTTATTTGCATAAACAAGGGGTACAGTTTTAGATAAAAAAAATATCAAATGGAATTTGAAATTGTTGAAATAAAATAAAAGAACAAATTAAACTAAAAAGAAAAAAATTGGATACATTACGAAAAAAATATTTTATGTGTTAAACAATATAGAAAATTATTTTGAATTTAATAATTGATGTTTTTAAAAAATATTTTTATGTGTTAAAAAAAATTACGAATTATTTTGAATGTAATAATTGATGTTTTTCAAAAAATTAGATATATCACGAAAAAAATACTACGAATTATTTTGAATGTGAAAAGAGATGTTTTTTAAATTATTATAGAAAAATTAATCAATAAAAATATTTTATGTGCTAAAAAAATTACGAATTATTTTGAATGTAAAAAGAGATGTTTTTAAAAAAATTAGATACATTACGAAAAAAATATCATAAAGAAAAAAAGCTGTCTTCATAAAATAAATTATTAAAATTCTTTAAGTTTAAAGCAATTTTCTACCCATAAAATGAAAATTTTTGTACAAAGCATTTTTAAATGTAAAAAATGTCCTTTTAATACAACAACATCTCTAAAAGCTAATGAATACAAAGAAATCAAATCCGATTACAAAATATCACTTGTAGAGAAATTTTTAATAAGCGAAGAAGGTCAAGATTTTTTAAAAAAGTTACAAACTCAATTTGATTTTATAACTGACACTGATATCGTTGAATGTTTATCCAGTGAGAATATTAGAAAATTACTTTTTGAAATTGATGTTTTAGATGGACATTTGAACTGTAACAACTGTGGACTTATTTATCCAATAAAAGAATCTATATTGGATACAGTAAACTGTATTGAACCAAAAATAAATTAATTAGAATACGAACTTTAACATTTCACTAAGTAAAATTTTTAAATATTTTTCATAAATTTTTTAGCCCCAAAAATGGCAGCAGAAAAAAAAGTTGAATCAACTGAGAAAAAAGTAGCAAGAAAACCACATCGTAGAATGACAAAAGGATGTCAAATGGAGACCCTTTTAAAATGTGCAGATAATAGTGGTGCCAAATTATTAAAAATTATCGGTGTACGTGGATATAAAGGTAGACTCAATAGATATCCAGCTGCTGCCCCTGGAGATATTATAGTTGTCTCATGTAAAAAAGGTAAGCCCGATTTAAGAAAGAAAGTTCATTACGCTGTTTTAGTTAGACAGAAAAAGGTATGGAGAAGAGAAGATGGAACACATATTGGATTTGAAGATAATGCTGCAGTACTTATTACAGCTAAAGGAGAGATGAGAGGAGGACAAATTGCTGGATCTATTCCTAAAGAAGTAGCTGAGTGTTGGCCAAGAATTTCTAATTCAGGAAATTCAATCAATTAAATTTTCTATTTAAAAATAGCTTATATTATAAAATAATAATCAAACACGTTATTTAATTTAATAAGAAGAATTTTATGTTTTTTATATAAATACTGTTTATTTAAAAAATTACAGAGCTTTACTTTCATAAGAAGTATTATTTTATATAAGCTCTATTTATAATGATAAAGGATTATGTTATATAGACATTCTATTTATAATGATAAATATTATTTTTATATAGACATTTTATTAATAATGATAAATACTTTTTTATATAGAAATTCTATTTATAATGATAAATGCTTTTTTATATAGACATTCTATTTATAATGATAATCTACATAAAAATAAAGCTTATTCTTAATACTATTCCCACAATAAGCTCAATTTAAATTAAAAAACAACACATACTAAAACTGGTAAATATTTTTTAGTTAAGATCATAACATATTTAACTATTTATTTTTTAAAAGTTCTTTTTCTCTCATCAATTCTTCCTTCGCATTCTTCCAACTATAAAAGTTTCCCATTATCGATTTCGGAATATAAGAAACAAAACAAAATATTATTAAATGAAATATCTCAGGAATTGTGTGTCGAGATGATCCAAAAGTTTTTAAAAATGAATTAACAAATGACTTCGGATCACAATAACGAACCCGATCACTTTTATTACTCTCTGAGTATAAAATATTTCCATGTCTTGTATATTCCACAACTACATTATAATTTTTCATTTCGTAATATAACGAACTTGCTAACTGGTGCAAATACGCAAGACTGGCTGAATAAACTGAGCAATATGGGAAAGGAAGTCCAAAAGCTGTATCAGCCACAAATACAACAAATCCAAATCTTTTTTCCACCATTTGTGTTACTACCCTATGAGTAATATGAGTAGTAGATAAGACATTAATATTAATTATTTTATCATCTCTTCTGTTTATAAAAGTTTCCATTCCTCTATCTACTGTAATAGCAGCATTGATAAGCATTCCTACATCATATTCTTCAAGAAATGAGAATATATTATAATTATCGGAGTTTTTATTCATATCAACTACATAGTAACTGATATCTACCTTAGGTAGTAATTTATTTTTTAAATATTCAAGTTTATGTCCATTATCATCAATCATCAAAATCTTTACCTTTTTATCAGCTAATTGTTTACAAATTTCTCGTCCAATTTCTCTGGTAGCACCAGTTACTACGACGTATTTTCCTTCGAGACCCTCCCATATCTTTGGATTGTAAAAGAATGAGATTGAATATCTTATAATATATTTTGCTGCATTTACTGCACCACTAAGTAGACACATCATTTTCAATTCTGTTATAAAAGCAAACATGGAGGGCTTTATGAAAATATTTTTTATAAATAATTTCTATAGCCTATTTAAAAATATTACAAATATTGACGAAGTATTAAAATAAAAAAATAAAAAGACTTTAGTATGTTATTGAATATAATTGAAAAAAAATTATCTTTTTTTTTTATTTTAAATTTCTTCTAAAATATTAAGATCAGTGTAATTAAAGAAAAAATTAGATCGGTGTAATTAAAATTATTGGCAGGGACGAATTTAAATTACAAATTTTGTCAACTAAAAATAAATAATATTAAAGAAATGTTAAAATAAATTTTAAAAAATATCTTGTTTTTTGTAATTGTATATTTTATGTAATTTAATTTGAGTTGTAATTAATTTCAATTAAATTGTCAAAAAAACAACTTCAATAAGAAAATTATAAAATTATCAAAAATTGATTTTTATCATTTAACGAATAACAAAAATATTTGAAATTTTTGATAAATTAATTACGCAATTTTTTTTGAAATTATAGTTCATCCATCAAATTTTATAAAAAACATAATTGTTTAATTAAAAGAAAAGTTATAAAATATAAATAAGAGTACATTATTAAATAAATAATTGAATATTTTATTTAATCAAATTAAAGTTTTGTATTTGTTTAATAAAATTTTGAAAATATAACATTTAATTAAATTAGAGTTTTGTATTTGTTTAATATTTAAATTAGAGTTTTGTTAATAAATAATTGAATATAATAAAATTGATTAAATTAGAGTTTTGTTAATAAATAATTGAATAATAAATTTGATTAAATTAGAGTTGTTTTTATTTATTTAATTAATAATTGAATAATAAATTTGATATAAATGAAACTTCCTTAAGATAATTAAACAAAAATATAAATGATACTTCTTTAAGATAATTAAATAAAAATATTTGACTTTAAATTAAATCTTTTATTCGTTTCTCTTAGAATATTCTAAAGTATAAATCTGTCCGTTCGATAACCCGCAGTAAAGAACATCTCCCTTGTTGACAATTGAATTACAAGATATTCCTCTTCCTAATCCAAGAAGACTATGAGTTGCAACAATACTTCTATTGCATACATCATATATATAAATAGAATCATCAGTACCAATAGCTACTCCAGCAAATGATTCAATAGAAGCTACTGATCTGACAGTATTCTCTACTACAACTGTACCAACACATTCGTTAGTATCTAACTTGACAATGTAAACCTTATTATTTTTTCCACCATAGATGAGGAAATTACCTCCATCTCTAAAAGCAAGAGATGTAACACTAAGAGAGAGATCGTGATCTTTTGGTTGTTCACCATGCTCTTCAGTATATTTTTCGTAATCAATAACATTTCCTTCCATGTAAGTACGAAGAAGAGTACCATTCTCAATATCCCACATTTTAACTGTACCATCCTTAGATCCAGAATATAAAATATTTTCATCCTGTGAGTCAAATTCTAAACAAGTAACCCAATTCTTATGACATCTATCAAATCCTGGTCCAAATGTATTAATTAAATCTCCTTTAGTATTCCATAACTTAATAGAACAATCTACTGATCCAGTGACAATCTTATCATTATCTTTATTAATACTAACAGCCAAAATATCACGTTCATGTCCTTTTAATTCAGCAGTACATTCTTTAGTATTGACATCCCAAATATATCCCATTTTATCAGCACCTACTGAAACCATCATATCATTATTAGAAGAAACAGCTATTCCAGTGATCTGTTTATTATGCTTACCAGCAAACTCCTTATATAATTTACCGTACTCACCTTCATTTTCAGTATCAAGTGACCAGTACAAAACAGATTTATCTTTGGATGCACTGAATAATACATCAGATGAATTATTGCGTTTCTTCTGTAAACAAGTAACTCCGTTTTTGTGTGCAATTAATGGCTCTAAAACTCGGAAATCTGAAGCTGACATTTTTGGGGTAAAGATTTTAAAAAAAAATAAAATTTTTAGAACACATAAAAATAAAAAAAAAATGAGAAGATGATAAAAAAAATTATGAGAGATAATTTAATAAGAAAACAATTTTAAAGGTTAATGAATTAAGTTTATGAATATTGAAGGATTAGGTTTTTGAATATTAAAAAATAACTTTGAAAAATTAAGAAAATAACTTTAAAAAATTAAGTCTAAGAAATTTAGTATTGAGGAACTAAATTTTTGAATATTAAGAAAATAACTCTGAAAAATTAAGTCTGAAAAATTAAGTCTGAGAAATTTAGTTTAGAAATTAAGTTTTTAAAGTCGAACTTATAGAAAAACTAAGTTCTTGAAAATATTTCACTATAGGGTAAACATATTTCAAGTAATTTTTATAGGGTAAATAATTAATATTATCTGCTTAATTTTTACCCTTAATGTTTAAAACCTCATTGTATATTTCAAACTCTTCAGATCTCTCTGAAGATAAAATTATTGAACTAATCGAATCTAAAGAAATTCTAAAGAAAATAGAAGGTATGAAAGAATTAATAACACATATTAGTCAAGGAAAATCTAGTGAATCTTGTATACACACAGTAGTAAAAGAAGTACTTATGATGGAGAATAATGAGCTAAAAAGACTTTTATATTATTTTTTAGAATTATATGCACCTTTAATGAATGAAGGTGAATTTTTATTGTTGAATAATCAAATTAGAAAAGATTTAGAAAGTCCAAATGAATTTATCAGAGGATTTACTTTAAAATTTGTATCTACTTTAAGATCAGAAACTATTTTAAATAATTGTTATAAATCTATAAAAGAAAATACTACTCATTCAGTTGGTTATGTAAGAAGAAGTGCTTATTATTGTTTAGGAAATATAAATTTAAAAATGGGTTTATTTTCTGATACATCAGATATTCTTTATGAAAGTTTATATAAAGAAATGGATCCACTTTGTTTGACTCAAGCATTTTATTCTTTATACAAGATTGATGAGAAAAAAGCACTTTCTTATGCACAAGAAGTAGGAAATACAAAAGGAAAAGAACTTTCTCTTCTTTTTATTGATAAAATTGATAATGAAAGTTTTTTAAAACAATTTGTGGATGATCAAAATGGAGAAGTAAGATTAGAAAGTTGTATAAAATTACTTAATATGATAGATGAAAGTTATATTCTATCAAAATATGTTGATATAATTTTTCAAGACATTAAAGAACATGAAGAATATTTTGATATTGCACTTGAAAGTATAACAAAAATTAAAGATAATACTGATTTATCCAAACATTGTATCGATGCTTTACAATTTATCAATCCGTACAATTTAGATATGTCAAAGTCAGCAATAAAATTTGCATTCGAAGTTTGTAAAACTAAAGATTTCTTGCAAATTTTAAGTTTTGTTACACAAAAATATTCAGAAATCGAAAAAATGAATTTAAAAAATAGGAATATGGAAATTATGATATTAGATGAATTAATTGGATTTATTTCAAGATTTGGAATTTTTAATGAAGATGTTAAAAATATTTGTTATAAAAATTTAACATCAAAAAATCCTGGTTTAGCTTTTTCATCTCTTAATTTATTAAATTGTATATTAGAGAAATCTCAAGATCGTGAAATTGTTAAAGTTCTTGTTAATGATTTATCAAAGATTACGTATGGAAAGATTTTAAGATCTATTTTTAAAATATTTATTAAGTTTGCTGATAAAGAAAATTTTGAAAAAATTATTAGCATAATTGATGATAAATTCAATGAAATTTGTCAGAACAAAAAAGAATCAAATTTTTTGATATTTGAGAAGGATCATAGATTTTTGATTTCATTTATTTGTATATCTCTTACAGAGATATATTTTAATTTAGAATTTGATGAAGATCTTTGTGCTAAAATTATTGCTTTATTTTTAGGTCTAACAAAATTAGAAAATCTTTGTGATTTGAGCACCAAATCTACTTTATTTTTATGTATTAAATCTCTCACAATAGGTAAAAAATATTCTTCATACAATATTAAGAAGACAACTAATTTAGTAAAGACAGATATTTGTGAACCCTTAGAAATTCCTCTATTAAAAATTAAGAAGAATGAATAAGTAGATAAATTATCAAGATTTTTAGTATCTGAAGATATAAATGAAAGTCTTAATAATGTAGTACAACTTACTGGTCTATCTGATCCTATTTATGTAGAAGCTGATGTTATTTATAATAGATATGAGATTATTCTTGATTTATTATTAATTAACCAAACAGATAATTATTTACAGAATATGTTATTTGATTTTGGTACAAGTCAAAACATAAGAGCTGTATCAGTAGAAATGCCTGGAAATATGAAAGGAAGATCTGTAATAACTAAAAAATTAGTATTTAGAATATTGAACAGTTCTAATGGATTTATTAATGGATCAGTTACTTTTAAATATCCCAATGAAAGTGGAGAATATGCAAATCAAAATTTTACATTGAATTTTTCTGAAATAAAGACAGATGTATCAGATTTCTTAGAAATTAAGAGCTTAAAACCTGAAGATTTTAAGAAATTATGGAAGAAGATGGAATGGGAGAATGTTTATTCTATCAAAGTTTTATCATCATTTGGTTTAAGAAATGTTTTCAATATTTTTAATAAATGTGTAAAAGGAACTGTAGTTGATTATAGAGAAAATGAGGATATTTTAGTAGCCAATATATGTTCAACTACTAGACAAAATAATGACATATTTTTTAATGTGTGTATGGCTAAAAATGAAGATTATATTAATTTAGAATGTCGAATAAGATCTAGTAAAGAAGATATTGTAAAGAGTATGAGTAATATTTTAGGAAGAGTCGTAAAAGAAGTCAGACTGAATTAAATGATTTTTTTAAATTTATTATTTAATTTGTTAGATTACTAGTGGTTAAAATATTATACTTTTATTTTTATGTATTAGTTTATACTTTCATTTTTATGTATTAGTTTATACTTTTATTTTTATGTATTGATTATACTTTCATTTTCATGTATTAATTATACTTTTATTTTTATGTATTGATTATACTTTCATTTTTATGTATTAGTTTTTACTTTTATTTTCATGTATTGATTATACTTTTATTTTTATGTATTAATTTATTCTATTGTTTCAATTTCATTTTTATGTATTAATTTATTCTATTATTTCATTTTAATATAAATGCATCTTTTCAATAAATAATTTTAATAAATTGCATATCTTTTTTAAACAATCACATTTGCCTTTCTTAATATTGAAATTCTTTAATAAATATTTTTTGTAATCCTTATGCTCAAAAAAGATAATCATGATAATTATCTAAAAGAAGTGATAATTAGAAAAGATCTCAATTATAAGTTAAGTGAACCATGTAGATTAAATACTCTCTATTGGATAGTCAATTCATATAAAATAATGAATATAAAAAATGATTTAAAAGAAGAAGTCTTATCTTTTGTACAAAAATGTAAGAATGAAGATGGTGGATACGGTGGATCTGATAATTATCCATCAACGATTCTGACAACATTCAATGCTTTACAGATATTGTATATTTATCAACAAAACTTCTACGACGAAAAGACAATTTCTTTTATAATGCAGAATTTTAAAGAAGATGGATCATTTATGAATGATAAGTTTGGTATGTCAGATAACAGAATAAATTGCAGTGCAGTTTTGTCACTTCATTTATTATATTTGAATAGAAATATGGAATTTGACGTTAGTTTGTTAAATACAAAAATTAGTTACGAATTTTGTGACGAAATAAATTTTAATTATAAAAAATGTATCGAATACATCATATCTTGTTATAATCCTGATGGTGGATTTGGATTGGATAAAGGGGATGAATCACATTGTGCTTTCATTTTCTGCTGTTTAAGTATTTTAAGGTCTTTAGGTAGTATTGAATATGTAAATAAACGGGATATTACAAGATTTATTTCTTTACGTCAAGCTGAAAATGGTGGATTAAGTGGTAGAATTAATAAGAAAGAAGATGTTTGTTACTCATTTTGGGCATATGCAGCTTTAAAAATTATCAATACGAATGATTTAATCGACGAAGAAAAACTTAAAAATTTTATATTATCTTGTCAAGCTAATAAGGGTGGATTTTCTGATAGACCAGGTAATGAACCAGATCCTTATCATCTCATGTTCTCTCTTGCTGGATTATCTTTATTAGGATACAAAGGTTTAAATTATATTGATCCTGGATTTGCTTTATAAAATAAATTAAAAATTAATTTTTATTTTAAAACTATTTGAATAACATCTTCATCTTCAAGTACATGATTAAGTCCAACTTTTTGTGGTGAATGCTTAGCACTTCTTCCCCATACCAAAGCATATTTGAAATCAGAATAAAAATCTTTATGAATACCTCTACATAAATCAAAAACGGTACAATTATTTCTCAAAACGACAGGATTATTTAAATCAGGAAAATCTCCTTTCTTCTTTGTGTAAATTCTAGTTAAATTAAGTCTGTCCCATATTTCTTCCTTCAATTCATCTATATTCCATTCATTTTTACAACTTATTAATATCGTATTATCTTCCAAACTTAAATTCTTAAAATCTTCGTAAGATAATTCGTCAGTCTTGTTGTAACAAAACAAGCAGTTAATGTACGAAACATTTTTACTAACTAAATCTAGAATATCATCTGTAGTTACATCTTCTTTAATTAAAATATTACAATGATTGATTTTATATTCCTTAAGTATAGCAGTTATGGCTTCTTCTGATGTTTGTGTAAGTTCGAATTGTTTATTAATACAAATACCTCCATTGGTTGTTATATTAATACTCACTTCTGGTTTCTTTTTATTAAGTCTAATTCCCATATTAAAAAGTTCTCTAATAAGAACTTTTTTATCATTTTTCCTTCTAGGATCGAGTACTAATAAAATAAGATCCGCAGTTCTACTTATACTAATTACTTGTCTACCTCTTCCTAAATTAGAGGATGCTCCACTAATTATCCCAGGTAAATCAAGTATCTGAATAGTAGATCCGTTATATATTAATTTACCTGCTATACAATCTATTGTAGTAAACTCATGCTCAGCAGCTTTACTTTCAGTAGATGTTATTTTTGATAATAAGGTAGATTTTCCTACACTAGGAAATCCAATTAAAGCAATTCTTGCATCTCCAGATTTAGCGACTTCCCAACCATCAGATTTAGTATTAGATGTTTTTGGATTATCTAGTTCATGTTTATATCTAGCTAGTCTGGCCTTAAGTGTACCAATATGATACTCAGTTTTTTTATTTTTCTGTGTTCTAGCCATTTCGGCTTCTATCTCATTTATTTTATCTTGTATACCCATTTAAGTAAGGACGAAATTTTCAAATTTTCTAAAATTTTTAAACTGCTAAGTAAAAATTGATTTTCAAATATAAAAATATACAACAAAAAAGGTCTTAATAATATTCTCGTGCGTAACACAGATTATTAGTTGAAAAATTTTTTATGAACAAAATGTGGATTATCCTAAAATTTTTAAAATAATTAAAAAATTCACAAATTCGAATTAAAAAACTGTTTTTAGTTTATTTAGATTTTAAAAATCTACTAGATTGTTTTTTAATATAAATTATACATTAAGATAAAAAATTTATTTTGATTTTAACTTATTTCCATTTCAAAGAAGATACAAAACCATCCAAAGATGATATAAATATAATATTATCTAATACTGTAGCATCAGTAGCACTTTTAAAACAAATATTATCTATACAAATTAATAAATCATAATCTTGGTAAATATACAAGCTTTTTTTTGTAAGTATGAACAAAAATTTGTTATTTTCTAATATTTTAACTGTCTCTGAATTAAAAGGACCTAACTTGTAAATCCAATGAGAAGATCTAAACGGAAAATGATAAACTAAAACAGAATTCTGTTTGACATTGCAAAGGAAAGCTTGATCTCCATTTTCACTAAAACATATTCGTTTAAAAAAAGATCTTCCTACACCAAAAAGTTTTTCATTATTAAAACTTGTATACTTCTCTAATAATTTCATGTTATCATTACACAAAAATAATTTTGAAGATTTGTCTTTACTCAATGTTAGAAGTAAATTGTATTTTGGGTTGTACGCCATTCCTTGTATAATATCTGTATGTGGATTGAATGATTGAACTAGTTTACATTCGAAATCATCTTTTAAAATTATATCATAAATTTCTATGTGTCCGTTACTTAATCCAACGTAAAGAATTGATTTATTCCAAACAACTTCGTAACAATCAAGACCATCTGGTTCTCTTATTACAAAATTTTTATCTGAAAAATTTACAATAACTTTCCCACCATCTGATGCAGATGCTAACCACCCATTTTCATTAAACCTAACACAATTTACTGATTTATTGTGACCTTTTAAGTCACTTACATATTCAATTTTTATAGAAGAATTGAGAGCAGTAGTGTACCGAAAATCGGAATCTTTTTTTGACACATCAGCATTATTTTTAATATTCCAGAATCTAACGACATTATCACCACCACCAGTAGCTATTAACCCGGAAAATGAATCTATACAAAATATTGAAGCTTCTTCATGAAAATACAAATTGTGTGTAGTGACTTCTATTGGAAACAATTCTTCCGAAGTACGTTTTGTCATACAAGGATAAAAAAAATAATCCGAAAAAAACATTTTAATCGAGATAGGTTTTCTTGAATATATTATAGAATTTCGTATCTTTTATAAGATCCTCACATTTCTTGTAATCTTTAAGTTTCATATATGATACGAACGCGAAATTATTATTTCCTTCTTTAAATGAATTTTCGCCAATTTCTTTGAGATATTTCTTGTTACATAATAGGTCGACAAATAAAAGAGATTTCCAATTCTTTGATTTATAAAAACATTCTGTTGCATTTTTTAGATCATTAATTTTTATAAATTCATTGCCTACACGTTCGTACATTATTTCTGAATTTGACATATCAAAAGCTTCTTGTAACCTTTTAAGTTTTAATAAAATTTCAAATTTCTGATTATCGTTAGTACAAATCTCAAGTGCTTTGTCGTTCATACCAAGTGATTCGTAAAATGAAATAGCTTTCATTCTATATTTCTCATCAGTTTCGCATTTTTCACCGTTTAATACTTTAATCTGAAAATCCAAGAAATTTCTATCAAATTCGATAGTTTCTACTTTCTTATTATTTATTATATAAATAATGTCATCTTCAATACCTCCTAATATACCACTAATAGTAGTAAAATTAAACAAATAAGGATCCTCTCTTAAAATTATATAATATCCTTTCATATCGTATTCAAAAATTAATATATTGTTATTAAAACAATAAGAATTGATTTTTACATCGAATTCTTTTAATAAAATGAATGAATCAGGAATTCCTGTATCATCAATTTCAAGTTCTTGTTCTAAATATCCAGAAATAATTTCTTCGTTGATTTGATAAATCTGAATTTTATTATCTTTTTCTATTATCAAATATTGATCAACTGCAATTACTTTCTTAGCTTTAAAATTAAAAGTGAATATTCTTGTACCATCAAAATTATATACATTAGTAACATTACTTAAAATACCAACTATAAAATCTTTTACTACGAATATATTTTCAATACCTTGTATCTTAAGAGTTTTACATATTTCTGATTTGTTGTAAATATTAATTAAATTTTCATTTAAAACAACAAATTTTTCATTCGTTATAAAATTAAAATTAGTACCATTTCCACTAATTTTCTTTCTAAAACCCAATGATGAATAAATTGAGAAATTTTTATCATCAGATACTGAAATAAGTTTTCCATTTTCTGATACATTCAATTCTGAAGGATAAAAATCCAAATCACTAAGTTTTTTTATATTGTAAATATCTTCAATTCTACAACTGTAAACAGCATTTTGTGACGAAAAAAATATTTTCTTATTTTTCATTGTAATAAGAGATTGACCTATTTTTATCTTTTTGAAAATTAATTCTTCATCTGTACCTACTACAATAATATTATTCTTCTCTTTAAATTGCCAAACACGTCCACTATTCATATTAGATATTTCAATATTCTCGTATGTTTTAGCATCCCATAATCTATAAGACCCATCTTCACTACAAGAAACAATATAAGGTAATTTACTCATAGAATATACATTAATAATATTATTAGTATGACCTGTTAATGTACTTATACAATTTACATTAGTAATTCCCCATATTTTTATTGTTAAATCATCTGATCCAGTAATAAAATAATTATCATCTTTACAAAATGCTATAGAATTAATTCCACTCTTGTGACCTTTAAAAGTTTTTATACAAGTTTTTTGATCTCTATCCCACAATTTTATAGTACCATCTAAAGAACATGATAAAAATTGTTTAGTATCTTTTGGGTAATAACAAATATCCATAACAAAATGACTATGACCAGAAAAAACTGCTAACATTTGCATATTAGTACCTATTTCCCATAATTTAATAGTTCCATCATCACTACAAGTTAAAAATTCTGAGTTAGTGTGATGTACAACTATCTTTCTAATAAAATCTACATGGGCATCAAAAACATTTAGTCTTTGTAAATTATTAATTTCGTATACATAAATTCTTCCATCATCTACACCTACCAATACATAATTATTTTTCTCTACCAGAGCTAAAGTACGAATAGGAAAATCTGATACTTGAATTTCATTTACTAAAGTACATTTTGAAGTATTCCATGTTTGTAAATATCCATTATATAAACCTACTACACAAATAGGCTTTGTTGAGTGCATTTCAATTGCTTTTACACGTGTACTACGAATTTTTTTCAATGTTTTTTCTTGTAATTTCATTTTATGGGTATAAAAAATAATTTGAAATAAATTCAAGGTAAAAATCCTTAAATATTTTATCATTAATGCAATATTAATTTTTTTATATTTTCAAATTATCCTTCTTTTTTGCTTAATAATTTATTGAAGAATAATTCTTAAATATTTCTAAGGAATCATCTATTTTATATAAAAATTTGAATTATATTTTAACCCCAATAAAAGTACATTCTATTAAAAAGTCTTTATCTATTTTATATAAAAATTTGAACTTCATATCTTAAATTTTAACCCCAATAAAAGTACATTCTATTAAAAAGTCTTTATCTATTTTATATAAAAATTTGAACTTCATATCTTAAATTTTAACCCCGATAAAAGTACATTCTATTAAAAAGTCTTTATCTATTTTATATAAAAATTTGAACTTCATATCTTATAAAAGAATAAAAATTATTAAACATTCTACAAAAGATTAAATAAATAATTCATGCTTTATTCAATAAAATATTAAATTTAAATTCCCCCAATTTATGCAATAAAATTTAATTGAAATAAATTAATAAAGAAAATAAATTTACATTTAATATTTTATTGATCATTTTTTTCCAAATCTGTAAGCATAGCATTTGCTTGTATAGATAAACACTCAAGTTGATCATCAATTAATTTGTCTAAATTATTATTCTCTTTAAGTGTTTGATACATCATTTCTATTTGTTTGTTTTGAATTTCGATAATCTGAAATATTTTATTTAAATCAACATCCTTTTTATTTTCTTTAACTGAATTAGGAACAGCCTGGTAAACATAAAACCTTCCTTTTTGGTAAGTCTTAGTATCAAAATCTGCCATGTTAAATCCTCGTTCTACAAATATGTCATGTACAGTCTCAGATTTAGTATTAGATTTTATGTTTATTTGTGAATTGTATGGTACAAATTGCTTGATTTTGCTTAACAATTTATTAACCTTTTCGTTATCAATATTCTCTTTTTGATCAGTTGTCATTTCTATGGGTTCGTTATTTTCTGATATAATGAAATTAAACACTTTTGTTAATTTATCAACTAAAGAAACTGATTCAAAAGATTTATCATTAAGAATATTTTTGATTTGTGAAATAAATGTTTCTAAATTTCTCGTATCTACGTTTTCTGGATAAAAATATATTTTTAGTAGTAGGAGTCTTATACCAGTAAAATTAATTAAAGATTTGATTTTTTTAGTCTTATCAAATAACTTATTATTAACCACACAGAGTTTTTTAGTACCACATACTCTAATACTTTCTTTATCATCTTTTATCATATTATAACCAATATTAGTATATGAAATATCCAAATTATGCTTAACTTTTATATTATAATTGTATGTAAAGAAATTCTCTGTAATGTCATAAAAACCAATTCTGTTCTCTTTTTTGACTTCATTCACATTCTTATTTAGTCTTTTCAAAATTCTTTTTTTATTTAGATTAAATAAATTAAGAACTCCTGATACATTATTTAGACTTATTTTATGTATTGTATTATCAAAATATTTCTGATATTTTACTATAAAAGTAAACCAGCATATTTTAATTTTATTTTCTTTGTTAATCCATATAGTATCAATATCAAGAAAATCTGAAATATCATTTATGAGTAATGAATTTTTAGATATTTCTAATATATTTTTTAATATATCATATAAGAAATCAAAATTTGTATGTTTTTCAGTTAAAAATAATTTTAAGGGAATAAAATCTTCAAATTCTTGTACTACACTCAAACCATCTTTTGAAGAAATATTTTTGATCTTTAGAAAGTAGTTTGATTCATTAATTTCTTCTAATGTAAATAATTTTTTACAAATAGAAATTATAGATTTTGATTTTCGGAGTAAAATGATATCCTTCGTTTGTTTGGAATATCCAAGAAATGACGATATCTCATTGCATGTGTAGAAAGGTGTTTCATTTATGATATGTTCGTCTTTTTGATCGATAGTGTTTTCATGCATGGTTTGTTTATTTTAAGGATAAAATGTCTTAAATATTTTTATAAACAAGAAAATTTAAAAATTGAAACTTAGTTAGTCAATTTTTAAATATTAAGGAATTGTTTAATATTTTTATAGTATATTATAATATAAAAATTGGATTAAACTTAAGTTTGTTTGATATTTGAAACCCACTTGTTTAGAAAAAAAATCAGATTTCAATATATCATTTTTATGCATTAATGCGAAATTTGTAAAAAAAATTGATTTTTTAGACAATAAATCAAAAGTTAATTTAAATGTTAAAAAAATTAATGTAAATATAAGACAATATAATTTATTTAATGTAAATATAATTCAATAATTAATTTAATGTAAATATAAGACAATAATTAATTTAATGTAAATATAATTCAATGATTTATTTAATGTAAATATAATTCAATAATTAATTTAATGTAAATATAATTCAATAATTAATTTAATGAAAATATAAGACAATAATTAATTTAATTTAAATATAAGACAATTATTAATTTAATGTAAATATAAGACAATAATTAATTTAAAGTTAATATAATTCAATAATTAATTTAATTTCAATGTTAATATAATTCAATAATTAATTTAATTTCAATGTTAATATAATTTAAAATTAATGTAAATATAATTCAATAATTAATTTAAAGTTAATTTATTTTTTAATCTGATTGTTCTGAATTAAGCATATCGAGAAGTTCATTTTGATTAACTATTTCCATTTGTCGTAAAGTATTATTCATTGATTCTCTAGTTAGCAATATTATCTTTGATCTTATATAATAAACTGCATTATCAAGATTACTTAATAATGATAAAGTATTATAAATAATACTTAATGTTTCCCATGATACTTCTAAAAGATTATCACCGTATATAAAGATTCTGTTGTGAAGAGTGATCATATCAGATAAAACTTCAGGTGCATCATCTATTGAAGCAACTTTCATTGAAATATCATGCATTTCTTGGATAAAAGAAATCTGGAAATCATTATCTAGGTTACACATCTTATATATTTTATTTGCTTGGTGGTAAAGTAGAACAACAAATATGTCGAATATTTTGTGCATCCTATTTTTTAAAATATTTTTTACAATTCGCGAACAAAAATAATTTTTAAACATTTTTCTTCTTAAAATATCTCCAACCAAATTGTTTTTTAAAAAATCAATATTAGTCAAGAAAAATAATTCACCTACGTCTAATAATCCCATATCAGCTAACAAGTGAACAAAAATCAAATAGACACCAGAATTTGGACTATTAGATATGCTTATAATTATGTTTTTAAAAGAGTCGTTGTTTTTAATTGAATGAAAAAACGTTGAATAAAATTTGTTTTTTTTGTTGGATTCATCATTGAATAAATTGAAAATCGTTTCTATTTCTTTAAACGCATCTTCTGATATTAACTTTTTACTTATAGGAGTTTTACTTTTAGTTTTTGATACGTACCCTTCTTTATAAGAGTATATAAAAGTATTATTCATATTTTTTATACAAATTTCGTCTCTATTAATCTCAATCTTAAACTTCCTTTTCTCATTAGATAAATTGAAATTTTCTTTTGCACTGATAGATATAACATTTTTAATCTTTTTATTGAACAATCTCGATTGTTTGGAATGTTGGTAATACATATTTGTCAAATTATAGTTCCGACATACATATTCAAGAATAGTAGGATCTAATATAGATAAAGAAGGTTTATTTTTCTGGGTACTAATATTCTCTAAAAGAATTTTTCTATAAATTCTTTGGTAGGGCAATTCTTCAATATCAAATGTAAAGACATGATAAAATCCGTTATTTTTTATACAAAATTTTATAAATAATTTAAATTTATCTCTGTATATCTTAACAGTTGATGGAATAAATACTTCTTCAGGAACATCTCTAGTATCACCGTACAATATCAAATTCTTTAAAAATTTGCTATTACTTTCGACATAATCATACTTAAAAGATATATTACATCTATTTCTTAACAATTTAAATTTGTTAATATTCATTAACTTATTTATAATCGTATGATTTATTTTATTATCTTCACACAAATTCGTTATAGAAAGAATTTTATGTTCAAAGAAATCTCCATAATTATATAATTTGATAACGATAGCTCGAATAAGATCATCAACTTCACATAATTTCAAATTTTTATATTTCAATTTGTTTATAACAAAACTATTAATTTCTCCATATTCTCTATTACATTTTTTTATAATAATTGAATTATCTTGTAAATAAATCTCATGAATTACATAATCTAAACTATTATCGATAGTTTGATAATCTTTTTCTAAAATCTTCTTTTCAATTAGTGTTTTCATATCATTATAAAATTCTTTATCAATTACTATTGCATATAATTGAGTAATCAAGAAAATAACTAACATTTATGGGTCTTAATTCAAATTTTTAATTTTATAGATTTATATTAATTTTTTAATACTACTTAATATCTCATAGATCTGTATAGTGAATATTCAATTTAAAAATTTTTAATATATAATTTTTATATTTTATATAGTAATATCTTAAAATATAAAGAAATTGATTTTCATCAAATAATCGTATAAATATTTAAAATTTTTTAATATATAATTTTTATATAATAATATCTTAAAATATAAAAAGAACTTAATTTTAATATATTATTATAAGATGAATTCATTGATCTTCACAATATTAATGTTTATTTATTGATAATAAGAAAATTAATGTTTATATATTAATAATAAGAAAATTAATTTTTATATATTAATATATTTACTTTAAATATAAAAAGTAATTTAATGACATAATTTTCTATTTTAATATCTGGTTATATTAATTATTAATAATTGGAGAAAATATAAACCATTTATAAAATTGTAAATCTTAAAAAACAAATATTTATTGAATTTTAGAAGATAGTATTTTTTCTTGTTTATTTCAAGAAATTCCTAGTAGATCAAATTTATAATGTTGAGAGTTTAAAATAAAGACTTTTTAATTTATTTTTATCGTTTAAGAAAAATTATTAAAAATTGATGTATTCGACTAGAAATATTTTAATATCCACAAATTCATTTTATAGATATTAAAGGAGTGGATATTTGTGCAGTATGCTAGACTAAAGAATAAAATGCAATATAAATTACTTAATCATAATATTCAGTTATTTAAGAAAGATAATACAGCAGATTTATAGACCTAAAGATTTATCAAAGTAAAATAATATTAATTCTTTCACGAAATATTCTTGTGAAATAAAAGTTTAAAGAAAGGTATTAAAATTCTTTTAATTAATATTAAATAATATAGAATTATTAATTTGAAGTTTTTATCTTATATATCATATTTTATTAAATTATATTAAAAAAATGTTATATAAATTTATCTAACTAATTTTTATTTATTCTGAAATAATTAGGTTACTTATAATAAGAATCTTTTGTAATTTACAATAAGAAGATTATTTAGTTCGATATTCGATAAAAAAGGGAAGAAATTTAAGAAAATAAGTCTCGTGAATTTATTCATTAAATTTGAAGATAAAATAAAAAGTCAATGAATGAAACGTAACATAAAAAAATCAATGAATAAAATCTAACATAAAAAAGTCAATGAATGAAACGTAACATAAAAAAGTCAATGAATGAAATGAAATATAAAAATAACGTTTTAATAAATAAAATAAAATTTAACGTATAATACGTAATTGAAAGAAGCTTTTAATAAATTTCTATTATAATTTTATATTAAAGATTTATTTTTAAATTAAAATATATTTAAGTTTAAAAATATATTCCAAATTTATAAGTTAGACATTTGAAACAAAAATTAACGTTTACTTTTGTAATAATCAAACATATTAAATTTACAAATTATTCATCTTTGATATCTTTATACTTTGATGTACTTAAAAGGTTAAGTTTCAGATTTATTATTTTGTTTTAAGTATTGTATACGTCATTCAAATAGATAATTTATTTAATATTTATAATTCTATCTAAATCTTTATTTTCACTTGTTTCTTCTTTGATAATAAATATCACCTAAAGAGTAAAAATCTTTTTATCATTTGTTAGATACGTTTTTTTCTTATACATTTTATTTTGATTACTCGTTCCTTTTTTTATGATACAATTTTTGTTCAATATATGTTTGGTCTGTTTTAATACTTTGTTTTATATATAGTAATAAATTTATGATCTCCCGTCTCTCGATGTTTTATCTAATACTCATGCTTATAAACTTGTCTTATGGATATATATCTAATCTCCCACAGAAAGGAATTATAATAATTGCAAGGAGTACAGAATGTAAAGATCTTGATCGACTTACTAGACATCTTGACAGTATGAAGAGTGTATACAAAGTAATAAGTACTAAGAAAGATCCTGTATTAGATCAATATATTAAAAAACAGTATCCTGAATTATGCCCTCTCGTTTTTGTAGATAATATCTTCAGAGGATCTACTAGAGATTTCTTATATTCTTTGGATGATGAAGTAATTAATAGTGCATGGATTTAAACAAAATAAATTATTTTCTTAAATTAATTCTATTTTACATTTTATTTTAAAATACATTCCAGTAAAAAATAATGAAGAATGAACTATTTTCTCTTTTTCTGTTTCAATTTCAATAATATTATCAATACATTTTACAGTAGTACAACTTATTAAATCTATTCCTCCATATTCAGTAAGTCTACTTATAATAAAATTATACAATTTTGTATTATCAATTTTCTTTTCTGAAATACTAAATTATAAAAATTAACTTACAATTTATATTTAAGAATCATAGAAGGGATAAAAAAATAATAATTTAATATAAAAAATAAAAGAACTATGTAATTTATATTAAAAAATAAGGGATAAATAATTATTTAATATTTCATATATAAAAATAATGGATAAATAATTATTTAATACCAGTAATTTTAAAATAAGGGAAAAAATAATTATTTAATATTAATATTTAACAACTATATAAGAGATAAAAAATAATTATGTAATAATTTATATTAAAAAACTATGTAATTCATATAAAAGAACTATGTAATTTACATTAAAAAATAATTATTCATACCAATAATTTATATATTACATTCTTAATCTTCATTATTCTTTATACTCTCTAATTTCATACACAATACAGTTTTCTCTTCAATAAGTTCTTCATTTTCTTGTATAACTTCTTGTAAAGCATTTTTCAAATCAATTACTTCCTGATTTTCTTTACCTTCTATAATTTCTATACATTTACTTAGATCATATTTGAGATTATAATCTTTAGTAGTATTGTATATCTCTTTAATATACTCAAGTACAGAATGTTTATCATCTTTCTTAATTTTTGATATTTTACCTTTTTTTACGTTAGTAGTGTCCTGCAAAATATTTCGCATAAATGGGTGAAATAAAAATTTAATTATTTTTTATATTTGGAGGGAAATAGAGAATAATTTATAAGAAGAAATATTTAATTTATAAAAGAAGAAATAAAAGAAAGATTTAATTTATAAAAATATTATATATTATAAATGTATACTTATAAAAGATCATATATTATAAATGTATACTTATAAAAGATCATATATTATACAAGGATCTAATTTATAAAAAAGATCTAATGCATAAAAAAGTCATATATTATAAAAGATCTAATGCATAAAAATATTATATAAAATGAAAAATTTAAATATTATAAAAATATTATATAAAATGAAAAACTTAAAGGTTTAAATTCTTAAAATTATTCTTTTTATAAAAATGAATCATTTTTAATTTTTTATAATCATATCAATGCTTCAAGAACATTCCTAAACAGATTATACTTCTCATTATTTTCGAAATGAAACTCAATATGATTTCCATCATTGACTATTTTTATCTTATTATCTTCTTCAAATATTTGTCTTCCTTTAGTCATTGTACTTATTAAATTAAATATTCCCATAAGATTTTTAGTATGTTCATTAAAAATATAAATTTTATATCCATATATTTTTATAAATCTCCTCTTCCATAAATGTGTACAAATATTTGTGATATTTCCTCTTATATTACAGAATCCTGAAAACCAAGTATTATAAGCATGTTTCCTTATCTTTAACCATCTTCCTAGATCGTATAATGAATTTGGTATGGGTACTCCAATAACTTTAAATTCTTCTTCAGAAATAAACGAGAAATATAATTTTAATCTGTAAGCATCTGCTACTGAATACGTGAAAAAACTTAAAAAGTTTTTGATAATATTACTTGAAGAATATGCTGTCCATTCATGATTTACTTCGTATAATGTATTATGGATTTTATCTAAGAATTCTCTATCTATATTGACTACACATTCACAAGATTTGATAATTCCACTATGAGCTCTCTTATTCATAATAAATCTCAATTTGAAACTTTTATTAGATGAGAGACTCAAATGAACTAGACTGTTTAATCTTATATTAGAATCTTCAGAATAATCATCTGTTTCATATACGAAATTATCTGTTTCCATCCTAATAAACACACTCTGTACATTCATATCAGAAGAAATATATTTTTCTATAGCATAAATATTTATGTATAGAAATCCTGGATACTTATGAATTCTAATATCTTCTTTTTGAAGTGGAGCTCTAATCTCTAGTGTATCATCCTGACGTAAAATAATATTAGATGAAACCTTTTTTTCAGAAACAGAATCGATTGCCATTTGTTTAATATGCTTATTTAAAGTTTTAAGATCTTCATGAATATTATCATTTTTTATAGTATCAAGATCTTTTTGATGATGATCATTATTTAAAATTCTAAGATCTTCTTGAAGATTATCTTTAAATGAATCATCTTCATAAGAATCTTCTTTAATTAAATCTTTTTTCAAATCTTCAAGAATATCTTCAGTGATAATATCTCCTACCTCAGAAGAAGATCTTCCTACCATAAAATCTTCATCACTTCCAAGAAATTCTAAATTATCCTCTTTTTCAGCATCTTGTAATTGTTTATTTTCTTCAGCATCTTGTAATGATTTATTTTCCTCAGTATCTTGTAATGGCTTGTTTTCCTCAGCATCTTGTAATTGTTTATTTTCTTCAGAACTTTTTATTGGCTTGTTTTCCTCAGCATCTTGTAATGATTTATTTTCATCTTCTTTATTTAAAATATTCTCTTCAGTATCTTGTAATGATTTATTTTCATCTTCTTTATTTAAAATATTTTCCTCAGTATCTTGTAATTGTTCATTTTCTTCAGAACTTTTTATTGGCTTGTTTTCCTCAGAACTTTTTATTGGCTTGTTTTCCTCAGAACTTTTTATTGGTTTATTTTCTTCAGAACCTTGTAATGGTTTATTTTCAAACAACTCATTTTTAATAGGATCCTCACACAAATCATTCTTACTTATTTCATTCTTTTCTACTCCCATACTAGACAAGTTCTCTTCAACTAATTCCATAAAATCAATGATTTCTTTTTCATCTTCATTTTTCTTTTTTTTGTCCATGCTTTCTTCACTCATGTTTGTTTATTTATATTTTATGGAAAAAAGTAATTGTTTTAGAATAATCATAAATGTTTCAAAACACAAATATTTAATTAAAGTCAAATACACCAAAAGGTTTCTTAGTTACAAACATAAAATAAATACTAATACTTGTCATTATGAGTAACATAATCCAGGCATCAATAATCAAACCAAAATATTTGTATTCGTAGTCTATTCTTATAAATCGGAATTCAGGTTTCTTAAAATATTTTGTTACGTCCCTCAAGTAAAATATTTTGGGTTTCAAAGTTTTCAATTTGTATATTGAAGTACCAGGGTAAGATATCTTAATTGAGTTACAATTTTTTAAACTTGATTTTGATATTATTTTCTTACCTATAAGTAGATAAACGAAATCATCTGTGGATATCTCAATATTATCAGATAGTATTGATAATATGTAAAGAATTAGTAACATTTTATTTAGGGATTAAAAATAAAAGAAATACAATTAAAAAATTAATAAAAATGGCGTCTGTTGGATTCGAACCCACGATCACATATGTAGAACTGATCTTGAGTCAGATGCCTAGATCACTCAGCCAAAATAACTTTAATTAAAATGAGATATAAAAATTTTAAACAAGATATCTAAAATTAAACAAGATAACTTTAAGCATTATAAAAGTAATAAAAAATACCTTTAATAATTAAAAATACTTAAAAATCATCTAATTAACAAGCATAAGTTTAATAGTAGATTAGAATCACAGCTTTAGGCATTATAAAAGGTATTTACATCAAAATTCTTAAAATATGTAATGAGATTCTTTTTAATAGCTCAAATGAATTTATTAATTTATTGTAGTAATAATATTTATTTATATTAAAATAGATATTTTATTTTACAAATCTAAACAACTCAGTAATAAAAAAAAATAAATAACAGTTTAATCAAGTGTAGCACTAATTCATTTTAATTAAAATACTAAATTTACCAAGTCTCAGTTTGAAAGGTAACTTTTTTTTTGTACATCTCACTAAACATATTCTCTACGATATTATTAAGTCTCGAATTTCCACTTACAAACACAGACCATTCATCAATATTTAATTTAAATGTTTCTTTAAAAATATCTTGCACATATTTACCATCTTCTCTTGAAGATACAGGTATAAAATTTATATTCTTGTTCTTAAACTCTTCTATATACAACATATCTTTAGATTTATATCTGAACCCATAGAACACAAAAATTTCCTTATCTTTGTAATTGTTGATTACAGATCTTGGTAAAGTAATTCCTGAACCTGTACAAATAAATAATAGTTTTCTATTGATCATATTAAGTTTGTTACTAATAATATCTACATTAATAACAGATGATTTAACAAGAGATTTTAAAAATTCAGAACAGAGACCTTTTCTTTTTTCTAAAAGTCTCGTTTGATAAGATACTAAACTAACTGTAATAAAATATTTTTTATCTTTACGTGTTAATGTAAAATATCGTGGATTTATGAATGGAACATTCTGCTTGATAAAATCAAATGAAACAATTACTTTGAAATCTTTTAAAACTTCAAATATTGTACGTCGGGGTAAAAGTACGTAATCGTAATATAAATCGTAACTCTCATATATTTCTTTTATTTTATTTCGTATTTCTTCTGATACATATGGTTTATTAATAGTGTACATATATAATTTAAGAAAGAAGAAAGACTGTGGAATACTGTTATAATCATATTTACATTTGATATCACTAAATACCGAATTATCAAAATTATTAAAATTAATAAAATCTAAAGTGTTGTAATTTTCTGGATAAATAGCTAAACAATCTCCAACTGAATATTCTTTAAAATCGGGTATATCGAAACATAACTCAACGATCGGCATTTCATAATCAATCGGTGTAAGAATTATATTGTCAAGTACACATGCTTGATACCCTAAATTCGATGACTTCTTATATATATGAGCATCTTCTAGTTCTTCATTTTTTATAATAGGATATAATTCTTTTATCCAAGTCTTAAAATCTGTCATAAATCCTTCTTTATCTTGATTATCTCCACATCCTCGTCTTAGTAAAGATTGTGCTCCAAGTTTTGTGAGACAATTATACAATTTTTTTGAACAAAAATTATAAGATTTGTAAGAAGAATCTCCAAGACCAAATATAGCAAATTTAAGGTGACTAAGTATACCGTGTGGAAGATTTTTATTTTTAATAATTTTCCAAAATTTATTCATATTAAATGGTTCAGTTCCATTTCCGTGTGTTGAACATACAAAAATTATTGTCTTTATTTCTAGAATCTTTTCGAAATCGAATGAATCCATTTCTATATAAAATTTTTTATCGTCAGTATATTCCGGTATATTATAAATTGTATCACTATTATACCCGTATAAGACAGTATTCTGTATTAGTTCTGATATGTGTATAGAATTTCCTGTTTGAGATCCATATAAAATAATCATATGAAGGATTTAAAAATAATTTTTTTATAACTTAATTATTTTACATATCTCAAAGAACTGAACTATCTAATAATTAATTTTATAACATACTTAGTTATTTTAAAAAAAAATATCTTTAATAATTCAAAATACTCAAAACAATGAGTATCAGTTCCAGAGTAGGTTAGAGCCATGGCTTTTAGATTAGTTATTTTTATAATTAAAACTTAAGTTCCTCTTCATTTTTATCCCTTACATGGATACTGAACAAAAATATAATTTGATAGTTAGAAATCTTAAAGAAGTTATTGGGTCTGATGTTTTACATAAAATTATTGACAAGCGTGATATAAACATATATTGGGGAACTGCTACTACAGGGAAACCTCACATAGCTTATTTTCTACCTATATTCAAAATTAAAGATTTTGTTGATGCTGGTTGTAATGTAAAAATTTTATTAGCAGATATTCACGCTTTTCTTGATAATCTTAAAGCACCAATCGAAAAGATAGAATGTAGATCAGTATACTACAAAAAGATTATAACATCTATGCTTAAAAGTATAAATGTGGATACTACTAAAATACAATTTATTACTGGTAGTAGTTACCAGAAGAGTACTGGATATTTTAACGATATAATGAAAATATTAAATTTAACTAACCAGAATGATGCTAAAAGAGCTGGAGCTGAGGTTGTCAAACAAGTAAGTAATTCTAAACTTAGTTCTTTAGTTTACCCAGCTATGCAAGCTTTGGATGAAGAATATTTAAAAGTCGATGTTCAATTCGGTGGAGTTGATCAAAGAAAAATATTTATGTATGCAAGAGAGTTCCTACCACTACTTAAATACAAAAAACGAATTCATTTGATGAATCCAATGATTCCCGGTCTTAATTCCGAAAAGATGAGCAGTTCTGATAAAGAATCAAAAATTGATTTATTAGATTCTTATGAAGAAATTAAATTAAAAATCGGAAAGTGCAATTTAGAAACGGAGGGATTATTTTCTTTGTACAAATTTATTATTTTACCTTATTGTGATATACATAATACTAAAATCTCAATCGATGGTATTGAATATGAAAAAGAAGCATTTGAAAAGGCTTTTCTAAGTAAAAAGTTTGATGAAAAATCTGTTAAAGATACAGCAGCTAATATTATTAATCAAATTGTAGAACCTATACGATCAGAAATGTTTGAAGATTATGATATAATCAAGAAAGCATATGATTAAATTTATTTTATTAAGATGTGACACACACTTTAATATATTTTTAATTATTAAATACCTTTTAATTTGTAATACATAAAATCAATGAATTTAAAATGTCAAAAATGTCAATCAAAGTTTTAAAAAAAAAATTAGACAATTTAAAAACCATTTTGATTAAAGAAGTTTTATATTTTGCTTTGCAATATTTGAGTATTTTAAATTATTAAAGATATTAAAAAAGTTTTATATTTTGCTTTGCAATGTTCAAGTATTTTAAATTATTAAAGATATTATAAAAGTTTTATATTTTGCTTTGCAATGTTTGATTATTTTTAATTATTAAAGATATTATAAAAATTTTATATTTTGCTTTGCAATGTTTGATTATTTTAAATTATTAAAGATATCATAAAAATTTTATATTTTGAAATAATTAGCTAATTTATTTTTATTTAGTAAAAAAAATTACATAAATTCTTCAAGTCTAGCTGGTAAAAGTTCTTTTATAACATACATATCCTTAATATTAACAAAAAAAATACATTCATTAAACATCACCTGAGAATCTAAATATCTAGTTAGGAAAATATCGGGATCTGATTCTAAGATGCTTAATTCAGTGGGAATATTTCTTAATATGCATTCAGTCACTTTTAAATTCGTAATAGGTTCTTTATAATATGATTTAACGAATAATGCTTGTTGAAAAAACTTAATTGCTAATTCGTACCTCTTCATCCTAAAATTTACTATTCCAGCAGAATTTAATGCTAGATATGCTCCTGAATCAAGTCTAGTGCACATAAGAAAAGTTTCAAGTGCATCTTCATATTTTTTCTCTGCTACGAAAACTCTTCCTAATAAATATAAAATGTATTGATCTTTGCATTCATTTCTAACTGAACAATCACAAAAATTAAGTTCTTTATGTACGCTTTTAAATGTTACGTCACTATCTGTAATTTCACCTTCTTTTTGACATTTAAATTGATTTTTAATTAATTCATAATTATTATTTTTAAAATATATCCATGTATATAACCTATTAACCAATATTATAATCTGTTTTGACATCTTTAATTTATTCAAAATATTTACACATTTTTCAGTTTCATTCATCTTTTCATAAATATGTGCCATTTGTAATCTTATATCATCTCTAAATAAATCTGTTTTTATAAAATTCTCTAAAGATTTAAATACTTCTATAGCATCTGATAATCTATTTTCTTTTTTATAGCATACACCTATCCTATATAAAATTTCCAAGTATTTAAATAATTCAATATCTGATTTAATTAAATGAGTAAACCATTTTCTTGACACTTTGTAATTCTCAAGCATATCATACAAAAGACCCATTCCATAAGAAAGAAAAGGATCATTGTATTGAATATTAAGATAAGCTCTTAAAAATTCTTTATAAGAATCTGTAATATTTCCTTCTCTAAGTAGAATATGTCCATTTAAAATACTACAATACAAATTCTTCGAATCCAAAAATTTCATCTTGTCCATAATATCTTTAGCCATATTAAAATTATCTTGTTCTATAAGACACTTACCCATATTATATAATGTCATCATATTTTTTGGATTAGTTGACAATGCTTCAGTACAACATTTTAGAGCATCTCTTACCTGCAGAAATATTTTATTTTTTGGTTTATTTTTTTTTGATGGGTTTTCTTGATTTTCTATTGTCGAGTTCATCAATTAGGATTGATTTTAATAATTTTTTTACAATTTTAATTAATTAACTTTTAAACAAAATCATAAATTTAGATTTTTATAAAACATAATTTATCATTTTTTTTTATTTAAATTTTCTTTGTTAATTAAAAAAATTATTAAGATAAAAAATTTAAATTAAACAAGTAAGTGATTAGAAATAATTTTTAATGTTTTGAAATATTTTAAATTTAATTTTTTATTTCTATTAATAATCAGTTATAATATTTCTTGTATATTATATAATTTCTAAAAATATTTCTATCTGTAGTATTTATTGTGATTAAATTGTTTGCAATATGACGCAATAGACGTCACTTCAAACTATCTCAACGAGGGAACATTTTAACAAATCTAATTCTAAATATAATTTAAGAATGTTATGAAATTCATAAGATAAATAAATTAAACGTACGATATCTATTATATTTATCTTTAAGATATTGTATTTAAAACGTTTATAATAATTCATTCTTTTTAAAGAGACACGTCACCGAATATAATTATGTATTTGTTTGACAAAAACTTTTAAACAGATTTAAATAAAAAAAAATCAACAATAAAATAAAAAAAAATATTTTATTATTAAAAAGAATATTGTGAAGGATATAAAGTAATAATATTTATATATTCAACAATTGTACTTAGCATTATAAATATAAAATATCCACCATTTATATTTCTTTTTATATTTACCTCAATAATTTTATTTAATCAATGGTGTAATAAATTGAATTTACAAAAAATGATAAATTAACAAAAAATTAATCTTAAAATAATAAAAAGGGATCAAATATTTATTTTAGAAAAAATTATATTAAGTATTGTTTCTAAAATAATATTAATTATTTTTTCTAAAATAATATTAATTATTGTTTTATTATATTAGGATTGTTGATTTTATAACATTAAGTATTGTTGCTTTATAACATTAGGTCTTTTTTATTATTTAAATATGAAATTGTTGCTTTTATAACATTAAGTATTGTTTTAAAAAATAATAAATTATAAAATTTATTATTTTAAATATTTACAATTTATTTCAAAGAATTAAAAATTCTTAAATTACAAATATTTTATTACACCTGTCAAAATTAATTAAAATTAAAAATATAACATTTTAAAATTCTTGAATTTATTATTATAAAAAATAATATTAAATTTAAATTAAGGGTTGATTATTTAAGATAAAATTTATAAATATAACAAGTATTTACAAATAAGCTAATTTATATTATTAAATATCCAAAATTGATTTAAAATATAAAAAAATAATCAATTCAATCGTTTATTCATTTTTTAATTACTTTTAAGCTTTAATTAAAAACTGATAAATTTAATTAATCTTATATTTCTATCATTATAACAATCTTATTTCATTTTAAATTTAATTAATCTTATATTTCTATCATTAGAATAACCTTGTTTGATTATAAATTCCATAAGTTGAGTATTTTATTATTATTATTATTAGGTTCTTCATATTCTTCTTTCTATAAATTTCTTTATTTCTTCTTAAATTAAACAATCATTGCACAATCTAATGATGTCATTATATTACTGATCTTTGAAGTTTTCTAAATATTAGATATAATATAATAGAATCAATAAATAAATAAAAATGAATAAGGTCTTATGTTTTATTGTAGTAAAAGACCAGAAAAAGGATTAATAAATTGACACTATTGATTAAATTTTTAAGGAATATAAGAGAAAAGCCGTCAAGAAATTTTTAAATTATTATTAGTGTTGTGAATTATAATACTGTTAAATCATAAATGTGAAGAAGAAATTAAATTATTTTTTAATCAATCATCAAGGATAATATTAATTCTTAGAATCTAGTCTAATTGTAAATCATAATTGTATTTCTTGAAGATCAAATTATTTTTTTAATCAATCAACAAGGATAATATTAATTCTTAGAACTTAGTCTAATTATAAATCATAATTGTATTTCTTGAAGATCAAATTGATTACTCTTTAGTATAAGACTTATAAAGATAAAATATACCAATTTACATTTTATAGTTTGTCCACTGTCATTAAATATTTTCTGTATAAAACTAATATTATCTTCTACTTTATCGACCAAAATAACATGTTTAATATTTGAAGAAATTTCAGGTTAAGAAAAATAATTTGATGAATTTCAACAAAGACAACTTTAATTATAAAAGTGAATATTGTAAAATCAATAATCTACATCTTTGAATGCAAAATTTAATGGATTTAATTTTCAACGACAAATTATTTCGTCAAACCTTTATATAATTAAAAACAATTATAAAACCATATTAGCTATCTTAAATAAAGATTTAATTATATAAGTTATATATTAACAATTTAAGTTGAAACAGGACCATTTTATTCTCTTTGTGTATTTTCATAATTTCAATTTTAAATTCCTTCATTGAGAGGAGAAAACCTGAAATTTAACAAAATATCACTGGTAGATTAATAACATCCATAATGTTACCAGTATAAATAATAAGTCAATATATGACTAATATATTAATATTAGCAAATATAATATCTCATATGCTAAGATCAATATTTCTTAGAAATATTTAATTTTTAATTTGTTGTATAAAACAAACAAAGTATCTTCAAAAACTATATAAGCGATTTCACCCCTACCCCTATGTCTATTTCAATAATTCTTTTGATTAAGAAGATATAGACTATTAGGAACTACCTGCATGCTTACATGGATTGGCGCATACAGAAGTAAGAACAGGTGTATGTTGCAATCTTATATAAAGAATAATGTGATAAGATTGTGGTCCCGAATTATAAATCACATCTTGTTCAATTTCTGATAATAAATAGATAGATCTGTGATACAGGATGTAGAGGAAAGATTCGTGGATGCAACTTGACTGATACTTATGTCCTATAATAAGTGGACTCAGTTAAGTAAAATCTGTGTAAGGTCAAGATACTGTTAAACAGTTTGAAATCCGTGATGAAAAAGATGACCGGATTAGCAGGTAGTTCAATAGGAGGATGTTGTTGAGGGTGCTGAGTATGGTAGATTGTTTGGAATGATAGTATTAAATAGACCTGTTAGATTGCAATGTAGTAGAAAAAAGTAAAATTAACTAAAGGGTTTAATAAGGAAAGTCAATACTTTAACTAGCTGGTTGAATTCGATAAGATGTCTTGTATATGACTATTATAAGTAGAATATGCTATAAATGATGAAAAGTATCATATGATTGAAGAAGCATGAGTATTTGATTTTCTTTATAATTGCTTAAATGAAATATGTCAATTTATTAACTTAAAATAACTAGCAGGTCTTATTAAATTAAATATTTAACTTATATTTTTTGGTCTAAATGTTTTTTTGATTATTAAAAATGCCTATAGTATTAAGTAGATAGTCATTAGTTTTAATTTCAGTTCTCACTGATAAACTTAAATGATGCTTTTTCTATAATGACTAAGATTACTTTCTTTGCAAACTAGAAATTTGGCATAACCTTAATAGTCCTACTACTATGAATTTAGTGTCTCCTATAGTAGATCTATAAAAAAGATCATTATGTATAAATCTTAATCCTTAACAATTTACAACGGAAAGCAATTACCACTTTACAATATAAGAACAGGTAATAAATTAAAACGAATAATAAACCTAAGAATAAAGTGTAGTATGATTAAGATCTATATAAGATAATTAGAGCATACTTAGATAAATTATTAAAGTTGTTTATTTTTCAATCTAAAGCCTCGGTGAATGCTAATATCAGTGATTATAAATTGTAATATATGGAGAAGAGATGAAGTGTAATATGGAAAAAAGTTGAAAGACTAATTATAAGAAATATTGTTAATAAGTTTTAACAGTTATCTTTTTTTAAGTAAAATATATCATAATATCTATACTAAAGATTTTAAATATCAAATGACTCTGAATATATAATTAGTTATTTGTCTTGCTGTTTGGCTACGACATAAATATATTGTGAATGTCTTGATTTTAAAAAATCATATAGAAAGTAAAGAAATATTATCAAAATAAATGCGACAAATTTAGTTAAATAGCTAAACTGGACGTAAGAAATTATATTGATCAATATAATTTCAATACTAGTATCATCAAGAAGAATATGATATTAAACTTATCTATTAATAATGATAATTTATTTTTAAATTTCAAATTGATTGGATTACATAAGTATCATTATAATATTTTATAATAAAATTGATTAAATTAAATATAGGCTAAAATAAATTAAAAAATAATTGAATATTTTGATAAATAATTTAGAGTAACTTTAATTAAGTACTAAGAGTCAAAATTAGTAAAAATATTTAAGTTTTTAGTTATAAATAATAAGTAAATAAAGAATGTTAAGTTCTACATTGTGAAAAATAAAGATAAACCTAAATAAACAATTTTCTTTCCCTTTTCTATAAGTGAATACCTAGTTATCTTTTATATATTAATACCATATTATGAAAATATACTGATGACTTTAGTATAAATAGATTTTAATTCTCTATATCATAGTTGAATTTAAATACGTGATGTTTGATGAAGATTTCATAAAATATGATATATTTTATTTTTCAGAATAAATTAAGAAAAGAGTAGTGAACTAAAAATATTATCTAGTATATGTTTTAATTATATTATTTACATAAAATTTATCTTAAAATTATTTCTTATAGAAATACTTCGAGAAAAAGGATGTAATTGGATAGTATCCTTCTTCTCGAAACAATAGCAAGATCCAAAAGATTATTTTAGCTAAACTAGAAATCAAATTAAAATTCTTCCTTGTTTCGGAATATTTTATTATTTCCGTTGAATTAACACCTACACTAATTTCAGGTCTTTTTAATTTTAAGATTGAATTAAAAGACAATTCATTCCTAGTTTTATATTCTATAAAGACTAATTTTTCAATCTTAGTGTCATTGTTTTTACTATCTTTTAAACTATCAGCTTGAGACTCTGTTTTACAATAAACAACTTGAGCTTTCTTCTTTTCTAAATTATTTATCTTAAAATCATTTTTAGAGTCAATTGATCTCCAGAATGATAAAAGATTTTGGAAATTATAGGATCTATCATTTAACTCTGCAAACATTAGGGATAATCATTTAGTTTTATTAATTTTCTTTTAAACGAACAAATTAAATTATTTGATTAATTACTAATTTTAAATAAAAATAATTCTGATTATAAATGATTATCAATCTAAGATATTAATGACATGAGATATATATATGATATTTATGACTCATATATATAATTAGTAAAAAAGAATAAGTGAAATCTGATTGTTAAATAATAAGATACTTAATAATTACTTAATCAATATTTGTGGTTTATAAATACATACTATCAACTTATTAAAATATAATTGGTGATATTTTTAGTTGATAAATATTTCTAATTTTATTAATTAAATTTTAAGATACTTAATAATTATTGATATTAATGTAAAATAGGATTATTATTGAACTAATCTTTCAGTTACGGCCATATCTACTGTAAAGCACCGGAACTCGTCAGCTCTCCGAAGTTAAGCCAGTAAGAGCCTAGTTAGTACTAAGATGGGAGACCGCTTGGAAAAGCTGGGTGCTGTAATTTTTTATAAATTATAAACTAGTGAGAAAGGACTTTATTTTTAGATTGAGCTATATTTTTGTCAATATTTTTTTTTTCATTCAGCATATAATAAATTATATTATCGATCGTATTCATGAGTATAGTGATTTTCATTTTTTAGCTTTATATCTTTATTATAAACATTTATGCTATGCATATATAATTCTAAATTTTATCTAAGATAAAAAAATCATGTGTCTACTTCATTTATATGTGAAACAATTTCTTTTTTTGATTTGAGAAAAGAATTCTGAATATTAGATTATAAAAAGAAAATTAAATTGAATATAATATTAATAAAGATTAATCATTAAACTAAGACTTTAAAAAGTCATATATTAACAATTTAAGTTGAAAGAATCATTTTATCTTCTTTGTGTATTTTCATAATTTCAATTTTAAATTCCTTCATTGAGAGGAGAAAATCTGAAATTTAACAAAATATCACTGGTAGATTAATATCAATTATAATTTTACCAGTATAATTAATAAGACAATATATGACTAATGCATTAATATTAGCAAATATAATATGTCATATGTTAAGATCAATATTTCTTAGAAATATTTAATTTTTAATTTGTTTTATAAAACAAACAAAGTATCTTCAAAAACTATATAAACGATTTCACCCCTACCCCTATGTCTATTTCAATAATTCTTTTGATTAAGAAGATATAGACATTAGGAACTACCTGCATGCTTACATGGATTGGCGCATACAGAAGTAAGAACAGGTGTATGTTGCAATCTTATATAAAGAATAATGTGATAAGATTGTGGTCCCGAATTATAAATCACATCTTGTTCAATTTCTGATAATAAATAGATAGATCTGTGATACAGGATGTAGAGGAAAGATTCGTGGATGCAACTTGACTGATACTTATGTCCTATAATAAGTAGACTCAGTTAAGTAAAATCTGTGTAAGGTCAAGATACTGTTAAACAGTTTGAAATCCGTGATGAAAAAGATGATCGGATTAGCAGGTAGTTCAATAGGAGGATGTTGTTGAGGGTGCTGAGTATGGTAGATTGTTTGGAATGGTATAGATAAAGATATTGTTTATTTGATTATGAATATATTTTAGGGAGCAAAATAATGGATATAGTTAATGATTGATGAATTTTATTAATCTAAACACATGCTAATGATATTTTATAAATTCTACATTCAAAGATACAACTTAACTTAAATAAAGTATATTAAAATTAAAAATTGTTTTATTTCATCAAAAATTTATTTTTATTCCAATTAAACAGAATATTTTCTGTCTCACTAAAACTTTATCTTTTTTTCTTAAATTTTTATCCCATGTTTTGTAAATGTGGTACTATAATTAGTTTACAAAAAAATTCAACACAGATAAAATGCGCAAGATGCGCTGCGAATATGAAATTATCACAAATTGAGAAGATAGAAATACATAAAGTTTTAGAAAAAGAAGAGGAATTGGAAATCAAAGAAGTTAAAGGGGCTAAAATTAAGTATCAATGTCCTGGATGTAATGCTGATGAGATGATGTATAATACTGCTCAATTAAGATCGGCAGATGAAGGACAGACTGTCTTCTATTCATGTGAGTGTGGATATAAATTAACAGTTCAATCTTAATTTCAATATAAAATTCTTAAGATTCGAAAAATATTTTTTTAACTTTTTAATATACGCAAATTTAATTTGTTTTTGTTTACCCATTAAAATGAAATTAACAAATAAGATGGGACTTATTTTTTTTATATCCACCTTTATTTATCTTTTGTTACTACGTATATCCTACATTACTTATTTTATTTTGGAGTTGACAACTTTAGGACTTTTCATTACAATTTTGACTCTATACGAAGCTATAAATATAAAAGACTGTAAAGATGAATATAAAAAATATCAACAAAGACAGAATATGGCTCTTAATAAAAATTAATTACAATTTGTTTATTCAGCATCTGCTTTCTCTTTTTTAATCAAATCTATATCTACATTAGTATTATTTTTAACAGATGTTTCATAAGAGGATGCTAAATAAAGAATAGCTCTAATCCAAATATATACAAGTACGAGAACTATTCCTAAAGTGACAGGAGCACCTTTTCTTACATTATCTGTATCAAGCACTACAAGTACGCCTAACCCATATAAAGATCCAATAGATTTCCCTAGTTTATTGAATATTCCGTCATATACACTTTTAAATCTAGCTCTATGTGAAGGATCAATTCTCATTCCCATTTTTTCTTTACAAATATCAAAGGCTGAATATTTCATTACCTTGATAAATGCTAAGAAGATCATTCCACCCCAATTTTCGATACCGTACATGTACGACATTCCTTTTAAAGTACTTGAAATCCAAGGGAATGCCAATTGTTCAATTCCTGAATTATATATAGAAGCTCCTATCACAAGTACAGCAGCAAATAAAACTAGCAAAGGTGTTAATAATCCCATAGTAATCCATCCACTACTCTCTACTAAAGCTGAAAATGCAGATAAATTCAAAGTTATAACGGATAATGAGACTATATACTGATCTAAAGTATTGAATTTAGTAGAATAATCACCAACTTCAAGTTTCAAACTTTTAGAAGCAGATTTGATACCTGCCTTGTAAATTGATTCAATCATATTAAATGTGATATTATAGAAGAAAACTATTATACATAGAGACATTAATAATCTAGACTTTTTCATTATACTAATACCTTCAGCAAACCCAAGGCTGACTTTTTGCTTCTTTTTTATTGTATTTGATGGTATAAATACTGGATTTTTCATAATTCTCTCTTCGAAATAATATTTCATGTACATCAGTACTAAACACATAACACCAAGTATAATAAACACTGTAGCATATAAAGTCTGGTTTTGTTCGTAATTAAATCCTTTTCTGAATTCTCTGAATTGTTCACTTGTTATTCCTGAACCTAATAAAGCTAAATTGGCTATTATATAAAATGGTGGTAAAAATCTTGTAAATTGTCTAACAGTACAAGATTCATTTAAGAAACTCATAAAAAGATAAGCCATCAGCAAACTTCCCCACATCTCTGCTACTATAAAAATACAAGTAGATACTGGTTCATTAGCAGTTATAAAAAAATATTTAAATACGCTAGTTCCTTTGGCTGAAGCTTTTTTATCTGAAAACATATCTCTAAATAAGAATCGGGAAGGCATAATCTGTTCTTCAAACATAAATATGCATCCTAATCCAAAGAAGAAAACAGTAAAAGTTATAAGAAACAAGTTAAAAATCTTTGACACGGATTTAGTCTGCATAAGCCATTGTATAAGAACGACAGAAGCCATAGAAATGGGAAGTATATAGAATATTTTCATAAACATAATAGAATTTTGATCTTGTCGTACCATAACAAATAAATCTTTAAGAATTCTCATAAACGAATATATAAAATTTATAAGTCCAAACATCCCGCCTAATAGAAAAAATTTAGGAAATTCTACACGTGCTACCTTAAAATAACTGCAAATACCTGTTCTTGAACTTGCTATTTGATCAATCTCATCCTCTGTTGGTAAAATATTTCGGTTGGGGGTTTCGTTATCTGGTTCCATAGGGTATTCTAAGAAAAATGATTTAATATAATGTTTGTTTACTAACATATAGATTGTATATGAAACAAAAAAAATTCATATTGGTTTTAATTCTAAATTAATTTGCATTTGTTCATAACCAACTATTATATTAAATTAAATTAAATTATATAAAATTTTTAAAACACGTCACAATTTTTTCCAATAATATAAAAAATTACACAATAATAAAAAAAATGAATAGAGGAATTCAAGCTGAAATGAGATTTTTACCTGAATTTATATTTTCACTGATCTTATGTTTATCATTAATTTTAATCAGAAATACAGTACTAAAAAGATTGATAGAATTTATTTTATCAAAAAATCATCCTAAATCAACAAAAGCTTTAAATAGTCTATTTAAAATATTTTTTTATGGATTTATTTCATGTTACGGGTACTGTGTTATAAGTAAAGAAAGTTGGTCAGGAGATATTCATGAATATTACAAAACTTTTGGTCCTTCATTTTATCCATGGAAAATATCAATTTATTATCTCATAGAGTTTTCATGGTATTTTACAGAAGTTAAATACCTAATAATCCAGTATTTTTATAAAGATAGATTTGAACTTATTACACATCATTTAATCACTATTATGCTAATAATTCTATCTTACTACAATGATTTTGTTAGAATTGGTATCATAGTAATGGCTCTACATGATGTATCTGATCCTTTTTTAGAATCAGCCAAACTATTTTTATACATGGGAAAAAAAAAATTAGCCAATCTTGGATTTATATTATTTACAGTTGTCTTTATAGTATCTAGAATAATTTTATATCCATATTTAATACTTTATCCAGCTATTATATATTTCTTAGGTAATTTTTATAACACACAGACAATAATTTGTGTATTTTGCCTTATAGTTTTGTATTTCCTCCATATTTATTGGATGATGTTGATTTTTAAAACCATAAAAAAGATTTTAATCGACAAAGAAATTAGAGATACGAGATCAGAGAGTCATTTAGAAGTTTCTGAATAAATTTTAAATAATTCTTCGTTTGTATATAAATATATTGTTTATTAAATGATTTTTTTGACATATTTAATATAATAAAAAAAAAATTATTTCAAATATATTACAAAATATTTTAATTTAGCAAATCCTTCCTTCTTTTTAATTCTTTTCTTAATTTTTGTCCTAAACTGAACAGTTGTTTATTTCTAATGGGATTGAATGGTAAAATCTCACAATATTTCGCATACATGGCAAAAAAACATCCTTTGTTATCACATATATTAGGATTATTTACTATATCAATGGGATTCTTAAAATTTTGATATTCGCTGAAATTTGTTGCGTAACAAGATGGACCATATTCTACAAAAGTACCTCGTCGGAAGTTCATAGAATAATATAAAGAGAAAGAAATATTCATAAATTCATCAGATTCATTCAAATGTAGTCCGACTATATAGTCAGTACTAAGATTATAATGATTTTTCATTTCTTTAAGTGCTCTGTATACTAAAAGTCTAGCATATCCCTTACTTCTAAACCTTTCATTAACATAAAGAGAATATATTTCAACACCATCTTCTTTTTTTAAAGAAGGCTTTTTAAACGGAAAAAGTGATGGAATAGTTGAAAAATAATTTCTTTTACACATAAAAACTGAAGCTACTAATTCTGTGTTCTTACATAATTTGAAAATATCGTAAGACGAAGTTTCTCTAATGATGTTTTCATCATTAATTTTGTTATCGGTGAATGCTGAATGTACTTCGTTATAATCTTTTTGAACCTGTTGCAGTCTTTTTATACCTTGCTGATCCTTAAATTGTTTGATAAAAAGTAAATTACAATGTGCGCTTAAAAGAAAAAAAAATATCATCGAAGGGTTAAAAAGTTTTAATATTACAGATTTATTCGCTAGTTTTGATATTTAAATTGTCGAAGTTTAATAAATTGCTTCCCTTGTTTTGATTCGTTTGACTAGGCTGAATATTATTTTCAGCTTCATATTTTTTCATAAAAGCGTATCCATCACCAATAATATTTCCATCTTGAAATACCCAAGGAATCTTTCCATCGTAATTCTTCATAATAAAGTCTCTTGCTTTTTCATTTTCATCAAGATATATTTCCTTATGTGGAATATTGTTATTATTAACAAAATCTACTAGTTTTTTGCTGTGCTTACATTTTTTACTAACAATCAAAACTACACCTGGCTGTTTAAATTCATCTGGTAAATTTTCTTTTGTTTTTGGTTGATTGTTATCATCTGCTAATGCCGTATTAAAATATGTGAATATCGATATGACGGTTAAAAATGAGAAGTACATTTTTAATTGATTAAAAATTTAATTTATAGTATGTACAATATAAAATTTGTCAATAATTCTTAATGTTTCATGTTTTAAATGCTAATTGGATATCTTACATGAAACATTTATTGATTATTTGTATTTGAAACCATCTTGCATTTATGAAACAAGTTTATATATTTCAAAGAATGATAAACAATCATGTTGCTAGCTTTCTATATACTAAGAATATGGTGCTTAATTACTGTAGAAAACTTCGAGAAACAACTTAAAGAATGTGATATAGTGATCATTTATAGGAATACGTGTCCGCACAGTCTTGCTGCAATTGAAACACTTAATAAGCATCATTTTATTTATAAAGGTATAGAAGAAGATGAAAATCCACAATTAGTGGCTTACGTCAGGCAGAAATATCATAAAACTTTCCCTGCTATATTTGTTAATGGAAAAATTTTTGGTGGTAATGATAAATTTCAAAGTGCTTTAAAAGAAGGAAATTTCCCAATTCAGCCTGCACTAAAATTTAGTAATTTTATGAGTACAATTGATTAATAATTAAAAAATTATTTTTTATTAAAGTCTATATAAAAAGTCTCTAAATTCTTAGAATTGTAATTAATTAACAAATATTCACCAAATATTCCTGATTCAATTTTACAATTACAATTAGATTTAACTTCTTCAACGATTTGATAAAATATTTTTGAAGCTTGTTCATTTTTCATTGCATGATGAAAATCTGGTTTTTTCCCTTTAAATCTTGCAAATAAGGTGAACTGTGAAAGAAGCATGACATATTTTTTCTGATCAGTAACATATTTAATTAACCATTTAGTACATTCTTCAATATCGTTTAATTCATCATTCATTTCTATTCCTATATATATTACACTACCTTTATTGATATTTCTTATGATATTGTTTTGGTGTTCAATCTGACACTTTTCTACTTTTTGAATGACAAGCCTCATATTCTCAATATTTTTTTTTGTTGATCTAACGGGTCTTTTTGACAGGTTTAATTATAAATTTTTTATAAAATGAATTATCTAAAAATAAGTTAATATATCCCTTATAAAATATATCTATGAAAATTATAATTCAGAAAACCAAAAATGCTAGATATATAAATAATAATGAACTTGTAAGTTCAATAGAAGAAGGATTAGTTCTTTTTGTTGGGTTTACGAAATTTGATACAGTAGATACACTTAATTGGTGTGCTAAAAAGATTTTATCACTTAAACTTTATGACAACTGGACATTAAATATAATTAACAAAAATTTTGAAATATTGGTACTATCACAATACACTATACTAGCTAAATTCGATGGAACTAAACCCAACTTTTGTGAAATGAAGGATAAAAATGAAGCTAAAGAATTATTTGATAAATTTTTTGAATTATTAAAAAATCAATATAACGAAACAAATGTAAAAAGAGGATTATTTGGTGCAAAATCTGAAGTTAGTATTGTAAATGATGGACCATTTACTGCAATTATTGAAAAATAAATTTTTTAAATATAAAAATGCATCGTGCGGGAATCGAACCCGCGTCTATCGGATGGCAACCGATAATTATACCACTAAACCAACGATGCTTATTTCACAAAATATAATAAAATATATTTGTAATATATTTAATTACTTAATATTTCATAAATCACACAATTTAATTTCAAATATATTGAAATATTTGTTTTATAAATAACATATTTGAAATTAATAATTATATTATATTAAAAAACACTTGTTATTCTATAAATAGCATATGCTAATATATTTGAAATTAGTAATTATATTATATTAAAAAACACTTGTTATTCTATAAATAAAATATTTCAATATATTTGCAATTAATAATTATATTATATACGATTATTTAATATCTTATATATAACACATCTAATGTTAACTATATTTATAACTATAATTCTCTTATATCAAATTAAATTATCTTTTGTTTTATCAATAACACATCTAATGTTAACTATATATAAAATTAATTATTCTCTTATACTAAATAACACTTGTTATTTTATAAAAAATAATATAATTTATAAAAATCAATACATAATTTATTTAGCAATCCATTATTCTTTCAAGCATTATCTTTTAAGAAGTTTACAAATCTTTCTAAAATATTTACATCAACACCAGAAATATTCTCTACATATTCAACCTGAATTACTCCATTATTAATAACACCATAAAAAACTACCCAATCCCCAATCTTATATTTTTCATGAGTTTTAATAATATAATTACTATTATTATATTCAACTAAATACTCCTTATCATCAATTTTACTGACCCTACCAAATGAATAAATTTTTTCATTCTCGTTAAATCTCTCCATACTGTTGAACATATAGCCAAAATAAAATATTATTTTTAAAAATAATTTAAATAACCCTTTATTCATACACTGTCATCATTTTTTGATGTATCTTGTTTCCCTAATAAAATATTTATCATTTTATTTTTTTGTTTGTCAGTAAATCTATTATTAATTAATCTAGTTGCAGATATTAATAAATCATCAAATAATCCCATAAAACTTCTCTTCTGTTTTAAAGACAATTCCTTCTTCATAACATCTGATCCTGTATACAAATTACTAAGTGAATTTCCATTTTCAGTCCAACACTCTTGTAGTATTTGATCTATTTTAGGGTCCCTAAGTATTTTATCAAGTCTAAATTTACAAATAAGAAATTGTGCGAGATTCGTTCGATCCAAACAGTCTATACAATTAACTCGATAAACTAAATCTTCATGATCAATTTTATTAAGATGCCAAAAAAATAAATTCTTTAGATTATCAAATTCGTGGGTATGCGAGTTTAAATCAAAAACTGTGTGTTTTATATTTTTGTTTATAAGAAGATCTATATAAGCATCATTCAATATTTTTTCATCTTTTTTTTCACCAAGTAAAGTAATAACATGTACTTTACCAAAAGTTTTTTCTAATTTATTAAAATGTTTATCAAAAGATGTTTCTAAATCTTTTCTATTTCCTGTAAAATATAATTTCCCATTTATGCCTTTATTCTTTTGTTTCCAGAATAATGGAACAGATCCTCGAATGACAGTTAACGATAACAAAAATTTATTATTTTTTTTACATTCGAAAAATGTCTTAACAAAAAATGAAACATTTCCATCTATATCGATACCACGAGATAACAATCTTGTACCCATTTTATTACTAGATACAAGAGATAATAATTTCATATTATAGAAATCTGAATCTATTTTGAATGCTTTATTAACAAAATATCCACAAATCATATATCCCATTAAATAATTTTGTCTATTAAGATCAGGAAAATGTCTAATTTTTAAATTAGTATCATTTCTATGTTTAGCATTTAAAAAATTATTCTGCATATGCATATTCCATAAAAATTCATCATCAGAAAATTTATTTTTGCTTATATAGAAATCATTTGAATGTATAAAATGTTCCAAATAAAAGGTTGTATCATTCATTTCAATATTTCCAAAAGGAAGAAAATCTACTTTTATAATTTTATGTATATCATTTCCTTCATAAATACCAACAAGTTCACTTTCTTTTACTATACCCAGGTATTCAATATTATCTATCTTTATAATTCCTAATATGAAATCAAAATTAATATTTTCAATTATATCGTCTACAATCTCATTATGATTCTTTTTATTTATACATATTGATCCTGAATCTGATTGATAAGTTATTTTTTGAGAATGTTTGTAATAAAGAAGATAGGGCATAGCTTAATGGGTAAAAAAAAAATATCTTTCATAGCATAGACATAAGAAACAAATATTTAAAATTTACATGATATTAAAAACAAATTTCTTGGATAGAATAGACATAGGAAGTAAATTTATTTGATAGCATAGACATAAAATATACAATGATATAAGAAGTAAATATTCAAAATATAAATGGCATAAGAAACAAATATTTAAAATATACAATGAATATAAAAAACAAATTTCTTTGACAGCATAGACATAAGAAAGAAATATTTAAAATATAAAATAAATTATTAAATTTAAATAAGATAAAGCTTATATTCAATATTTCATTATTAATTAGTCAAAAGCTATTATAAAGTTAAAATATAGTAAAAATAATATTACCATAAATTAAAAAGATCTTCTATCTTTTTTCTATACATATTAACTAAAACTTTCCTTTTCTCAATAAAGGAATTTAATTTTATTATTAGGGGTTAAAAATAAATAAATATTAAATTTCATACTTTTTATATACATAAATTTGTACTTTTCTATAATGTCAAAAATCTCATTTTGACAGTTTTCTCAAAGTTTAAAATTACTCATTGATAAATTAAAATAAAATCTTCAAAGAAAATTGAAATAGAAGATATTTTTTACTTTTTATGTATTTAAATAATAATATAAATTAAGAATTAACTTATAAAATTGTAAGAATTACAACATTTACTAATTATATAAGAAAAATTCAAAATTATTTAAAGAAATTAAAATTTATAATTACTTACATTTAACATAAATTAATTAAACTTTCAATGAATAATCTTATAATTAGCAATTATTTAAAGAAATTAAAATTTAAAATTACTTACATTTAACATAAATTAATTAAACTTTCAATGAATAATCTTATAATTCAAAATTATTTAAAGAAATTAATTAAACTTTCAATAAATAATTTTAACATTAAAATATTCTTCATTAAACTTCCAATGAATAATCTTAACATTTAAATATCCTTTATTATAATTTATATATCCTTTATTTAAGTTTCTATATTATTAAAATCTACATGCAAAAATTTTAATAAATGATATCAAATTTTTACTAGATGATCTTAAAAAAATATTTTTTAAATATAAATTTTTATTACGTCAAAAAAATTTATATTTTAATAATCATTTTGTATAATTTTTAAAATATCATTATTTAAATGTTGATGAAGATTTTGATCAATAGTAAATTTCAATAATATTTTGACAGCTAAAATAATGAGAAATAGTTATATTACAAATTTATATTTAATTGAATAAATATATAAAATTGATCAATCAATAGATTTTTTATGCAGGAATTTTAAATATTTAATATTATTAATTCATAAATCCAATTTTAAATATTTAATATTATTGATTCATAAATATAATTTTAAACATCTAAGACTGATTGATTTATAAACATCCAAGACTGATTGATTCATAAACATCTAAGACTGATTGATTCATAAATATAATTTTAAACATCTAAGAATGATTGATTCATAAATATTTATTATTGATGTACAAAGCTACTAATAAATATTTGAAATTGATTGATCATTAAATTTTTTAAAATTTAAAACTAAATTTTAATTCAATTAATTGATTTTATATTTTTGTTTGTATATTATAATTAATAATATTCATAATTTGTTAATTCTTTAATTAAATATAATTCATTTAATTTCATTTGTTTATATCTATTTAAATCTTAAAATTGTATTTAATTGATCTTTAATTTCATAATATTGAAATATATAAATTTTCGTATTTTTTAAATCTTTAATAAGTTTACGTAATCAAATAAGCAACCAAATATTATGACACTGCTATTAGAAAATTGATTGTTTTAAATTAAATCATTATTTAAAATTTTCTGATAAAATCGATTTTTCTGTTATAATAGTTTATGCATATAATTAAATTATAATTAATTGTTTATCGACGAAATATTTTTATATTAAATAAATTTAGACATCTGTTTGGTTCATTTTTGTGATAGATCTATCATTTTTTGTTTGTTGATAGGATTATATATGTTTTATTTATACATCATCAAAATAATAGATTAATTCTTAAATAATGTAAGTAAGCAATATTGATTAAATTAATTTATTCAATTTCAACATATTTGAAATTTCACTTTATTTATCTAATTAATATTTTAACTTAAAAAATTTATAATTTGTTTTAGAATTTATAAATAATTTCTGATCTATTAGCAATAGTACGCCCATCATATGAAGAATAAATTGGATGAAATAACAAATAAGCGAGGATATTGTAGTAACTGTGGAACAACTACAACACCACTATGGAGAAGAGGAGCAGATGGTTGTTACTTATGTAATGCTTGTGGTCTATATTTAAAGATACACAAAAAAAACAGGCCTCATGAATTCAAATCAGATACTTTTAAGCAAAGAAACAGAACGAAAAAAGAAATTTTTTATGTTCCACAATCAAATAGCTTTGATAATTATCATTTTAAAGATATGAATAGATATGGAGAAGTTAATTGGAATGGAGTAGAAGATTTTAGACAACATAATATTTATGAGCATAAATCAATTCTTTATAAAAGTAATCAAGAGAATTCAAAAGTGGATAAAAAGAATTCCAGATCTGATATTGGTCTAGTAAGTGAGGAAGATGAAACAGATGCTGTAGATGCTCTTGTTAAATTCATAAAGATGTGTAAATAAATTTGCTAAGGCTTGAATTAGATATATCTATTAATTTAATTTTTATGTTTATACTATTAAATATTCTTATGTAAATAAAATAATATTAAAAAATCAGTTACGCTCTATTGGAATTTCAAGAGTGATGTTTTTAAGTGAAAGATATGATTTAAAAAAATCAGTTACGCTCTATTGGAATTTCAAGAGTGATCTTTTTAAGTCGAAAGATATTATTTAAAAAAATCAGTTACGCTCTATTGGAATTTCAAGAGTGATGTTTTTATGTTGAAAGATATGATTTATATATCAATATTTTAAAAATCAATAAATTTAATTTTTATTAATAAAATTAGTTACATTACTATTAGAATTTATTAATGCTGTATTTTAACCAAAAATTATTGATTATTTGTAAAACAATACTTTTTTAATTAATCAAAATTTTCAGTGATTGATATAAAAATTTAGATATATCTTTTTTAAAAAATGAAATTATGATTAGCTATTTAACTATAATTGAGAAAAAAATTGCTTAATAATTATTAGAGTGATTATGTTGAATTTTATTTAGCTATAGATATAAAAATAAAGTAAATATTCTTTTTTTAAAAACGAAAGGATGATTAATTTATAATGGATTAGCTATTAAATACAATAAAAAGTTTGAAATTAAATATTTATTTTAACCTTTATAATAAAAGTACATTCCCATTCTAAGAACTGGAAATCTTAAGCTAATGAAAATATATTTAATTATGGATACCGAAGAATGAATATTTTTTTCTATGTTCCTCATGATTTCTAGATACTGTTTATTTAAGGAGTTAAATAATAAATAACTAGCATTAGAATCATTTATTGTTGTAAAAAAATAAGCTATTATATTTATGCTTTACATTTTTATAAACAGTAAGAAAATGAGAATCATATAAGAAATATTCATGTTCTATTTAAAATCTATCATTAAATAATCTCATTATTTTCAAATATATAATTTAATATTTAACTAAAATAATTTAGAATATAAATTGTATATATAATTAAATTATTTTTTTTTAATTTGTTGTTTATTTAATTTAAATTAATTGTATAAATTCTCATTTAATTAAAATATAATCTAGACTTCTAATAAAATTTATATCATAAATAAAAATATTTTATAAAAACGCTCCTGGAGAGACTCGAACTCTCAACCTTTCGGTTAACAGCCGAACGCGCTAACCATTGCGCCACAGAAGCTTAAGGGGAGAATATTGCAATAACATATTACTATAAAGATATCTTAAAAAGACTACTATAAAGATATGTTAAAAAGATTAGATCTTTCATAAGTAGAAAATAGTAGGTCGTTGTAAAGTCTAACAAGATTTTATTATAATTTTTAATTTCAAAAATATTTTAATTACTCTATAAACTCTTCTCTAAACCCATTCTACATACCGGACATGAAATATTTCTATAAAGCCATGGATCTATACAGTTTATATGATACACATGATGACATTTCAAAACTCTAACATCATCTTTTTCAGAAAATCGATCTATACATATCGAACATGTATCTGAATATTTAATGTTTATATTCGAATATTTCTTAGATGGTATTTTTTTTAGTACTAGACTTGGATAACCAAGACCATCTCTTATTAAAGATATGTACAAACAGAACAAAAGAACGGATATCAATATAAAAGGTAAATGAAGAAATGCATAAATTATATATATGGATGCTGGATGTACATGTCTATTATATAAGATTTCATTATCTGTCTCTATATTACTCTTAAGCTTGAATACTGTACTTGCCTCTACGTTTGCTCTTAATCCAAATATAGAATACATAAAAAGAGGTAGCATATGAAACAATAATAATTTTTTAAATAAATGTTTTAAATTTGTCATATATTTAATAAATTAAAATTTAAATGTAAAAAACGTAATAATGAATTGTTAAGACAAATTAATATCTGTATATACTTATAAGAAGTATTTATTACAAAATATTCTTAACAATATCTGAAATAATTTATAAATTATATTTTTAATTTATTTTTTTGAAACAATTTATTTTTGATCATAATATTTATTAATACAATAATTTTATATCATCAGAACTAACTTTTAATCTATTATATGTAGATTAATAATAAAAATAATGATAATTCTAACTAGGATAAATTTATTTATTATTTCTATTTTTGTATAATATAAAAAAATAATGATAATTTTAACTTGGATAAATTAATTTATTATTGCTATTTTGGTATAATAAAAAAAATAAGCTATGGATTATAAACTCTTAAATCTAATTAATAAGAATTAAGTAAGTTTCATTGAAACATATGAAGTATCAATCAAAATATAACTAATAAATATTTTATATATGAGAAAAAATAAGTATAATAATTATGACTCTAATAAATAAATTTGTAATATTTTAAAAAGCTTTAATTAAACTCATGATAATCTTACACAAGAGAAATATAAATAAATATATTAAACAAAATGAGTATGAAACTGTCAAATATATCAAACTAGATATGAATTGTTAAACATGTCTTTACAAGCAAATCCTTATTAATATGCATTATTTTTGATATATAAATGACTTTCTTTAATAAATTAAAAAAATATTTTTTATTTACCCAATCGAGTCAAATATTATTAATTGAAATATTTGCAAGCACATGTTTTTTATTCGAAATTTAATTGGTCACTAGATTTATTTTTAAATTGATTACGAAAAAATATTCGTTACTTGACATTTTTTAAATCAAATAAGGGATGAAATTTATGGAAATACAAAAATCAGCCAGATTATATATAATATACGGATTTCATGTATTAATATACTCTGTGTGTATATTCCACCACATAAATAATAGAAATGAGTATATTCAGAATCTTTGTTTTTTATTTCTGATACTTATAAACTCATTATCATTTACAAATATATCTTTAACTAATCCAGGATATATTTGTAAAAAATTTAAAAATCGTAATAAGGAAGAATATATTGAGTATGTGAATGGAACTCAGATGCATAAATTTTATTATAACGATAATTGGTTATTATCAATTAAAATAGATGGTATAGAATATATTTGTAATTATTGTGAAGAATGCAATAATTTTAAACTACCTGGAACTAGTCATTGTAGAGAATGCAACTATTGTGTTATAGAAATGGATCATCACTGCTTTTGGTTTAATACATGTATAGCTAGAAATAATATAAAATACTTTTATATTTACATATTCTCAATAACAGCTTTAAGTTACTTTGGAGTTTCTTCATTAGAATGTATTTTATCTTTTATACCAACTATAGATAGTTTTATATTTAGATTTTATAGACTATTTATTATTTTTTTTATATGTTTACTTAAATCTATTCATTTTGTTTTAGAGATATTTTCTTTGTACTACTTATATTTAGCTTTGACAAATATCAGATCAAGAGATTTTATTAAAAATATAAAAAGAGTGAGAAAAATAAATTTAAAGGAGTTTTTAATTAGAACATTTAGTGAAGTAAAAAAAATATCTTGTGAAGGAAATCATTAAAAATCACATTTATTTATTAAATACTTCACTGATATCTTTACTATATTCATTTATCTGTTTGTATTGCTTAACGATCTTTTTGATATTTAATTTGAGTTTATAGACTTCTCCTTCAATTTCTTTCAATCTCTTATCAACAGAAATAAATAATTCACCCATATTTTAAAAATGAAATTCTCAACTTTACTTAAATCAAATAAGTTACAAGGATGGGAGGAATACTACATTCAGTACAATAATTTAGTAAAACACTTAAAAAGTGATCTAAATAGATTTAAAAGCCTGCTAACTAGTGAATACACAAAAATAACGAATTTTTTTAATGAGATCGAAGAACAGACAGATGAACAAAGAAAAGTCCTTCTTACTATATTAAGTGAAAACTTAAATGATGAAACTTCAAGTAAAACTAAAAAAAAAGATAGATTTAAACATTTAGATTTTATAGAGAAAATTAAAAAGATGCGAGATAATAATGGAAAAATGGGATCAACAGAAGATTTTCTTACAGATTTTTCTGATATCGAAAGTCAATTATCAGATATTGAAAAAAATAAAAAAATGAATATTAATGAAAGTGATGTGAGTATGGGAGGAGAAGAAAGTGACTTCGAAAATATAAAAATAATTAATAAAGTTGATGAAGAAATTAATAATATGAAAGATAATAAAAAACGTAGAATGTTCAATTTTGATCATTTTAAAATAAATACACCATTTGAAAAAAGAAAAAAAGAGAAAGCTTTTCATGAATTATTACAAGCAATTAATTCAGTTAAAAGTTTTAGAGATATAAATTATATGGGATTATCTATTGTAATTAGAAAATATAAAAATCAAAAAGGAAATGACGAATTTAGTAGTGATTTTTTAAAAAAACTTCATCAGTCTCATTTTGGAAAATCTAAAAAGATAGATAAAATGCAAAAAGAAGTACGATACATATACAAGAAAGTATTTGTATTAGATGATAAATTACAAGCACAAATAATTTTTAAAAGAATTGGTAAAAAAGTAAGACATGATCCTTGGCTTACGTTTTTAGTAGGAGTATTCATATCTTTATTAGGAATAATAATTTTTAATACAGATTTTGATCAGAATATTAGTGTAAAAAAAGTGATTTTTAGCATTGGATTAATTCAATTTGGTGCTTTCTTATTTGGCTTATGTAATCTTCTATTTATAAAATATGAAATTAATTATAATTTAATATTTAATTTCGATGTGATATCAACTTTATCTCCTGTAGAATTTATATTTTATATGTCTATATCAATGAATTTTACTTTTCTAGCATGTTTTTTTCTTATAAAAAGTCATCCTAAATTATTAAGTTATTCTATAGTTGGTTTGAATATCGTATTAATTTTACTTCCCTTCGATATATTATGGCTTAATTCTAGATTATATTTCATATCCGTATTTTTAGGTACACTAGCTTCAGGATTTAGAAAAGTTTATTTTAAAAACTTTTTTTTCGCAGATGTATTTCAAAGCTTTACTCCTTGCTTTAAGATGCTGTTATTCGAATTCGGTTTAAAAGAAAATTTTATTAATATGCTTATGTTAAATAATCTCTTTCCTATTATAAGAATAATTCAATGTATAAATAGATATAAAGAAACACGTTCTTCATTTCCTCACTTATTAAATATGTCAAAGTATTGCTTGGTAGTTATATCAGGATCTTTAAATACAGTTTGCTATTTTTATAAAGATGATACTTTAAAGAGACTTAAAGTTTTTATATGTTTATGCTCTTGTAGTTTCTCATTTTTCTGGGACTTCTTTTTAGATTGGACAATATTTCGACCTAAAAGATTATTCCCACAATATTTTTATATTCTAGGTTCACTGTTTAATTTTTTTGCTCGTTATATTTGGATTTTTGATTTTTTTGACATTCTCAAAAATGAATTTTTTTTTATAAGCTTAGAGATTGTAAGAAGATTTGTATGGGCTCTTTTTCGTGTAGAAAACGAACATGTAAATAATTGTACTGATGATAAATCTAAGATGGGTCTTCTATTTTCTAAAGAACTATTTTTTATTAAAGATAGCACCAAAGATGAGAATACGACTGTTATTAAAGATGAAGATGTTGATGAAAATTTATAGAGTATGAATTGGTATTAGATTTTAGAGATGATCAATAAAATTAGATTGATTAAATTTGTAGAATTATTTTTATATTTATTAACCTAAGAATAGTATTTTAAATTACATGTTAATTTTTTAATATTCAAATATAAAATATATCTTTTATCACTTAAAAAACAAATAAAGTACCAATCATTAAATTGATACATCCATAAAAAAATTATTTATTATTTCTTCTCATATTAAAAGTTTTAATTTACTTTATTCTTCAAACCTATTGAGATGACAAATTTTTTTATAAAATATTTTCTGTTTTATTTAATTAGTTATTGATAAATAAATACCTTTAATAATTTAAAATACTTAAACATTATCAAAGCAACGAGTATCAGCCCTAGCATAGATTAGAAATTGGCTTTCAGTTAATTAGTTATAAAATTTTCTAATCTATATAAATAAAAAAGTTTAAAATTAAACAATTATTTATTTTTTAACTTTTATTATAAAAATATGTTCCCGTTCTGAGAACTGATGATCTTTAGCTAAGATTCTATAAATTATATTATCTATCCATTTTAAAAATGAAATTATTTCTATTCTTACGTCATCGAACTTTTTAATGTTTATTAGAAAAAAATGGAATAATATCACACTTTGATTTTATTATAAAAGTTAAGAAAGCAGTATTTTAAATCATAATTAAAATTATCTAATACAAATGAAAGACAAGTAATATTACTTCAATCATCATTCAATACAAATTGTGATATTAATTTCATTTATGTAATTTAAGAGAATTTGTGCGCAGATAAAGAAGAACTTTTAAAAAAAATTGATTTATTAAGATGGTAAAAAACCAAACACCAAATAAAATTTTTTAAATCTAATAGTTGATGGCATACCCAAGAAACTTGCTTGAAGGAAGATTATGAAATTATAGTTGAATTATTTTATCAATATTTATGATAATGATTATCCTTTTTTGAATAAAAGTGATTGTTATTTAAGACTTTTTATTGGTATCCTCTCCTTTTTGAATTTCTATTATCATACCTTTTAATTTAAAAGACTGGAGAATAGAAATAAATTTGATTTTTATTTTATATAAATATTATATAAATAAGATTTCATGTAATAATATTGTTAAATCATTTATACATTGACTCAATAAATTAGTCTATGAATAATTAACTAAAGATAAAAGCATTAAAGGAGCACGTTACTGTTATAGTTCTTTTTAAGATGAACAAAACAAAAATATTTCTCTAGTAAGTGTAAGAACAAAGTCTATTTATTGTTCTTCTTGACTTTTGATTCTTTCTTTGGAAAATAGTATCTACTAGGTTGTTATCTTTTTAGTTTTTATTTCTGTTCCCTTTACTCTAAAAAAAAATTCAAGATATTTTAAAAGGAAAAATTTAAGAGAATGAATTATTTTGATGTAGGATACCATATTAATATACTTATTTCATTTATATTAAATACAAATGTTATTATTTATAAGTTAAAGGGTTATTTATTTAAAAAAATTATACTTTCTTTTCATTAAAACAATAAGAATTAATCAAAGAATCTATTATATAGCGTAAAGCTGGGAACTTTCAAGATTATTGGATGTACTTGGTTTATAAAAATTATTTAATTTCTTTTTATTTGCTTTGATATAAATTTTTAATGGAGAAGTTTTATTTTCGCCTTTTATAGTTTTTAAAATGTATTTCGTTATTGTTATTCTACAAGAGTCATAAAAATGTTTGATTCTTATTTACTCTTCTCTTTTATAAGAAACTCTATTGTTTTTTGTCTTGTTACAAGTGATGTTATTGTTTGAAAACATCAATTGTTACGTTTATTTCTTACTCTTTAGTCTAAAACTTAGTAACTTCTAGTATTCTTAATATGGTGAGAGAGCTTTATATGACATATACAATGTAAATTAAATGTGTCGTGACCTTTAAAAAAAAGAAATTTATCTCAAATAATATTTTGTAGATTAAGGACTATTTGTCACAAAATCTTAAAAATGAATTCTTGAATAAAAAAAATAAAACCTATCGTTTTTATTTAGTTAAATTACTTCTTTCTTTCCATTTATTTAATAACCCTTTGAACTCAAATGTACGTTCCTCTAATCTTTCTAAAATATTTTTACTTGGCTCAGGATTCCCTCTAATACTTTTAATATATTCTTGTTTATATTTACTCGTTATTTTCTCTGGTATAATCACTGCATCATCAATTTTATTTTGATTATTAATCTTAGACTTAGTTACGTTCTTGTTACTTTCAAAAAAATCTAAAAGTTTCGAAAATTTTTCAGTTTTAGGAAGTTTAACAATGTTTATTTGTGAATTTGATAAAGATAAGTTTATGTCATTATTATCTTGTAACTGAAAATTAAATGATTTTAAACAACTATTGAAGGATATATCAGCCAATGATGAATCATATGAAATATTTTCTGTATCATCTTTCTGAAAACAATACTCATCTTCTGGTTGACAGGATTCCTTACCTAATTCAATATCAATTGTGTAATTCAATTGTTCATTACTAGATGATAAATTACATGGAATCTCTCCTATAGTATGTGCTTCTATGTTGTTTACATATTCCTCAACATCTTCATTTCGATCATATAATATTATTTCTGATTGTGTAAGTGATGCTTGTTTATGATTCTTTTTATTAACTCTATCAGGTGGTTTATTATTGATATATTTTTTCTTAGATCTGTTTCTTATACGTGACATTTGCTTTTTTATGAAGAATAGTTATTTAAAAAAAAACGTCTGCTATTGGTTAAAGAAATAAATTAAATAACAAATAATATTTAACACTAATCACCAACAAAATAAACCAAATATTTAAAGGAGTATTGATTAAAAAAAAAAAATATTTATTGAGATAAAAAAAAATAAATTAATTTATTGAGATAAGAGAAAAAAGCTACACAGCAAGTAAAAACTTCTAAAAAAAAAATAAAATAAAATAAAATAATTTATTGAGATAATAGAGAAAAAAAAAAAAAAAATAAAAATAATTTATTGAGATAAGAGAAAAAAGCTACACAGCAAGTAAAAACTTCTACATCCAATATTATGTGACACACACCAGCATACCATAAAGGCCTTGCTTGTAGGAAGATTGGGAACCCCTTAGGATTAGTTAAAATCCTTCAGTCATAATGACTGAGACCTGCGTTCAGCAGGATTTTGGGTTATCGCCTGGTTCAATACACCATTTAAGAACACAACTCAGTTCAGCGGAATGCTACGGCATAATATGCAGCTTTAAGCCAAACCCCTCCCAGGTCAGAATTTAATTCTTTTGTTGCTAATAAATTAGCTACTTTTGTATCAGATTTTACTCTGATGAGACATGAAGTCTACTCTTTTGTTGTACAATGATATATCTTTGTACTATCATTTTATCAAGAAATTCTACTCTTACAAGTAGAGCTTTTCTTCCTGTTGGTGAAGTCTTGATGTCATTGATATTACCAATGATCATCTTAACTCGTTCTACTTTTGTCAGAGTTAAAGAATTTAACTCTGTAATTTTGTTCTCATAAAGAGATCTTGTCTCAGATAAGGATGGACAATCTAACAGGAAATGTTCAAGATTTTCCTGTTCTCCCTCACATAGAAAGCAATGTTCTCTATAATACTGAGGGATTCTAAGAGCATTAGCTAACGCAGAAGACCATCTAATTAAATTACATCTTATTTTAGTGTAATTCCTTATCTGTCTCTTATTTATTTGTGTTAGTATGTACTTGAGTTGAGACTCAAATATACCATACTGTGCTGCTAGTGAGGATGCTATGGTAGTATTATAGGATCTCCTACCTTTCAATACCTCTATTATTCTTTGTTTGGCTACTTTGTAGTCAATACTTTCATAGTCGTGTCCGACATATCTTTTACACCACCGTCGAGTTCTTGAACTCCATGTAGTCTTTTTGGCTCTTGGAACTTGTTCTACAAATTCCGAGATTATAGTTTTGTTGTGTTTCCACTTCCTTAATGCTCTAAAGCGATTTAGAGCTGCTTGTATTTGAATCCTGTTAATACAGAACTCATCCATTATCCTATCTAATGGAACTATTTTTGTCCAGAATATCATCCGGACAGCTTTTCTGAGAATCCTACTGATTCTCCCTGATCTTGTACTAGACATTCCCCATAACTCACTACCGTACATGAGTGCAGGTACTAGTACATTCTTTATTAGTATTCCCTTGAACGGAATACATATACTCTTGTTAAGAAGCTTTGGTTTCAATGCTTCTAATGCTTTTTTGCCTCTAAAGGCTCCATCTTTTACAAGATGATCTTCGAGGGTGCTTTTTTTAATCAAAACACCCAAATACCTGTATTCTGTGACTTCACAGATCTTTCCAAAGTCAATATCTATAGAGATATCTTCTGACTCATAGCTTGTATTGGTATTCCATACGAGAATACCACTTTTGTTACAGTTAACTTTCATTTGATTGTCAACTGCCCATTTACTGATTTGTTGAATTTTTAGTTCCAAATCATTTTTTGAATCACCAAAGACAACAATGTCATCTGCAAACATCAGTCCTGGTATTGCTATTGTTGATCGAGGTACAATCACTTTTGTCATGTCATCAAAAATGTCATTAATAAACAGATTGAACAACATTGGAGAACAAGGGCATCCTTGTCTCACACCTTTTCTGTAGCTATAGCCACTGCTTGTATCTCCACCTATGCGGATTCTCATTTGTGTGTTACCATATATATCTTTCAATGTATTTATCAGATATTCTGGTATACAATACTTTTGTAGCTTATTAAATAATAGCTCATGGCTAACATTATCATAAGCTTTTTCGAAGTCTATGAAGCACAGATATGTCTTCAGACTTCGAAATTCTCTTCTTTTAACAACTTCTAATAAAGTTGCTACCTGGTTCATACATTCTTCTCCTGCTCTAAATCCAGCCTGATAAGGAGAAAGAATGTTATTTGTATCGACAAACTGTGTAAGTCTATCATTGATTATTTTTAGGTATATTTTACTGATTGTATTAATCAGTGCAATACCTCTATAGTTGTTGATATCTGTTTCATCTCCCTTTTTATGGAGGCATACCATATCAGCAGCACTCCAATAAACAGGTGGGCTGGCACCTGTTATAAATTTGTTGATCTCATCCACCAGGAATGAGGGCAGCTTTTTATCTACTAGACTAGGCCTAAGTAGTACCTTGTATAGCTCAGTTGGAATTTCATCCGGACCGGCTGCTTTGTTATTGCCACAATTATTTGTAGCTTTTATTAATTCCTCCATTGTGACGTCATCAGGAGGCTCTTTTAAAAGACTTTTGTTGTATATAGAGTCACTATCTACAGTTGATGTTGCTAATTTAGCATAAAATTTGTTAGCTATTTCTAGCTTCTTTTGTTGCTCATTGTGAGCTATGCCCTCCTCGTCTTGAAGACAAACATTGTCTAGTCTAACTGATGTGTTAGACATACCCTTTAGCCACTTCCAGAAATCTCTAGAGCGATTACTTTTATAGAGGTTTATGCCATTAAAGGCCCAGAGATTAGCTCGTTCTCGCCGAACCTTCACTCTTGTTTCCTCAACTTCTTTTTTTAATGTCAAATACCTAAAAGCATTTACATCATTCCATTGTTTTAGTACTTGCTTTGTGGCAAGTCTAAATCTTTTATACACATTAATGTGCTTCCATTTAATAGGTAATCCTTTTCTTACCTTAACTTTATCGTACACCTTCTCAGTTGTACATACTTCTTTTAAAACTCTTGGGAGTTCTTCTATTGTGAATAGTTTCCTATTCAAAAGCTGACTCAATTTCTCTTCAATAAGAGGATCTTGCATCTTCTTTCTGTTATATGTAAAAGATGTCTCTACTACTGGAGAAGGAAGAGTTATATATCTTCTAAGTAGTAGATGATCTCCTACAGCCCATCTTTGTGAGATAGTAACCTTCTCACTGTCTTGCTTTAAGACTCTAAAGATCGTATAAATACGTCTTTTTGAGACTTTACCATTACTCAGGATTCTAGTTCCTGATACTCTATTGTAGTTGATAAGAGGATTTAAACCTCCAGCAACAAGCTTTTGTTTGAGAGTTGAATCTTTACAATTTATATCTCCCATTACTATAATCTCCTTGTAGGATCTTTTATTCTTCTCAATATTAAGAAGGTTGATTAATTTTATGAGAGTTAATTGCTTAAGCTCTCTATCTTGTGGCACATAGACATTGATAACTAGTATCTTTGTCCATCCTGTACTTGTTTTGAATTCAACAACCGTTTGTAGGATGTTGTCATCATTACCTTTTTTAGAACATCTCACTGCTCCACTTTTTCTTACCAAGGTCATTAAACCTGGTTTATTTTTACCTATGGCAGGTGTTTCCACTACCATATACTTTTCTAGTCTTCCAATAAAAGTGGATTTCTTCCATGTTTCTTGTAGACATAAAATTGATGGTTTCTCTACTTTCAAAAGGATCTCTAAGTCTTCCTTCTTCCCATAAAGATGATTTATATTAAGACTACAAAGCTTAACTTTGTCAAGAGTCTTTAACTTTTGTACCTGCTTAAACTTAGCTGGTTTTTCTTTTAACACATTAATGTTTAACTGCTTTAATGCATTAATAAAGTTGTCTTTTTGTACTTTCTTTACAGCAAAGAAAGTAAATGTTGTATCACGTCTGCGATGTCTTTTACTACCTACAATACAGTTATCTAAAACTGGACTAACTCTTGTAAGTTGCTTTTGTAACTCTAAAATCTTAATATGGCTTGCCAAGGCATTTACTAAGCAGAGCTTCTTTTGTAAGCTGTTAAGCTTGATCTTTTTTCTTAAATTAAACATTACATTATAATTTAAAGATTTTACTCCGAGGGATCTCGAATGACATTTACTTTTGATTTTAATAAGTTTGTAACTTAAATCAATACAAATACTTTTGTTGCTTCTAAGAAGCTTAAATAAAGAAGTTTTTTGATTCCTTAGAGTGAATCGTAATAAATCAATATTTAGAATTTTATTTTCAGGGACCATTAGCCTCCAGAATATCTTTTATAGCTTCATCATCTAAAGCAAACTTTTTTAACATACTTGTCTCCAAATTATTAAGACATCGTACTATAACTTTTATAGACTTTTGCAGAGGAACAAAAGACTTCCAGCTTTTTTTAATAACAGCAAGATCTGCTACTATTTTATCTTTATTATAAGACAAGAACTGTCTCAAGGCATTTGGCTCAGACAGGCATCTGACTCCCTCAGCAATTCTACAAAGACTGTCTGCCACTCTCAGAACAGCTTCATATCTTACTAAAAGGATCGTCTTCCCACTGACATCTTTTATGTAAGGAATATCTGATTCCTTAACACCTAGTATCTTAGCCCAGACAGCTAAATTTTTATGGCCCTCTCCTGATGGTAGACCTTCCATTGTAACCAGCCGATACTTATTTTCGGCTGGTTTCTTCCCCTCAAGCATGATTTTGAGGAGTTCTTCTCTAGACAGCTTATCTGTCCATTTTTCTCCAGTATTCTTCTTTACTGGCTTTTTGTCTCTATTGTCCTTCATTTTAGGGGCAATAAAATTTTTTATTTCAACTTTTTTATGAGCTGAGTCTTCTCTAAGTCTCCTTAAGAGATTTTTCTTTTGTTTGTGTGATACCACACTTCCCTTAGTGGTTTTACTGGGAACTTTTAGAACATCCTTCGGCTTGCCAACCTTAGGGTAGTTTTTATTTGTGAAGCGTTTCGACTTCTCACTTTTGTTGAGTACAACATTTTTCTTAGTCTCTTGCAAGTTATGCAACTTAGAAAATTGTTCCTCTTTTATTGTTTCCACAAAGGACTCTACAGACTCAATTAAGATGTCAGTCGCTTTGTGGTCTACTATCATAGGCCCTTGGAGGCCTTCTTTTGTGATAACATCTAGATTACACATATTGGCATCTAGATGTATACTATCTTTTATGGAGTGTTTCGGCTCCTTTTCTTTTTTTACATCCTCTGATAGCCTCAGAGGGTAGTTACTTTTATCAAGGCGTTTCGACCTCTGTTGTCTTTTAGGATCCCCTAGATAAGCTAAGGGATAACTCTTATCATTAGAGTCATCAGATGACTCTTCACTGTTGTTAATGTTACGAATCCAATCAGGCATTAGTGAGGTATACCTGTTGTCATCGATAACTTCCATTTTATCAGCCAATAGACTATCTTTTTTGATCACTACTGATCTTCCGTAGCTGGCTACGACCTTTGTCCATCCTTCTTCAGATGTTCTCTTTAAAAGAATGGGACTCTTTGGTTTCCTGCCTTTGCAAGAGGCTTTTGCTACCTTGGAAAAAAATAAAAAAATAAAATAATTTATTGAGATAAGAAAGAAAAGCCACACGGCAAGTAAAAACTTCTACATCCAATATTTGGTGACACACACCAGCATACAATGAAGGCCTTGCTTGTAGGAAGATTGGGAACCCCTTAGGATTAATTAAAATCCTTCAGTCATAATGACTGAGACCTGCGTTCAGCAGGATTTTGGGTTATCGCCTGGTTCAATACACCAATTAAGAACACAACTCAGTTCAGCGGAATGCTACGGCATAATATGCAGCTTTAAGCCAAACCCCTCCCAGGTCAGAATTTAATTCTTTTGTTGCTAATAAATTAGCTACTTTTGTATCAGATTTTACTCTGATGAGACATGAAGTCTACTCTTTTGTTGTACAATGATATATCTTTGTACTATCATTTTATCAAGAAATTCTACTCTTACAAGTAGAGCTTTTCTTCCTGTTGGTGAAGTCTTGATGTCATTGATATTACCAATGATCATCTTAACTCGTTCTACTTTTGTCAGAGTTAAAAAATTTAACTCTGTAATTTTGTTCTCATAAAGAGATCTTGTCTCAGATAAGGATGGACAATCTAACAGGAAATGTTCAAGATTTTCCTGTTCTCCCTCACATAGAAAGCAATGTTCTCTATAATACTGAGGGATTCTAAGAGCATTAGCTAACGCAGAAGACCATCTAATTAAATTACATCTTATTTTAGTGTAATTCCTTATCTGTCTCTTATTTATTTGTGTTAGTATGTACTTGAGTTGAGACTCAAATATACCATACTGTGCTGCTAGTGAGGATGCTATGGTAGTATTATAGGATCTCCTACCTTTCAATACCTCTATTATTCTTTGTTTGGCTACTTTGTAGTCAATACTTTCATAGTCGTGTCCGACATATCTTTTACACCACCGTCGAGTTCTTGAACTCCACGTAGTCTTTTTGGCTCTTGGAACTTGTTCTACAAATTCCGAGATTATAGTTTTGTTGTGTTTCCACTTCCTTAATGCTCTAAAGCGATTTAGAGCTGCTTGTATTTGAATCCTGTTAATACAGAACTCATCCATTATCCTATCTAATGAAACTATTTTTGTCCAGAATATCATCCGAACAGCTTTTCTGAGAATCCTACTGATTCTCCCTGATCTTGTACTAGACATTCCCCATAACTCACTACCGTACATGAGTGCAGGTACTAGTACATTCTTTATTAGTATTCCCTTGAACGGAATACATATACTCTTGTTAAGAAGCTTTGGTTTCAATGCTTCTAATGCTTTTTTGCCTCTAAAGGCTCCATCTTTTACAAGATGATCTTCGAGGGTGCTTTTTTTAATCAAAACACCCAAATACCTGTATTCTGTGACTTCACAGATCTTTCCGAAATCAATATCTATAGAGATATCTTCTGACTCATAGCTTGTATTGGTATTCCATACGAGAATACCACTTTTGTTACAGTTAACTTTCATTTGATTGTCAACTGCCCATTTGCTGATTTGTTGAATTTTTAGTTCCAAATCATTTTTTGAATCACCAAAGACAACAATGTCATCTGCAAACATCAGTCCTGGTATTGCTATTGTTGATCGAGGTACAATCACTTTTGTCATGTCATCAAAAATGTCATTAATAAACAGATTGAACAACATTGGAGAACAAGGGCATCCTTGTCTCACACCTTTTCTGTAGCTATAGCCACTGCTTGTATCTCCACCTATGCGGATTCTCATTTGTGTGTTACCATATATATCTTTCAATGTATTTATCAGATATTCTGGTATACAATACTTTTGTAGCTTATTAAATAATAGCTCATGGCTAACATTATCATAAGCTTTTTCAAAGTCTATGAAGCACAGATATGTCTTCAGACTTCGAAATTCTCTTCTTTTAACAACTTCTAATAAAGTTGCTACCTGGTTCATACATTCTTCTCCTGCTCTAAATCCAGCCTGATAAGGAGAAAGAATGTTATTTGTATCGACAAACTGTGTAAGTCTATCATTGATTATTTTTAGGTATATTTTACTGATTGTATTAATCAGTGCAATACCTCTATAGTTGTTGATATCTGTTTCATCTCCCTTTTTATGGAGGCATACCATATCAGCAGCACTCCAATAAACAGGTGGGCTGGCACCTGTTATAAATTTGTTGATCTCATCCACCAGGAATGAGGGCAGCTTTTTATCTACTAGACTAGGCCTAAGTAGTACCTTGTATAGCTCAGTTGGAATTTCATCCGGACCGGCTGCTTTGTTATTGCCACAATTATTTGTAGCTTTTATTAATTCCTCCATTGTGACGTCATCAGGAGGCTCTTTTAAAAGACTTTTGTTGTATATAGAGTCACTATCTACAGTTGATGTTGCTAATTTAGCATAAAATTTGTTAGCTATTTCTAGCTTCTTTTGTTGCTCATTGTGAGCTATGCCCTCCTCGTCTTGAAGACAAACATTGTCTAGTCTAACTGATGTGTTAGACATACCCTTTAGCCACTTCCAGAAATCTCTAGAGCGATTACTTTTATAGAGGTTTATGCCATTAAAGGCCCAGAGATTAGCTCGTTCTCGCCGAACCTTCACTCTTGTTTCCTCAACTTCTTTTTTTAATGTCAAATACCTAAAAGCATTTACATCATTCCATTGTTTTAGTACTTGCTTTGTGGCAAGTCTAAATCTTTTATACACATTAATGTGCTTCCATTTAATAGGTAATCCTTTTCTTACCTTAACTTTATCGTACACCTTTTCAGTTGTACATACTTCTTTTAAAACTCTTGGGAGTTCTTCTATTGTGAATAGTTTCCTATTCAAAAGCTGACTCAATTTCTCTTCAATAAGAGGATCTTGCATCTTCTTTCTGTTATATGTAAAAGATGTCTCTACTACTGGAGAAGGAAGAGTTATGTATCTTCTAAGTAGTAGATGATCTCCTACAGCCCATCTTTGTGAGATAGTAACCTTCTCACTGTCTTGCTTTAAGACTCTAAAGATCGTATCAATACGTCTTTTTGAGACTTTACCATTACTCAGGATTCTAGTTCCTGATACTCTATTGTAGTTGATAAGAGGATTTAAACCTCCAGCAACAAGCTTTTGTTTGAGAGTTGAATCTTTACAATTCATATCTCCCATTACTATAATCTCCTTGTAGCATCTTTTGTTCTTCTCAATATTAAGAAGGTTGATTAATTTTATGAGAGTTAATTGCTTAAGCTCTCTATCTTGTGGCACATAGACATTGATAACTAGTATCTTTGTCCATCCTGTACTTGTTTTGAATTCAACAACCGTTTGTAGGATGTTGTCATCATTACCTTTTTTAGAACATCTCACTGCTCCACTTTTTCTTACCAAGGTCATTAAACCTGGTTTATTTTTACCTATGGCAGGTGTTTCCACTACCATATACTTTTCTAGTCTTCCAATAAAAGTGGATTTCTTCCATGTTTCTTGTAGACATGAAATTGATGGTTTCTCTACTTTCAAAAGGATCTCTAAGTCTTCCTTCTTCCCATAAAGATGATTTATATTAAGACTACAAAGCTTAACTTTGTCAAGAGTCTTTAACTTTTGTACCTGCTTAAACTTAGCTGGTTTTTCTTTTAACACATTAATGTTTAACTGCTTTAATGCATTAATAAAGTTGTCTTTTTGTACTTTCTTTACAGCAAAGAAAGTAAATGTTGTATCACGTCTGCGATGTCTTTTACTACCTACAATACAGTTATCTAAAACTGGATTAACTCTTGTAAGTTTCTTTTGTAACTCTGGAATCTTAATATGGCTTGCCAAGGCCTTTACTAAGCAGAGCTTCTTTTGTAAGCTGTTAAGCTTGATCTTTTTTCTTAAATTAAACATTACATTATAATTTAAAGATTTTACTCCGAGGGATCTCGAATGACATTTACTTTTGATTTTAATAAGTTTGTAACTTAAATCAATACAAATACTTTTGTTGCTTCTAAGAAGCTTAAATAAAGAAGTTTTTTGATTCCTTAGAGTGAATCGTAATAAATCAATATTCAGAATTTTATTTTCAGGGACCATTAGCCTCCAGAATATCTTTTATAGCTTCATCATCTAAAGCAAACTTTTTTAACATACTTGTCTCCAAATTATTAAGACATCGTACTATAACTTTTATAGACTTTTGCAGAGGAACAAAAGACTTCCAGCTTTTTTTAATAACAGCAAGATCTGCTACTATTTTATCTTTGTTATGAGACAAGAACTGTCTCAAAGTATTTGGCTCAGACAGACATCTGACTCCCTCAGCAATTCTACAAAGACTGTCTGCCACTCTCAAAACAGCTTCATATCTTACTAAAAGTATCGTCTTCCCACTGACATCTTTTATGTAAGGAATATCTGATTCCTTAACACCTAGTATCTTAGCCCAGACAGCTAAATTTTTATGGCCCTCTCCTGATGGTAGACCTTCCATTGTAACCAGCCGATACTTATTTTCGGCTGGTTTCTTCCCCTCAAGCATGATTTTGAGGAGTTCTTCTCTAGACAGCTTATCTGTCCATTTTTCTCCAGTATTCTTCTTTACTGGCTTTTTGTCTCTATTGTCCTTCATTTTAGGGGCAATAAAATTTTTTATTTCAACTTTTTTATGAGCTGAGTCTTCTCTAAGTCTCCTTAAGAGATTTTTCTTTTGTTTGTGTGATACCACACTTCCCTTAGTGGTTTTACTGGGAACTTTTAGAACATCCTTCGGCTTGCCAACCTTAGGGTAGTTTTTATTTGTGAAGCGTTTCGACTTCTCCCTTTTGTTGAGTACAACATTTTTCTTAGTCTCTTGCAAGTTATGCAACTTAGAAAATTGTTCCTCTTTTATTGTTTCCACAAAGGACTCTACAGACTCAATTAAGATGTCAGTCGCTTTGTGGTCTACTATCATAGGCCCTTGGAGGCCTTCTTTTGTGATAACATCTAGATTACACATATTGGCATCTAGATGTATATTATCTTTTATGGAGTGTTTCGGCTCCTTTTCTTTTTTTACATCCTCTGATAGCCTCAGAGGGTAGTTACTTTTATCAAGGCGTTTCGACCTCTGTTGTCTTTTAGGATCCCCTAGATAAGCTAAGGGATAACTCTTATCATTAGAGTCATCAGATGACTCTTCACTGTTGTTAATGTTACGAATCCAATCAGGCATTAGTGAGGTATACCTGTTGTCATCGATAACTTCCATTTTATCAGCCAATAGACTATCTTTTTTGATCACTACTGATCTTCCGTAGCTGGCTACGACCTTTGTCCATCCTTCTTCAGATGTTCTCTTTAAAAGAATGGGACTCTTTGGTTTCCTGCCTTTGCAGGAAGCTTTTGCTACCTTGGAAAGGAAGACTGATAGTGCAGAGGACTTGGGCGATCCAATGCTTGTTATTTGAGATGGCATGGTGACCTTACCATCCTCTTTTACAATCGAGTTATCCGGATGAGGAGTTCGATCTTTGTCTTTTATTGCAGTTTCCTGCTTCACTTCATTCATTGATTCAGCGTTTACTTTATTGACATCATCATAATTGACACGGTTGATGAGATCATTCACTTGTTTTTGAAGTAATTCATACTTCTTCTTTTGTGTACTCAGTTCACGTTGACACGACTTAACATGTGCATCTTGGAGCTTAATCAAGTCTATCAGACTTAATGAGTATCTAGAGATGTTGTAAATATCTCTGTTCTTTTCTTTATCAATATGATAAAAATTTTTACTTGCTTTTTCAAACAAAACTTCTGTTTTTGAGTAGAGACTATTCAATTTTTTTATGTCATAGTACAAAGCATTACCAGTGCTAAGAGTACCATAACTACTTTTAATTCCTTCCAGTAAAGATGTTTGACTATCTTTCTGTACTTTTGAGGTTGGTAAGTCCTCGTTTGTGCTGCATCTCTGCGGAGTGTTTTTTTTACAATTGTCTAACCCCATATTTGCTACCTTGGAAAGGAAGACTGATAGTGCAGAGGACTTGGGCGATCCAATGCTTGTTATTTGAGATGGCATGGTGACCTTACCATCCTCTTTTACAATCGAGTTATCCGGATGAGGAGTTCGATCTTTGTCTTTTATTGCAGTTTCCTGCTTCACTTCATTCATTGATTCAGCGTTTACTTTATTGACATCATCATAATTGACACGGTTGATGAGATCATTCACTTGTTTTTGAAGTAATTCATACTTCTTCTTTTGTGTACTCAGTTCACGTTGACACGACTTAACATGTGCATCTTGGAGCTTAATCAAGTCTATCAGACTTAATGAGTATCTAGAGATGTTGTAAATATCTCTGTTCTTTTCTTTATCAATATGATAAAAATTTTTACTTGCTTTTTCAAACAAAACTTCTGTTTTTGAGTAGAGACTATTCAATTTTTTTATGTCATAGTACAAAGCATTACCAGTGCTAAGAGTACCATAACTACTTTTAATTCCTTCCAGTAAAGATGTTTGACTATCTTTCTGTACTTTTGAGGTTGGTAAGTCCTCGTTTGTGCTGCATCTCTGCGGAGTGTTTTTTTTACAATTGTCTAACCCCATATTCAGGATGACCATCTAATTAAATTACACCTTACTTTAATGTAAATTTGATTTTTGTTTGAGCAAAGTAATTATAGAATATATTCCTAGTAACATTTCTTATTAACAATCTAGACTATAAAAATTACATACATACCTACACTGTAATACAAAAAGCAGTAACCTCAAAATGTCGGATACACCTTCATTCTTACAGTTCTGCTTAATAGAGTAGTATTCTCCCAAATGTATCTTTGAGCTACGCTTCAGGCTTAAGAGGCTTTCAGCCTTAATCGAAACGACGTAGCTAAGCAACATAACTTAATAGTTAATCGCACTACCAGTGGTCATCACTTAGAGTTCCTCTCGTACTATCAAAGTTCACTCAAAAATACTTACAGTAGGGTAAAACTAACCTGTCTCACGACGGTCTAAACCCATCTCACGTTCCTCATTACCGGGTGAACAATCCAACACTTCGTAACATATACACTACGATGATCAGAAGAGACGACATCGAAGAATCAAAAAGCAGAGTCGCTATGATCGCTTGCCTGCTACAAGCCAGTTATCCCTGTGGTAACTTTTCAATCACCCAATACATAATGAATGTAATTGGGATCGCTAGGCCAAGGTTTCCCTACTAAATACAGTCATATGTATAAAGTAAAGCAGATTTATTCCCTTATAATAAACTGATGGTTACCATCCATCATTCATCTACCTTAGGACAGCTGTGTTACTTTTTAACAGCTGTACCGCCCCAGCCAAACTCCCCATATATCCAAATAAACAAATATTCAAACATACTAGTGGTTTCACAAATCATCTCCCACCTCTCTACAATATACCGAATAATTATTAGAACATACTAAAGTCAAGCTCAACAGGGTCTTCTTTCCCCGCTGATATACAACAAGCCCGTTCCCTTGTCTCGTGGTTTCACAAAATTGTAAGTAGGGACAGTAGGAATCTCGTTGCTCCATTCATGCGCGTCACCAATTAAATGACGAGGCATTTGGCTACCTTAAGAGAGTCATAGTTACTCCCGCCGTTTACATTCGCTTACACAACTTTAACAATAAATGCACTGGGCAGAATTCACTTCTTGTAATACAAAAAGCTATGTTTTTAATAAACAGTCAGATTCCTTACATAGTAAAAGTTCTAGCATGCTAGAGCCAATCTTTATCCCAAGGTTACAGATCTAATTTGCCGAATTCCCTTACTTACTTTAATTTAAAATATCTGTTATGATACAAAGACACCTGATGCGGTATAGGTACGGCTACACTACTTCTTTTTTATCAAGTATATATACAACACGTATTTCTTATCATGACAATCCATACGTACACACAGTCTAATTCATTTTTCTTACACCGCTTATATACTGTCATCATCAAGTCGCCTTGCAGTAGTCAAGTGAAGAACTATTGATCTTCTTTGTTTTTACAATAACACCGACTCACTTCAATACCATTGAAAACCCTAGTCTATATCTATACAAATATATTGTTACTGCCTCCAAGATCGGCCCATTTGTTTCTTCCATATACATTCACACATATACTTCAATACAAACAAATTGCACAGCTACCTAAATACTCATATAGAAACATCTCATAAAAGTAGTCATCTTCTTCCATTTTATACAATAATACATTCGGTAGGTACGTTGTAACACGTTTCTTAGCGGATTTCTACTTCCATAACAACCGCCCTACTGTCTCAATGTATTCATCATATTTATGGTATACTGTCTACTATTCAGAATATTTAATGTTCCATAAGGTTCATCCCTTTTTGCACATCATTCTTACAATCATGTGCCCACTAGTCATACAATAGATTCATTCTGTAAACCTAATCTACAGAAGACCATAGAATTAAAGATTTCTCATAGTCGAGACTATAACAGTGTCCTACATCTATGTCCTATATACAATGACTGCTGTCCTGAGAGACATTTCGCTGTGAACCAGCTACCACACAGTTCGATTGGTCTTTCGCCACTATACACATCTTAAATCATCGATTTGCACGTCAGAATGATTATGGTCTTCCAATAAACTGTTGCTTATCTTCAACCAGAACATGCATAGTTCACTGTGTTTCGGGTCTTATAGTTATAACTTGTCATATTAATAACGACTGAGCCATTATCTTGCTATAACTATAATCTCCTTGGTCCGTGTTTCAAGACGGGTCCTTAAACATAAGGCTGCCCCACACATTTTCACAAATTCCTTCGCAGTACTTATTTGCTATCGGTATGCCATTATATTTAACCTTAGATATCTCATTCTACCTGTATTCAGACTGCACTACCAAGCAGCCCTACTCGCTGATACTTACTATTTTATTCAACTAACGAATATTATATTCTGTACAAATAAGTAATAAAATAGTGATTTACATCTCCAATAGGATTACAATCACGGGTTGCTTCTTGTTCACTCGCTGCTACTACAGAAATCCTGGTTAGTTTCTTTTCCTCCTTCTAATGATATGCTTAAGTTCAAAGGGTCCTCTATACACATCTGTATATATTCGGTAACAATGCTTTCGTATTCATCTACGACCTTCATCGCTGTGGCATCCTATTGATCCCATGTGTGGGTAATAACATATATAATAATATATATTAGTATAACATATATATATAAATACATATTAGTATAATCTAATATAATAAATATACATTAATATAATATAAATATAAATATATAATAGTATAATATAATATAAATATATAAATTATAATCTATATAATATATAATAGTATAATCTAATAATAATAAATATATTAGTATAAAATATATATATAAATACATATTAGTTTAATCTATATATATAAATACATATTAGTATAATAACTGTTACTCGATATGATCCTGCTAATGGTTCTCCAACAGCAACCATGTTACGACTTATATCAGATCTAATACATCTTGTTCAAGTAGTTTACACTAATTTCACAACATATATCATCTTAGATAGCGACGGGCGGTGTGTACAAAGAACAGGGACACATTCAATTCTACTTATTTAATAAAATTTACTAGCAATTCCAAGTTCAAATATCTCTTACAAAATATTATCCCATAAAGATTCATATCTATTGTATTGCGCGTGCAGCCCAAAATGTCTGAGGGCATAACGGACCTGTTTTAATCCTTTCCTTCCTACACTGATTGTGTCTGTCTATAAGGGTCTCACGTCTTGTTGAAATTAATCAAAACTTCACAGCATCCATTGAAAACGGCCATGCACCACTATTATCATTCTCAAATAACATTCTCGCTGAATAATAAAATATTGGTAAGTTACCTCGCGTTGAGTCAAATTAAGCCGCACAATCCACTCCTTGTGGTATTCTTCCGTCAATTTCTTTAATTTTCAATCTTGCGATCATACTATCCCCAGAGCCAAAAAACTCGAATTTCTATTATGTAATACAAATACTCATATCACATCGTCGGCATAGTTTACTGCTGGAACTACAATGGTATCTAATCATCTTCGATCCTCCAGCTTACGTCCTTGTTCAAAAAATACATACAAGTGTACAGCTTTCGCTTCTGTTCGTCCAGTCAGGGTCGTCACATTTCATCTCTCTCCCAACTATACAGTACACCTCATATTGCTTCTTAAAAATAAACTACGGACTTTTTAACTGCATCAATCATCATACACACTCTTGGAACAAGTATTACCGCGGCTGCTGGCACTTGATTTGCCCTCCAATTAATCACCTCATATGTTTTTACAATATGAAACAATATCTATTACTTCCCATAACTGCCTCAGACAAAATCCATAGGTCAAGTTTCGCCCCTGCTGCAATCCTTAGACTTAGTAGCCGTCTCTCAGGCTCCTTCTCCGGAATATTACAAAGTAATACCGTTACCCGTTACTGCCTTGTTAAGCCATTACCTTAACAACTAGCTGATAGGTCTCACTCTTACTGTATACAATTATCTACACTTTAACGTAGTTATCATCAATATACATAAAATAAAGTGAGTATTACTGAGCAGTCCATTTTTCAGATACTTCTTCAAAAACATGCATGGGTTAATCTTAGGGAATAGCGTCTACGTCAGGCAGAATCAACCTGGTGTACAAAATAACATATCTACATTCTAGTCAGTATTAATCTAGTCTCAGAAATCTTAATCTCTCAATCAATCAGTGCAATATAACATACGAAAACTACAACATGAGTAATAAATAATTTACATTGTGTATTATTTAATCTACTGATAAATTAAATTGACAAATCAGAATTAATAATTAATTGCTGATTTATGAAATTTGACAGGTTATATTCAGTGTGTTTGAGTGTACTAGTATGATATATATGTTGTATAAAAAGAGTTACAATCTGGTGGTTGCGTTGAACAACGAGAAGTTGATTGGAGTGTCCAGTTAAGGATTGAGAATGGTGACCATCCTATGAACGTGCTGGGACGTTGGTTGTTGAAGTGATCGTGGTGATTACTTGTTTAAACAGTAATGTGAGACCGTAACGATGGTTTAGTTTGTGTTGTGTTTTGTTACTTGAAGATGCAAAATATTTTATTGATGAGGTATGTATACAACATGTACTGTGTGTATATTTATTCTTTGGTGATAATATATTAGTTTTATTTCTTTGTGATGTAGATGGAATAGTTTGACTTGGTATAGTAAATACATTATTTTGTCATGTATTGTTTGTATCTTACTAATAGTCATTCTGTGAATTTGTATTGATATTGATATCTCATGTTATAAAAAGGCTTATGTATTTTGATTAAAAATAAGAAGTAAACATCTAATTAAATTGAATATCTTTATTTCTTCTATGCTTTTGCTAAATTCTTCAGTATCTTTCATCAATACATAAAAAATACACTATCCACTTTTTTGCAATTTCAACTCCTCTGATTATCTTAATCTTACAATTTTCAAATTTCAATATATTAGCTCTTCTTTATTGCTGTAAAATACTTTCTTAAATTTCTTTAGTTCTTCAATCTCTAATCCATTCACAAGTATTCTGTTCATTAATCTATAATCCTTATATACTAGTACTGTTGTTATCCACCATTTACAAGAATCAATTTTATTTACTTCTGTTTGTATTCTAATATACTAAATTATAAAACATTTATATTTTTTTCTATTTTTTTTTCTGACCAAATCTCATTTATTATACTTATAGCTATTTCTTAATCATCCTTGATTTTTCTTTTCCTATTTTATCCCTTTCAATATTATCTACATTTTCAACAATTCTGGTTCTTCTCATTCTTAAACCTTTTAATTGCATATCATAAATCAATATTCTATATTATTCTAATAATATCTTATATTGAAACTTTTGTATTTTTATAATATAATCTTCGGTCATCTAAACATAAGTCTTTATGAAAGTCTTAAATATCTTACTTTGTTGATTTATTTCCTCTATTTGTGATCATATTAACCTTTTAATTGGTTTCTGTTTCACTTATACCGTTGAAATATGTAATTTGGAAATAGTTTCTATATTCTATTTTAAAAATGAATATCTACTGTTTTGATCCTTTCTTCTGTCATCTAAAGCTTTCGGAGATTTATAATTGATCTCTAAATTGAATTATCTGCATAATAAAAAATTTTAAAGTCTGTAATTGCCTATGAGGCAGCTAATATTTTTTTAACTAGTTAAATAATTCCTTTCCACCGAAACCATTGTTCATGATACAAATGAAACCGAATCCCTTTAAAATTCTTTTTAGAATCTGGTTGTTGCAATATTGTTTCTCCTAAAGATTTTTTATGATCAAAAATGTTTTAAAAATTTCCTCTTCATCTAACACTATTTTTTGTCTACAATTGGCAATGTTTATGTATCGTAAAACAAAGTATACTTTTATATGTCTATCAACAATTTATTTATATTTTTTATCACAAATGAGTTTCTGAACACCCTGATATTCTTATTCGTAATATATCCTGCTTTCTATTTTAAACATTGTTCTATACCAATATTTCTCCTTTTTCACAATCTGAAAGAGCCTTTTTATTTCAATTTCAGTAAAATATCTTTGATACCTCAAATTATTAATTATTTTATCAGTATTAGGCGAAAAAGTTTCAGGTACTACTAATTAGTTAAGGCTCACAAGATTTATTATTAGTCTTAAGCTACCATCTGTTGTAACACCAGTCCAACATTATTTATTCATAATGTTCTTTTAGTATTATATATTGTCTTTCTAGTGATCACTTTTCTGCTTCATTCTTAAATTTGTAATTTTTTGTAGCTTATATGGAATATCTACCATTATTTTCTTCTAAATTTTTGATTTTTATTCACACCTGGAAATATTTCTATCATAAGACCCAAACAATATTTTATTGAACAAGGTATTTTAGATGAGAATAAAAGTATATAAACAAGATTTATAGATAATGTTAAATGATAAATATAAGTTTTTATCAAACAAATTACCATTTTAGGAGATAAATGTGGTAAAAGCTTCTACTTTTTATACCTTAATAAAATTTTCATTTCTATATTTCTTAAATTCATTGTTTCTTTCAACATTAAAGCATCACAAAAAATCTTTACCATTTTCCTTTTTGAATGAAAGTAATCATTATTGAAGACATTTTTAAATTTCTATTTTTATATCCTTATAATTTAAAATGATGAGAGAACAGAAATATAAATTTAGATTATTATTTTTGCACAATTATCATAGAAATCCTAGGAAATCTATAAAATAAGAATTTATGTAGTAATATAGTTGAGTAATTCATTAATTGAAGCAATAAATTAGTCTCTGAATAATTAATTTAAGATAAAACTTAAAAGTAAAAATATTAACGGAAAAATGTTAGCAATTATTATTATTGTTGTCGTATCTTCATACTACTTGGATTTATACAGAGTATCTAAGAAGAATTTCGATATTAAGTTTAAAATGTATATTTTTTAATTTTTAAATCCCGGGATTTTGTATGAAAGACATAATAATTTCGTTAATTATAAAATCTTTCTTCATAGTTTTTATCCAGCAAGTCAATTTGATTTTCGTGCAATCCGTTTGATATCATTTTATCAGACAGGCGATTTACTTTTCCTTGTCTTATCTTGATACATTCTATAGCTAAAGTTGTGCAGCGCTCTTAAGATTATTATTTTCTTTCATACTCGTGTCATTCAATACAGAAAAAATTATATTAATAAAAACGTAATTTATATTTATCTAGTAAATCTTCGTCTTCTATTGCATCAAAGATTTTCTTTTTTTGCATATTGTTTTAGTTCTATTTTTCTTAAGTTTTTCCTTAGCTTCTTTCTTGTAACATAAGCTCATCTTCTTTAATATCTGTCTTTTTTATCTTCTCATATGAAGATTTTGGTCATATTTTTCTCCGAAAATTGTTAGATCAATTTTCTTTTTATTTCTTATTAAGTCTTTCTGTTATTTAGAGAATAAAATCCTCTTTTAATTTCAGTTTCTTACTATATCTGTATATAGTTTTCATAAAATAAACATAAGTTGTTTTCGTTTTTATTCTAAAAAAATACTAAATGACATTGTTTTCCCTAAAGACCCAATATCCTTTTCTTTTCATGATTCATAACAAATTTCGTTAAATTTTTTTATTTTTAATTTTTTGAGTCATTTGACAAAAAATATTCTCTTTGATTTAAGATTTCAATCAACTTCTCCTTGGTTGTCATTTTTAAAAATTGCATATTATACTTTTTTCTCGCTAATTCCATTTTAATATTCTCTGTGAACAATTTATTCAATCTTGAATGATTTTTTTAAACTTATTGTTATCATTAACATTCGTATTCTTCACAATTTTATGATTTATAAGATAAAGATATTTATAATTTTAAATCACAACATCCACAGAGAAAATCAAAATACATAAATTTAGAAAAAAATTAAGAATTTTTTTCTGTATCTGGTGATATAAATCGTGATAAGTTATTTTTAGGCAGAGAAGATATAAATTGTGAGACTAAGTTTGCACACTGTTAATAACCAATAAGACTTTATGCCAATGATGTCTCTCTATCAGAGTATTATAATAAATAAGCAGAAATGTATGAGAATTTCAAATAAATATGTTGATCATCAAATCTGAGTGTCTAAATAAAGCGAAATTGATATCAATCATAAAGCATTTCAAACTGAAAACTATTTGAGTTTTTATATTTTATCAGAGATTCAAAGAAATATGAAAGTAACAGTTGTTTATTAAAAAACAGTTCTTCCGATACAGCAGAATCATATAATGTTCACAAGATTTGAAAATGTGGTATTTGAAATTTATTTTTTACAAAAAATATTCGATGTATATTGTTTTACTGTAATTATATAAAGATTTCTTGTAATTGTATTAAATTTTTATTTGATACATTCATATAGATCTAATTTATACCTAATTAACAATTATATTTTTTAAATTCGTGTCTATAATTACGATTACGCAATTCATAGTTTGTTGAATCTCCAAAATTTTAATTCTATAAAGTGTCGTTTTAAGAACAGATTAAGCTTATTTTTATTCATTTGTTTTTTATTAACAACTTATTTATTTTATAAGTCGATTTTAAAATTGAGCTCACTGCTAATAAAAAATTGTATGTTTATATCTGAGATTTCTTATGGTAACATGACCATTTTTAATACAGCTTTATTTTGGTTCTATTAATTTGCTAATTTTAATATTTTCAGTCCCTTTCACATTCTCCTTTTTTAGAAATTATTTCAATAAAGTTTTATTAAATAAATTAAATTGAATTTAAATAAAAAAATGTTATTGCTTAACATTAAGACAAGGAATATAAAAAACGTAATCTTATAGTCATTGATCGATAATATTTTTTAAGCTGTCTAGAACATTTAAATCTGAAGGTAGTTTATTAAATCTTCTCTCTAAATTTGTAAAATTTAAGTTTAGTTCTTTCACATTTAAATATAATTATTAGTTATACTTTTCATGGATGTTAGCTCTATCCACTAATTGCTTCAGAGTCAATTTTTTGTTGGAACTCATAAATCCTTTTATCTTAATAATTTTTCCTCAATTTTTATTTTCATATTAATAAATACTTTATGTTGTACATATGTTTTTATTCGGCTTTATAGTTCTTGTGAAAAATGATTAATATAAATAAGCTTTCAATGTCAAAAAATAAGGAATAGATATTCTATAAAAATAGTTAGTGACGCACAGTGATTAGCTAACATTTTACCTATGGTTTCAAGACTTATATTATCCCAAGATTTCTAATTCTGTTATTTCTTACTTCAATAATCTAGCAAATACAGGAATTAGATCAAGCTAGACAGCCGTATCGAGGTATATGTACAATCCAGAGTACTAAATATTGCTCTAGAAAGCCTGACTATGGCTAAACGCATATACTCACCCCTCTTGGGTACAACAAGTGAAGCTTATAATAACAAAAAAAATTACCGAAGAAACAACTTTAAGCATTAGTATTATTTATTTTATATAAATATTATCTTAATTTTACTCCAGGAGAGAGAAAATGAATAATGTTCAAAAATGCAAGCAACAAGCGGATAGCTGATAATAAGAAGATAGAAGAAAACATGTCATAAAAACATACTTTTAATTTTACCCCTTTAGGCTTGTTAGTATGCATATTAAAGGATTTTCTATCCTAAGGCCGATTACCTGCTAATAACGCCATACTTAAGTCACAAGTTTGGAATACAAAAGTCAAATATGATTAACACACAAATTAAATAGTTATCCTTTGACTTAGTTGTAGGTATAAAAAAAGATGCCTCAATATAAATTTTATGGCTTTAACAACAATATTGTATCTTGGTGTATTGTAACATTGATTTAAGTGACAAAAACGAAAGTATTGTTTCAAGTAGGATCATCTAAAGGATGCTTTATTTGAAAGATTTATTGTTTACGTTGTTGTAGGTTTTCTTCATTTTGTGTACCGTTCTTTAAATACTTTTTTTATTTATAAAATACACACAGTCAATATCGTGTGATGTTAAAATGTTTATTTTGATAACTTTCTTGTTTATAGTTTTATATAACGATTCACCAATAGCATTATGTCTTACATCATTTCCGACTAAATTAGCATATATTTCAATGAGTGAATAACCACTAATCTTTCAAATTAATCTTTAGACACAACATGATACTTTTTAGTATTTGTTTTCTTTAGTTATTTATTGAAAATAAATCTCACTCACAATTATTATAATAATAATAAATACCTTTAATAATTACACACAATTATTATTTGGGTATGGTAAAAATTCTATTTCAAATAAATATACTTTAAGGATCGTCTCACATAAATCTTCGCTTTTAATTACAGCAAGGTAGAGACTAATTGTAAATAATAAGATAAGTCAAAAATACATTCAAAATCACAGCTTATAGTATTTATGGGATAGAATTAGATGTTAAATACAATATTTGTAAAACAGAGATAAAAAAGTATAAATTTAAATAGGAATGACGTGATTATTAATTGGCAAAATGAGGCTTTATTTTCAAGCAAACAGAATAAGAAAATTACAAAGATTGATAAAACAAAGTCATATGTGTTTCCATAAAAAAATCATATTCCTCGATTTCTTAGATAAATTCAATGTTAAAGAAGGACAATATAAATTTTCTCAAAGTATTAGGAAGTTAGTTAAAAAACTAAAATTAAGGAAAAGCTAGTTGCAGCTGTTTTTAAGTGTGAATGTCGACTATATAAAATTAGCATCAAATACTAAGTCCTGTTTCTCAGAGTAGTAATACAGTAAAATTAAAGAGACAAACAGCATTATTGAAGAAATCCTAATTGATATCAAATATCAAAGAATTCTAATCTAAAAAATGTAAAATCTTTCAGTGAGAGATAAAAGTAATGAGAAGGCCAAATAAACAATATCGCTCAAGAAGATTTGCAGAATATAAAATTGCATTACTGAGATACCAAGAGTATGAAATAAAATAAAAAGTTTGTCTTTATTAAATCATTATTCATTCTCTTAAGTTATTCTCTAAGTATTTATTGGTTTTACGTCATGCGTAACATTTCATAAGTAAATTTTATCCACCTATTTCTTTTTCCAAAAAAGTTAGTGAACATATAAAAAGGAATTTAATATTCTCACTGAAAAAATAAATTATTAAAAATGCTTAAACAGATTTTAAAATAGCAATGGCCAAGAGTTTTGAAAATAAAATTGAAATATTAATACACGTTTTTAGATGAAAGTTCAGCTATATATATATAGTTGAGACATTCTATATTATATAATAAGTTCTAAAAGTAATAATCAGAATCAAAATTCTCAATATATAATGTGAACATAGAAATGAAGAAAGACGACGCCTATTTAAAGAATAAGAGCGAAGTGTAAGTCCTAGAGATATTGCTCTTTAAAAATATTCCTAATTTATTTTAATTATTATTATATAAATAATGAGAACTAAAAAAGAATAAAACAGAGAAAAGAAAACAGCGATATTAAAATAAAAGATTTGAGTTTACCGAAGTAGGTAGACTTCAGCTTACAAATGACATTTGGTCTGTTTAGTTACAAGATGTAAATAGAAAAATATCTAAAAAGTGTATGATGTAGAATATGAAAATCGAAATTGGTAAAAAAACATTTTGCACGAATTAAAAAGGGCATATTTACTTTCATGTTTTGCAAAAATAACAAGAAAAGATCAGATTTATTATTTTATCTGCAAGTCTGATTCACTAGCGCTGTATAAGCACTTCAGAATAATGAGAATTAAAAGAAATTTCACTGTTACATTTAAAATATGGAAAGAGTTTTGAGACGAAACGAGATTATATGAATTTATAAATCATGAGGAATACAAACGGTATCAAATTTTGTTGAGAGTTAAAGTAAAAGCTTGATGAAAGAAATTAGATGACCGACAAAAATAAGGATATAAAAATAGAATCTTAAAATGATAAAAAATATAAAAAAATTGCAATTGATGTCACACTATTTTAGTATTAAATTAGGTGATATTGATAGAAATATTGTAGAATATATGTGATCTAGTATTTAATTTCGGTTCCCAATTTGATACACTTGAGAGCATTTTATGTTTGAATTTATCATTAAGTATAAATTTCACATTCTTAATGCAATAATATATACAAAGTTAAGTCTAAGAATAAAAAGCAGTGTAGTGTGAACATCTAATATAGGTATAATTAAATAGTCTGAAGGTTAAACTACTTACAGTCTATTCTTCATTATATGATAGTAATTACAAGAAATGATTTCCAATTTCTCAACTAATTTATGAAAGTAACTATGGCAAAGAAGTTATAAGTGTGTGTTTAAGTTGCAATGATTTGGATCTATATATCATTTTTGGATTAAGGAAGTCAAGTTAAAGTTTTTTCTGTAAAAACAAAAAAAGATTTAAAAAGAGATTGTATATATGATACTGATTTCTTTATTCAGTAATAATAAACCACATAAGAAAATCGATTCTTAATTATACAATTTAGTCGGTAATCTAGGAAAGCTAGAAACTGAAGGAGGACAATTTTGATAATTTCATGTACTCTTTAGATAATTGAATTTAAGATGATTGGTCTGAATGCTAACCTTTTTAACTTGATGTTGAATTGTTACAGTTTATACATCCTAAGATTAGTGGAAAATAATAAAGAAATATTTAATATACCAAGTGAGAATTCGTGCAATATACAGTACAAGACCTAAAATAATGATTTTTCAGCAGAAATTATACTAATAAGTTGAATTAGGTTTCTAGAATATTTAGTTCATTATTTTTTAGAGTAACAAAAAATTACATTTTTAGAATCTTATGAAAAGGTGAATAGGTCACATTTGATATATCTGACCAATAAAAAAGAACTTATAATATAACAATAAACAATTAATTATGTGGGTACTTGTTCTGAGGTTATAAGTTTGTGAAATAATTTAAAATCAAATAACTAGACCAATCAAAAGAATCTGAGTAAAGAAATATAAAGCTGTACCAAAGAAAAAATGTAAGAGTTTAATACATTACGCATTTTTATCATTTTTCAGATGGTGTGGTTGAAAGACTTAGTAGAAGTATGCAAGAGTATGCCTATTAGGATAAAAATTAATAAAGTTGTAATTTGTATAACAAACTATTCCATTTAAAAATATGAATGACATCTTTGATACGCTGATCTCGTAAAATGTAAAGCAGGAGCAATTTGAAGAAATGAAAATTAATAAACGAAAAGCAATAGAAGAGATGAATTTATATTTAAAAAGAAGAATATGGTGATCATTAAGACGAAAAAGTATGTTAAATACAAGATGCAAAGAGTAGTTACGTGAATATTAGGAAAAAATGCTTACAGTGTGAGTATAGGAAAATGATGATCGAGAGATATGGTTCCCAACTAAATCTTATAGTAGCAGATAATTTTGAATGAGAGGCTGTTGGTTTAAATATAAAATATTTATACCCAGTATATAATTATCAAAATGTTCATAAATAATATACGGTATGGATTTTATGGCTAAATTTCTTTTTTACTCTTCTCCACACTTTTGAAAAAGTAATAATTTTATAGCATCTAAATTTAAAATCGATTAAAAAATATTACTTATAATGAAAAGTTATTGATAGAGTTTTATTTTAACAAGAAATTCCGAATTTTTCGATGTGTAGTAAGTGTTTTAAACCAAATACTTATATAAATATCATTTTTATCTCAGGAATAACAAAAAAATATTGAATTACTTCAGTTTACTCAAACTAAGTTTTTTCATCATGCACATCTAAGCGTGAAATAACTTCTTATTATATTATGCGTGTGGCGCAAAGATAGTTCAAATCGATCCTTGGCCATGAAATTATCTTTTTCAATTAGTGATAACAATGTGGAATTGTCGCTTCGATAATTAGCTTCTAATTTTCTATTCATACCAAATTAGTGGTGAAGGATGTATTGTTGAAATATATGAAATTGATTTGGTTAAAAATAAGTATCATCGAGAAAGACTTCTTGAGTATCAGGTTTTGGCAATGCACTATGGAGTAATAGATCAGCTGCATAACTTTTTTCAAAATCGTCTAATATTGTTAGCAAAATACATTGAATTAGATAATTCGAAGAAAAATTGCATCTAGTATAACTATTTAGCAGACATATGGCGAGGTTATTTAAACATTAAAAAATATGTGCTGATTTAGGTTTTCGATATGAAACTATAAATTATTCAGTTTTTTTGCTGATACAGACACTTATGCAAATACACAAACTATTGAGAGTATGTGGTCTGTTATAAAAAGAAATATAATGTGAAATAATAATTTAATATATTTTGTTATGAAAAATTATGTTTTTAGATTTAAATTACTTTTTAGAGATATTTTAATTGAAAAAATGTTAGACTTTATACGTTTTGATAATTAATAAATTTTGCAATATTAATATTTTTAGTCATATATTTTTTTAGAAACTAGGGGAAGGTATAAAAAAAGAAATTTAACTGTTTTATATTAAGTTTTTTAATTTATAAAAAGTCATCGGTTTGCTTAAGAAAGAAATGACCTTTCGATTCTTGTGAGAACCAAATAATTTCATTATCTCTAATAAAACTTGTTCTGCTTAATTGATAACCAACTAACTAATGGAATCTTCACTGATTCATCAAAAAATATTGAAGGAAATTATTTTAAATAATAATAAAATTCTTTATCACTAGCAACAGTTTGCTTACAGGATACGACAATAATAATTTTTTTCGCAAAAATCAAAATAAGAATCTCATTTGTTAATTAATACAATATATATAAATAAAGATTATAAGGGGTAATATTTCTTTTTAAATCTGTACAAAGCAGTATAACTAATCAAACTTCAAATATTTTATTTTTGAATTCGCATTAAAGATTATCAAAGACAATATTACAACTTGTATAGAAACATAAAAATTTAAATTATGAAAAAGAAGTAAGAAGTGTATACAAGAAGAGGTTATTACTGACAAAATATGTTAAAAAACTAAAATCATTTTCTTTTATGTAGGAAAAGCATATAGCAAAAAACATTTCAATAAATTTAGAGAGTTGAATAAAAAATAAGGTCCATTGAAAATAAAAAGAGTCAGTGAATGATAGAATAAAATTGACAAAAAAATAATTATTTTTTCTGATATTCATAGACAAACAAAAATCCCAAAATATAGTTTGAACATTTTAGACATTATTTTATACAATCAAATAATCTGATAAGTTTAGAAATTATTGATGCCGATACGAATCTCACAATACAAGCATATAACAATAAGTTCAAAGATACATAGAATATAGGTGAACTATAATGTAAAATTATTGTAAAATAATGGTTTCTAGTAGATATAAAACAGCTCTACATACACGATGATCTTTCTGAGTTTTTAAAATGCCATTGAACTTTGTGAATAAATAAGTTAGATTTTAGAGAATAATGAATAACTTATTAAGTAAATTCTTCTATAAAATAGTAGTTGTATATTTAGATAACATACTCATTTTAGTGTGAGAGTAAAGAATGATGAAAAGAACGTGACTTTAGTTTTGGAAGCATTAAATAAGAAGAAATGTGAATATTAAATTTTTGTGTCACATATTACAGATAATATCATTAATTAAGAATTACGACTGATATTGAGACTATTAAATTATTGTGCATTGTATATAAAAGAATTATATGACATACTAAAATTTAAAGAACAAGTAGCTAAATGAAGAATTGCTATGATAACAAGATATCTTGAAGATAATTGCATATTATAATGAAACAAATACATTTTGTATTGTTTAGAATTTCAGATATTAATACAGCCTTGATTTTGATAACAAATGTCTTTAAATATGATATGAGTCAATATTATCACAAGAATATAACGAAAAAATACGGTGTAAGTTTCTTAATCTAATTGAAAGTCAAAAAAAAAGAAATTACTCTGTGTCTGAAAAAGAAGCTTTATTTAAGTTATTAATCAATACAGTAAACACCTAATAATAACGATTAAAACATTTTCTAAAAAATATATAAGGATAGATTTGATTAATGATAATATAATATTACGCAAGCAGTATTAACTTAGATATTTTCAATCTTTATTTAGTTAAAGAAGTATATTCAAGTCATTATCAATCAAAAATAGATTAAAGAAAGGTATAGTAGATATGAAATTAATATCAATATTATAATATAATAAGACAGATATAAATTTTATTATAACTTAAGATTGTGATAGGGAATCTAAAGTATTAGTAAAAGCAAGTTCACATTGATAATATAATAAACTTTTAATAGTAGAAGTGAAGTAATTTAATTAAATGAAAATTTTTGTAATTCAATAATTTATTGTTATAGTAATGAAACGTTAAAATTAAATAGAAATTTTAAAATTGTAACAAAGAATCTAAAAGTTATAAAATACAGAATCTTTATGTTATCTTACTTAATAATTTATGATGAATATATGGTGAATACGAAGAACATTAAATAAAAATTGAAGAATATGGTCAAGTGGCTTAAATATTATTATAATAATATAGAATATTGATTTATGATATGCCATTAAGAGATGTAAGAATGTGAAGATCTTGAGAGATATTTATAAGAAGAACCAGAATTGTTGAAAATGTAGATAATATTGAAAGGGATGAAATAGGAAAAGAAAAATCAAGGATGATTAAGAAATAGCAGTAAGTATAATAAATGAGATTTGGTCAGAAAGATAAACAAGTGAAAAAATAAGAATATTTTAAATTTAGTAGATTAAAACACAAACAGAATTAGACATGATGGATAACAACAGTACTAGTATATAAGGATTATAGATTAATGAACAGAATACTTGTGAATGGATTAGAGATTGAAGAACTAAAGAAATTTAAGAAAATATTTTACAGCAATAAAGAAGAGCTAAAATATTGAAATTAGAAAATTGTAGGATTAAGATAATTGAAGAAGTTAAGATTGCAAAAAAGAAGATAGTGTATTTTTTAGGCATTGATGAAAGATACTGAAGAAATTAACAAAAGCATAGAAGAAATAAAGATATTCAATTTAATTAGATGTTTACTTCTAATTAATAGTCAAATGCTATTTCTTATGTGCAGTGTCAAAATACATAAGCCTTTTTATAACATGGGATATCAAGATCAATACAAATTCACAGAATGACTATTAGTAAGATACAAACAATACATGACAAAATAATGTATTTACTATACCAAGTCAAACTATTCCATCTATATCACAAAGCATATAAAACTAAAAATCATTATCAAAGAATAAAAATATACACAGTGAATGTTGTATACATACCTCATCAATAAAATATTTTACATCTTCAAGTAACAAAACCCATCAAAAACCAAACCATCGTTACGGTCTCACATTACTGTTCACACAAGTAATCACCACGATCACTTCAACAACCAACGTCCCAGCACGTTCACAGGATGGTCACCATTCTCAATCCTTAACTGGACACTCCAATCAACTTCCCGTTGTTCAGCACAACCACCAGATTGTAACTCTTTTTATACAACATATATATCATACTAGTACACTCAAACACACTACATATAACCTGTCAAAAATCATAACTCAGCAATTAATTATTAATTCTGATTTGTCAATTTAATTTATCAGTAGATTAAATAATACACAATGTAAATTATTTATTACTCATGTTGTAGTTTTCGTATGTTATATTGCACTGATTGATTGAGAGATTAAGATTTCTGAGACTAGATTAATACTGACTAGAATGTAGATATGTTATTTTGTACACCAGGTTGATTCTGCCTGACGTAGTCGCTATTCCCTAAGATTAACCCATGCATGTTTTTGAAGAAGTATCTGAAAAATGGACTGCTCAGTAATACTCACTTTATTTTATGTATATTGATGATAACTACGTTAAAGTGTAGATAATTGTATACAGTAAGAGTGAGACCTATCAGCTAGTTGTTAAGGTAATGGCTTAACAAGGCAGTAACGGGTAACGGTATTACTTTGTAATATTCCGGAGAAGGAGCCTGAGAGACGGCTACTAAGTCTAAGGATTGCAGCAGGGGCGAAACTTGACCTATGGATTTTGTCTGAGGCAGTTATGGGAAGTAATAGATATTGTTTCATATTGTAAAAACATATGAGGTGATTAATTGGAGGGCAAATCAAGTGCCAGCAGCCGCGGTAATACTTGTTCCAAGAGTGTGTATGATGATTGATGCAGTTAAAAAGTCCGTAGTTTATTTTTAAGAAGCAATATGAGGTGTACTGTATAGTTGGGAGAGAGATGAAATGTGACGACCCTGACTGGACGAACAGAAGCGAAAGCTGTACACTTGTATGTATTTTTTGAACAAGGACGTAAGCTGGAGGATCGAAGATGATTAGATACCATTGTAGTTCCAGCAGTAAACTATGCCGACGATGTGATATGAGTATTTGTATTACATAATAGAAATTCGAGTTTTTTGGCTCTGGGGATAGTATGATCGCAAGATTGAAAATTAAAGAAATTGACGGAAGAATACCACAAGGAGTGGATTGTGCGGCTTAATTTGACTCAACGCGAGGTAACTTACCAATATTTTATTATTCAGCGAGAATGGAATTTGAGAATGATAATAGTGGTGCATGGCCGTTTTCAATGGATGCTGTGAAGTTTTGATTAATTTCAACAAGACGTGAGACCCTTATAGACAGACACGATCAGTGTAGGAAGGAAAGGATTAAAACAGGTCCGTTATGCCCTCAGACATTTTGGGCTGCACGCGCAATACAATAGATATGGATCTTTATGGGATAATATTTTGTAAGAGATATTTGAACTTGGAATTGCTAGTAAATTTTATTAAATAAGTAGAATTGAATGTGTCCCTGTTCTTTGTACACACCGCCCGTCGCTATCTAAGATGATATATGTTGTGAAATTAGTGTAAACTACTTGAACAAGATGTATTAGATCTGATATAAGTCGTAACATGGTTGCTGTTGGAGAACCATTAGCAGGATCATATCGAGTAACAGTTAATACAATATTTATATATATTTATTATACATTTATATATATAGATTATACTAATATGTATTTATATATATATTTATTATTATTAATTTACCCACACATGGGATCAATAGGATGCCACAGCGATGAAGGTCGTAGATGAATACGAAAGCATTGTTACCGAATATATACAGATGTGTATAGAGGACCCTTTGAACTTAAGCATATCATTAGAAGGAGGAAAAGAAACTAACCAGGATTTCTGTAGTAGCAGCGAGTGAACAAGAAGCAACCCGTGATTGTAATCCTATTGGAGATGTAAATCACTATTTTATTACTTATTTGTACAGAATATAATATTCGTTAGTTGAATAAAATAGTAAGTATCAGCGAGTAGGGCTGCTTGGTAGTGCAGTCTGAATACAGGTAGAATGAGATATCTAAGGTTAAATATAATGGCATACCGATAGCAAATAAGTACTGCGAAGGAATTTGTGAAAATGTGTGGGGCAGCCTTATGTTTAAGGACCCGTCTTGAAACACGGACCAAGGAGATTATAGTTATAGCAAGATAATGGCTCAGTCGTTATTAATATGACAAGTTATAACTATAAGACCCGAAACACAGTGAACTATGCATGTTCTGGTTGAAGATAAGCAACAGTTTATTGGAAGACCATAATCATTCTGACGTGCAAATCGATGATTTAAGATGTGTATAGTGGCGAAAGACCAATCGAACTGTGTGGTAGCTGGTTCACAGCGAAATGTCTCTCAGGACAGCAGTCATTGTATATAGGACATAGATGTAGGACACTGTTATAGTCTCGACTATGAGAAATCTTTAATTCTATGGTCTTCTGTAGATTAGGTTTACAGAATGAATCTATTGTATGACTAGTGGGCACATGATTGTAAGAATGATGTGCAAAAAGGGATGAACCTTATGGAACATTAAATATTCTAAATAGTAGACAGTATACCATAAATATGATGAATACATTGAGACAGTAGGGCGGTTGTTATGGAAGTAGAAATCCGCTAAGAAACGTGTTACAACGTACCTACCGAATGTATTATTGTATAAAATGGAAGAAGATGACTACTTTTATGAGATGTTTCTATATGAGTATTTAGGTAGCTGTGCAATTTGTTTGTATTGAAGTATATGTGTGAATGTATATGGAAGAAACAAATGGGCCGATCTTGGAGGCAGTAACAATATATTTGTATAGATATAGACTAGGGTTTTCAATGGTATTGAAGTGAGTCGGTGTTATTGTAAAAACAAAGAAGATCAATAGTTCTTCACTTGACTACTGCAAGGCGACTTGATGATGACAGTATATAAGCGGTGTAAGAAAAATGAATTAGACTGTGTGTACGTATGGATTGTCATGATAAGAAATACGTGTTATATGTATATACTTGATAAAAAAGAAGTGGTGTAGCCGTACCTATACCGCATCAGGTGTCTTTGTATCATAACAGATATTTTAAATTAAAGTAAGTAAGGGAATTCGGCAAATTAGATCTGTAACCTTGGGATAAAGATTGGCTCTAGCATGCTAGAACTTTTACTATGTAAGGAATCTGACTGTTTATTAAAAACATAGCTTTTTGTATTACAAGAAGTGAATTCTGCCCAGTGCATTTATTGTTAAAGTTGTGTAAGCGAATGTAAACGGCGGGAGTAACTATGACTCTCTTAAGGTAGCCAAATGCCTCGTCATTTAATTGGTGACGCGCATGAATGGAGCAACGAGATTCCTACTGTCCCTACTTACAATTTTGTGAAACCACGAGACAAGGGAACGGGCTTGTTGTATATCAGCGGGGAAAGAAGACCCTGTTGAGCTTGACTTTAGTATGTTCTAATAATTATTCGGTATATTGTAGAGAGGTGGGAGATGATTTGTGAAACCACTAGTATGTTTGAATATTTGTTTATTTGGATATATGGGGAGTTTGGCTGGGGCGGTACAGCTGTTAAAAAGTAACACAGCTGTCCTAAGGTAGATGAATGATGGATGGTAACCATCAGTTTATTATAAGGGAATAAATCTGCTTTACTTTATACATATGACTGTATTTAGTAGGGAAACCTTGGCCTAGCGATCCCAATTACATTCATTATGTATTGGGTGATTGAAAAGTTACCACAGGGATAACTGGCTTGTAGCAGGCAAGCGATCATAGCGACTCTGCTTTTTGATTCTTCGATGTCGTCTCTTCTGATCATCGTAGTGTATATGTTACGAAGTGTTGGATTGTTCACCCGGTAATGAGGAACGTGAGATGGGTTTAGACCGTCGTGAGACAGGTTAGTTTTACCCTACTGTAAGTATTTTTGAGTGAACTTTGATAGTACGAGAGGAACTCTAAGTGATGACCACTGGTAGTGCGATTAACTATTAAGTTATGTTGCTTAGCTACGTCGTTTCGATTAAGGCTGAAAGCCTCTTAAGCCTGAAGCGTAGCTCAAAGATACATTTGGGAGAATACTACTCTATTAAGCAGAACTGTAAGAATGAAGGTGTATGCCGACATTTTGAGGTTACTGCTTTTTGTATTACTGTGTAGGTGTGTATGTAATTTTCATAGTTGGGATTGTAGATAAGAAATGTGATTAGGAATATGTTTTTAAGTAAATTGCTCAAACAAAAATCAAATTTACACTAAAATAAGATGTAATTTAATTAGATGGTCTTCTGCGTTAGCTAATGCTCGTAGAATCCCTCAGTATTATAGAGAACATTGCTTTCTATGTGAGGGAGAACAGGAAAATCTTGAACATTTCCTGTTAGATTGTCCATCCTTATCTGGGACAAGATCTCTTTATGAGAGTAAAATCCCAGAGTTAAATTCTTTAACTCTAACAAAAGAAGAACAAGTTAAGATGATCATTGGTAATATAAATGACATCAAGACTTCACCAAAAAAATGGGGTTAGACAATTGTAAAAAAAACACTCCGCAGAGATGCAGCACAAACGAGGACTTACCAACCTCAAAAGTACAGAAAGATAGTCAAACATCTTTACTGGAAGGAATTAAAAGTAGTTATGGTACTCTTAGCACTGGTAATGCTTTGTACTATGACATAAAAAAATTGAATAGTCTCTACTCAAAAACAGAAGTTTTGTTTGAAAAAGCAAGTAAAAATTTTTATCATATTGATAAAGAAAAGAACAGAGATATTTACAACATCTCTAGATACTCATTAAGTCTGATAGACTTGATTAAGCTCCAAGATGCACATGTTAAGTCGTGTCAACGTGAACTGAGTACACAAAAGAAGAAGTATGAATTACTTCAAAAACAAGTGAATGATCTCATCAACCGTGTCAATTATGATGATGTCAATAAAGTAAACGCTGAATCAATGAATGAAGTGAAGCAGGAAACTGCAATAAAAGACAAAGATCGAACTCCTCATCCGGATAACTCGATTGTAAAAGAGGATGGTAAGGTCACCATGCCATCTCAAATAACAAGCATTGGATCGCCCAAGTCCTCTGCACTATCAGTCTTCCTTTCCAAGGTAGCAAAAGCCTCTTGCAAAGGCAGGAAACCAAAGAGTCCCATTCTTTTAAAGAGAACATCTGAAGAAGGATGGACAAAGGTCGTAGCCAGCTACGGAAGATCAGTAGTGATCAAAAAAGATAGTCTATTGGCTGATAAAATGGAAGTTATCGATGACAACAGGTATACCTCACTAATGCCTGATTGGATTCGTAACATTAACAACAGTGAAGAGTCATCTGATGACTCTAATGATAAGAGTTATCCCTTAGCTTATCTAGGGGATCCTAAAAGACAACAGAGGTCGAAACGCCTTGATAAAAGTAACTACCCTCTGAGGCTATCAGAGGATGTAAAAAAAGAAAAGGAGCCGAAACACTCCATAAAAGATAGTATACATCTAGATGCCAATATGTGTAATCTAGATGTTATCACAAAAGAAGGCCTCCAAGGGCCTATGATAGTAGACCACAAAGCGACTGACATCTTAATTGAGTCTGTAGAGTCCTTTGTGGAAACAATAAAAGAGGAACAATTTTCTAAGTTGCATAACTTGCAAGAGACTAAGAAAAATGTTGTACTCAACAAAAGTGAGAAGTCGAAACGCTTCACAAATAAAAACTACCCTAAGGTTGGCAAGCCGAAGGATGTTCTAAAAGTTCCCAGTAAAACCACTAAGGGAAGTGTGGTATCACACAAACAAAAGAAAAATCTCTTAAGGAGACTTAGAGAAGACTCAGCTCATAAAAAAGTTGAAATAAAAAATTTTATTGCCCCTAAAATGAAGGACAATAGAGACAAAAAGCCAGTAAAGAAGAATACTGGAGAAAAATGGACAGATAAGCTGTCTAGAGAAGAACTCCTCAAAATCATGCTTGAGGGGAAGAAACCAGCCGAAAATAAGTATCGGCTGGTTACAATGGAAGGTCTACCATCAGGAGAGGGCCATAAAAATTTAGCTGTCTGGGCTAAGATACTAGGTGTTAAGGAATCAGATATTCCTTACATAAAAGATGTCAGTGGGAAGACGATCCTTTTAGTAAGATATGAAGCTGTTCTGAGAGTGGCAGACAGTCTTTGTAGAATTGCTGAGGGAGTCAGATGCCTGTCTGAGCCAAATGCCTTGAGACAGTTCTTGTCTTATAATAAAGATAAAATAGTAGCAGATCTTGCTGTTATTAAAAAAAGCTGGAAGTCTTTTGTTCCTCTGCAAAAGTCTATAAAAGTTATAGTACGATGTCTTAATAATTTGGAGACAAGTATGTTAAAAAAGTTTGCTTTAGATGATGAAGCTATAAAAGATATTCTGGAGGCTAATGGTCCCTGAAAATAAAATTCTAAATATTGATTTATTACGATTCACTCTAAGGAATCAAAAAACTTCTTTATTTAAGCTTCTTAGAAGCAACAAAAGTATTTGTATTGATTTAAGTTACAAACTTATTAAAATCAAAAGTAAATGTCATTCGAGATCCCTCGGAGTAAAATCTTTAAATTATAATGTAATGTTTAATTTAAGAAAAAAGATCAAGCTTAACAGCTTACAAAAGAAGCTCTGCTTAGTAAATGCCTTGGCAAGCCATATTAAGATTTTAGAGTTACAAAAGCAACTTACAAGAGTTAGTCCAGTTTTAGATAACTGTATTGTAGGTAGTAAAAGACATCGCAGACGTGATACAACATTTACTTTCTTTGCTGTAAAGAAAGTACAAAAAGACAACTTCATTAATGTATTAAAGCAGTTAAACATTAATGTGTTAAAAGAAAAACCAGCTAAGTTTAAGCAGGTACAAAAGTTAAAGACTCTTGACAAAGTTAAGCTTTGTAGTCTTAATATAAATCATCTTTATGGGAAGAAGGAAGACTTAGAGATCCTTTTGAAAGTAGAGAAACCATCAATTTTATGTCTACAAGAAACATGGAAGAAATCCACTGTTATTGGAAGACTAGAAAAGTATATGGTAGTGGAAACACCTGCCATAGGTAAAAATAAACCAGGTTTAATGACCTTGGTAAGAAAAAGTGGAGCAGTGAGATGTTCTAAAAAAGGTAATGATGACAACATCCTACAAACGGTTGTTGAATTCAAAACAAGTACAGGATGGACAAAGATACTAGTTATCAATGTCTATGTGCCACAAGATAGAGAGCTTAAGCAATTAACTCTCATAAAATTAATCAACCTTCTTAATATTGAGAAGAACAAAAGATGCTACAAGGAGATTATAGTAATGGGAGATATGAATTGTAAAGATTCAACTCTCAAACAAAAGCTTGTTGCTGGAGGTTTAAATCCTCTTATCAACTACAATAGAGTATCAGGAACTAGAATCCTGAGTAATGGTAAAGTCTCAAAAAGACGTATTGATACGATCTTTAGAGTCTTAAAACAAGACAGTGAGAAGGTTACTATCTCACAAAGATGGGCTGTAGGAGATCATTTACTACTTAGAAGATATATAACTCTTCCTTCTCCAGTAGTAGAGACATCTTTTACATATAACAGAAAGAAGATGCAAGATCCTCTTATTGAAGAGAAATTGAGTCAGCTTTTGAATAGGAAACTATTCACAATAGAAGAACTCCCTAGAGTTTTAAAAGAAGTATGTACAACTGAAAAGGTGTACGATAAAGTTAAGGTAAGAAAAGGATTGCCTATTAAATGGAAGCACATTAATGTGTATAAAAGATTTAGACTTGCCACAAAGCGAGTACTAAAACAATGGAATGATGCAAATGCTTTTAGGTATTTGACATTAAAAAAAGAAGTTGAGGAAACAAGAGTGAAGGTTCGGCGAGAACGAGCTAATCTCTGGGCCTTTAATGGCATAAACCTCTATAAAAGTAATCGCTCTAGAGATTTCTGGAAGTGGCTAAAGGGTATGTCTAACACATCAGTTAGACTAGACAATGTTTGTCTTCAAGACGAGGAGGGCATAGCTCACAATGAGCAACAAAAGAAGCTAGAAATAGCTAACAAATTTTATGCTAAATTAGCAACATCAACTGTAGATAGTGACTCTATATACAACAAAAGTCTTTTAAAAGAGCCTCCTGATGACGTCACAATGGAGGAATTAATAAAAGCTACAAATAATTGTGGCAATAACAAAGCAGCCGGTCCGGATGAAATTCCAACTGAGCTATACAAGGTACTACTTAGGCCTAGTCTAGTAGATAAAAAGCTGCCCTCATTCCTGGTGGATGAGATCAACAAATTTATAACAGGTGCCAGCCCACCTGTTTATTGGAGTGCTGCTGATATGGTATGCCTCCATAAAAAAGGAGATGAAACAGATATCAACAACTATAGAGGTATTGCACTGATTAATACAATCAGTAAAATATACCTCAAAATAATCAATGATAGACTTACACAGTTTGTCGATACAAATAACATTCTTTCTCCTTATCAGGCTGGATTTAGAGCAGGAGAAGAATGTATGAACCAGGTAGCAACTTTATTAGAAGTTGTTAAAAGAAGAGAATTTCGAAGTCTGAAGACATATCTGTGCTTCATAGACTTCGAAAAAGCTTATGATAATGTTAGCCATGAGCTATTATTTAATAAGCTACAAAAGTATTGTGTACCAGAGTATCTTATCAATACATTGAAAGATATATATGGTAACACACAAATGAGAATCCGCATAAGTGGAGATACAAGCAGTGGCTATAGCTACAGAAAAGGTGTGAGACAAGGATGCCCTTGTTCTCCAATGTTGTTCAATCTGTTTATTAATGACATTTTTGATGACATGACAAAAGTGATTGTACCTCGATCAACAATAGAAATACCAGGACTGATGTTTGCAGATGACATAATTGTCTTTGGTGATTCAAAAAATGATTTGGAACTAAAAATTCAACAAATCAGCAAATGGGCAGTTGACAATCAAATGAGAGTTAACTGTAACAAAAGTGGTATTCTCGTATGGAATACCAATACAAGCTATGAGTCAGAAGATATCTCTATAGATATTGACTTCGGAAAGATCTGTGAAGTCACAGAATACAGGTATTTGGGTGTTTTGATTAAAAGAAGCACCCTCGAAGATCATCTTGTAAAAGATGGAGCCTTTAGAGGCAAAAAAGCATTAGAAGCATTGAAACCAAAGCTTCTTAACAAGAGTATATGTATTCCGTTTAAGGGAATACTAATAAAGAATGTACTAGTACCTGCACTCATGTACGGTAGTGAGTTATGGGGAATGTCTAGTACAAGATCAGGGAGAATCAGTAGGATTCTCAGAAAAGCTGTTCGGATGATATTCTGGACAAAAATAGTTCCATTAGATAGGATAATGGATGAGTTCTGCATTAACAGGATTCAAATACAAGCATCTCTAAATCGCTTTAGAGCATTAAGGAAGTGGAAACACAACAAAACTATAATCTCGGAATTTGTAGAACAAGTTCCAAGAGCTAAAAAGACTACATGGAGTTCAAGAACTCGACGGTGGTGTAAAAGATATGTCGGACACGACTATGAAAGTATTGACTACAAAGTAGCCAAACAAAGAATAATAGAGGTATTGAAAGGTAGGAGATCCTATAATACTACCATAGCATCCTCACTAGCAGCACAGTATGGTATATTTGAGTCTCAACTCAAGTACATACTAACACAAATAAATAAGAGACAGATAAGGAATTACACTAAAATAAGATGTAATTTAATTAGATGGTCTTCTGCGTTAGCTAATGCTCTTAGAATCTCTCAGTATTATAGAGAACATTGCTTTATATGTGAGGGAGAACAGGAAAATCTTGAACATTTCCTGTTAGATTGTCCATCCCTATCTGAGACAAGATCTCTTTATGAGAACAAAATTACAGAGTTAAATTCTTTAACTCTAACAAGAATAGAACGAGTTAAGATGATCATTGGTAATATCAATGACATCAAGACTTCACCAACAGGAAGAAAAGCTCTACTTGCAAGAGTAGAATTTCTTGATAAAATGATAGTACAAAGATATATCATTGTACAACAAAAGAGTAGACTTCATGTCTCATCAGAGTAAAATCTGATACAAAAGTAGCTAATTTATTAGCAATAAAAGAATTAAATTCTGACCTGGGAGGGGTTTGGCTTAAAGCTGCATATTATGCCGTAGCATTCCGCTGAACTGAGTTGTGTTCTTAAATGGTGTATTGAACCAGGCGATAACCCAAAATCCTGCTGAACGCAGGTCTCAGTCATTATGACTGAAGGATTTTAATTAATCCTAAGGGGTTCCCAATCTTCCTACAAGCAAGACCTTTATGGTATGCTGGTGTGTGTCACATAATATTGGATGTAGAGGTTTTTACTTGCTGTGTGGCTTTTCTCTCTTATTTCAATAAATTATTTTATTTTTATTTTTTTTATTATCTCTTATAAGAAAACAAGCCATGAAGTGTCACATGGCAACAAGAATGTTCTTCTAAAGAAGAAAGAAAATCTGAAGATAGAGTTTCAAAGAAAAAAATAGCCCTCAATATGGCTAGCAAAAAGAACATTGAGAGAGAGACTAAAAGTAAGAGGGTCCCAGTAAAACCACAGAAAAACTGGGCCAAGGAGCTATCAAAGGAAGCTCTCATAAAATTAATCAAGGAAGGCAAATCTCCATCCAACTGCAAGTTTAGATGTGTTCTGATGTCTGGGCTTGCCACAGAAGGGAAGCATCAATCAAGAGACACGTGGGCTGCTCTGCTGGATGTGGAGACAAAGGATCTCCCTTTGATAAAAATATTTGACGATAATGACATCATGTTACTACTGGTTAGAGAAAGTGTCTGTTACAGTGTGACTGAGAAAATAAAAAGCTGTTTTTAAAGAAGTCAGATTTTGTGAAGTTGAGATGTTCTTTAAAGAATTCCTCACCACAAAGAAAGAAGTTGTGTTGGGAGAGTTACTGAGGCTCTCCAAAACTTACAGTAAGTTTATACCACTTGTAGAAGCGTAAAGTATATTAAGAAAGTGTTAAGTAAAGAGGACCCAGACTATGGGTCTTTTGTATACTTAGGAAAGATGACGGGTGAGCCTGCCCGAGAGAAAAAAGACTCTAGAAATGAATAAAATATTCAGTATATCTAGGTCCTGTTTTTATAGGAAATTTTCTTCCTTTAAAAAGAAAAATTTGTTTAACTTACTAGATAAGAAAATCTATGATTTAGTTGAATCAAGAAAAATTAGTAGTACAATTATTCATTCCAAAAGGCTTAAGTGTCTAAAGTCTCTCATAATGAGAAGAAATATATGGAGGAGAAGAGTACAAGAAAATATTGTGTTATATAAGAAAGAGTCCTCCCTAGAAAACCAACCGATAGTTGTTTTCGGCTGGTTATAATGGAAGGTCTATCATCAGGAGAAGGCCATAAAAATTTAGCTATATGGGCTAAGATATTGGGTGTTAAGAAGTCAGACATTCCTTACATAAAAGATATCAGTGGGAAAACGATTCTCTTAGTAAGATATGAAGCTGTTTGGAGAGTGGCAGATTGTTTTGAAAAACTGCTAAAAATTTAGATACATCAAGGATCTAAATTCTGTCAAATAGTTTTTCTCAGTGTAAAAAGTGACCGTTTGGTCCTGTTTTCACTGGTAATTTTTTAGGGGTAAAAATAAAATAATTAAATATTAAAAAATTCAATTATTTGTCACTTAGTAAATTTTTAAGTTATTTTTTATTAAATACCATTTGGTTCTTTATGTTTGAATTAAAGAATAGTATCTCTTTACAGGATTTGAAATTTATACTGATTGAGATAAAAACGAAAAAAGTTGATATTTATTTTGAAAAATTGTTGTTTGACTTAAATATAATTTTAATAATTTTTTATAAGTTTATAATTCTGAAAACTCTGTTTGAAAATTGACCATATTGTCAGTCTCGTAAACATTTTTAAAATGTTGTATTTGTTGGATGCTGCACATTCAGTTCCAGACTATAAAAGTAAGCAAATAGCATTTCAAAGAATGAAACTGTGAAGCTACTCATGAATATTTTTATGCTAATTTTTCTTGTATGTTTTCGTTAAGACTAATGTTAAATTAATTCCTCCAAAAAATATTAAATAATTTTTATAAAAGGAAAGAATAAAAAGAATTATATCAAAATATTTAACAATAATATTATCGAGTATTATAAATTGAACGTAGTCCACAGGCTTATGGAAGAAACATTGTTTTATATCTGAATCAAGGATTTCATATTAGCATATCCTCCGTAGAAGTATGTTTTATTGCGTAAATATTATGGATATAATGAGCTCTCGTAAAGCGAACCTAATAAATTATACGTGTTCATTTGAAGTGTTATTTATAAATATTATTTAATTTAGATGAAAAAAATATTTAATCATGGATTTCGGTGATAAATACATTTTGTAGAAATGAGATTGAATATAATAATTTAATTTTCAGAAATAAACATTTTATTTATCAAATCTCTGTAATTTATTTATGTCATTAAATTGCTTATTGATATAAAATGTAAGTTTATTATATTTCCCCTTTCATTTTATGTAATTCACGTGTTTATATTCATCTGTCCTTTCCAATAAGTCTATCGTTTCTTCTCCTGATTTTCTTTATTTTGTTGCATCAAATTTATTTACAAATACTTAATCATTTATATTATATTAATCCTATTTTATTTAGCTGTTTTGTCTTTTTGTTATCTTCCTAAATGTACTTATTTGTTTTTCATCGGGAGTTAAAAAATTATATCCATACAATTTCTTAAATGATAAATGTAGTATTGATATTTTGTAATTTATATCTAGTCTTGTATGTATTCTTTTCACTATCTTTTCATTATTGAACATTATAATAGTCTCCGCTATCATTTCGTTTAAAGGTATCATCTAGAATAATACTATTTTGTCTTAGATATTCATTGTATTCTTTGTTTATAATTTCTTTTTTTATCTGTTATTATGTATTTAATTGTTTTTTCGTTCATTCTTCTAGACATGAAAGTTCATGAGGCTTATGTTAGATAATAGACTCAATTGTACCTCGTAAATATTTCAGTTGCTGTAAGAAAGTATTCTTCAATTTGTCGCTGGAAGTTTTATACTTAAATAGTTTAATGTATCTACATTATCCATACAATTTTTACTTCTATTAAGCAGTTTATTATTACTTTAGAGCTTTTTATATTCTTTTAGAACATATCACAATCTTCGATAACTTTCTTGATCGTTTTTTTCACATATTTGCAATCATAGAATTTTTTATATTATAATAAGTCACTTGCATATCTGAATAACTAAAAACTTCTAAATGAAATTGATGAACTTTTTTTTTACTTCTTCTGTGATAATTATTCTTTGTTTTTGCCTCTTTTCAATTATTTTGAATCTTATTTGTAGTTTCGCTTTTTTTACCTATCTTTTGCATATTGATCTATTGGGTTTATAAATTCTTATTTCATTTCTTTTACTTTAAATGACTCCAGTTTGAACTTCTTGAATTCTTCCGTGTCTAAATAAAAGCCAGATCAGGTAATCTGCGATTATATTCTCTTTACCTTCTATTGTATTGAGACAATAATTATATTCGTTCAGTAATAATTTCCATATTCTTATTCTATCGCTATTTTGTTTTGAATAGTAGAATTCTGTTATCTGTATAAATTTCAATGTAATTTCACGGTATTATATTTCTACATTCGTCAGATAATATTTAATTCTGTAATTTTTATTTCTTCTTTAGTTTTTATATGATCTCTATAATTTCTGGACTTATGTTTGGTATAAAATTTCTATCCCAGTCTAGTATACTTATAATTTTTTGAATATTTCGTTTACTCTTTACCATCGATTTCTGTATGGTTCTAAACTTTGTTGAGTACCTTTGAAGACTCTATTATCTATAATATCCATCTGATCTGTTATAAACTCTGATTTTTAAAGTTAATCTTTACATTATACTTTCTTAGTCTTCTTAATACCTCAAGTGATTTTTTTCATGTTCATAGATATCTTTTGCTGAAAATATAATATTGACATGTATATTGAAACGTTTTTTATATCTTAAAGTATTTCTATCATGACATTTTAAAACAATTTGAATCCTATTTAATACAAAAGCAAACTTGTGCATTTTAATCTTCTTCCTAGTATATTGAATATCAAAAATTATTTATATTAATTATCTAATCTTAATTGAAAAAAACTATTTAAAAGATCTACCTAGTTAGTACAGATTTTATTCAGAGCCCTGGGAAATTGTATTATTTAATGGATTATATGTATTTGTCTTTATAATCTACTACTAAAATTATTTTCCATTTTTTTAATGATAAATATCGGACCGAAGTAACTTTAGTTACTTTCCTATATAATTTCATTTTCTTAAATCCTCTGTATCTATTCTTTAGTTTCTGTTGGTCATGTTTATAGAATTTCATAATGTAAGTTTTTTGTATTACGAAATATTTATCTGTTTCTATTGCTGCTAGATTTGTACTTTTAAGATATACTTTAATTTCTTTATTTAGGAATTCTGTTTTAATAAAGTATAGTTTTTCTTAAAAAAATATCAAGTTCTTATTGGTCCTTCAGTAATTTTTTTATTCCAGCCCTGTTCAGTTTCAAATTATTTTTCTTTTAAGTAGTCAATTACCATCTTAGTCTGAAAATCAAATAAATTTACTAATATTATATTCGTTGGAAAGCTTTAGTATAAGTAGAGTTTTACATTGACCTACTGTAAGCCATTTTCGGTACTTATGTTGAATTCTACTGTTTTATTTGTGCAGATTATTTCTTTGTCATCTTTGAATAAAAATTGTAACAGTTTAGCACATTATTTCAAGATAAAGTTGTGTTTGGAACCCTAGCCTACATTTACTGTATACATATGTTTTAGAATGATTACATCAGTCTATAAAATCTCAAGAGAACTAAATTGTTTGTACATTAAGAAAGAGATTGTATAATTCTTACTAATTTTTTTTGAAGTCTTATTAGTTTCATTCGTATATATATTTGCTTATTTTTCTTATTTCTTAACCTTCAGATTCACTTATATGTTGTTGGATTTATTTATCTTCAATAACTATCTTTAATTCTTTAATTCTTCTATTCTTTTATATCTTCTAATATATCTTGTACTTCTTAAAGACCTTTTTATTCGAAAATTCTTGATATTCCTACTTATTCCTAGCATAATAGATCTTGCAATATTCTCTTATTTTGGTTATCGTGGCATTCTGTAAGATAATAACAAACACCAAGTCCTGCATTTATCTTGTTATAGAGTTATTTGATAAAAATACGGTAACTTGTCAATTCTATTTGAACTATGAAATGATATTTGTTGTGCTTTAGTTACATTGAAGATAGTAAGTAGCGCTTGTTTTCGTCTGACTTTTCGATAAGTTTAAAGCTGTCTTCTATTACGTCGTTTATCAGATCCATTGTATTTAATCTTAATTGTTTTCGGAACAAGCATATCACAACATACGTATTCTAGCTTTTGAAACTAGTCTTCTATGTTGACACTTTTGAGATTATCTATATGTTTTTTTCGTATTATACTTATAAAATCGAAGTTTTATTTATTTTTCCGAGACATAATGTATGTCATTATATTTATTATCAACATAAAATGTTGGTTCACCACACAGATATAAACTTATAAGCAAATTATTATGATAAAAATGTGTGATGCTCCACCACATTCTCATTGGAAAGATATTTGCTTTCAAAATGAAACTTAATTCAATACATAGAGGTATAAAAGATAAGAAAAATTAATCATTTACGATTAGCTTTATTTATTAGAGTTATATTGTAATACGAAATAATATATGTTAAAAATATATTTTATACATAAAAGAAGAGAAAAATTGAAGGTGTTTCAAAGCTTGCCACAAATGCCTTTGCATTTGAGTAATGCTTCGAAGTTAATAATATATTTGGAATCAGATATCTCATAGCTGCAAATCTAAGAACTTTAGAAATGATAATTTAGAATAAGGCTTTAATATCATCTTTAGAAAGAAAAAGAGATCAAATGAGAAATATACATGATGAAATGCTAATAAGAATTTGAGAAACAGGAAATAAAACAAAATAATAATTATATTAGAAATATCTCTTAGATAAAGAATTGGTTTCATATATTTGAAGGAAAAATATCAAAATCATGAGATAAACTAAAAAATAGTAATTAACATTTCATTAAGCATTCTTTTGAATATCTATGAAGGTATGGAGATAAGTCCAAGAGTAGTATATTAAAAGATTAGAAAATAAATATGATGAAAATAACCTAATAGAAAAGATATGGTTTAGAAATTAAGAAGAGAAACTGTAACTGAGATATTATGCAGTATGTTTTATAGAAATTAATTAAATTGAGAAAAATTTAAAACTATAATTTAATAAAAATAATGGATGAATAATTTACTAAATAGAAGAACAACAAACAGAACATGCCAAAGTGAAATGTTATTATTGCACGAAAAAATCGCTATTCATAATATTACTCAGATAAATAAAATTACGAACCTATAAATTCCATAAATGAAAATATTGTTTCTTATGATTTATATATCGAAAACATAAAGATTAATAAGATAAATTTATTGTTGAGTTTTATGGAAAACTATATAAATATATAATAAAAAGTAAACTGCTATGTCGTTGAAAGATCGTGTAAATCTGAAAAAAACTAATAATCAATTCAAATTTATAATGATCTAAATTTAAAGTGATTAGAGCTATAAATTTAAGTGTGGATAAAAATCAAAAGATTATGAAGACTTTTAGTATCATAGATAACATTAAGAATGAAGAATTAATTAAGATTAATTTTTGTCCAAAAAGATCTAAAGAAAGTAAGATGTAACCAATAGAATGTTCTGTAGATACTAAGGATAACACACCAATATAAACGTTACAAGATAAAAATATTTGGAAGAGAGCAATTCATCATTAAAATAATATATTTAGTTAGAAAAATTAAAAACTAATATTGTGTCTAATTCAGAAAAAAATGAATGATATTGTCGATATAATTGTATTCGAAATCCTCAAAAACTAATATCATTATTGCACGGTAAGAAATATTTTTTTCGAATTATTTTAATAAAATATGTTAGAATGAAGACAGCATTTTACACAAAAAAAATTGATGCAACTCATGCTTTGTGACCATTAGAGAAGTGCGATTAGTATACATTGAAGATATATTAATTATTATAGTAATTAATTAAGAACTTTTAGAAAGTATTGCAATGATTAAAAGAATATAATCTTATAGAAAACATAGAAAAGTAAATTAAAAATTGAAAATATAAAGTTTTTAAGATATGAGAAATTCTTTAATATAAGGCAACTTAGTTTAGACAGAGTGCAAGGAATATCAGATTACGAAAGTCCAAAAATAAAAAAGATCTTCAGATATTTATAGTTATTATTAATTACGATGGACAATTCGTATAAGTACTATTAGACTTATTATATCAACTATATAGGCTAATTTTAAGAGATTAAATTTATATTTTGAGATAAAAAGAGAAAGTATTCAAAATAATTTAGAAGACATTGAAAACTAAATTGACATTATTTATCTCAGATGTTAATGGATATTTTACAAGTGAAACAGAACAAAAAACAAATTGTTTACTTATCAAGAACTTTAAATTAAGAAGAAAGAGAAGCTTTAATGAATTAATAAGCAAGAAGAAACTCTAATATTATTTGATTAAATAAATTTTTATTTTAATGACTTATCACAGAGCAATATAATTTATAAAGATAAAGTTGGAATTATGGTCAAAGGATACAGCGATGGTTTTATCTGTTCAAAAATTTAATTTTTATGTTAAGTATAGAAAATATAATGAACTAATATCAGCATATGTACTAATGAGAATACAATCAAAGAATATTAATAATAAAATCTATCTTCAACCATTTATATAAGATGATCTTGAAAGGAATATTATAAAAATCGCATAGGACTAAATCATAGAAAAAAGATATAGAAAAGAATAGTGTTATAGTATCACTGAGAAAAATAAATTATATACTCCAGAAATGTTGAATTTGCATGCGAAAATGCAAGAAACATTTTAATACAAGGAATTTCAAGTATATTTTTTCTATGAAGAATTGCATTTGACATACCAGAACTAAAAAAGAATAATTTAGTCATTCTTGGCATTGATTATTTTAGCAGAAATATATTTGGTAAATACTTGAAAAAAAAGATGCATGTAAAATATTGAATTTTATCAAAGATTTTAATAAGAAATAATGACAGAGAATTTAATGATGAATTGTTGAACAAATGGTGTAAAAAATAAAAAGAACATTTTCTTTTTTCTATTATTTTTAGAGTAATGATAGAAGAGCAATTTCAACAATAAGAGATACTTTAAAACAATCCAAAGGACCTACTAAGAATACAATATCAAAGTTTTTGGATGAATACAATAATACTTTACATCGTGAAATTAAACTTACACTGAATAAAGTGTTCATTTTTGAAAATTAAAATGCAATACTGAGACATCGACAGAACTGTTTGAAAGAATTTGAAATTATGAATGTAATTTCAGAAAGTTAAGATTAATGAAAATGACATAATTAAAAAGAAAATTAGTATTCAATGATAGATAATAGATTAAATAAATAAAATTAATAAAAAACAATAGTAAGTGATAAGTATTAAATTAAAGTTAGTAAAAAAAAACTAATAAATACGTCAACCAACTCAATAGGCTTGACAAGGCGATACTGATTGTCACACATTCAGTTTCAAAATATGAAAGTAAAAAATAGCACTATGAAGAATTATAAATTGTTTATGTTTGAAAACTTCATTTCAGATATTTTATATATGTAAATTACTATAAATAAATGATGTTCAATAAAATATATTTGACATACAAAAGAAAAAGAGACCGAAGGTGTCTCTAAACTCAGTAGTAATGTTAAAATTTATAACCAAATAAAATATAATATAGTCTATACATATTGCTATTTACAAGTTGCACTTACTTATAAACATATTTCGATTTATTTCTCGAATTAAATATTGTCTACATCATCTTTATTTTCTTGATATTTAACGCGTAGCCAGAGCCAACTCAGGCACTTTTAATTTTCAGCTTTCAATAGTTATATTTAATATTTTGATCTGAATATTTTTCATTCCTTTATTGTTCAAATCTAGTTCTGTTATATAGTGTTTGTGATTTTTTTCAGAATACAATTCGCGTTTTGTATTTGGGAAGCAGCTCGCAGTATTTAGTTAATAAATCGTACTTATATTTCTTTACATTTCAACTATTTCAAGTTATCCAAAGAAGTGACTTCTACCTCATGGTTAAATTACTTATTATATCAAGAACACATATATCTGACTTATAGATTTAACTCTAAATTCGATTTGCAACTTGTATCTTCTCTTTCATTCGTCATACATCCTGGACATGATTATTTATTATCTTTTTATTAGTAATAATAATGTATTCTATTAAGTCATTTGATTTAGCAGGTTTCTGTTCTTTTAAGAATTATGCTTTTATTAATTCTGCACTTTAATTTAGTATTATTGCGCTCTAAACTAATTATAAAAATTATTACTTTGGTGTTTATTGTCGTTTGCTCTTTATTATTATTAGCCAATTGTTTCAACGATTTTTTTGTTGTAACTACAATTTCTTTCAACTCATTTTTATTATTTTGCAGGCAGCTTTAATCACTATTAAAGATAATATGATTAGTAACAAATCTTATATGTCAATTTAATTTATATGTGTAGATATATCTCATTAATATTTTACTCAATAAATAAGATATAAAACAAATAAGAGAAAGAAGATCTTATCTTCTCGTAGTATTCTTTTATATCTTATTTATTGAGTACAGATGCATTTTTATTCTATATTAGAGGCTCTATTTCAATTTTAGTCATTTGAGGGTTTGAAATACACGGACACATTCCCAAGCTTTATATGTACTAATTTAAATATTATGTGTAACAGAGTCGAAAGATTTTTAAATTTATACAAGAAGTATTCATTTTGGTTGAATTTGCATTATTAATCATTATATTAGTCAGTGATTGCACCTTTGCTGCCTGTTTCTTTTTTATTAAGCCTATTTCCTTTTCTAAAAAACATTTTTATTATCGTTTAGATTATTGTGATAATACTTAATATTAATTTATACATTTTCAAAATACATGTGATATAACTAAAATATTTTTTTCAGAAAAAAGATGTTATTTACGTGAACAATATGTAATGTCTCTGTAGAACCATTTGTCATTTTTTCATCATGTATTGTCAGACTATATTATTTAGATTTTCAATTAAATAATTGTATATTCCATCCTGTCTCATGACTTTTCAATTCGATAGTGTAATCAATATTTTGCAAATTTCTTAATGCTAGATAATATTAGCATCCTGTAGTTTATGATCGTGCTGTAGATCTTTTTTATTTGATTTTTGGGTCTTTTTTATCTAACTTATGATTTTGTTTTCAGTTATTTTCTTGGGAGATAGTTATAGGCCATTTTCATGCAACTCAAAATTTATGTTCTTGTTTCTCAATTTCTTTATTTCATAAACGTCATTTTTTCGAGAAAAAGATTATCTGTTAATATTCTTTAAACTTGTTCAGTACCAGTTTTTTTGCTATTGTCAGTTCATCTCCTACAAATTTTATTAATATAAATATTAGATTCTTTATGATATATTATTGCTTAGTTGCTTTATCATGGACGTGTTAAATTGCTTGAACGATTATTATTAGGCTATGTATTTTTGTTTAATTAAAAATAACTAATTTTCCTTTTATTAAACATTTCGCCCAGTTTTCTCGTATTAATATTTACTTAATTGAGAGATTTTGGTCTAAATATTTCGTTCAGCATTTGATTTTTCTAATGAAATCGACATCATTCTACAGCTAATAACGTGTGCTTTTCTGCTTCATTAAAAAGTAAACTTTAGAGATTTTTGTGTCGATTTTTACAGTATGGCACTATATATTTAAAATGTTCATCTAGGCATTTATTCACACGGGTTATGATGAATCTATGATCTTCCTTAGGATATTTCAATGTATATGCTTTAGAAATGACTAAATTCCAGCATGCTACTTATTTTGAAGTGGTTCCCTTTTTGTTTTTGTTAAAAGCTAATATAGTGAGCATTCATTTGTTTCTTGCTCAGTCTTTGTATTTTTATTCTTCATTTCTAGTTATGACAAATTGTCTTTTATTTAATTTTACTTACACTCAAAATATATAGAAATAATAATTAATTATTTATATATGTTACAGGAAAATTCAATTCTTATGGTTTGGAAAATTATTAGGTCGAGATCTTCAATGCTAAATGTATTATCCTAAAATTTAATCAATATCACATAAAGTAATATTATTAGTTGCTGTGGTATTCATTGTGTGGTCTGGTCATACAAAGAAGATGCGTATTTAATATATTGGTTTTATTTGTTTTTTCTAATCTCCTTGTGTTTAGTCTTATTACATCTTTTTAGGTTTTTATTTATGTTAAAAGTTAATTATAATTTAAATAAGCATCAAATTATGTTTATTTTCATAGTGCTATCTTCACACTTTTGCCACTGTCTGTAAATTAATTATTAAGTTTGAGATCAAAGAAAACCTTATTGAAAAAAAGACTGCAAAATAAACAATTATTTATTGGAAAAGAAGTTAGTAAAGACTAATCAGAGTTTCTTAATGAATTTAAACAACAGATAGCAAACTCTTGAAGATATCAAGGCTTAAAAACTTGAAAAAATACTCAAATGTGTTATGGATAAATTATATAATAGTTGAGAGTTTAAATAAGAAATTTAGAAAGATGAAAAAATAAATCACTAAAATTATACAGAATAAATTTTACGCATATTATATAACGCTCAATGGAGTGATCAAAGTAGTCAAAAAGTATGAATTAAAAATATCTAGTAGAACTAGTAGAGGTAGAAACTTTAAAATCTCTAATAAATAACATAAAAAGGAGAAAAATTAAAAAAAATAATTTTTTTTGTGTATAAAAATGCTATTTTGGTTAACAGGTGTTCTAGTAAAGAAAGAAACAAGTAAAATTTAATAGTAAAAATAATAGAAATCATTGTTAAGACACCGAATGTATTACAGCAAACAATGTTGAATATTTTGCTGCATTTGATGAAGAATATACGATTCTATATAATTAATGAGGCGTTTATAAAATTAACAAAAATAAAGCATACGAGAGTGTTAAAAACTTGAGACAATTGATGGTTCAAGGTTATTTTTGAGAAGATTTAGTTTAAAAATCAAATATATAGAAAGATCTATTTGTGAGATATTAGTATTTAGAAAAATTATAGAGACAAAATAAGTTTGTTGTAATGAATTTTAAGGCTTTAGATATCATATACATAAGTATTGAGTTATAATGGACACAAAAGGTCAAAGATCTATATTTCGGAGCAGACTGACTATTTTCCACACAAAAACTTAAAAAGCTTTTAGTGAATCATAAAGAAAATTGCTAAGTTAAACCCTGTGGTAATTTAAAAAAGAAAAATTGATGATTTGAGATTTAACGTAACATGTAGATTAATTATGATTTATTAGACTTAGATTGAAAGATATTACAAAAAAATATAAATTTATAGTTTTATCACTTAAGAAAAATACTTAACTACTTTTATTTTTAATGAATGCTGATAATGAAAGAAATATACATTTTACAGAGGTAAAGATTGATGAAGTTAAAAAATAATGTCACAAGAACAATAAAACAAATAAATATATTTAAAATATTATATAACTATATTAAGAGATGAGGTATGCTACTTAATTATTTCGATAACATATTAATTTTGAAATAAAAATAAAGATTTAACACGATTATCGAATTTTAACTTTGAAGATAATTTGTATGGATGAGTTAAAAAAATTTGGTATTAAGATTAATAACAGTACGGTTGAAATTAATTCTTAGATTATGAGACACTTGATAATAAAAAAATATATATAAGAATTATAGAAACTATAAATGGCAACGTACAATTTATCGAAAGTACTATGATTTGTATTATTATATTCTCTACTATTATGCTATTCTACACTTACTTTTTAATTTTAAATCTTAATATAAGAACATCTCTTTTTAAATCATAGCTGATATTGTTTCCGGCATATTAACACTTTAAGACTATTCATATAACCATTATAAAATCTCTCTTTAAGGTTTTATTTAATTACCTCTATAAAATATTATGTAAAATGATTTATAATCACTTAATATTTTTACATAGTCTACCGATTTTTATTATGTCTATTCCAAATAATTATTTTTCTTCTTTTAATTATCATTATAGGGTCTGTTGAGGGTTAGTTTCTACTTGGCATGATATCACATTTCTTTATGCGTTTATTAATTAGTTCTATATTCCTAGTCATTATATTTTCTTTAACACAAAATACGTCTATTTCATAATTTTAAGATTTAGTTTCTCATATTATTTTTTTAGTTAATGAATGTTTTACTTTAAATATTTGTAATTTGGCTAATCTCCCTGGTGAAAATTCTTTTGCTTGTAAATTTTATTATTATATGTTTTTTTTATTAATCAACTTCTAATTTTCAATAATTATTTCTATACAAATCTTATATTCAGTTTTCACATCTTGGTGCAGTTATTTAATGCTTCTACGTCTATCATATTTCATTTTTATTTATCAGGTCTACAATATAATTATTTTGTTTTAACTATCAATTCGTTAATTTTATCATTGTAAAACAAGATTTTCTTATTCTATTTAGAGCCAATAATTTATCATTATTTCAAATTTATTTACTAGTAAATAATTAACTCCCTTTATACAATAAATATTTTCTGTGTGAAGCTTCTTTGACGTCTCTGCATAGATAGATATTAATTTTTTTTCCATGATTTGTTTGTAATTTTTTTTATAATATTACATTCTTATTTTTCTCATATTCATTATCATCAATTAGGTGATTTAAATTCATAATCTATAATATATTACGATATCATTTTCTATTAGATTTAGTGTATCAATTAATTATTCTATCATTATTGCAGAATTTTCCCAAAATATCCTGCACGTTCAGAACACATTTTTTAATTTTTAGAATATAAAGAGGCGGCTATATATTATATGATGAAATATATTGTGTTTATTATTATAAAAGATGATTTCGACTAAATTTTCAAAAGGTACTTTAGGTATAAATTATTTATATTTTAATTCTAGTTCCGAATATTTTTAACTTCATTGTCTGTTATCTATTGTAGTTTTTTCATAACAGCCTTATAAATGTTAATGATTATCAAAAATTACATTGTATCGTTAAAAACTAACAGTCTTATATATTTGATTTTGTTTGAGTTGGCAGAAATGTCATAAGAAGAATAAAAAGAATAATTTAATATAGTGAAGCCTATAAAACTAGTCGAAATAAATAAAAATGTCTAAATAGATGAGACCAATTTAATTATAATTTTAAGTCTCATAGAAATAGAATTTCAAAAACACAAGGATAATCATCGATTATGATAGATAAAGGTAAGTTCTAGCAAATGAATATGCACAAATCATCTGATGCTTTGATACTTATAATTGAAAGCGTTATAAATCTGGAAGCATGATACATATAGATTAATAGAAAAGATTAATTATATAATAATTACTCATAAATATAGGCTTGTGGATTCTATAACTGGTGTGCATACCCAGAATGTAAAAAGTTTTAGTAAAAAATAAGTAAGATGTAGAGTTAAAATAAACATTTTAGATTTTTTTCTTATTTATCGATACTTACAAATATGAAGTATTAGAGAAATTATTAAGTCCATTTAATTTATCTATTAATCAAATTTTCGACTAAACATAATTTTTTATAGAATGTTATATATTCCTATAATATTTATCCTTATGGTATTAAATCATTACATAAGTATTAAAACTGAACGATACGAGACAGGACATTAGGATCGCAAGATCCAAAATCTCTTCTCTTATAGATTGAAATTCACCATACTCTTTAATAAATACATCTCTATAGATTATTTCTATTCCAAAATATTCACTTAATTCATATTTAACTCTTCATTTTTATTTTATTCTTTTATAAACATATCAACTTTATAAAATATATTTCTAAGTAAAAATTATGCCACCATATGTATCAAAGGTACTTATTTATTTTTTTATCTCTAGATGATTATTTTGAATAATCAAAAGAGCGTCGAACAAATTATCGTAGCAATAAATATTGCTAAATTAAAGCCTTAAATGTATACTGAGACTTCCTCTATCAATACAAAAGCATCAAGTGTATAATGAAAAAGTCACATCAGTAATTTACTGATGTAGTTGTTGATTTATATATAACATGAGACAAAGAATTACTTAATAAGAGCAATAATATACCTATATGAAATCTCTGAGAGATCGTTTTTACAAATATTGCTAATCTATTTTAATTACAATTTTATAAATAAATTTCAGGTATAAATATTTAGAATCACTCAAAGGCATGAAAAATAGAAAGAACGTAAACATTAAACCAATAAAAAATTAACAACAATCACTTTATGGAAGTAAATATAGGCCAGTTTAAAACACATTTGGAATAAGCTCATAATAAACAGAAACTATTTTATATGTAAATATAGTTAAAAAAATTATTATTACTTAAAGGTAAATTTAAACTCTTCTGAGGTAGAACATTATTAGAATAATTTCATATATGTAATCTGTGCCATCAGTAAGCCAATAAATATTTAGAAAGATCTAGGTGAATTTTAAGTATTTATAAAGTTTTTAAGCTAATAAACACTATAATTAGGCAAACATGATACTGAGAAAATAATTAAACTCAAGGTCGTGTGATAATCAGTCCCAATGAACTCTATAGAATTGATTTAATTATATATTTGAGAAGAAATTTTGTTAGGTACATCTGGTATTCATATATACATAAGCTAATAGTCTAGAATGTTTTTTAAGTAGTCTGATATCATTACCAGTAGTTCTAAACTCATGTTTAATATAACTCGGCTATTAATTTACTTGTCCTTCTGAGTTGTTCTCTTATAAGCTGAGCATTAAGTTTTAATGATAAAGAATTTTATTCAAAATAGCTAACAATAATACTTTTTAATTCTATTATAACTTTATCATTATAACATATTTTAAAACATTGTGATATAGTTAAGTTCGACATAACAAATTTCTATTATGGGCCTAAAAATCATGATGTATATGATATAAATGATAATAAATTGAGAATTTAATATTAGACCGAAATATAATTTTATAAACAATAGATAAAACAATCGTTTTGTTTCTATATCATAATTTTAGCTTTATAAAAGATCCTCACGAGTTTCTTTCTGTTTCAGCAGTATTATGAAACAATAGTTTTACAACTTATAGAACTTTTTAAAATTATAAATAAAAATATCAATGAGTTCTATACCTCAATATTTAAGAGCTAATTAAAAATAGTTTTATATTTGCATTTCAGGTCTTTTTTTATTGGCGCAGTATATCGATATAAAATTAAAAATTCGTCAATTATATTTATTTCTTTTAATTTTAATGTATAGTAAAATTTAACTAATTAGTTCTTTTTATCAAATAAAATCATTTTTAAGATTTGTTTGGCAAAGAATCATTAATTAATCTTACGGATGTCTTTAAAGCGCTTTCAAATCAATATTTTAATTTTTTTTTCAAATATCATTTGCTGTTTTCAGCCAATGTTCGGCTATATAGAATATTAGTGACTACGTATTCAAAACCATCGACTATAGTTTTTATCGATTAATTAAAAAATTAAAAGATGAGCAGAATGCTATTATAATTAGACCATGCAATCAAGATATCCTAAAAACTTTTATTTGATATAAAATATATATAGATAAAGAAATTTATTTTAAACGTTTTTAAGATGATATAAGAGAATATGTTATTATTACCACATAATCAATATAATTTATCTAATTGATTAATAATTACTTTTAATTTATCAAGAGTGATGCTGTAGTTAATTGAAAATTAATCGTGTATTTTAATGCGAAAATAGTAAATTTCAATTGAGAGAATATTTTTTATGAGGTTCATTATTTATTATTTCTTTAATTAATCGATTCTAAAACATAAATAGCTAAGGAAGAGAAGCGGATGCCATAAGAGGAGACAGGAGAAATTAAATAAATTTAATTATAATATATACATACCAGTGAAAGTCGAGAAATCATGTATCAGTTCTTTATAGTTCAATCTCGGAACAAACAGCATATCTGAGAATTACACCACAAGCCATCTTATATTTATTTTAAATACTTAAGCCTCTATCTAATTTTAAATTAAACAATTGGAATAATTCTTACTCCATCTTATGACAAATAAATACAACAAATTTAAAAACGAATGAACAAGTAAAATTTATATTCTGATTTCTAAATTTTCATTTAATGATAGTTTTTACACATTTTAATTTATTCAAAACTATTTAAATAAAATATCCTGGATTCTTTTATGAATTTATAAGAACGTGTTATATTATTAAATCCAAAATTATGTTAAACAATAATATGGGGGATACTAAAAACTGAATTTTCAAGCGATGACTGTGACCAAGAGGTCAGTTTACTTTTATAGGAACTGAAGAATATTACGTATACGTTATAGTTATATAGGGTTGGAAAAGAAAGCTGGAGAAGAGAGATTTTTGAGAGAATTTGAAAATTTTTATTATCAGAAATACAAGTAAGGTGGGGAAATAAATGAAATTAGGAAAAAGTTGATTATGCAAATTATTGAATGAAGGAGAAAGATAAAAGAGAAAAAAAGTTCAAGGAGCTAACTAGAACGGTGGTGTAGACTATAAAGAAGCATTGAAAACTAATACGAGAAAAAATAGGAGAACGAGCGTCAGGTGTTTATACTGTGATAAAGTAGGTTATGTTACTAGAGTAATCTATTTATGAAAGGTAAATGAAGAACAATTACGGGAATAAAGGGAATTTAAATTTAGAGAATAGTAGTGACTCCAAAGTTAGAGAGAAAAGAGGATATAAAAAAGACATTGTGATCTAAAGGGAATGAATGACGAGAATTTATTTGTTGATTGAGACTATCCGTCTGGAGAGAGATGTTATATTATTAAACCAAAATTATGTTAACAAGTCAAATTTCAGTTAGAATATTTTTTCGAATTAAATAAATAGAAGAAATAATTATTATGAAGTTCATAAAGATATATTACTATATATAATTAGAATCATATGTTTCTTCCAAATATCTTTCGTATTGAAAGAAGGCATAATTCTGAAGATATTGATCAAATATATGAAATTCATAAAAAAATGCTAAAGCTTTTCCGTTCTCGGAACGAATGACTTTATCTATTGGAGTTGAAAATATTTGAAAATTAAATTTCAAACTTTGTATTTCTTAGTGCTGTAAATAAATATTTTAAATAAATAACTCTTAACTTATAAATCATAACATGATGAAGAATAAAAAGCATGATGATAATGATAAGTTTAAAGAAATGCTATCAAGATTGAATAAGATATCCAGTAAAAATCTTGAAATGGACTTGACCAGAAGAGAATATGATTTGAAATTTTCAAAAATGTCGAATGAAGAGAAACTGAGTAATATTTTATGTAGTGCAGAAGATGACCTAATTAGATGGCATCAAGACGAATTTAGGTCAAAGAAGCTCAATGAAATTAATTATTAGTTATGAAAAGAAAAGGCAATTGAAACCTTTGGAATGACGATATCTCTTAGAGATTTCTCGGAAAAGAAGCAAAAAAGAATTGAAACAGCCGTGGACTATTTTAAAGGCATGGAAAGATATGGGAAACAGCTAAAATTGAAGGAATATATGATTTTAGAAATAGCAAAAAAATGCCTTATAAAAAAATAAGACCGAAATTCGACTAGCTATCTGTGGAGAGAAAAAATTTACTAAAGCTATGTTTGAAAAGTTAAAAGAGGCTGATGCTATAGGAGATGACTTGTATGTGGTAAGAATGAAAAAAAATAAAATATCTTCTTGTATTGACAACAAAGTGACTATTGTAAATTATCCAATACCGACGAATTCTGATGAAGTAAAACGATTTTTAGGGATAGTCAACTATTATAGAAAGTTCATACGTGGTTGTGCGACAATTCAAGAACCGTTGTTCAATCTGACTTGCAAGAATGTCACTTACATTTGATGTGATAACTGTGAAAACGCTTTCCAAAGACTAAAAATGAATTACTAGGCGAAACGGTCTTACATCAGCTGGATTTTAAAAAGCTTTATTTTAGAAACGGATGCTTCCAATGTAGGAGTTGGAGCGGTATTGTGTCAAGAATTTAACGAAAGCGTACTGCATGTTGCTTTTGCCTCAAGAAAACTTGGAAACGCGGGAAGAAATTATTCAATCAGTGAAAAAAGAGATGTTGGCTCCACTGTGAGAGATGGAACACTTTAAGTACTTTTTACTTGGAAGAGAATTTAAATTAATTACAAACCACAAAGCTCTAAAAGCTTTCAATGAAAGAGGAATGGTACAATCAGCACGGATCGAACGCTGGATAGAAAGAATACAGATCTTTAGCTTTGAAATAGAATACAGGAAGGGGTCCGAAATTCCGCATGTGGATGCATTAAGCAGAATTTCACGCGAAGAAGTAAATATAATTAGTAAAAATGCACTAAAATACAAGATTAAGGATGTGGATAAAAGAGGTTCATTGATTTAGAGGAGGAACGTTGCAAATAAATATTTTAAATAAATAACCCTTAACTTATAAATCATAACAATTATATTTAAATTATTCTTGTTTTTTATTAAAATAATATTATGCAAATATATCAAAGTTAAAATTAAATTATAATTTCACAGATATTGATTCTTTTTAAGCAATATTATGTTGTCCTAAATATCTTATGCATTTGCATTATTATATATTATACTTTTATTATGGAGGGTTAAAAAATAGATAAATTTTTTGAATTTCAAAATTTACGTTTATTGATGATTTGATTTTAGTAAAATATATCTAAAAAGATCTTAAGCTTTAATCATAGAGAAGAATAATAATAATTTTTTGAATGTGTTACATTTGTGTTTGAATTCAACATTCAAAACTTACACTTGAAATAGCTTCGTAACTGTTTCATGAATAAATATATGAAGATTTTTATATAAAATAGAAGATGCTTTCTAAAAATATATCTTAAAAGTAACAGTGTGCGATAAGGATGCCTGATCCCAACAATTATAATTAAGTACATAAATAAAATCTAATCAAGTGTAAATACTGTCTTGTTTTGATAAAAGTGTTTGTTATTCAATGATATTTTTATTGCATATTTTATTTGGTTTTTAGATTTCTATTCCTTTTAAGTTAAAAAGTTGAAAGAATAAAAATTTAAATCTAAATTATTATTTTTGAGTAATTATAATATAAATTTTAGACAAGTTATAAAATAAAAATTCATGTATTAATATGGTTGATTAATTCATTGTTTGACTTTATTAATTTGTTAGAACTAATTAATTAAAAAAAACAAAAATAACACTAAAAAATAAAAGTATTAAGGAACACTTTATATATATTCTCGAAGAATACAAAATAAACTACAAGGAAATGTCTAAAGTGACAGCAATTTTATATATGATTATTCATTCATTTTGAGCTATTTTTAACATTTATAAAACTCCTTCAGATGAATATAGGTTTATGACATATTCTACCTTCCACATCTTATAGTTACTAGTTAGCTTCTCTTATACTGTCAATTATCCTACGCAACTATTTTTAGTGAAATGCTCTTTAAAGTCTTCTTTAGCGTAATTTATATTGTATAAGCTATTATTCGCAGATTTGTACCAGATTCATCTTGTATTTAGCATTGAACTTCGTCGTTTTCCCGTTATATGTTGTGAAACTATTTTACTTTTAAAGAAATTTCCTTGAATGGTAAGTCATATTTTCTCAGTTTACAATCTAGAATTTGTTAAAGATTATCATGTAAATTTACTCCTTTCTCTATTATTAAAATTTATTTTCTCTATCATTGTTGGCTACTATGTGAGTGTTTATTATATTCTACTTTGATGTATGTCTTTATTGAAATATCTATTTTATCTTTGCATATTTATTTGCGACGATCTGTTGTACTGAATGACTTCTAATAGCATTTTTGAAGGATCTACATTGTATTTTTGCACATGAGCAAATGTATACATTTTTATAATCTCGTTGTATCTTCTTATATAATCGTATTCTTTCATCTTTTTCACATATAGATATCATGTGGTCTATTTTTATATTAGCTTGCTTACAATTTTGGCAGTTTCCTGAATTATTAAAAAAGATGTTTCTATCATGTAAAAAACAATGTTTGGCTATATATACGGTCGTATTGTTTTCTTTGTTGACCGAAATTATAATTCCTTAATTTATACTGGCTCATCTGACTTATTGTTGATTTCGTTATTTAATCTTGTCTTCCGAGCTTCTTCAAGTGTTATAAGGCTGGAATCCTTAAAACCATATTTTTATGAACCTTGCAATTTTCCCAATGCGTGTCTCTTAATCCTTGTTAATTTTAAGATGCAACTATTCTGTTGTATGTATTTTGTGAGTTTTCAAAACTAAAAGTATTTTCTTATCTTTGGTTCTATACGGGCTAGGCATCTAACTATTTTTTTATAGGTAAAATATAATATTTCAAGCATTAGAAATTTGTAGGTTCTATATATAGTAGACCTATGCAATACGTCATTAAAGAAATCAAATATTTTTTAATGCTTTTCATTAGTTTAGTTTTAGTTAGCAAGGATTTTCATAATACATAAACTTTTTTCTATTATTAAAATTCAATTCTTTACCGAGGGTTTATCGCAGCTAGTTTCAATGATTTCTGAGTACTTAAAGTAGTTGTTATTAGCGATCATTACTTCTCTGAAATGAATAACAAAGAGTTTGAAGCAGACTTACTAGGCTTCATTTTACTTATACTCCTCTAAAATCTCTTGGTTTCTTTGATATAAATTTAAGTACTTTTTCTATAATTTCTAATATTTTGAATTTATCTATAAACAGATCACTGATATTATAACTCTTCTTTTATTTTGTGGGTATTTGGATCTTTAGAACTATGTCATTTAATTTCTTGCTCAATAGATCTATTATTGTTAAAAAATTAATGAAGAAAGCTATCACATTATAGTATATCACTTATCTATTTTCATTTCATGAACTTACTCGTTATTATATAATAGTTTAAACTTCCATCTTTGAGTGAAACTAATCATAGGATTCATTATGTAAAAATCGGTCTCTCTACACATTGTAAAATATAATCGTAATCGATTGATTCAATTGCTTGTTTAACGTCAATTCAAAAAATTAAAAATTATTATCGTACTTTTTATTAGATTTATATTAATCATCGCCTGTTCTTTATCACCTTGAAATTTCCGTAATATCCACAGTTGGCTCTCTAAAATTATATCTTTACTTTAAGTTATATTTGTATTATTTTATTTTTTCAATCTAAAATTTAATCATGTATACACCTATTGTTTATCACTTTCGATTCCTTCTAATCAACATTCTTTTATAATTCAAAATAAATTTGTATGTAATGAATTCATAGTTTTAATAAATAAGTTAAATACGCTGTCTAAATCTGTGCAACATTCCAGTCAAGAAAATTCTTGACAATTTTTTGAATTTTTCTCTAGTTACGAAACTTTTTATTTATAGGTCTTCTTTCGGTAAAAATTTGCTAAGACATTATCTATATTTTTCTCTGTTTCCATCTTATTTCTTATTTCACATTGTGCTCAAAAATATAGAAACTTTATCATATGTACCCTAATCTTCTTCTGTTCTACTTGTTCTATATTTTGATAGAATTTCTGCGGTAGATTAAATTATCCAAATTCTTTTTAAGATCAGCACATAGTAAATTTAAAGATTCTAATCATATCAATTTTTATAATTTTTCTTTTATTTTTCACTTCTCTGCTATATTGATTGTCTATTAATTTGTCTTCGTAATTATCTAAAGTTCTTCTATATAAGGGCTTATTTTACTTTTGATATTATTATATTAATTAGATTTTAATTTAGTCTTTTGTAAGTACTTTTAACGTTTTCGCGTATTTTTGATACATCAGATACATTTCTGGTGAATAACTTCTAATGTATTCTACAAAGGATCTATTAATATTTCTTTCAACTCAATATCTAGGTTATATTTTAGGTTTTTTCGTCTACTACTTGCCTTTTAATCGAATTATCTAATTATTAAAATAAGTCTTTATCTTTAATTGCCTTTCATTATCGCATATATATGCTTCTTCTAGAAATTGTCTTGTTTTTTCATTCTTTAGTAGTTTCTTCCGCATTAAAGTGCTCGCTTGTGTGTAAATTCTCCTATATAGTTTTTTAGCCCTTCATTATATCCATTTAGATGACCACATTGGATTTTTTACAAAATACTTCTATCGCCAGCTTCCACCTTCCTCTAGGCATTCGGTCGAATCTTTTCAGAATCATCTTGAGGAATACTGAGGACCATTATCAGTAACGCTTTAAGGAAAAATATTCGGTCATTCAAGTTTATATAAATCTGTAGTGTAATGATTTGCCGTATATTTACTTCTTTATTATTACTTCTAATTGTTTTTTGTTCATGTTTCTTTTCTCCAGATTTGTTGTTTTCATTCTTCATAATTTTATGTATAATAAAAAGTATAAATATTATTGATGATTTGTTGTACAAAATGAATTTTACAAAAGTTTTTTGTTAATATTCTTACAAGAAAAAATATCAACTGTTTAATTAGATTATTACTTCATATAAAATTATATTATATAAAAAGAACAATTATCTCGTAGATAATTATTTGTTTTGATTTAAATTATCATATTTGATTGAATGTTGTAACATTAAAATATCTGTAGATCTAAAATACATTAGACTATCTAAAAAGAGAAAAAAAATTAAATTAATTTCAGATTATTATTTAACAAAATTTGAAGAATTATTAATGGAAATATCAAAAAATAGAAAATAAATTAAATTTGATATTTGAAAATCAAATGTATCGTTATTTTAAAATATTTAATAGACATTGCCATAATAATTAAGCAATGTATAATTAAGTAAGAGGTTAAATTTCTTTGCTCTCTTCCTTTTTTTTGAAAAAACAAATAATTTTATAGTCTCAAAAATGAAAATTCCCGAATTAAAAAGATTATTTATGATGAAGAATTATTGATAGAATTCATATTAGAATAAAAATTTTTGAAGGTTCCAATGATGCACACATAAATACTGTTATTATCTTAGGTGTAACAAAAAATGTCGAATAACTTCAGTTTACTCAAGTAAGTTTTTTCATCATGCATATCTAAGCATAAAAGAACTTTTTGTTTTATTATGTGAATGGCAAAAAGATCATTAAGATCTATTCTTAGCCATGGAATTATCTGTTGCCCCACTAATGATAACAAATTGTTTTGCTAGTTTTGATAAATTAGGGGTTGACTTTTTATTAACATTTATTCTTTCACAGCAAATTGATGGTGAAGGATGTATTGTTGAAACAGATGAAATTGTTTTGGTGCAAAACAAGTATAAGCGATGCAAATTTCTTGATTACCATTTGGGCAATTAGTGATGTGGTGTAAGATAGTTGCGCATACTTTTTTTCTAAATCATCGAAGATCGTTCGTGAAATACACTGATTGAAATTATTCGGAAAAAATTGCACCTTGTACAACTATTTTAATAAACATGCGGCAAGGTTATATAAATTGAAATAATATGTGTTTATTTAGGTTTTCGATACAAAAATGTAAATTATTAAGATTTTTGTTGATACAGACGCCGGTGTACATAACCAAACTATTGAGGGTATGTAGTTTGTTATAAAAGAAAGATGAGAGGAAATGATACTTCAATAAATTTTGTTACAAAAAATTATGCTGTTAGATTTAAACTACTTATTGAAGAAACTTTAAATGAGTAAATGTTAGACTTTTTACATTTTAATAATTAATAAATTTTGTAATATTATATTTTTAGTTATTTATTTTTTTAAAAGTGAAGACAGAAGGTAAAAGAAATTAACTGATCATAATTTATGAAGTGTGTTAACCCAAGAAAACAAAATAATTTGACTCTTGAAATTAAATTGTATAATCATAGAAAAAGAATACAGGAGATCGTTTTATTCTTAATAGAGTTCAAGATTATTATCCAAGGGATGTCACAGATGTTGTTACAATTAGTAGAAAATATTTGTATGAGAATTAAAAAGACACATCGCGATTATTAAAATGAATTTGACTATAAAATAAAATATATTTAAAATAAAAATAATGTTATTGCAGATGAACTTTTGAGATGTTATGCTACCCTACTTTATAGAGCTATATTAATAAAATCAAAAAAATTGGAACTCTTGCGAAATGAATGCTGTCTGTTCGATGCAAACAAAAATCTAATGAAAGATAACATTATAGAGCAATAGTTAAAAATGAAAATAGTATGCATAGAAACATTAGTAGTGTTTCTAATAATAGTAGAAAAGAAAAATTAATAGAAATATTATCTTCGTTTATTAATAATTTAAAACATGTTGTAGATATGTTTCATATTGTAAAATGTATACAAATGGTTTTTATATAGATGTCATAAAAAATAATTATAAAAATGGTTTTTATATAAATAATTTACAATTATAAAAATATTACTAATTATTAAATCATAGTCTGTAAATGCAAAACAGAAGTAATTTGTGACTTTTTAAATATTTCTCGGAGATATGTATGGTGTATAAAAATGATATCTAGCATTGAAAAATACAGATTAACTAACAAGAAAAAATAGGTGGACTAAATATATAAGTAGAAATAAGCAAAAGTAAATTTATAAAAGTCAAATACCACAGAAGGCGTTTAGGATTTTTGGATGATAGAAAGAATATTTAACAGAAGACTGATAGTGATTGCTGTAAACGAAAGAAAAAGACAAACACTAAAAGAGCTGCTGTAAGATATGTTCATTATGATTATATAATTCATAATAATTGTAAACAATATCCAAATTATGCAATCTTCTTTCTGCATATAAAAATGTAAATCATTTGTAAATTCTACTAATTTATATCATAAAAATACTATTAAGAAGAACTGGTAAGATATAGAAGCAGAAACACATCTAGGCATAAATATATAAAAAAACATTAATAGCTTTTTGGCAAGGTATATGGAAAAAAGATTTATTTGCTAATATATTAAGGTCTTAAGCAATTTCAAAATATGAATAAAATTAAAATGAATCAGAATGCAAAAATTTATAAAAAACAAGATTTGAAAATAAGCACTGATATATAGGCTTTTGGAGTAAAAATTCTAAAACCTCCATATAAAAAACATGATATATCCTAAAAATTATAAATATATTTTTACAGAATGATAAAGTTGTATTTTGCATATAAGATTGATTCTGATAGTGCTATAAGGTTTTGTTAATTGATAAATCAATATTGTAAACATGAAGTAATAATATCTGATACAGGAAGAATATATTGGTAAAGAAATCAGAGAGTCAAATGGAATACGAGAAACGGAAAACAAAACTACATCATTTAAATTAAGTATCAGAAAAATCAAGATATCTACAATACAATTTTTGACGTCTAGAAAACAAATAATTTAGTCTATAACATAAATATTAAGATGCCACTATAATGATGTCAGATATATGAAAACTTCTATATTTTTTCTTTTTTATATTGTTATTTATATGTTTTGTTCACCTTTAATTTATAACGTCTTTTCATATTAGTTTTAGTCATTTCAAATATTTAAGAAAAAAAATGAAAGGACACGTAAACGAGTGGAAGAAGTTTTGCTTAAAATAAAATGTATACTTCAAAACATGAATGTCACTTATGCAACAACTTTAGGAAGTGATCTATTGATTCTTTAGAAGAATGCGACATGTATACATAAATTAATAAAGATTGTAGAATTCGAATAAACTTGTGGATAGAGAAATTATAATTAAAAAACTAAACTAGCATTTAATTAGCAAAAGAAGGTGGAATTAAGAGAAAATAAAAACTGAGTTCATTTTATATTTTGTAATCTTGAAGATTACAAAATGTAGATTTAACCTAATATCAAATTTTAAAAAAGTTTAAAATATAAAATAATTTATCCTAAGAATGAAATAGACTGAATCCCAGCTAGTAATATTACCAGACATATAGCAGTTATTATAAACATGACTTAATTCACACAGGTCAGGCAGAATGTATAAAAATATTTAAAAAGCAAAAAATTCTATTAAAATACGTTGATTGTAAAGTTTGAATGATGAGACACGTCATTCACGAATATTATATTCACTAAGATACAGAAAGAAAAGCTTATTCTTAATATAAAGGCATTAGGCCTCAATTACTCAATGGTAGAAAGAGAAGATTATTTTTTATATAAAAACTGAATGATAATATATGATTCATGAGTCTTGATATCAATCATCTTTCCAAAAAGAAAGTAGATTTTGAGGTTCTCTTGAAGAAAGAGGAACCAGATATTATCTGTATTCAGGAAACATGGATAATATATATGCTACCTATTAGACTAGAAAAGTATACTGCAGTGGTAACAATTAGTAGTGAAAAGAATAAACCGTGTCTAATGACTTTTTCTAGAAATAATAAATCTATCAGATATTCCAAGAAATGAACTGACTCAAATATATTGCAAACTATAGTTGAGTTTAAGCCAGTAGACAAATGGAATAAGTATTTAATTATTAATGTCTACATACTGCAAGAGAGATGTCTCAGGAAAGAGGTTCTTGCCAGAACTACTATCCTTATACAAAAAGAGAAATTAATAAATCACTATAGTAAGATCATAATGGCAATGATATGAATATGCAGGATTTCATCTCTTTAGAAAGAATTAAATGAAGTTGAAGTACCAATTGTACTAAAGTCCAACATTAATGAGGAAACAAGAATCTTCAAGAATGAAAAATGATCTAACAAAAAATTGATTCAATATTTAGTTTGTTGGAGAGTGATAATGAGAAGATCATTATATCAAATGTTTGGGTACTAAGTGACAACCAGTGCTAAATCGAAAATTAAAATAGCTGTTTATGATGTCTCAGATCAATTAGTTAACGACAAAAGAATGCTTAAAAATCTCAGGATGATAAACAAGCTAAGAAAAAGTCGTATATTTTTAGGAATTTACAGAAGAGAAAAATATACTCATGATTCTCAATGGGATAAATACACGTCAAGGTCATCAAAGAAAAGAGGCTTGAAGCTAAAGTTGTTATGAGAAACTTTAACGAAGTTAAATTAATTAGAAGCAACTAAAAAGTTGTTTCGAAAAAATAAATCTGTTTTTTGGACTTTACAAGCTGTAAAGCTTTTTAGAAGTAATATATCAAGAGAATTCTGAAAATTGTTTAAAAACTCAAAGAGTACTTCCATTAGATTGAAAATGTTGTTCTAATTGATCAAGCCGGTATTTTACATACATGCCAAAAAAAGCTAGAAAAGTTAAAATTTTTTTTTGTTGGTTTAGCATCGGAAAATTAAATAAATAGTATTGTATACAATAAAACTAATCTTTCTGGTGCATATCTTATTATAACCGAAGAATTTATATATGCGTTAAAGAAATGTAATAAAAATAAAGCAGTCGGTTCCTATGAAATTCCAAATGAACTATACTCACATTTGTTTTGTAATGAAGTAAAAGATAGTTTTTCTTAAATTTATGCTAGTTAAACTAAATAGATATATCAATGGAGATAATTCTTAAAAATAATGGAGCATTGCAAATATAATTTAATTGATTATAAAGGTATCCCTTTAATTAACATAATTAATAAGATATATCTCAAAATAGTTAGTATAGTGCGATTCAGTATATTTAACAAGCCAATATCAAGCGGGTTTCTGAGTAGTTGAAGAATGTTATAGTTCAAATTACTTCTCTACTTGAAATAGAAATAAGCGAATACAAAGGAAAAAGTACATTAATATACTCCATAGACTTTGAGAAAGCTTATGATAATGCTAATCATAACTTACTATTTAATAAGCTAGAAAACATGATATTCCTAATTACTTGATAAATAAGATAAATGATATCTATAAAAATACTATCAAGCGAGTTAAAATCTCAGTCGAGACATCTAATATCTATTGCTTCATTAAAGGAGCAAGAAAGATTTCCGTTGTTATTCAACATCTTAATCAATGATATACTTTAAGGCGTAGAATGATTATTGATTCCAATACAAATACAACAATTTCAGTACTTATGTTTGCTGATAAAATAGTTGCTTTATGAAACGGCGACATTGATCTTGAAGCTAAAATCATGAAAATCTCAAAATGGGCTGTTGATAACAAAATGAAGATCGAACATAGAAAAAATGTAATATTAGAATTGGCTGTACATTATAGTACTCAAGTAATTAGAAGTCTTTACTCTCTACATAAATACTTTGTTGATATTGAAGAATCAAAGAATATAGATATCTAGATGTTCTCATAAAAAGAAATATCATAGAAGAACGTTTAGTCAAAGACACAACTGCGCGTTACAAGAAATATCTACATACTGAAATTGTTAAATCATAGTATTAACCTAAGATTCAGGGCTATCTGAAATGTGTACTTGTACCTGTATTAATGTATGGCAGTAAATTTTGAGAATGTTAAGTATAAGAGCAGGTAAGATCAATAAAGTATTAGGAAATCACTGGGGCTGATATTCAAAGAGAGATTTTTGATATTGAAGTTTTCTAGAATAAGTAACAAGAATAAAGTAAAACAAAATCTTGGTAATAATGCTGGATTAAAGTGTAATTAAGATAAACCTAAAAAGCTCTATTACATCATAAAGTTCTTAGATAGAATGATTTTGAATAGAAATATTATACTAATAATAGACTCAGAGAGCTTGATTGGAGTACAAGTAATTGATTTATATCATTAGATAGCAAATAATTAAGCAATATAAAAGGGTGAGCTAATTTATTAAAAGAAAGATTTTTATTTATTTATACATAGGAGAGAGCAGGTAAGATATTGTAATACTTATGCTGGACTGAGTTATGTTCTTAATTTGTGTATGTAGTCATAATATGTTTTTCTATCTGTCTTTTGGCGGATTCTTAGCCTTCATAGCTTTGACTTTAAGTAGTCCTAAGGTGACAATTTTTTCTCATATAAGTGAGACTGTACAGGTATACTGGCGTGTAAAGCGATATATTGATTTTTTGTCTAGCAGTGATGTTTTGGGAGTTCCATTGGTTTTACTTCTATATTAATTTTTATTTTTAATATGTAAATAAATAAATTTATTTTATTTAGATAAGATAATGGATGAGTTCTGTATTAAAATAAGATATATGAAAGTAGCTTGAAATAGATTCAGAGCATTATAGGCTTTTTATAATGAACATTTTTACATCACAGAAGATGGGTTGAAGCTTTAAAGTCTAAGCCAAGTTTATATCTTAGTCTTATTCTTCGTGACTTTTGTACAGATAAGAGGGTACAGCAATTGATAGAGTATTTGACCTATTGCCGAATAGTTGAGATCGTTTATTCCGGAAAATCCACAGGTTAAAGGATTACAAATTCCTAATACAAGAGTACTAGTGATGCAGAAAAGAAATTAGCCTAACATATTAACTTTGAGAGGTTGAATGATTTGTTTATGCCGTAGAATTTTTCTAGAACTGAACCAAGTTATTATCATCACTTACTTGTTAAGTCTGATCTCGGCTCATAAACTGCGGTGATTCTTTGTTTCGTTTTTTTTTTCATATCAAACGTTTCTTTCTCCAAGCAAGACAGAAAGATGAGATGGTGTGTGTCGTCGAATAAAAAATTAAGCGCTTTGGTGCCATACAAGTTTTCTTTTTATTTAAATACGTTATTTTGTTAAAGTGAATATCAGTCAGAAGATGACACGAATTATTATAAGTCATTAAGTACAGATAAATCATTGTAGTCATTCGTAATTAAGTACAAATATTAGTTACTCATAAATATAAATAGTAACTTTTCAGTGACGTGATATTTTTTTAAATGAATCTTAATAAAATAAGACAAATAGCTTACTTAATTTGATATTAATTAAATTATTTCAATATATTTCTTAATGTCCCATTTTTATGATAAATTTTATTGCTGTTTTGAGACGACTCATTATCTAATGTAAATACAAAAACTATTAACTTACACAATCTTAATATTACTCACATTACCTTGGTTTTAAGAGTCAACTTTTCTAAAACGTTTTATTTATTTTTATCTATCTTTCATTCTCCCAAGTTCTTCCATGTATTTATAAAAATTATTAATATAATAACATATTTAGTATTTATTTAGACTAGCACACAATTTACAACGTATCTTTAAATAAGTCAAGTTTTTGATTTTTTTAATGACTGTTATATTTTAAAGAGTGCATCTTGATCATTATAAAACAATTTTCACACTGATTATATAGTATTATAACTTTATATACTATTTAATTGTATGAAATTATAATTGGGTTATCTTTCAAGCTCTGTAAAATGTGTTTTGTGACAATTTATAATGATAAATAAAATAAAAAACATTTTTAATTTAAATTTAACTATATTTATTTAGGTATAGAATAACATTGTCAATTGTTTTCGTTTTGAATGAAATCCTTAAGCTCCATAGTGAGACAATATTTCTCTACTAAACAATGACCTGAAATTTGTTTTTACATAATTTAATAAGTTTTCTTCTTTTTAATCATAAAAATTATATAAACAGTTTCAAAACCTATCTGTAGTAAGCAAAAAATATGCCGGTTATTGTTTAAAGTAGATAAAATAATATTAAAGAAAATGATATAAGTTTCTTGAATTTTATTTGAAATAAAACAATAGATCAGAGTAAAAACTCTGTCCATTGAAATCTCTATGTATGATATATACTTGATAAAAACTACATGGAGAAAACTTAAAAGTTTCATCAATATAAATCTTCTTAAATACTCTATATCACAAGTAATAACTATCTTTTCTTCATCCAACTTTTTATTTAAGAAGAAACTTTTACCATTTGGTAAATTAATTTCAGTAATATCAAAATTAGCTGAATCTAAAATGCCGGTAAATGACATACAATCTCACTTAAATCTATAAATAGATGTTTATACACTATCAAATGATATATCTTGTCATTGTATCAGAACAAAACCCATAAATGCCACAGATGATTCTAAAGGTCTTATTATATTGCTCTTCATTTCAGATTTAAGAATATTATTGAAATCTGTAGTTTCCATATGGTTACCACTTGGTTTATAAGTTCATCATTGAAAGAAGTTGCTCTTGCATTACAATTTTCATTAGATCTAGTACCTTTGTCCTTATGTCTATAGATATAATTATCTATAGCTGAAGTTTAATTTCATTTCTGTCCGTTAATCCAAAAGAAATTCATAATATAGGAGTTATTTTTAAAAATCCGGGCGTTTAAGGAAATCACCATAATATCCTATCCCAGACGACTAAATTTTTATGACATTAGTATAAATGCGTCAATCTTTGATAATAAGTAATCAATATTTGTTTTCGCCTGCATTATTTTCTCAAAAGCTTATCTGGTTCTTTTCTCTTCGGTTTAATTGGTTGGCTTTATATATATTGCTTATTATTAAGGAAAATAAAAAAATCAGTAGCATCTAATAAAAACAAGCTATGTATCAAAAACTTTATATCTAATAGTTGTATTTTATACTATCATAATGGCTTTACATGTATTAAAAATTCTTTAAACATCACAAACATTAAGGTTTAGGACTGCGTCAAATTAATTATCAATAAAGCATCAGACCTAATTTAAAAAAATAATATGGCATCAACAGATTGCCAACACTTCTATTGTTATTTTTAGCCACATTGTATACTAGTAAATACTATTTCTTTTTCATGTAAATTAAGTTTCTTTTTATACTATAAATAGCGTTTTTAATTTTAAAACTATTTAAACAGTAACTTTTATTTCTTTAAGAAACTTAATAATTTGTTTCATACTAAAAAATTATTCAATAAATTTCTTTTAACAATAGCAAAAGTATCATTTTTCGTTTCTTTTATGTGATCATTAAATGATGTATTGTAGACTGGTCTTTATCGGGCTGACTGAAGATTTAGTAAAATTTAGTTTTTTCGTTATATTCATTGTCTCGGTTCATCCTTTTTTGGCTTTAACTTAATTTATCTTTTATTTTAAACATTAACGATTAATATTATTATAGATTTATAAATAACCAGTTGAATTTGTGAATTAAACATATTATTTAGATAAATTAATTAATATATGTAAGGGTCTTATTATATTATTACAAATTAATTTAGCTTTTAATCTTTTGATAACTCCTTTAAATAGATCAAGATTGCTTTGAAATGAATTAATCATTCTCTGAACTTATCTTCAGTGCATGTCAAGATTATTTCTCTGACATGCATTATTAAAGAAAGCTTTTTCTGCTTATTTTGCTTTTTTCTGCAAACTCGATTTTTATCACTTTTAATGCCTTATCAAAAGGTACAAGCTTTTTTTTCAGAATTGCGATGACATCATTGATAGCAAACAACAAATTTTCTCTATTATCAGAGATATGTATAACCGTTCAATCAGTGGCTGATATAACTCTAATATCTTTTGATATGTTGAATAAGGCTTGGACAGCCTCCATGAATAAATCGTCTCTTATTATGAACATCCTCTCTGCATCCTTTATATCTTCAATTAGAGAACAATTCTTTCCTCAGAATCTTTCTTCATTTCTATTTTTAATAGCTCTTCCTTTTATAGTTAAGCTGTATGAGTATTAATATATTGTTCATTTCCTTTTTTAGTCATTTAATCTATTCACTTCCTTTCCATAATAAGTTTCATTTTTAATTTTTTTTCTTACAATCATTTTCTTGCTCGAGATCAACCATAAATAGGGAGTATTTGTCTACTTGTTCAAACTTTTACTTATAAACCTTGACCTAGTTCTTTTTTTAAATGCTTGCTAACGGCTGTCTAGCATTCCTCAGTCTTATCTGCTGAAGCAATATTCTGCTTGACATTTTTATATATCAATTTAAAGCCGTTGTCACTTAATTTAAAAAATTAGATGATTAAGCCTGCTTCCTACATACTGTATTTAGATCAGTTGTTTGAGCTTTAGTGATGTTTTCACCCAACACCTTCTTTTTTATTGTTAAAATTTACAATTGATTTATTACCAACTTCTTTTTTCACTACTGATCATCACGATCCTTTGGAAAAGACTCTCATTTAAATCTTTGAAGGCTTCTAAACAATTTTTTTATATGAGTTCTTATAAGAATAAATTATTTTCATGCTATTTCTTCAATCATTTCAGCTTAAACTTTTCTTTATTTAGCTCATCATAAATGATATCCAAGTACATTTAATAACTGCACTCATATTGTGTAAACTCTTAAAGTAGTAAGCTAGACTATCAATCAGTCTAGCTATCTAAAATCCTTATTTTTTGTTAGACTTACTCATTAGTTTTTCTAAATAAATGAAATAACCATAATCTGGTTTTTCTTTATTTAATTCTTTCATTATATACTTGTAGGCTTCTGAAAGTGGTATTAAATTCTTGAAAGTTCTAAAGAATCCCAGCAACAACATATATTTCTTTGTTGTTAGAAAATCATAGTAAAACATCTCTTCCTTACATATATTAAGTTTCTTGAAATCTTTCAAATTCTTATTCACCTTATGACAAACAATTTCTCTAAAAAGAAACAACATTGTGTCACTATCATCAATTCTTCTTATAAAAGGAAGATCTTTTGTTTCTACATACAGAAGAGCAAGCTACTAGTCTCAAATTTGTGCTGACCTTTAACTCAAGTCTGAACACCGATATGAATTTGAACTTGCAGTTAGAACAAGACTTATCTCTTTTAATTAATTTTAGAAGAGCATCTTTTGATATCTGGCTTGGTATTTCTTTTCTTGAGATTTGGTCTTCTTCTTTTTTTGAAGACATCTTATGGGATAGATTTTTTTAAAGATTTTACTTAAAAGTCTATCTTTTATCATGTATAAATAATTATCTGATTTCTTGCATTAAACTTCGTTTTTACTGTTGTTTTCTATTTTAATAAATCCGAATCTATTAGATTTTAATTTATTGTAATTGTTGACGTCCCTGGATTTCTTAAAACTCGAAATAGTTTTTGACTTATTTACATCCCCGACAGACTTCCATCAGTCATCATCTACTTGTATAACATATATAATTGATAAATGTTTATTACTGCTTTTTTACGTCACCATATTTGATAAAAACATCATCCTTTAAAGATCCAGACTTATTATATGATTATTATTGGTCTTAGAAAAAGATGTTTTATTTTGATACATTCTTTTGCTATTTGATGACAATCTATCTTATTAGCAAATACTTTCTCAGGAAGAGCTATGATCTTGACACTTTTTATGATGTCGTCATTTACTATTTATATTGTAGAAATATTTTTTCTGTAGTAACTTTGTAAAAATATTACTACAATATCTTGTCTGGTCTCCTATTGTATTAATATCACAACATACTCGTTCTTCAAGGAGCTCATCCAAGACACTGCTTGTAGTTTTTCTTGATGACATGTTTATTGTTATCAGAAGACCTTTTAGATTTTATACTTATCTATTTAATTTTAATTAAATATTTTTCTATAACTGATCTAAAATATCATCTTACTTTTGTGATGTTTTAAGAAGTTTGATTTTATTCTTGGAGGATCAGATACGGTGGTATCATTTTTATTTACAACATAGTCATCTGATTTATTTTCTTGTAAATTTTTATTTTACTATAAAAACTCTAAGTATTTATGCTAAGTTTTAATTAACTCATAATAGCTATATATAACCCTTCTAATATCCAGTGAATCTTGTTGTCTATCTTTTCTTGACATGTCAAGAAAATTATTTTGTTTAATTTTTCTGATGTAGTTACCAGGTATTCAACTTGTTCTAAAGTAATATTTTAGAGAACTAATACAAGTCTCCCTACCTATCTTCGTTTTTGTTGTAGAATTAAATAATTTATTGTTTTCATTGGTTCTCTGAACGAAAGTCATCATCTTCATCTATTTTACTGGTTCTATATCTAATAATCTCAATTTTTTACGATTAATTAATTTGAATTAAATCATATTCCATAATTAAAATTTATTTTTATTTGATAATTATACCATAATTTCCTCTAGGATTGAAAGATGAGAATTATTACTAAATGGTTATTATTTTATTATAAAAAAATATTAAAGTAGAAAATAATGTGATAGACGACTAACTTTCTAGATTATATGCAATATAAGAAATTCTCAATAAGATATTCAGTAATTTTATAAGTGAAATGATATTGATATTTTTAAATAATGTTCAAATACTCTGCGAAAAAATATAAATATAAAATCAAAGAAAAAGAAAAAGACGATTTTTATGAGTTAAATGCGTTGATATTATTTAACTCTTTATATTTAAGCTTAGTTTTATAGGATGAGTGAATCTAAATATGAATAAAATAACTGATATTAACATGGTAGAGAAATAACCTCTCAAGACTTAAAGAATATGATTAAAAAAATTTTTGAGAAAATATAAAAGATTTTAGTTTATTTAAATGAATAAAACTTATCTATGAAAGATTGAGTATCTTATAAAAAGAACTGACTACGATTTAATCGATTGTAACCACGTGGTTATAGAAGAAATAAAGAATATGGATGATTCTAAATTTGAAAAAAATATATCGGGAACTTTATACAATGGTCCAAAACAACGATGAAACGATAAGTGATTTTATCGAAATTTTAGAGACTAAAACAAACAAAAATAAGATTACCAAGGTATAAAAGTTAGATATTGTTATTACAGGTCTACAAAAAGAATATGAGAAAATCAGAAAATATTTAATCACTAATGGTGACTTTATGGATGAACATTTAAAGAAAATTGTTAAGTGAGAAGCTGAGGTATAATTAATATAAAGATAGGGATGATATTGAAGAAGTATCGAGGAGAGAGAAACTTATAGTGTAGTGCAGAATTAAAAAAAGTGTTATAAATGTAGTACTTTTAGACACATTTCTAGTCATTGTAGAAAACTGATGGATAATATTGAAAATCGAAGGTTTATTAATGAGATAAGTAAAGAACTTTAGTAAATATTGAATAAACATAATTTAATTTATACTAGAACTTTAGTATAATATTGACACTGATTCTTTTTATAATTTTCTTAGTACGGCTATTATAAGAAAATTTAATCTTTTATGTCACAACAATAAAGTTTTAATTTTTAAAGCATGTATTAAACAATTATTTGAGATACGGAAGCAGATTATTATAAATTTTATAAAGAGTTAGGTCTTACTACCAATGTTTTTTACTTCACCGAATGTAAAAACAGAAAAAATTACTTACTAGAAAGAGCATTTTCAAATTATAATAGGTGGAAAAATGAGTTGTTTTGTTGTAGTTAATACAACATTGGCTAAAGAATTATAGAGAGACTTTATAATCTATTAAATAAGCCAGTAGAGGGTTAAAAATATCGATAAAACAGCTTTTAGACAAGAAATATATACGTGAATCGAAGTATACCTTGTTAAAAAAGTTAGGCTTGTTGTGTGGCATTAATTCCTACATGAAATAATTTCCTTTTATTCTTTATAAAAATAACTCATATATATTTATATAACATGAAGGATAAAAAAGAAGAGAATGGAACTGAAGCAAAAACTAAAACACCGATAACAGCAGGTCATGCCGACAGAGTAGGAAAAAATTAAGACAAAGAACCAATTACTATCGACATGTTATATACAAGAAGTCATAATACTTCCTTCGTAATCAGTGACATTATTTCTCAAGTAAAGAGCTCTAAGGAGGAACGGTCAATAAAATCTTACCAGGCTATATTGAGCAGATGGAATCAAATGCCGAGAAAAGGATGGGAAAGAATTAAAAGTTCAAATATTTGTATTTAATATAAAAAATAAATCGTAAAAGGCTCTAATGAATGAAAATTGAAAAATGACGAGAGTAAGAGATTACAATAAAGAAAATTATTCAAAGATAATTAAAATACTAGACGAAATTGCTATAATAGCTTTAGTTAACCGAAGTAGTCGAACAAAGAAAGATTGATCGGAACTTTGAAGAAGTGTGGCATAAAATTAGAGAGACGACGGCTAACAAGGTAAAGCCTACGAAAAAAGTGAGCTCGCTGAGGATAGATGAGAAGATAATTGAATGATTGAATAAATCGATCTGATTTTTTTACAACTACATTCCATAAAAAATATAAAAAATGCAGCAAAAATATTTCAGATAGTTCAAATTTTTTACCAAGTATATGGAAAGAAAATATTAGAAAGAATATAGAAACAAAGAAAAAACACTAAAAATGCTAGAAGAGTATGAAAAGAATAGTAGTCAAGTAAAGAAATTGAGAAATGTAATGCAACCTTTGAATCTAGTGTCAGATGAACTGAAAGATGAAGCAAAAATGATCTTTCTTGTCTGTGATAAAATAAAAATATGTGTAATGAATATATAAATTTACGAAGAAAGGAAAGTGTTTAGAAGCACAAATAGCGATTTTAAACTTATTAGAAAAAGATTTTATAAAAAGTTACAAGAAGAAATAGAACACAAGGTTACAAATGTAGAAATAAAACATTTCTGGCAAAAAATATGCGTCTGTAAAAAGAATAAATCTATGAGTATAAACTAAATTTAACCGAAGAAAAAATATTACTGAAAGAAGATGATTTTATCGAGATTATCAAACGGTTTTTTAAACTGGTAAGCGGCAGGACCCGATTGAATCTTCAATTTCTTCATCAAAAAATAACCAGTATTCATCAAGATCTTTATAAAATAATAACATCTATATGCTTAGAGAATACCAAATAACAGACATGACTCTACAAAAGACTAACTTATTTGATGCCTAAAGGGAAATCAGAAACTTTAAAAGACATCAGACCTATAATATGCATGCCGAATCTGTACAAGCTCACGACACACGTATTGCAGAACATCGTTGAGGCAAAGAATATGTTAATGAAAATCAGATTGACACAGTAACGAGAATACATGGGGCTAAAGAGCAAGCATAAACCAATATAACACTGAACAAAGCATATAATCACCAGTTTGTACGGAATGAGTAGATGTCAAGAAGGATCACGACTTAATAAGACACTCATTATCTACTAGAGTTCATTAAAAATGGGAAACCTAAAGCAGATTTAAAATTTCATAGAAAGTATCACAAGAGATAAACGTTAGAGATAAGATCCCAAAATGAAGTTATTTTCAGCAAAAAATTATAAGATGAATTCTACAGGGTGACATTATATCTCTATTGCTATTTGTCCTATATATAGATCCTGACGTGAAAAACTCAATGAAATTTATACAAAGATAGAAGTAAAAACAGATTAGATGTCATATATATGTAACAATCTGCTATTTATTAAGGATCTGAAATTAATAGCAAGAAATGATGACATAGAACTTTTTTAAAGTGTTAGGATTAGAAATATGCTCAGATATAGAGCAAGAGTAATTAAAATCACAAAAGAGTATAAGTACCTAGGAATATTCGAAGACACTTATGGATATTAATTGAATAAGAATAAAGAAAGATTCAAAAAGTTGTACAAAACTAAAATATGCACACGACATTGTTAATTAACTAATATGCTGGAATGAAAGAAACGGAACCGAATGAATATAAAGAAATAGATGAGAATGTACTCCATATTTTGACAAATCACTATATATAGCAGCAATCTTCTTGAAAAAAAGGTTGGATCTCTTATAAAAGAACTAGGAAGAGGTCTAATAATTATTAAGCACAAAGACGAAAGAATGTTAATGCAATTACAACTAAGAAATCTATAATTAGAAGACGAGCTATAATACAAACACAGGATAAAAATAATGATCACATCTCGAATATAAGATCTTTTTTATGAGTAAAAAAATTAGAAGAACCCTAAAGAACTGTCTTCATAGCGATATTACAAACAAATATAACCACTAAAAGCTATTTAGAAATCGAAAAGATCCTTTTATCAGCACGAATGATTCTGTAAATGCAAGAGAGGAGGACCACTATATATACTACAGGATATAAATATATTCCTAGAGAAAAATAAGAGGTGTTATCACGGCAATGATAAAATTAAGATTATCGATCATCTGGCTATGTAGTGCTATAGAATGATTGCACATGACTACATGAGACCCTACTATACTTACATCTACATATTTGCAGAAATTGCTGATTGAGATAAAATAAGAAATAAAGATTCATTCATCCCAAGAATGTATAGAGAATAAGAACAGATAAATAAGGGTTGACTCTATAATTGCGAGTAGTATAAAGATTAAATACAACAAACTTGATATATTTATAATCGAGAAGCCGAGAAAGAAGATTTTGATAGTTGAAGTCGAGATCACGAATTTTGATAACCTAAGAACAGTTGAAACCGAAAAGAGACATAAGTATGATCTCTTCGCTAGCCACACTGCATAAATGTGTATATAAGTCAAAATGATACCCTATGTGGTCACTTAGGATAGATTAGCAACGAACTTTCATCAAGGATATAGAAAAGAAATTAAAATAGACGGACAAATCTAAGAATATGTGCAAACAAGAGTTTAACGTTAAAAAGTCGACGATGAGATAGTAAAGAGGAATAAAAGAAGAAAGTATAGTAAAATCTGAGATGGTAGTTCTTGCACGAAATGATTGATGAGCAATTAACTAATATATTTATATAAATCTAATATGCTGCGATGCATTAGAACCAAAACAATTACCATTGTCAACTCTTTGGAGTTTATCAATATACAAGCTGAAAAATAAACTATCATTTATTTCAAACCAATAGATTTTGGTCTTAGAATACAGCATCTTTTAGAACTTACTTGACTCTGGTGTCACCCTGTATCAAATATCAAATTATATTAAAAAATTAGTCTAACGTTAGGTTGAATGCAGAGAGACACTAATATATAATAACTGTTGTATCTAGAGATAATTGAAAAGATGAATGATTATTCACTCAGTGATATATGTTGATCCTGTCAGAATTGAGACTGATGTTTCAGATCAGAGGTATGAAACAATGATATTGGTGCATTGCTAATAAAAACCTATAAGCGAGAAAGTTATAGAAATAAACATTTTTAACACCAACTTATTTTAATTTATTGTTTCGGTTGTATGTCTAATACCTGGGATTCAAGAAAATATAGAAACAAAACTAAATAAAAATAAAGATTGTAGATTCGTGTCTTTAAAAATTAGAAAACATAAAAATAAATAAAGAAAAATATTAAAGCAAATGACTTATTCTGGCCGAGATATACTAATAGTCGGGGTAGTTATTATACCTTCTGACAGAGATAAGTCAATAAATTTATTTTAAAATTTTGTATTTCTATTTCTTTGGATTACTTTCAAAAAAAAATAAATTGAGAGAAAAATTTCGTTGGGTAGATATTTCTAATAATCACGTAAATAATTTTGAGAGACAAGCGAGATATAAATTTAATAAAGAGTCATTATTATATTATTTAGATATTATGATTCAAATAACCCGAGGTGCAAAAAAGCACATTAATTAAGTAGTTCTCTATAATTGACATTTCAGAAATAAACAGGTGTTTTTGTTATGTTATTATTAATGTTTTTTGAATATAGGCTATTATAGTAATTGTTCTTGTTTACTCTAGTGCTGGATGGTTGTCCTTTATTCATTATCTTCTTTTCTGATAAAATTTATTTATTTCAAAAACTTCATTAAAAAATCAAAATAAGAATATCATTTGTTAATTAATACAATATATATAAATAAAGATTATAGGAGGTAATATTTCCTTTTAATCTGTACAAAGCAGTATAACTAATCAAAAATCAAATATTTTATTTTTGAATTCACATTAAAGATTATCAAAGACAATATTACAACTTGTATAGAAACATAAAAATTAAAATTCAGCAGAAAATAAATGAGTATATACAGGAAGAGGTTATGATTGACAAAATATGTTAAAAAGCTAAAGTTATTTTCTTTTATGTAGGAAAAGCATATAGCAAAAAACATTTCAATAAATTTATAGATTTGAATAAAAAATAAGGTCCATTGAAAATAAAAAGAGTCAGTGAATGATAAAAAAAAATTTACAAAAAATTAATTATTTTTTCTGATATTTATAGACAAACGAAAATCCCAAAATATAGTTGAAAATTTTAAACATTATTTTATACAATCAAATAATCTGATAAGTTTAGAAGTTACTGATGCCGATATGAATCTCACAATACAAGCATATAACAATAAGATCAAAGATACATAGAATATAGGTGAACTATAATGTGAAATTATTGTAAAATAATGGTTTCTAGTAGATATAAAACAGATCTACATACACGATGTTCTTTCTGAGTTTTTAAAATGCCATTGAACTTGGTGAATAAATAAGTTAGATTTTAGAGAATAATGAATGACTTATTAAGTAAATTCTTCTATAAAATAGTAGTTGTATATTTAGATAACATAGTCATTTTAGTATGACAGTAAAGAATGATGAAAAAAACGTGACTTTAGTTTTAGAAGCATTAAATAAGCAGAAATGTGAATATTAAATTTTTGTGTCACATATTACAGATAATATCATTAATTAAGAACCACGACTGATATTGAGACTATTAAATTATTGTGCATTGTATATAAAAGAATTATATGACATACTAAAATTTAAAGAACAAGCAGATAAATGAAGAATTGCTATGATAACAAGATATCTTGAAGATAATTGCATATTATAATGAAATAAATATATTTTGTATCGTTTAGAATTTCGGATATTAATACAGCCTTGATTTTGATGACAAATGTCTTTAAACGTGATGTGAGTCAATATTATCACAAGAATATAACGAAAAAAATACGGTGTAAGTTTCTTCGTCTAATTGAAAGTTAAACAAAAAGAAATTGCTATGTGTCTAAAAAATAGCTTTATTTAAGTTATTAATCAATACAGTGAACACCTAATAATAACGATTAAAACATTTTCTAAAAAATATATAAGGATAAATTTGATTAATGATAATATAATATTATGTAAGCAGTATTAACCTGAATATTTTCAATCTTTGTTAGTTAAAGAAGTATATTTAAGTCATTATTCATATCAATCAAAACAGTAGATAAATTGAAGAAAGGTATAGTAGATATGAAATTAATATCAATATTATCATATAATAAGACAAATATAAATTTTATTATAACTTAGATTTTTATAGGGAATCTAAAGTGTTAGTAAAAGCAAGTCCACATTGATAATATAATAAACTTTAGATAGTAGAAGTGAAGTAATTTAATTAAATGAAAATATTGGTAATTCAATAATTTATTGTTATAGTAATGAAACGTTAAAATTAAATAGAAATAATGAAATTGTAACAAAGAATCTACAAGTTATAAAATACAGAATCTTTATATTATCTTCCTTAATAATTTATGATGAATATATGGTGAATACGAGGAACATTAAATAAAAATTGAGGAATATGGTCAAGTGGTTTAAATATTATTATAATAATATAGAATATTGATTTATGATATGCAATTAAAAGGTTTAAGAATGTGAAGATCTTGAGAGATATTTATAAGAAGAAACAGAATTGTTGAAAATGTAGATAATATTGAAAAGGATAAAATAGAAAAAGAAACATCGAAGATGATTAAGAAATAGCTATAAGGTAATTAATGAGATTTGGTCTGAAAGATAAACAAGTGAAAAATTAAGAATGTTTTATAATTTAGTATATTAGAAGACAAACAGAAGTAAATAAAATTGATTTTTGTAAATGATGGATAATAACAGTACTAGTATATAAGGATTATGGATTAATGAACAGAATACTGGTGAATAGATTAGAGATTGAAGAACTAAAGAAATTTAAGAAAGTATTTTACAGCAATAAATAGGAAATAAAATATTGAAATTAAAAAATTGTAGAATAAAGATAATTAGATGAGTTAAGATTGCAAAAAAAGAGGATAGTGTATTTTTTAGGCATTGATGAAAGATACTGAAGAAATTAACAAAAGCATAGAAGAAATAAAGATATATTTTAATTAGATGTTTACTTCTAATTATTAATCAAATGCTATTTCTTATATACAGTATCAAAATACACAAGCTTTTTTATAACATGAGATGCCAAGATCAATACAAATTCACAGAATCACTATTACTAGTAAATAACAGATCTATAAACAATACATGACAAGGCTATATTAAAAGTAATAATAAGCATGCCTAATAATATCTGATGATCACAACGACAAACAACATTTACATTACTATATATTAAACTTAAAGATTGATATAGTAGTAGTCATAATCAAAGAAAATTCACAGAATGATTATTACTAGTAAATAACAGATCTATAAAAAAAACATAAAAAGTAATGTAGTAGATACCAAGTCAAACTATTCCATTTACATCATAAAGCACATAATCTAATATATTATCACCAAAAAATGAACATACACACAGTAAATGTTGCATACATACCTCATCAATAAAATATTTTACATCTTCAAGTAACAAAACCCATCATAAACCAAACCATCGTTACGGTCTCACATTACTGTTCACACAAGTAATCACCACGATCACTTCAACAACCAACGTCCCAGCACGTTCACAGGATGGTCACCATTCTCAATCCTTAACTGGACACTCCAATCAACTTCCCGTTGTTCAACACAACCACCAGATTGTAATTCTTTTTATACAACATATATATCATACTAGTACACTCAAACACACTACATATAACCTGTCAAAAATCATAAATCAGCAATTAATTATTAATTCTGATTTGTCAATTTAATTTATCAGTAGATTAAATAATACACAATGTAAATTATTTATTACTCATGTTGTAGTTTTCGTATGTTATATTGCACTGATTGATTGAGAGATTAAGATTTCTGAGACTAGATTAATACTGACTAGAATGTAGATATGTTATTTTGTACACCAGGTTGATTCTGCCTGACGTAGACGCTATTCCCTAAGATTAACCCATGCATGTTTTTGAAGAAGTATCTGAAAAATGGACTGCTCAGTAATACTCACTTTATTTTATGTATATTGATGATAACTACGTTAAAGTGTAGATAATTGTATACAGTAAGAGTGAGACCTATCAGCTAGTTGTTAAGGTAATGGCTTAACAAGGCAGTAACGGGTAACGGTATTACTTTGTAATATTCCGGAGAAGGAGCCTGAGAGACGGCTACTAAGTCTAAGGATTGCAGCAGGGGCGAAACTTGACCTATGGATTTTGTCTGAGGCAGTTATGGGAAGTAATAGATATTGTTTCATATTGTAAAAACATATGAGGTGATTAATTGGAGGGCAAATCAAGTGCCAGCAGCCGCGGTAATACTTGTTCCAAGAGTGTGTATGATGATTGATGCAGTTAAAAAGTCCGTAGTTTATTTTTAAGAAGCAATATGAGGTGTACTGTATAGTTGGGAGAGAGATGAAATGTGACGACCCTGACTGGACGAACAGAAGCGAAAGCTGTACACTTGTATGTATTTTTTGAACAAGGACGTAAGCTGGAGGATCGAAGATGATTAGATACCATTGTAGTTCCAGCAGTAAACTATGCCGACGATGTGATATGAGTATTTGTATTACATAATAGAAATTCGAGTTTTTTGGCTCTGGGGATAGTATGATCGCAAGATTGAAAATTAAAGAAATTGACGGAAGAATACCACAAGGAGTGGATTGTGCGGCTTAATTTGACTCAACGCGAGGTAACTTACCAATATTTTATTATTCAGCGAGAATGTTATTTGAGAATGATAATAGTGGTGCATGGCCGTTTTCAATGGATGCTGTGAAGTTTTGATTAATTTCAACAAGACGTGAGACCCTTATAGACAGACACAATCAGTGTAGGAAGGAAAGGATTAAAACAGGTCCGTTATGCCCTCAGACATTTTGGGCTGCACGCGCAATACAATAGATATGAATCTTTATGGGATAATATTTTGTAAGAGATATTTGAACTTGGAATTGCTAGTAAATTTTATTAAATAAGTAGAATTGAATGTGTCCCTGTTCTTTGTACACACCGCCCGTCGCTATCTAAGATGATATATGTTGTGAAATTAGTGTAAACTACTTGAACAAGATGTATTAGATCTGATATAAGTCGTAACATGGTTGCTGTTGGAGAACCATTAGCAGGATCATATCGAGTAACAGTTAATACAATATATATAGATTATACTAATGATTTTATATATATAGATTATAATTTATATATTATTATTAGATTATTCTAATATATATGTTATACTAATATATATTATTTATATTATTTATTATTTTACCCACACATGGGATCAATAGGATGCCACAGCGATGAAGGTCGTAGATGAATACGAAAGCATTGTTACCGAATATATACAGATGTGTATAGAGGACCCTTTGAACTTAAGCATATCATTAGAAGGAGGAAAAGAAACTAACCAGGATTTCTGTAGTAGCAGCGAGTGAACAAGAAGCAACCCGTGATTGTAATCCTATTGGAGATGTAAATCACTATTTTATTACTTATTTGTACAGAATATAATATTCGTTAGTTGAATAAAATAGTAAGTATCAGCGAGTAGGGCTGCTTGGTAGTGCAGTCTGAATACAGGTAGAATGAGATATCTAAGGTTAAATATAATGGCATACCGATAGCAAATAAGTACTGCGAAGGAATTTGTGAAAATGTGTGGGGCAGCCTTATGTTTAAGGACCCGTCTTGAAACACGGACCAAGGAGATTATAGTTATAGCAAGATAATGGCTCAGTCGTTATTAATATGACAAGTTATAACTATAAGACCCGAAACACAGTGAACTATGCATGTTCTGGTTGAAGATAAGCAACAGTTTATTGGAAGACCATAATCATTCTGACGTGCAAATCGATGATTTAAGATGTGTATAGTGGCGAAAGACCAATCGAACTGTGTGGTAGCTGGTTCACAGCGAAATGTCTCTCAGGACAGCAGTCATTGTATATAGGACATAGATGTAGGACACTGTTATAGTCTCGACTATGAGAAATCTTTAATTCTATGGTCTTCTGTAGATTAGGTTTACAGAATGAATCTATTGTATGACTAGTGGGCACATGATTGTAAGAATGATGTGCAAAAAGGGATGAACCTTATGGAACATTAAATATTCTAAATAGTAGACAGTATACCATAAATATGATGAATACATTGAGACAGTAGGGCGGTTGTTATGGAAGTAGAAATCCGCTAAGAAACGTGTTACAACGTACCTACCGAATGTATTATTGTATAAAATGGAAGAAGATGACTACTTTTATGAGATGTTTCTATATGAGTATTTAGGTAGCTGTGCAATTTGTTTGTATTGAAGTATATGTGTGAATGTATATGGAAGAAACAAATGGGCCGATCTTGGAGGCAGTAACAATATATTTGTATAGATATAGACTAGGGTTTTCAATGGTATTGAAGTGAGTCGGTGTTATTGTAAAAACAAAGAAGATCAATAGTTCTTCACTTGACTACTGCAAGGCGACTTGATGATGACAGTATATAAGCGGTGTAAGAAAAATGAATTAGACTGTGTGTACGTATGGATTGTCATGATAAGAAATACGTGTTATATATATATACTTGATAAAAAAGAAGTAGTGTAGCCGTACCTATACCGCATCAGGTGTCTTTGTATCATAACAGATATTTTAAATTAAAGTAAGTAAGGGAATTCGGCAAATTAGATCTGTAACCTTGGGATAAAGATTGGCTCTAGCATGCTAGAACTTTTACTATGTAAGGAATCTGACTGTTTATTAAAAACATAGCTTTTTGTATTACAAGAAGTGAATTCTGCCCAGTGCATTTATTGTTAAAGTTGTGTAAGCGAATGTAAACGGCGGGAGTAACTATGACTCTCTTAAGGTAGCCAAATGCCTCGTCATTTAATTGGTGACGCGCATGAATGGAGCAACGAGATTCCTACTGTCCCTACTTACAATTTTGTGAAACCACGAGACAAGGGAACGGGCTTGTTGTATATCAGCGGGGAAAGAAGACCCTGTTGAGCTTGACTTTAGTATGTTCTAATAATTATTCGGTATATTGTAGAGAGGTGGGAGATGATTTGTGAAACCACTAGTATGTTTGAATATTTGTTTATTTGGATATATGGGGAGTTTGGCTGGGGCGGTACAGCTGTTAAAAAGTAACACAGCTGTCCTAAGGTAGATGAATGATGGATGGTAACCATCAGTTTATTATAAGGGAATAAATCTGCTTTACTTTATACATATGACTGTATTTAGTAGGGAAACCTTGGCCTAGCGATCCCAATTACATTCATTATGTATTGGGTGATTGAAAAGTTACCACAGGGATAACTGGCTTGTAGCAGGCAAGCGATCATAGCGACTCTGCTTTTTGATTCTTCGATGTCGTCTCTTCTGATCATCGTAGTGTATATGTTACGAAGTGTTGGATTGTTCACCCGGTAATGAGGAACGTGAGATGGGTTTAGACCGTCGTGAGACAGGTTAGTTTTACCCTACTGTAAGTATTTTTGAGTGAACTTTGATAGTACGAGAGGAACTCTAAGTGATGACCACTGGTAGTGCGATTAACTATTAAGTTATGTTGCTTAGCTACGTCGTTTCGATTAAGGCTGAAAGCCTCTTAAGCCTGAAGCGTAGCTCAAAGATACATTTGGGAGAATACTACTCTATTAAGCAGAACTGTAAGAATGAAGGTGTATGCCGACATTTTGAGGTTACTGCTTTTTGTATTACAGTGTAGGTGTATATGTAATTTTCATAGTCTAGATTGTAGATAAGAAATGTGATTAGGAATATAATTTAAGTAAATTGCTCAAACAAAAATCAAATATGTTATGCAGAAAGTAAATAATCGAAAGATTAGAACATACACTAGATTAAGATGCAATCTAGTTAAGTGGTCATCCTCATTAGCTTGTTCCGGAAGAATTCCTGTGAGTTATAGGAACAAATGCTTTCTATGTGATGGACCTCAAGAAAATATAGAACACTTTCTGATTGAGTGCCCCCTCTTAAGTGAGATCAGGTTCTCTTTTGAAGAGAATTTGCCGATATTGAAGTGTTCTAGAACAACTAACCAGGATAAAGTAAAATTAATTCTTGGTAATAAGGACGGATTAAGAAATAATCCAGATAAAATTAAAGGGCTCTGTTGCATCATAGAATTCTTAGATAGAATGGTTATATCTAGAGCTATTATATTTCATAATAGACTCAAAGAACTTAATCAAAGTACAAGATAATTCAGTAATGAAAGAAAATGTGTTAATTTATTAACAGAAAGATTTTTATTTTTAGACCTAGGAGAGGTCGGGCATGATACTGTATGCTGTATTACTTTCGCTGGACTGAGTTGTGTTCTTAATTGGTGTATTGAGCCAGGCGATACGTTCCTACCTGTCTCTTGACAGGTTATAGCCTTCATGGCTATGACTTTAAGTAGTCCTAAGGGAACGATATTTTTTCCTATAAGCGAGGCCGTAAAGGTATGCTGGCGTGTAAAGCGCACTATTGATGTTTGTTTTCTCAGTGGAGATTTTGGTGGCCGGGTGGTTTTTCTTCTATACTGATTTTATTTTTCCAATAAATATTTTTTATTTTTTATTTTTTTTTTTTATCTCGGAATTTGTAGAACAAGTTCCAAGAGCCAAAAAGACTATATGGAGTTCAAGAACTCGACGGTGGTGTAAAAGATATGTCGGACACGACTATGAAAGTATTGACTACAAAGTAGCCAAACAAAGAATAATCGAGGTATTGAAAGGTAGGAGATCCTATAATACTACCATAGCATCCTCACTAGCAGCACAGTATGGTATATTTGAGTCTCAACTCAAGTACATACTAACACAAGTAAATAAAAGACAGATAAGGAATTACACTAAAATAAGATGTAATTTAATTAGATGGTCTTCTGCGTTAGCTAATGCTCGTAGAATCCCTCAGTATTATAGAGAACATTGCTTTCTATGTGAGGGAGAACAGGAAAATCTTGAACATTTCCTGTTAGATTGTCCATCCTTATCTGAGACAAGATCTCTTTATGAGAATAAAATCCCAGAGTTAAATTCTTTAACTCTGACAAAAATAGAACGAGTTAAGATGATCATTGGTAATATCAATGACATTAAAACTTCACCAACAGGAAGAAAAGTTCTACTTGCAAGAGTAGAATTTCTTGATAAAATGATAGTACAAAGATATATCATTGTACAACAAAAGAGTAGACTTCATGTCTCATCAGAGTAAAATCTGATACAAAAGTAGCTAATTTATTAGCAACAAAAGAATCAAATTCTGACCTGGGAGGGGTTTGGCTTAAAGCTGCATATTATGCCGTAGCATTCCGCTGAACTGAGTTGTGTTCTTAATTGGTGTATTGAACCAGGCGATAACCCAAAATCCTGCTGAAAGCAGGTCTCAGTCATTATGACTGAAGGATTTTAATTAATCCTAAGGGGTTCCCAATCTTCCTACAAGCAAGGCCTTCATGGTATGCTGGTGTGTGTCACCAAATATTGGATGTAGAAGTTTTTACTTGCTGTGTGGCTTTTCTTTCTTATCTCAATAAATTATTTTATTTTTTTTTTTATTGTAGAAGTTTTTACTTGCTGTGTGGCTTTTCTCTCTTATCTCAATAAATCATTTTTTTTTTTTTTTTTATCAATTTTTATAGTAAATAATGTTTAAGTATTTTGAATTATTAAAGGTATTTATTTATTATTTTTTTTCAATTTGCTGGAAAAATGGGGTTAGACAATTGTAAAAAAAACACTCCGCAGAGATGCAGCACAAACGAGGACTTACCAACCTCAAAAGTACAGAAAGATAGTCAAACATCTTTACTGGAAGGAATTAAAAGTAGTTATGGTACTCTTAGCACTGGTAATGCTTTGTACTATGACATAAAAAAATTGAATAGTCTCTACTCAAAAACAGAAGTTTTGTTTGAAAAAGCAAGTAAAAATTTTTATCATATTGATAAAGAAAAGAACAGAGATATTTACAACATCTCTAGATACTCATTAAGTCTGATAGACTTGATTAAGCTCCAAGATGCACATGTTAAGTCGTGTCAACGTGAACTGAGTACACAAAAGAAGAAGTATGAATTACTTCAAAAACAAGTGAATGATCTCATCAACCGTGTCAATTATGATGATGTCAATAAAGTAAACGCTGAATCAATGAATGAAGTGAAGCAGGAAACTGCAATAAAAGACAAAGATCGAACTCCTCATCCGGATAACTCGATTGTAAAAGAGGATGGTAAGGTCACCATGCCATCTCAAATAACAAGCATTGGATCGCCCAAGTCCTCTGCACTATCAGTCTTCCTTTCCAAGGTAGCAAAAGCCTCTTGCAAAGGCAGGAAACCAAAGAGTCCCATTCTTTTAAAGAGAACATCTGAAGAAGGATGGACAAAGGTCGTAGCCAGCTACGGAAGATCAGTAGTGATCAAAAAAGATAGTCTATTGGCTGATAAAATGGAAGTTATCGATGACAACAGGTATACCTCACTAATGCCTGATTGGATTCGTAACATTAACAACAGTGAAGAGTCATCTGATGACTCTAATGATAAGAGTTATCCCTTAGCTTATCTAGGGGATCCTAAAAGACAACAGAGGTCGAAACGCCTTGATAAAAGTAACTACCCTCTGAGGCTATCAGAGGATGTAAAAAAAGAAAAGGAGCCGAAACACTCCATAAAAGATAATATACATCTAGATGCCAATATGTGTAATCTAGATGTTATCACAAAAGAAGGCCTCCAAGGGCCTATGATAGTAGACCACAAAGCGACTGACATCTTAATTGAGTCTGTAGAGTCCTTTGTGGAAACAATAAAAGAGGAACAATTTTCTAAGTTGCATAACTTGCAAGAGACTAAGAAAAATGTTGTACTCAACAAAAGGGAGAAGTCGAAACGCTTCACAAATAAAAACTACCCTAAGGTTGGCAAGCCGAAGGATGTTCTAAAAGTTCCCAGTAAAACCACTAAGGGAAGTGTGGTATCACACAAACAAAAGAAAAATCTCTTAAGGAGACTTAGAGAAGACTCAGCTCATAAAAAAGTTGAAATAAAAAATTTTATTGCCCCTAAAATGAAGGACAATAGAGACAAAAAGCCAGTAAAGAAGAATACTGGAGAAAAATGGACAGATAAGCTGTCTAGAGAAGAACTCCTCAAAATCATGCTTGAGGGGAAGAAACCAGCCGAAAATAAGTATCGGCTGGTTACAATGGATGGTATACCATCAGGGGAGGGCCATAAAAATTTAGCTGTCTGGGCTAAGATACTAGGTGTTAAGGAATCAGATATTCCTTACATAAAAGATATCAGTGGGAAGACAATCCTTTTAGTAAGATATGAAGCTGTTTTGAGAGTGGCAGACAGTCTTTGTAGAATTGCCGAGGGAGTCAGATGCCTGTCTGAGCCAAATGCTTTGAGACAGTTCTTGTCTCATAATAAAGATAAAATAGTAGCAGATCTTGCTGTTATTAAAAAAAGCTGGAAGTCTTTTGTTCCTCTGCAAAAGTCTATAAAAGTTATAGTACGATGTCTTAATAATTTGGAGACAAGTATGTTAAAAAAGTTTGCTTTAGATGATGAAGCTATAAAAGATATTCTGGAGGCTAATGGTCCCTGAAAATAAAATTCTAAATATTGATTTATTACGATTCACTCTAAGGAATCAAAAAACTTCTTTATTTAAGCTTCTTAGAAGCAACAAAAGTATTTGTATTGATTTAAGTTACAAACTTATTAAAATCAAAAGTAAATGTCATTCGAGATCCCTCGGAGTAAAATCTTTAAATTATAATGTAATGTTTAATTTAAGAAAAAAGATCAAGCTTAACAGCTTACAAAAGAAGCTCTGCTTAGTAAAGGCCTTGGCAAGCCATATTAAGATTCCAGAGTTACAAAAGAAACTTACAAGAGTTAATCCAGTTTTAGATAACTGTATTGTAGGTAGTAAAAGACATCGCAGACGTGATACAACATTTACTTTCTTTGCTGTAAAGAAAGTACAAAAAGACAACTTTATTAATGCATTAAAGCAGTTAAACATTAATGTGTTAAAAGAAAAACCAGCTAAGTTTAAGCAGGTACAAAAGTTAAAGACTCTTGACAAAGTTAAGCTTTGTAGTCTTAATATAAATCATCTTTATGGGAAGAAGGAAGACTTAGAGATCCTTTTGAAAGTAGAGAAACCATCAATTTTATGTCTACAAGAAACATGGAAGAAATCCACTTTTATTGGAAGACTAGAAAAGTATATGGTAGTGGAAACACCTGCCATAGGTAAAAATAAACCAGGTTTAATGACCTTGGTAAGAAAAAGTGGAGCAGTGAGATGTTCTAAAAAAGGTAATGATGACAACATCCTACAAACGGTTGTTGAATTCAAAACAAGTACAGGATGGACAAAGATACTAGTTATCAATGTCTATGTGCCACAAGATAGAGAGCTTAAGCAATTAACTCTCATAAAATTAATCAACCTTCTTAATATTGAGAAGAACAAAAGATGCTACAAGGAGATTATAGTAATGGGAGATATGAATTGTAAAGATTCAACTCTCAAACAAAAGCTTGTTGCTGGAGGTTTAAATCCTCTTATCAACTACAATAGAGTATCAGGAACTAGAATCCTGAGTAATGGTAAAGTCTCAAAAAGACGTATTGATACGATCTTTAGAGTCTTAAAGCAAGACAGTGAGAAGGTTACTATCTCACAAAGATGGGCTGTAGGAGATCATCTACTACTTAGAAGATACATAACTCTTCCTTCTCCAGTAGTAGAGACATCTTTTACATATAACAGAAAGAAGATGCAAGATCCTCTTATTGAAGAGAAATTGAGTCAGCTTTTGAATAGGAAACTATTCACAATAGAAGAACTCCCAAGAGTTTTAAAAGAAGTATGTACAACTGAAAAGGTGTACGATAAAGTTAAGGTAAGAAAAGGATTACCTATTAAATGGAAGCACATTAATGTGTATAAAAGATTTAGACTTGCCACAAAGCAAGTACTAAAACAATGGAATGATGTAAATGCTTTTAGGTATTTGACATTAAAAAAAGAAGTTGAGGAAACAAGAGTGAAGGTTCGGCGAGAACGAGCTAATCTCTGGGCCTTTAATGGCATAAACCTCTATAAAAGTAATCGCTCTAGAGATTTCTGGAAGTGGCTAAAGGGTATGTCTAACACATCAGTTAGACTAGACAATGTTTGTCTTCAAGACGAGGAGGGCATAGCTCACAATGAGCAACAAAAGAAGCTAGAAATAGCTAACAAATTTTATGCTAAATTAGCAACATCAACTGTAGATAGTGACTCTATATACAACAAAAGTCTTTTAAAAGAGCCTCCTGATGACGTCACAATGGAGGAATTAATAAAAGCTACAAATAATTGTGGCAATAACAAAGCAGCCGGTCCGGATGAAATTCCAACTGAGCTATACAAGGTACTACTTAGGCCTAGTCTAGTAGATAAAAAGCTGCCCTCATTCCTGGTGGATGAGATCAACAAATTTATAACAGGTGCCAGCCCACCTGTTTATTGGAGTGCTGCTGATATGGTATGCCTCCATAAAAAGGGAGATGAAACAGATATCAACAACTATAGAGGTATTGCACTGATTAATACAATCAGTAAAATATACCTAAAAATAATCAATGATAGACTTACACAGTTTGTCGATACAAATAACATTCTTTCTCCTTATCAGGCTGGATTTAGAGCAGGAGAAGAATGTATGAACCAGGTAGCAACTTTATTAGAAGTTGTTAAAAGAAGAGAATTTCGAAGTCTGAAGACATATCTGTGCTTCATAGACTTTGAAAAAGCTTATGATAATGTTAGCCATGAGCTATTATTTAATAAGCTACAAAAGTATTGTATACCAGAATATCTGATAAATACATTGAAAGATATATATGGTAACACACAAATGAGAATCCGCATAGGTGGAGATACAAGCAGTGGCTATAGCTACAGAAAAGGTGTGAGACAAGGATGCCCTTGTTCTCCAATGTTGTTCAATCTGTTTATTAATGACATTTTTGATGACATGACAAAAGTGATTGTACCTCGATCAACAATAGCAATACCAGGACTGATGTTTGCAGATGACATTGTTGTCTTTGGTGATTCAAAAAATGATTTGGAACTAAAAATTCAACAAATCAGCAAATGGGCAGTTGACAATCAAATGAAAGTTAACTGTAACAAAAGTGGTATTCTCGTATGGAATACCAATACAAGCTATGAGTCAGAAGATATCTCTATAGATATTGATTTCGGAAAGATCTGTGAAGTCACAGAATACAGGTATTTGGGTGTTTTGATTAAAAAAAGCACCCTCGAAGATCATCTTGTAAAAGATGGAGCCTTTAGAGGCAAAAAAGCATTAGAAGCATTGAAACCAAAGCTTCTTAACAAGAGTATATGTATTCCGTTCAAGGGAATACTAATAAAGAATGTACTAGTACCTGCACTCATGTACGGTAGTGAGTTATGGGGAATGTCTAGTACAAGATCAGGGAGAATCAGTAGGATTCTCAGAAAAGCTGTCCGGATGATATTCTGGACAAAAATAGTTCCATTAGATAGGATAATGGATGAGTTCTGTATTAACAGGATTCAAATACAAGCAGCTCTAAATCGCTTTAGAGCATTAAGGAAGTGGAAACACAACAAAACTATAATCTCGGAATTTGTAGAACAAGTTCCAAGAGCCAAAAAGACTACATGGAGTTCAAGAACTCGACGGTGGTGTAAAAGATATGTCGGACACGACTATGAAAGTATTGACTACAAAGTAGCCAAACAAAGAATAATAGAGGTATTGAAAGGTAGGAGATCCTATAATACTACCATAGCATCCTCACTAGCAGCACAGTATGGTATATTTGAGTCTCAACTCAAGTACATACTAACACAAATAAATAAGAGACAGATAAGGAATTACACTAAAATAAGATGTAATTTAATTAGATGGTCTTCTGCGTTAGCTAATGCTCTTAGAATCCCTCAGTATTATAGAGAACATTGCTTTCTATGTGAGGGAGAACAGGAAAATCTTGAACATTTCCTGTTAGATTGTCCATCCTTATCTGAGACAAGATCTCTTTATGAGAACAAAATTACAGAGTTAAATTCTTTAACTCTGACAAAAGTAGAACGAGTTAAGATGATCATTGGTAATATCAATGACATCAAGACTTCACCAACAGGAAGAAAAGCTCTACTTGTAAGAGTAGAATTTCTTGATAAAATGATAGTACAAAGATATATCATTGTACAACAAAAGAGTAGACTTCATGTCTCATCAGAGTAAAATCTGATACAAAAGTAGCTAATTTATTAGCAACAAAAGAATTAAATTCTGACCTGGGAGGGGTTTGGCTTAAAGCTGCATATTATGCCGTAGCATTCCGCTGAACTGAGTTGTGTTCTTAAATGGTGTATTGAACCAGGCGATAACCCAAAATCCTGCTGAACGCAGGTCTCAGTCATTATGACTGAAGGATTTTAATTAATCCTAAGGGGTTCCCAATCTTCCTACAAGCAAGGCCTTCATTGTATGCTGGTGTGTGTCACCAAATATTGGATGTAGAAGTTTTTACTTGCCGTGTGGCTTTTCTTTCTTATCTCAATAAATTATTTTATTTTTTTTTATTTTTTTTTTTTTTCAATTTGCTGGATGTTGCAGTCTCTACAGCTGATTCAGCTTTCTCTCAACCATTTAATTAGCCCTTTTATTTTATTTTCAATACTGATTTTTTTTTAAAAATATTTTTTTTATTTTACTTTATTCATTACACTTTACTACTCTAGAATATCATAAAAAGTCTATTCTCCTTGAACTTCCATACTTTTTATTTTCTTTTTTTGACTTAATTTCAATATATCCGTTTGGAGACATTAGCTGAACAATCCTTTTTGGAGTACCAATTCTTTTAGGTGTAGTAATAAATCTTCTGGTTTCCTTAATCGATTTAACCTTCTTAAGAGATTCTGTAGACTTTCTTTTAATCAAAATCTCTGTTGATTTAACTTTATTAATATATTTCTTTGTCCACCATGTTTTTCTATCTTTAAGCATGTAATCAAAAAATATTTTTTTATAATATTTTGGGAGGGAAATGTTATATTTTAATTATTTCTATTGTTAATTATCTTATTCACTAAGACCTCGTGGCGCAATGGTAGCGCGTCGGATTCCAGACCCGAAGGTTCTAGGTTCGAGCCCTAGCGTGGTCATTTTTGTTTTATATTCAAATCATTTTATAATCTATTTATTACATTAAAAAATTAATATAAACATTATATTCTTCTTTATGACTGCTTCTCAGGGATACAGCCCGTTCTTGAATAAAACTTTAAAGAACTTATACAACATTCGCAAACTTTTTATTTATAGACTCATATTTTTCATATAATTTTACTTTATCGAATTGTAAGACATCATGAACAATATAAATTTACTCTTTAAGACGCTCTTTTAAAGGCCCACTATATTTTTTTATTATCACAACTCTTTTTCTAAATAATCATTCTATTATATGCTAATTCTATCTATACCCTAGCAAAATCATAATATATTTCATTAGATATGCATTTTTACAAGATTTTTATAAATCTCTATTTCTAAATTATCAACTTCAAAAATCAGATTTTCTTTCAAATTAACTTAAATATCTTTAAATTCTAGTTTCATAGATAATATTTCTTATTGGTTTATCAACATAAAAAAGATCTATTCATTTATATATATAAAAAGTTTGAATTTTAACATTTATTCAACCCTTAATAATAAAAGTACATAAGATATTGAAGATAGTAATTTTGCTTAAAATAGTCAATATTTCATAAAATATAATTAGAATTTAATTTCAGTTTCGTATAAGTTTACATAATATTATTTTAATAAAAAAACTAAAATAAAATTACCAAATAATTCAAGTAGACGCACAGTAAATGTTTTATACACAGAGTTATTTTATTCTATTCAGTTATTTAAAAGTCATTCTTGTTCTCATAATGGAAAAGCTTTTACTAGTACATCCATATATATAAAAAGTTTAAAATTTATTTATTTTATAATCTCTAATAAAAGTACATTCTCATTCTGAGAACAGAGAAGCAGTAGCTATTCTTTAAAATAAAAAATATATATTAGTATCCGAGAGAAAGCCCCGACTTACAATCAGATAAATTTAAATCTAATAATTCGTGTTGCACACCAGCACATCATTAAAGTCAATTTGTAAGTTTTAACATCCTTTAATTAGACGTTTAATTTAATAAAAAAAATAATTTTAAAACTTTTGTGATAAATCAAAAAAATGAATTTTTTTAAACTTTACGATATTTTTTATTCAATATGATTTTTTAAATTGGAATGCCGGTATTAAAATTGAAATAGTACTGAAACATGGATTTTTGATTTATAATTTTATACCCATGTCCACCTTTGAAGACAATAAATTTACCAAAGAAATTTCACTGGCACCTATGCTTGAAGTAACTACTGCAAATTTTAGAAAACTTGTAAGAATATCATCTGAAAAAACAATTCTATTCACTGAAATGATAGTTGCGAGTACAATTTTACACATTCAGACTGATAAACTAATAGAACGACTCGGAACAATTGATGCTAACACTATAGTGCAAATAGGTGGATCCGATCCCGAGGAAATTTCCAACGCAATTAGTATTTTACAAAAACATGGATGTACTCAGTTCAATTTAAATGTTGGATGTCCTAGTTCAAGAGTACAAAAAGGATGCTTTGGTGCAATTCTTATGAAAGATAAATGTTTAGTCAGTGATATTGTTAACAGTGTTTTTACAAAGTGTAAAACGGTACTTTCGCTTAAAATTCGTACTGGAGTTGATGAATGTGATTCTTATGATTTTTTTAAAGATTTCGTTACTTATCTTGTCACAAATACACCCGTTTCAAAATTCTATGTACACGCGCGTAAGTGTTGGCTTAAAGGACTATCACCAAAACAAAATAGAAATATTCCACCTTTAAATTACGATTTTGTGTACAGAATTAAAGAAGATTTTCCGCATATCAAATTTATATTAAATGGTGGGCTTAAGGGCGTCAGAGATATAGAAAAACTCAAGAATCTTGACGGTATGATGATAGGCAGAGAAGCTGTTAAAAATATTTTAGTTTTTAAATCAATTGATGAACATCTCTATGGTACTACTGATAAAAATGTGGATGATATACTATGCGAATATCTCCAAGAATTTAATGGTAATTCTCAAGTTGATTTTAGGATTCTTGGACCTATTCAGCATATTTTCCATGGTCAGAAGGGCACAAAGAAGTTTAAAATATTTCTTAATGAAGCAGTTAGACAAAAATATACTATTGATAAAGTCATTGAACAACTTAATACATTTAATTAAATACACCTATAAGATGTTTCCGTTATTTTATTATTTTTGTTTTTTAACTTCACCACCAATTATTAGATTTAGAATTTGTTAATTGCTGCTTATCTTCTCTATCTTATATTATTGATTATAACCATACAAAGTAGTCTTTTCTATTGAATTGTAATTTGTCTTGCTGTATGACATATAAGAATACATGTTTATTTTCTAAAATAGAATTAAGAGATTTATGTTGTATTATTTAATTAAGAATTATATCTTTTCTTTCTGTTTTTTATTTCATAGCTTTTTTGTCAAAAGGGAGTAAGGCTTAAAGAGATTTTCGTTTCTTTTCATCAGTAGTTCAATAAAAATCTCCTAAAAGTCAATAATTAAATATACTCATTAATGAGATCTGTAAATTAATTAAGTTTTTGTATTTGTGACTATGAGATTTCATATTAGCACGTAGTTAAATATTTTAGTCTTGCATCCATGTATTGGTTCCAAATCACTCTCCAAGATATCATATTTTCATAGATTTTTAACTCAAACATGTTGAAGATTGTCAATATATGTGACTCCTGAATTTAAAATCACTATTTTTTCGATCTGTTATCGATTACCAAAATATTTAATAAATATAATTTACTTTAATATCGGTTTTTAGTTGTAATGACTCTAATTTCTACGAATTTGTTAACTACCACTTTTTTGGAATAAATGAATTCTTAAATTATTCACTGTTTGTCGAATCTTGTATTTTTTGTGCAATAGTATGTATATACATGCATTTGACAGTTGATATCTGTTAATATTTTTATTTATTTAAGTTTATTTTTCAATGATAAATTCAACAAATTTATTGTTAAGAAAAGAGCATTTTCAAGCTCTGGTAGCTCAGCCGGTTAGAGCGTCGTGCTAATAACGCGAAGGCCCTGGGTTCGAATCCCAGTCGGAGCATTTTTATAAAAACAGATAGCCTAAATTGCTTGATTCATGTGCTATTTCTTCTTTTTCTTTTTTGTATTCTTTTTGTACCTCAGTAAAATTCATTAGATTATCAAACGTTTCTTGTTCTTTACAGAATATTATATTACATACATTGTATATCGTAAGTTGTACATACAAAGTTTTTAACAGATACAACAAATCCATACACCACTTTTTGTCTGATGATTCTGCTACCATAAGATATATTACTGGTATTCTGTACATTATTTCTAATAATAATTGTAATGTTATCAGTTTACACTTAGTTTTCAGTCTTAGAAATATATATTCATATTCATAGGTTTCTATTAGATTATATTTTTCTACATGTCGTTCGGCTAAACTTGTTTGAAGGAAGAATGTGGCAAGAAGAACTGACTCAGAAATTTGAAACATTTCTAATACAAACATCTTGAGATAAGAATAGTCATGAAATATAATAAGAATAAGGGGGTACCATATTAAACGTATGAATGAATATAATAACAAAAATTTTGTATATATTATTGGTTCCTTATCATATATAAGTGGTATAACTATATTCAAACTAAAAAACATAACTGATTTGATAAGTGTTTCATATACACACTCCATATAAATCATTATCTGTGATATGTCATCTAAATGAATAGATCTGTAAATTAAAAATGATTTTTTGTATCCAATAAATGTACCTAGTGAGTTATAAGCTATAAGAGATATTAATGTACAAAATACCATTATTATAAGAACAGCCTTCTTTTTCTTTATAGTTCCTGCTTGGTGTAGGTAAGTGGATGTGTGTATCTCTTTAGTAAATTTCTTAGTGAAAATTATCATATGTGTAAGTAATAGTATTAAAGTAATCAGGTAGGGTTGTGGAGATATTTTTAGTTCCATGTGTGTTTATTATATTTTTAATAAATAAATAATTTGTTACAGTTTCATCTGTTTAATCAAAAAAAACAAAATATTTATAAATTTGATTTTTTAATTTAGATACTATTTTTTTCTAAATAAGATTAGAAAAAAATAAATTATTTGATAGAGAAGTTTTATTCAAATTCCAATAGGAAATCACATGAAAATAAAAATTTCAGATATAATTATATTATCAAATATACCTTTAGACATCAAACTTATTTTTTAATTAGTCTTGTACTATTCTTTTCCAAAAATAAACATATATCATTAACTATAAAAATATATTTTTCATGTAATCAAAAGCATCATCAATATAGAAAATTAAATAAATTGCATTATTTATGTTTCTATTTTACTTAGTTGTTATAAAAATACTTTCTAAATTATCAGTAATTTTTATATACTATCAATCAAAATCCATATAAAAAAATTTATTTAATAAAGTTAAAATTCTAATTCTACATATTTTATTAAAAAAAATGTCTTCCACTTCGTTTCTAATTAAAATTTATTCATTTCACTTGAATTTTTAACTGCACTTTTTATAATTAATAAAAGAAACTCTTCTGTATTATTTTAAATCAACTAAAATATTTTTTACTCCAATATGAAAATAATATCTATGAAAAGTTATTTAATAATGTTTTATTGTTTAACTTATATTTATAAAAAATTAGCATAATTAATTTTAGTCTACCCTCATTCTTTTTGCTTTTTTTTATCCCCTAAATGATAACTAAAGATACGCGATTCGTTGATCTTCCTCAAAATATCAAGCATAAACTTATTAATATACACAGACTTAGCCATCAAGTATATTTACAATCAGAGAAGCTTTCTATACCCACATTTACAGATTTATATACCCAAGTAGTTAATCTACAGACATCTGCTTTACAGAGAAATCTCAATAGTCTTAATAATAATTTTAATACATTAACTAATTTACCAAGCAAAGCTGATATGGGATATGTAGAAGAAGAACTTAAGAAAGATATTGAAAGATTAAAATTAGATGTAGAAATGTATAAAGAGACTTATGAGAATGTAGATTTTTGTGGGGTATTAGAGACTACTTATAAGATGTTATATAAGAGATACGATTCAATAATTAAAAAATTTTAAATTTCTATTTTATTAAATATAAGAAAATCATTGTTGTTGTAGGAAGAATTATTGCTAAAAAAACATACTTTATTTTAAAGGTCACTCTTTATGTAACAATGAGTGATAAATTAAGTCATCACGTAACCAAGTTACTTGATCTCAAAATTGTTATTAAAAATATATGATATCTCAAAAAAAACATGATTATAAATTTTATAAAAAAATTGGAGAATATGGGTATCGAACCCATGACCTCTTACTTGCTAAGCAAACACTCTACCGCTGAGCTAATTCCCCTTAACAATTAAGGTATGTTTACATATAAACGTATTGAAATCATTATGAATTTAAAGACGTGATAATTCGTATATTGAATGTTTATATTTAAGTAAAAAAGACAATTCATTTAACGTTTAAATATTCAATTTATATTAAAATTTAAAAACATGAGATTTTTTATCTAATTATAATAACAGGATCTATAATATATTAATATACATAACTTATTAGATATCTTATTGTTTGGACTATTTTATTTTGTTACAAAAAAATATATTTTTTTTACCCTAAAGAATGAGAGAAATTATTTCATTACACATTGGACAAGCAGGAGTACAAATAGGAAATGCCTGTTGGGAATTATATTGTAAAGAGCATGGATTAAATCCTGATGGTAGTTTAGATCCAAATGCTATGGAAGATGAAGGTGCTCAGTCTTTTTTTTCACAGACATCCGCTGGTACTTACGTGCCAAGAACTTTAATGGTTGATCTTGAGCCTGGTGTTATTGATTCTATAAAGACTAGTAAATATCGAAATTTATTTCATCCAGAACAGTTAATTCATGGTAAGGAAGATGCAGCCAATAATTATGCTAGAGGTCATTATACTGTTGGTAAGGAAATCATAGAACCTGTTATGGAGCAAATAAGAAAAATGGCTGATAATTGTGAAGGACTTCAAGGATTCCTTATTTTTCACAGTTTTGGTGGTGGTACTGGATCAGGATTTGCTTCTCTTCTTATGGATTTATTAAATTCTGAATATGGTAAAAAAAGTAAGCTTGAGTTTAGTGTCTACCCTGCTCCTGGAATATCTACAGCTGTAGTTGAGCCTTATAATAGTGTACTAACCACACATGCTACACTTGAACACAGTGATTGTTCATTCTTAGTAGATAATGAAGCAATTTATGATATGTGTAGAAATTTGGGAATTGAAAGACCTCATTATTCTGATATTAATAGAATAATAGCACAGGTAGTTTCTTCTATAACATCTTCATTAAGATTTACAGGTACATTAAATGTTGATTTGACTGAATTTCAAACAAATTTAGTACCTTATCCTAGAATTCATTTCCCTTTAGTGGCTTATTCTCCAATGTTAAGTGCAGTCAAAGCATCTCATCAAAAATTAAGTGTTCAAGAAATTACTAATGCCTGTTTCGAACCAGCCAATCAGATGGTTAAATGTGATACAAAGAAGGGAAAGTATATGGCTTGTTGTTTATTATTTAGAGGAGATGTTAAATCTAAAGATGCTAATGAAGCTACAGCTAATGTTAAATCTAAAAAGAAGATTCAGTTCGTTGAATGGTGTCCTACTGGATTTAAGGTAGGTATTAATGATAGGAAACCTACAGTATTAGATGGACAAGCTATGGCAGAAGTTTCCAGAGCTGTATGTGCTTTAAGTAATACTACAGCTATAGCTGAAGCATGGAGAAGAATAGATTCTAAATTTGATTCTATGTTTGGTAAAAGAGCTTTCGTACATTGGTATGTCAGTGAAGGTATGGAAGAAGGAGAATTTAGTGATGCAAGAGATAATTTAGCTGATCTTGAAAATGAATATAATGAAATATTGTGTAGTGGAGATCCATCAGAAACTGATTAAATGAAATGATTTTAAGTATTTAAGATTTCTTGTATTTATTTTAGGTCTTTTTGTATGTATGTATTTTATCTAAAGTTTTTTCTATTAATTTATCTAAGGTCTTTTTGTATTAATTTATCTAAGATTTTTATGTATGTATTTTATCTAAGGTTTTATTCTTTATTAGTATAAGTTTATTAATAAAGAATGGTAGTTTTTTAAAGTAAGGATTGATAATATTAAGTTAATCAAAATAATTTTATTTTTCATTAAATTTCGAATTTATAGAATGATTAATTTTATATTATAGTAACTCACTTCTAAGTAAATATCTAACTAATGACTTACCAATTTTCACTGTCATTTAAATGGATATTTTAATTCAAATATTTAATATGCTGAAATTTAAAAATACTAATATAATCTTCCAAATAAAATGTTTTTCAACATTTTTAAGTAATTAAATATAGACTATAAAATTAAAACTTTATGATCAATTTTTAATTTAATAATATATTTAGAAAATTATTACTATGAAGCAAAAAGAAAAGAAATCTCTATGTTTATTTTTCCTATCAAATAATATTTTTATTAAATAAGATTGTATTTTTATAAATATATTCATATAAAATATCGTGGTATCTCTACATATAAATAATATCATCTTTATAATAGTTTTTATTTATTTAAGAGGTCTGTCAAAATAAATTAAAAAAACATAATAAAGTTCCATAGCTAAAAGTCATGTAAGGAAAAAGAATTAAATAATCTTTATTTGAACTTTAAATAAGATGTGATACAATATAACTATTTCCTATAAAAAGTTTAAAATTAACCATCTTTAAAAATATATCTTCTTTGTTAAATGTAAATACTTTATTATTTTCTTATAAAAATACATCTCTATTGTTAAATAAAAATACTTTATTATTTTCTTATAAAAATATATCTCCTTTGTTAAATAAAATGCTTTAAAAATATATCTCTGTTGTTAAATAAAAATGCTTTAAAATATATCTCCTTTGTTAAATGAAAATACATCTCTATTGTTAAATAAAAATACTTTATTATTTTCTTATAAAAATCTTTTATACACCCTCTTTTTATGATACTAGAAGAAGATTGTACACTAGAGAAAATAAAAGATATTATTTCAAAATATTCATCAGCCAAGGCAATGTTTAATGATGAGAGTATCTTATCAGAAATAGATTCATCAAAATCAATTATCAAATCAGAAATTTTATCAGGAAATATGATTAGTGATAGATTATCAGATTTAAGTAAACAGATAGAAGAAATTAAAATTAAAAATGATAAAATGGGTATTGATGAGTGTACTAGGTGTATAAAGACAATGGATAAGATGAAAAAAGATATAGAAATTATTAAAAATAGGAATTTGAATATAAGAAAGAAAATACAATATTTAAGAATAAGTGGAGGAATTGGATTTATTTTATGTATTGTAGTGTATATCATAAATAAATTAAAATAATATTATATTAATATAAAGTTAATGTATTTGTAATTTGATAAATAAGAGGGTGTATTTATTATAATATTTTCTTATATTTAATATGATATTTTCTTATTTTATATTTATTATAATATTTTCTTATTTTAGTAGTTATTTTATCTTATCTTATATTTATTATAATATTATTTTAATTTATATTTATATTTATATTTATATTTATATTTATATTTATATTTATTTTATTTTATTTTATCTTATTTTATTTTATTTTATCTTATTTTATATTTATTATAATATTTTCTTATTTTATATTTATTATAATATTTTATATTTATTTTTTTGTTTAATTAAAATACAGTTAAAAACCAGTATAGATAAAGTCTATATTAATTTAATTTAAAAAAGACCCTTTACTGTGACTTTTTAGGTATAAATTTTATCATTATCTTTATACTATTTAAGAAACAAATATATTATTTAGAATTCTTTATTTATTAAATCAGTCTTTAGTCATTATGAAAGTTTTAATGTATATATAGTATTTATAATAAATTATTTAATTGTTTTATTATTTAATATCTATAATTTTTATTTATTTATTATTTAATATCTATATAGTCATTTTTTATATAATATTTAATTAATATTAATTTATGCATACATGCATAAATATAAATATAAAAATAATGCATAAAATCTTAAGTATCTCATCATGAAGTCTAAAATTCTTATTAATAAAATAATAATAAAAAAGAATATATACAGACATTACAATAATTCTTATATAAGAATATTTATATAAGAAAATATATAAAGGTAAATATGTAAATGATAGTATATTTATATACAATATATACAAAAAAGAGTATAAATTATTAAATATAAATATGAAAATAGAGAATATTGCTAGATATAAAATAATATATAAATATACTAGAATTAGTCTAATAAGAATATCTGAATATCTTAAATATATTGATATAGTAGAAAATATTAAAAGAAAAGAGTAAGGAATTAGTATATGAAAAATATAAAGTGATCTTTGAGGTATTTTTAGAAATATAAATGATCTAAGATAATCTATTAATACAAATTTATAATCTATTTTCTTTCTTCTTATATCTCTTACTACCATACCCCGTATTATTAATTTAAAATACTTATAGGAGATACTCCTTAATATAATTATTTAAGATTAATGATATCAATTGATGGATGTAATAATGATAAATAAATTAATATATAAATAGATCAATATATAAATAGATTAATATATAAATATTTAAGATGATTGAGTTAAATCAAAAAAATAAATATTCAAAATCAATAAATTTATCTTTATTTATTAAAATATTATTTATTAATTATAATTAAATTATAATAAAGATCTATTTTAATTGATATATAATAAAGATATATTATCTAATATTTAATAATAATAAAGATAATTTTATTTAATATATAACAATTTTAATTAATAATTTAATAAAAATAAATTAATCAATATAACAAACAAATTTAATCTCTTTTAATATAAAAAAATAATTAAAAAATAAGGATACTAAAATGATAAATTACTTTTACATATTTCTATTCGTATACTCAATAAAAATAAAAGAAATAGATTTTGATATAAAAAAAGTCTTTTCATTTAATATTCCTACAGATGGTCCTTTAGATTATATTTCTCTAATGTCTAAGATGGGAACCCAAATCAAAGAATCTACTTATATTAAAAAAGAAATTAATGGTGATACAATATTAATATATTCTATTTATAAGAAATCGGGTAAGTTTCATTCTAAGAGTACTATACTTAAACCTATATCTGATAATTATGAAATTAAATCTTTAAAGAGAGGTATTATTTGTGCAATAAGGATAAATGATAGATGTATTTTTTATTATACTATACCTAATTTGAAAATTCTATTAGAGAGAATAGATGGACTTACTTTATTTGTAAATTCTATAGGTATAAATGAGAAAGATTTTTATAAAGAATTTCTTAAAATAGTACATGTGAAGAATATTACTTTAGAATATACAGAATTCTTTGATACCGTTAATAATATAATAATGGATATAGAAAATAAAGGTCCCTTGCTTAAATTACTAGATGAAAATATTTTATTATTTTTTGATAAAGATTACGATCTCATAAAAAGATTCTTTATAGAAGTATATGAACTTAAAGAAAAATATAGAGAATATAAAGATATTGATAATATTATTGATAAATTTACTGATAAAACTACTTATAACAAGTTCATAGGAGATCCACCATATAATCATGATAGGAAGTATATGTTAAAAAGATTATTATTCCATGATATGATGAATATTCTTAATTTATCAAAGAATTCTATTTGTAAGATAGCATGTTTAGCTGAAATTGATGGATGTGTAAGAGGATCATTTGGGATTTATTTAACAGGAAAAATATATGATGATTTAGTAATAAATAATTCTTTATCTGTAATAGGAGATAACGGTATTAATATAAATATAGAGGGAGTATCTGTAGTATCAGGAGAAGTAAAAATATTTATTTTATCTAGTGAGATATTAAAACATGATTTAAAAAGTGTTAAGATATTTTTTAGTGGAGTAGATAAGATGTATGAGAGTAGGGAAATATCTATTGAAGAAATAACCAATAATTAAATTATAATATACCTAATTTTATAGTATACAAATTGGTGTCTTTTTTGTATTTGAAATGAATTATGTAAACCTTTTTAATTTAAAGACTTGTTTAACTGTCATTGTAAAGATTTTGTTTAATTGTCATTGTAAAGAGTTGTCTGATTGTCATTGTAAAGAGTTGTTTAATTGTCATTGTAAAGAGTTGTTTAACTGTCATTGTAAAGAGTTGATTGACTTACATTTTAAAGATTCTGATTGACTGTCATTGTAAAGAGTTGATTGACTTACAATTGTCATTTAAAAGAATCTAATTTTTTTGACAATTGTCATTTTAAAAGTTGTTTGACTGTCATTGCAAAAATTCTGATTTTTTGACAATTGTAAAGATTCTTATAGAAAAGTATTTAAAAATTGAAATATCAGGAATTCTTTTTATTATCAATAACTCCATGAAAATATTCACTTTGAAACAAATAATTTCTCTGATAATTTTGAAACAAGTTTTTAATCCTATTAATATCCACTTATTTTTCTATTTAATATCTCTCCTTTTTCAAATTTTTATTTGTTTGTTACAAAACATTTTTATAAATTTATTTATCCCTTTATCATATGGTAGTCCGTCATTCAGCCTCTATCCCAAAATTTACAACCTCAACTCAATCATCCAATACAAACACTTCAGTCTTCACCGAATACATGTCAACATTTACATTGCATCAAATAGGAATTATAAAAAATAAATCCTACACTTATAGTCTAATATATGCTATGCTAATTCTCGTTCCACAAATAGTAGGAGCCTTTGCTTTTATGTTGCTGTACAATAATACGTTCACTCTCAATAATTTAATGTGGGCATCTATAAGAAGAATCCTATTTTTAATAATATTTTCATTTGTGATGGGTTATTTTATTAGATTCTTGCTTGATAAAATGGATGATTCATCGTTCTCGTCATATGTTTATGTAGTCTTTCTTAGTACAATACATTGTCCTATATTCATTTTTGTTGGTAGCTTTTTTATTAATTCAAGTGTTCCAGGATTACTTGGTCTTTTAAATGGTAGTCTTGCTAAATATATTTGTAATGTTAATGTATTGTCTGGTTATTCATTCCCAGATGGAAGATCAAATTTTATATATGAGTTTCTTACCCTATGCTGTTATTTAGTATTCTTTTCTGTTGTATAAAATTAATTAAATATTAAAAACTTTTATTGAATCTTATTTTCAATATATTACTTTATAAATATTCAACTATATTATTAAGTTATCTTATTATTAAATTTATTTAAATGTTCAACTATATTTTTTATTTATCTTATTATTGAACTTATTTAAATGTTCAACTATATTATTGTTTTAATTTAATTGAAACTTATTTAAATGTCATATAAACTATCTTTTTAATTTAATTGAAACTTACTTAAATGTTATAATAAACTATCTTTTTAATTCAATTGAAACTTATTTAAATGTCATAATAAACTATCTTTTTAATTTAACTTAAATTACTTAAATATCATATATTATTTTAATATCATAAAATATTTAGTTATCTCCTGAAAGCCATGGTTCTAACCTATACTGAAGCTGATACTCTTTGTTTTAATAATATTTAAGTATTTTAATTATTAAAAATATTTAATTATCTTTTGTTAAATTTACTTTAATTAATAATAACAATTTATTTAATCTTATTATATACTAAGTTAATTAAAAATTTAATAAATTATTTATTTCAATATATACCAAAACATATCCTTAATAAACTGATAGATCGCTTTTAACAGACTTTTTAAAGAATCTAGTAAAGACTCTCGCTGTACATCTGTATTTTCAATTTCTGTATCCTGTACATGATTCTGGTCTAGTACCTGTTCTTCCTTCTTAGTTATAGTCAGTCTTATCATATTATCATCTTCACCTTCGTTTTTAAATAAAATCTTTGGATTCTTCATATTTGGATCAATTGACTAAATTTATGGTTGTTTCAGATTTGTTTCACTTAATCAATCTCCTATGGTGCAGTGGTAGCATGCTAGTCTGTCACGCTGGTGGCCCGGGTTCGAGTCCCGGTGGGAGAGTTTTTTGACTAAATTAGTAACAATTTCATCATATCAGTACTTACATTTTTGATTGGGTTGTCAGATTAAATCAGTGATTATTATAAATTTAAATATATAAAAAATATCCTATTTATTCGTATACAAAATTAATAAAGTCATTTATACTTACACAATCAGTAAGAATCAAAAGGTACCATTCTTATCAATATATTCATTTCTTCGTCATTAAACTTATCACCAATTGTAAAATATTTGATGATATTTTGTCTTGTTATATAATTATTATTGAAGAGTCTTAAAAGATTATTCATTTTTTGTTTATTCATATGAAGGGTGAAAAATGAAATTATTTAAAATAAAATATTTGTTTTTAATATAATTTATTAGTATTTTTTCTTTATAAATTAATTTAATATATAAGTTCCTTATTCAAATTAACTTAAATACATTCTTTACTTATGTATATTTAATTCCTTTATAAATTAACTTAACATATACGCTCTTCATTTATATTTATTTAATTCTCTTTCTAAATTATCTTATATACATTCTTTATTTATGTTTATCTTGTATATCACATAATTCTATAATTAATCTAATTGTTTCATCATTTATTCTATCCAATGAGAATCTTTTCTTAATCTTCTCACTTAATTCTATCATTTCTTTGTACATTATGTACATATCTTCATATTTTTTATGTGGTATTAAAATATCTTTTTTTAAATTAATTATTTCTCTAATTTCATTAAGTAAATTATCATAACTGATATTCCTTACTGATACATCTGAAGATAAATCTATACTATTATATGAAGATATATTTATATCATTATTAGGAATCCTACCTTTAATAAGATCCTTAACTGTTTGTATATTTCCTTTCTTTTTATTTATCATATCTCCTATCTTTTTATTATGTAAATCTCCTATCTTTTTATTTTGTAAATCTTTTTCTTGATTATTAAGTCTCATATTTAGTATACTTGGTATATCTAATATACTAAATCCTTCTGCTCCACCATATGTAGTCCCTTTATTGACTATATTCCCTATATAAAGTATACATCCAATTAATTCTTTAATATATCTACTATTATATACTTCTATAAAGAAATTATTAAATATTTTTATATAGTTTATATTACAATTCTTAATAAGAAAATCTAATTTGATACTTTTAAGATTATTTCTAACATCTTGTATACAATCACCACATTCTTTAAAAAATAAAACGTATTTATCAGTACTTGAACTTGATAAAATATTTGATACTTCCTGATCTGTAGGGAAATATAAAAGAAGTTGATTAATTAAATTATCATTTAAAACTTCACTATCTTGTTGTAATATTCCATATACAACATCTTTATAATCACATTTTATTCTAGATAATGCTATATTTAAGGCATAACTTTTTTTAGGATCCATAAGAATTTCCCTTTTTATTTCTTTGGATAATTTCTTTACTTCTGGTACTTTAATGAAATATTCTAGATCTTCTTTAGAAAACTTCTCTTTGTAATAATCTAAATCAATTGATTCAAACAAAGTGTCTTTCTTATCAATTTTAGTCCATTTTATATTTAAATAATTTACAGAAGGTTCTTTCTTCTTAAAAACCATTTTCTTTTTAACAATCTTCTTAACTTCTTTTTTTATTTCTGGTTTTATTTCTTCTTTAATTTCTATTTTTTTTTCTTCTAAAACTATTGGTTTTATTTCTATATTTTTTTTTATATTCTCTTCCTTCTTGACTTCTTCATTAATTTTAACTCCCTCAACTTTTTTATTTTGTAAATTTCTCAAAAATAAAATATCCATCAAAACTTTCTCAAGATTTTTATCTTCGATACATTGTAAATTATCATTTTTTTTATTATCTTTTACTTTATTATCTTTTAAATTATTATTTTTTATAATATCATCTTGTAAATTATCATCTTTTAAATTATCATTTTTTATAATATCATCTTTTTTATTATCATCTTTCAAATTATTATCTTTTAAATTATTATCTTGTAAATTATTATCTTTTAAATTATTATCTTTTACTTTATTATATTTAATATATTCATATATCTTTCTATACTTACTTTTTATAATTTTATCTGTAATATATTCTACTCCTTCTGTTGTACTATTAATAATCTTATATACAAGCATTTTACATATACAATCACCTTCAAATACTATACCAAAATTATCAAGTATATCAAATACTTCCCATTTTTCATATTCAGCAGCTTTTTTAATTAAAAAATTAGTATCAAATTCCATACCATAAGTTAAAATCATTCTATGTATGAATTCAATACAAATAGAAACTTTATCACCTTCTTCTTCTTCCATAACTTTTCTTATTATATTAGCTCCATCATTATTAATAAATATAGTAAAGAGGGTTTTGGTAGTTAGAGATATAACTAGAGATAACAAAGATATATATGATTTACTATTTGACAAGTATTTTGGTATGTTACTCTTTCTTTCTTCTAATGATTGTATAGAAATTATTGTTTTAATTTTCTTCTTTAGATCCAAGTTTATACTCAATTTATGCTGTTTAGAGTCTTCTATGTTAAGAGATTTTAGTACTGTAATGAACTGATTATTTACATTTTCTAATGACTTGTTTGACATGGGCAAAAAAAACAAAAAGAGTTATTTGAGTTAACTGAAACTTTGTAAGAATAATATTTTTTGAAGTTTTAAAAAGACTTAATATTCAAAAATATTTGAAAGAATAATCTTAAGATAAAAATATTTGAAACACATTATTGATGTCATCTTGATTTGATCCAAATTATTGAATGTACGGCTTATCTCAATGGGGTTTAAAATTAAAACTTTGTAAATACCATTTTGCTTACAAATAATAAACTAATCAATATTTAAATAAAAGAATATAACTGATTTTCAGAAGATTTCTCAATAATTGTTATCATTTTTTTATCTATTTTATGTAATATTTGCCAAAAAAATTCTTCATTCATTTTAATGAAAGATATTGTTTTTAAAATTTTTCTTTCTTTATTAAAATTTAAATAAAATGAGTTTAAATAAAATAAATGAAAACATATTTATGAAAAAAAAATATGTAAAAACCTATTTTATGCAAATAAAATAAGTGAAAACATATTTATGCAAATAAAATAAATGAAAACCTACTTTATGTAAAAAAAATAAATTTAAATAAGTAAAAACCTATTTATGAAAAAAAAATAAATAAAAACCTATTTTATGAAAAAAAAATAAATGAAAACCTATTTATGCAAAAAAAATATAAATTCAAATTATTATGCATAAATAAAGTAACAAACAAAATCATTGATTATGAAACAAATTCATAAATAAGAAGTATTTGTTTAATTTATGATTCTCTTTCTTGTAGGTATAATAGACATAGGAAGTACTGGAAGTAGACTTAACATCTTTGGATACACCAAAGACAAAGATTTAATGTACCATAAAAAGTATGAAGTACAAGGAGGACTTCATAAGCTATCTGAAGAAGATGTACGAAGGAGTATTTTTCAACTTACCAAGAACATAAAAGATAAATCTATTCCATTAGGGATTTTTTGTACAGCTGGATTTAGACATCCTCTTAATATACCAAGACTTAATTTTATTAAATCACTTTTTAAAGGATTTAATCTTAAAGAATATGGTATACTTAGTGGGAAGTATGAAGGATATCTAGGATACATGTCTCTAAGATATATTCTTAATAGGTCTGATTTTGTACTTATAGATATGGGAGGGAAGAGTACACAAGTAGTTACTGATAATTCTTATAAAAGTTATAAGATTGGCTATACGAATATACAAGATATAGATAAAATTAAAGTAAAAAATATTTCTAAAAATAAACCTGTCTATATAAGCTCTCATTTTACTAAAAAGAAGAAAATGAGTGTGGATAAAATAAGGAATAAGCATATGCGTAAATTATTGAAGAAGTTAGGTATTGAGAATAATCTAAAAGGGATAAAAGTTAATTGGACATTAGCCATGTCATTAAGATTCCTTCAATTATATACAACATATTGAGAATTTGTAATATAAAGTTAATTGAATATCAGCCATGTCATTAAGATTCCTTCAATTATATACAACATATTGAGAATTTGTAATATAAAACTAATTGAACATTAGCCATGTCATTAATATTTCTTCAATTATAACAACATATTGAGAATTTTAGATATGTCCTTAAAATTTCTCAACTATTTAAAATATTTATGAAAAAATCAATTTAAATAATTTTTTTATAGAATTGCTTAAATCGATATTTTCTTTTAAATTTATGAATGAGGTTGTAAATATTTTTAATTCTTGAAATGTTTTATCAAGATTTCTTTTTGATCACAATCTCCTTTTATAGACGTCTAAATTTTTAACAAGACCCCCTTAGAATGTCTATGAAACTAAAAGAGAGTTTAAATAAAATAAAACAAACTTGGAATGATATATCATCTGTAAAAATGTATACACCATCTCAGGAAACGACTAATATATGCTACAAATATATTAAAATGATAGGACGAGGTACTTTCGGGATAGTAATATTAGTAGAAGATATTCTTACCAATAAGAAGTATGCACTAAAAAGAGTTTACCAAGATAATCGATATTACAATAGAGAACTTGATATGTTTAGAAATATTCAACACAAAAATATAGTAAAACTTCATTATTATTATTATGAAGAAGAATCTTCTAAAGGAAAATATCTTAATTTACTTATGGAATATTTACCTTACAATTTGGAAACATTAATAGAAGACCGTAAAAAATATAATGAAATATTTATTGATACAGAAAGAATTAAAAGTTGGTTTAAACAACTTGTAAGTGCATTGGAATATATGCATGATAAGAGGATATGTCATAGGGATATTAAACCAGCAAATATTCTGATAGATAGAACAATGGATAGAGTAGTCCTTTGTGATATGGGTAGTGCTAAAAAATTAGAAGATGGTGGTAAAAATGTTCCTTACGTGTGTAGTAGATATTACAGATCACCTGAGAATATTTTTAATATAGAAACATACAATTGTAAAATAGATGTATGGAGTTTAGGATGTGTAATGATAGAGATTCATTCAGGAGAAATACTTTTTAAAGGATCATGTAATAAAGAAATGATAAATAAAATATTAAGAATAGTAAAATGTACTAAAGCAGATCTTCTTGAAATGAATTGTGAAGATGAAGGAACACAAGGTATAGGAATAAGACAATATATAAAAGATTTTGTAAATAATGAAGATTTAATAAAGATATATGGAGAAATGATTGTATTTAATCCTGAAAAAAGAAGTAGTGCTAAAAATTTAAGTCATATATTAGCAACTATGTAAATATTTTATAAAAAAGATGTCAAATCAAAAGAAATAATCAATGAAGAGATGATAATAAAAAAATATTTAACGAAAAATAATTTATTAATAAAAAATACTATAATTTTGTTAAAATATATCTTATAATTCTAATTAATAATTTTCTTAAAATATATCTTATAAATCTAATTAATGATTTTCTTAAAATATAGTTTATAAATCTAATTAATAATTTTGTTAAAATATATCTTATAATTCTAATTAATAATTTTGTTAAAATATAGCTTATAATTCTAATTAATAATTTTGTTGAAATATATCTTATAATTCTAATTAATAATTAACTTAAAATATAGTTTATAAATCTAATTAATAATTCTTTTATATTTAATTAATAATTAACTTAAAATATAGCTTATAATTATATTAAATTCAATTTAACTTTTTTAAGTAAACAATGAATAGAAAGATAACAAGAAATTAAAAAATTAAATAGTTTAAAACTTTTATTCAACTGTAACAGACTTGGCTAAATTTCTTGGGAAATCAGGATTAAATCCTCTTGCTACTGCTAAATGATAAGATAATAATTGAACAGGAATTACAGTAAGTATTCCCTGTAAGCAATCTATAGTATCAGGTACTACAAAAACACGTTCAGAAGAAAAGTTTGATGCTACACTTTCTGAAGCAATAACAAGTGGATTCCCATTTCTAGCTACAATTTGATGTATAACATTAGAAGTCTTATCAATATTCCTATCTTTTGTAACAAAAAGTATTATATTCAATTTCTCATCTACTAAAGCTATAGGACCATGTTTCAGTTCTCCTGCCATTATACCTTCAGAGTGTATATAAGTAATTTCTTTAATCTTAAGAGCTCCTTCCAGACATATTGGATATTGATAACCTCGTCCTATCAGTACTAAATTTTCAATTTTTGAAATATTTTGAGCGTATGCTTTTATTTCATCATTCATTGTTAATACTTGTGAAATTTTGTGAGTAATATCACGTAATTCTGATATAATTTCATTTCTACGGTTCTTCTTTGATAAATTATCTTGACTTATTTGTAAAGCTATAAGAATTAAAGCAATAAATTGACTTGTATAAGCCTTAGTACTAGCTACACCTATTTCAGGTCCAGCATTTATATGTACACCACAATGTGTCTCTCTAGAAATTGTACTTCCCACTATATTTGTTACTCCAACAGTCAAAGCACCTTCCTTAATACAATAACGTAAAGCCATTACACTATCTGCTGTTTCTCCACTTTGAGAGATAAAAAATACACAATCATTTCTACTTATTGGTGGATTTCTATCTAAGAAATCACTAGCAATTTCTACATAAATGGGTAGTTCAATTAACTCTTCAAATAAACTTTTTACACTTAAAGCAGCATGATAGCTTGTACCACATGCTATAAAAATAAATCTACTTGATTTCTTGATTATATTTATATATTCATTTATACCTCCTAAAAAGACACTTAGATCATTAAAATTGACTCTTCCTCTCATTTTATTCACAACTGATTCTTTCTGTTCATTAATTTCTTTAATCATAAAGTGTTCATAATTACCTTTCATAATTGCATTTAATTCTGTTTCAATTGTCTTAACTTCTCGTTTATCTCCTAATGTATCTTTATTTTTAGAATGAGGTCTATGTATTACTAAATTTCCGGAGAAAATATGACAAATATCATGATCTTCTAAATAAATAACCTTATTTGTATGTTCAATTAAAGCTGAAGCATCAGATGATAAAAATACTTCTAACTCATCATTATCATAAGCATGTAAAGTACATTTATCTACCCCTTTTCTTAAATCATCAATCAAATTTGGATTCATTATTGGTGAATTTGTAGCTGATATTAATGGAGATGCTGGTGCATCATCATCTTGATTACCATAATTAACATCAAAGAAATCTAAAGACATTTTATCAGCTCCTTTTAAACCAACTAGAAGAGGTGAACTAACACGAACAGCTACAATTTCATTGGGATAAAGTGGAGAAATAAATACGAATGAGAAAGCTCCATCACATCTTTTTATAACCTTCTTGACTACATCAATAAATTTAGGTTTCGATTTTTTAGAACACTCTTCATTGTAAAAATATAAGGCTAACTTAGCTGCAACTTCTGTATCAGTATCACTTTCAAAAACATATTTTCTTTTCTCTAAAAATTCTCTTAATGTTTTATAATTTGTTATTATTCCATTGTGAACTACTAAAAATTTACCATCTTCATCTGATTTAAGTGGATGGCAATTCAATACACTTGGTTTACCATGAGTGGCCCATCTAGTATGTGCTATACCTACATGATTATTTAATAATCTTTCCATATCTACTACTTCTTGTTGATTCGTCATCTGTTCAAGTTTCTCTACCTTTCCAACTTCTTTGAATAACACGTAATTTTTGTTATCATCTCCTTGGATACAGAATCCAGCAGAATCATATCCTCTGTATTCAATACGTTTTAATCCTTTTATTAGTATATCAGAAATTTGCTTTTTAGTTTTTTCAGTCAAAAAATTCGCATATCCGAATATTCCGCACATTAATTTATGCTAATTATTTTATTTAAATATTTTTTTTGCATAAATTAAGAACCAATCAAAATTTTATGATGATCAACAAAATATTTTATTATAGGTATTGGTCAGTACTAAAACAATTAGTTTCTATTTGTAGTTAATTTAAAAAAGTTATTTTAATGTTATGTTTGTTTATAAATTGTAATAACAAGTCATTAGTAATAAATCAAAAAAAATGTTTTAAATGATTGCTAAGATTAAAAGATATTGATAAAATATTTTATTTTTAGAAATATAGTTGGTTCTAACCTGAATAATAATCACAATTTTTCTAATGAATATATGATTAAAAATATAATTTAAAAAAAATATTTATAAGATTTTTTTTGTTTTTACTTTTAATATTTTAAGGTTTAACTGAAATTAATTAAGTTTTTATAAAATTAAATAAATAAACTTTTACCAAAAAATATTATTTTCTTTTAAAATATATTGATGTAATCTCAGTCGAGCTGTGTATTAATGATTAACCTTGAGTAAGTTATTGAATTATCATTAAGTCTTCTAAGTCCCATTTCTTAATTTTTAAAGAGCTAAATTATTAATTTTTTAAAAATGTTGTCATTAAATAATAATTTGGTGTTTCATAATAGGTATTATTTTTAATTTAAAAAACTAGATGTTTTATCAATTTATCATAAGAAAAATACAAATGATTATTTTTATTACTTGATAGGAAGTCTGAAATATTTTTAAGTAGTTTCTTCAATGAAAAACAAATTTATTAATTTAAGATAATGTTTTTTTAATTAAAAACAATTTAGTGATGTAAAATTTTAATATAAAAACATAAAATAATTCATAAAAAAATAAGTAGAGTCATATTTATTGTTTACAAGAAGATTTCAATAACATTATTTATTTTTGAAGACTATCAAATGAAAAGAATAGTCTAATTAGTCTCCAGAAAATGTTCTAAGATAAATTATAAATAAATTAATTTAAATATTTACAAAAACACCCTGTGCGGGACTCGAACCCGCGGCCCTTAGGTTAAAAGCCTAATGCTCTACCACTGAGCTAACAGGGCTTGATATTCATATAACCAACTATTCGAAAATCAAGTATACAATTTAAACAAAAGCTTTTATAAGTTTATTATATGAATAGAAAAAATTATAAATTAATTAATTTAATGTCTTATATATCAAATTTTTGGTGATGATTTATATATCCATACATAAGTAATAATCTGTATAATTCCTATTATAACATTAGCAGATATCATAAAGATCATTGTTTTTTCTAATCTTTCTGAATTATTAGTAGTAATGTTTTCAGAAAGTATTTCTAAAATTCCATGTATAACATCAACTCTTTTATTAAGTAAATCTACTCTGCTTTTTATATCTAAATATTTACGACATGTTTCGTATACTGAAGAAAATGCAGGATAATCCCAAACAAATTCAGGTTCATCTAAAATATTAGAAACTAAATTCAAACTAAATCTTAACTTGTGTAATTTACCAATAATTTTTAGTAATTGTTTTCTCGTCTTACTTACTTTTCCTTCTTTCTCTACTTCTTCAGGTAAATCTTTAACAACTTCTATAGTAACATCTACAAGATTCTCGAAAAAGTCAAGTTTAACACTTTGCGCAATAGCTATTGATATGACCATTTTTGTAAAATAGTTCTCAGAATTGAGATAAATAACATCATTTATAATAAATGGATCTTCTGTAATTCCGTATCTAAAAGATTCAACCTCAACATTTACTGGAAGATATTTGTTAACTTCAAATTTCTCAATTAATTTAAGAATCTTAGATTCCTCATTCTCATCCATTCCCCAGCACACAAGAACACCATAATCGTAAAAAAAACAATCATGCGAGCGATCTTCAAACTTAAAAGAAGCGTACAAACATTCGCCAAAATATACTGAGACTTTGCTAGCGTAATCACATTTTTTAAGAAACTTACTAAGTCCTTTCAAATTAAAATTTTCAGCTGTACAGTATGATGTAACTCTGTGTAGATCAATTTCCGGTAGAACATTTTCTTTTGGTGAGTAATCTGGTTCAATTTTTAAAGCATAAGCGTCTTTTAAAGCTCGAAGTTCAATTCTACTTTGTTTTTTAGTTCCAGATATTTGTTCATTATTTGTGTCAGTTAAATAAATTCGTTGTTTAGTTTGATCTCTGTCTTTCATTTAGGGGGTCATTCAGAATAAAAAACTAAATATTTTAAAGGAGACTTTTTATCAAATGTTTTGATATTTACAAAATGCAATATAACTGCTGATAAATTAATATAATATAAATCTAAGAAATAAATGTTTGTAAAATATTATTTTAAGAAACAAGTGATCTGTATAACTAAATAAATGTAAAATATATTTACAAGTTACAAATGTTCTCTATAATTAAAATTTCTATAATTAAGTTTTTAACAAACAAATAATATTTTTTTTCAATATACTAATAAAAGTAATTTATTAAAATCCTATCACTTTCATATTTCATATTTCCGTTAATGTAGACTATTTTAATATTTTTAATATCTTCCTCTATCATATTTTGTATATTAAAATAGAAAGATATTTTATCAGGTGAAGTTGTATATTCGTAAAAAGGTACTAAAGAATCTCTGTCACTTAGAATTTTCACTTTTTTTATAAATGAATATGGAAGATCTTTAGTATCAATAGATACTTTAACACAAGCCAATGAAACAATTTCATTTAACATGATGTTATTATAAGAAATCATAAATTTATATTTTGGGTTTATATAAAGACGTAAAATATTCAGTATATCCATAAAAAGATACCATTTAAGATGTTTCTTTTGTATTTCCTTACAATTAATATTTTCATTATCAAAATATAATTTCCATTCAGTATTGATCCAATTCAAATAAAAATCATCAACTATCTCATTAAATACTTTCAAAACCTCTTTAAAAGATTCATAAAAATCATTATCGATACTATTTCGAATTTTATTCAATGTTTCATATAAAAGAAAATAATTTCTATTAAAAAATATTAGCATGTAATTATTTTCCCTTAAGAGGTTATAAATTCCATTCGATGATTTATCTAAAAGATCTTTTTCTATTTCCAATAATTTTGATTTAAAATTAATACCATCTTTTAAGAAAGGAACAAAGTGTTCAGTAAAGTTCAAGTTAAAAAGAGTTTCTATATCTGAATTGATTGTTCTAAATTTTTTATATAAGCATGAAGTACTTAAATCTTCTGTTAATAAAATTGGTGCTGAAAAAATGAAATTATTTTTTTCGTCTAAAGGAATACCCATTAGAATATTAGATACACACATATTATCACCTTTAAAAAATGCATCATCAAGACAAACTAAAAATCTATCTTTTTTTTCAATACCACTTGATTTATATTCGCATGATCCAATAATTTCATTTTTATTGTTCTTTATTTCGGAAAAGCTTATCTCATTTCTGTACTTAATATTGTATCTATTATTAAGAATCGAATTATTAAATGGATTCGATAAAGGAACATTTAAACAAAAAGATGTACTTATTGTTGTATCTAAATTTTTCAATTCTAAAGATTCTGTAAATTGAAGAAGTAGGACTGTTAGATACATTTCTTTATACCCATAATAATTTTTTTTTATATTTTTCAATTAATTAAAAATGCGAATTTTTTAATAATTGAAAATGTATTTTTTATAACCGTTTAATTAGTAAGTGATACGTATTTTTTCAATAATTATAAAAATATATTTTTTTTATAATTGTTTAATTAAAAAATGCTGATTTTTCATTATTTATAAATTCATTTTTTTATGATCCGCTTCTTAATTACTAATACGTATTTTTAAATAATTAATAAATATATATTTTTATTATAAATGATTATAAAAATACTAAAATGTTTTGAATAGGATTTATAAAATTTAATTATATCAATAAATTGTTTTTTTTTCGAATTTTTAATTTATTGAATTGTTTGGGATTTGATCTAAATGATTTTTAATTACAATACTATTTATTATGTAATAAATCATGTATGTTTTGCATAAAATACAAACGAAATGAAAAAAATGAATTCTTCTATTTTTGAGAAAGTAAAAGTTAACAAATATAAATTATGGTTTTATAATTTTAAATATATTAATATCCCTAAAAAAATTAGAAATTACTTTATCCAACAAATAGTAGCTAATAAATGGGTTGAGATTAAAGTGAATAAAACCATCAAAATAGATATATTAAATTATATATATTAGTCGTTGATGAAAAGAATTACTAATAGTTTTTACTTAACTTATTAAACTGGAATAAAGTGATAAAATATGATGTATTGGTGAATATATTAGGATTAATACGTGGAGTTAACAAAAATAATATTGTATGTCATAAATAATATAATACGACTTAATATCATAAAAAATACAGAAAATTGTTTGAAGTTTCTAAACAAATCTAAGTGTACTTAATTTAGTCACTTTAAGAATACTCTTGAGAGTATATCGATAAAGTACAAAAGAGAGGAAAGAAAGTAATAATAAAATATTACTGGTTGAGATAATGTGTGATACAGCAGGTATTTATAGTATATTATCACGATAAACCCCAAGAAATAATATCAACCCTCAAATAAATTAAATTTTTAAAATTAATGACTACCATCATAGTTAAAGATATCTATCAAGATGAGAAGACCCAATTAAAAAATTTCTTATTTTTTTTTCAGAAAAAAATTTAAGGGTCTAAGAATTTTGGTACAAATTTTTTAAAAAAATATCAATTTAAAAAATAAATGTAATTTTTTTAATCAATAATTTGTATGTATGAATAAAAATATTATTAACTATAAGCAATTTCTCATTATTTGGGAATATTAAAAATTGATCATACTTCTATATATTACATAATACAAAAAAATTTAAGCCAATTCACCATTTAAACCTTTATTAAATAATAGAATATAACATTTTCTATAAGTGCTTGACATAAATTGGAGTTTTTCAAATAATAGAATATAACATTTTCTTATAAATCAAAAATAATATTTTATAGAAGAATTAATAGACTATAACTATAAAACTTTAATTAGATTTGATTACAAACCTAATTCTATATTATTAATGTATTTGAAAGTAGATTAAAATAATTAATTACTTAAATCTTTTAAAGTTATGCCATTTATCATTTTTATTTAAATTCGAATTTTGATTTGTTCTTTCCAGTTTTAGATTTTTTTAAATTTTTCATGGTCAGAATTTTAAAAGTATTCTTTGGATTATCCATAAGCCTATTTTTAATTATATTATACAATTTATAATACTTGTAATATTATTATGTCGTTCAATTCGGTATTTTAAATTGTGATTTTAATGAGATTAGCAAAAAGTCATATTTTAAATGATATTATAATATAAATAATATCTAGGGCTTTCCATTTGAAAAGGATTGAACTGTATTGCAAAAAATGTAATAATTGTTTTTAAAAACAGAATATATTCAAATTTTAAAAAATTTTTATGTCAAGCGATGAGACTTATCTGAAGAAATGGTGATAATTTTATAAGTCACATAAATTAAGTACTACTAACTTATGAATAAATCTGAAAAATATCCAATAAAGTGATATTCAAATTATTGTTTATTTAAGATAATGCAAGTTAAATGTTATTTTTTATAAAAAAATGATTCATCTCACAACAATAACATAAATAAGGTTTAATTTTCTTCTTCGTAAATTATTGCTTCGAAATAATTTGTTATTGTCACTTTTACGTTACATAAATGACATTTTAATTTTAAATTATTAAAATATTCATTCATCAATTGTTTTCCTATAAAATGACCACAAGATAGTCTAAAACATCTACCCAATAAACCTTTACTATCATCTGATGGCTTCTTAAAATTATATGTTATTAAATCGCAAACAGTAGTAAATGAATGTAATTTACCTTCTTTAATATTATTTTGAATAAGTTCATTCATTTCCTTTGATGAGTCACATGTATCTTTAAGGTAATCAAGAATATAATCTAACGAAAATGGTTCTATCATTATAATTTCAATACTTGTATTAAAATCATCAGTTTTTTTGATTTTTATTACTATACCTTTTTTCATTAGCGCGCTATAATAAAAAATTCTACTAATTAATATATTTGCGTAACTATCCTCTAAAATTATTTCTTTATTTAGTAAATAATTTAAACTATTTATCTTATTTACTCCTAAAAATATTCTTGATCGTTCTTCTGAATTAGTATAATATGTTTTAGTTTTTTGATTATAATTTTTATACATTGAACTAAGAAGCGAGCTTGAAATTGAAAAATATCCGTCATGCTTTTGATTTGTATATAAATAAGTCTCATTTGGAAATCTTTCAATACAAAAGATTTCTTCAATCAAATTAAAACGAGGACAATATTCATACAAATCAACGAGTAATATTTTTTGACAATTTTTCTGAATTATATCGAAACAAAATGAAAAATGTAAAATTTCGAAAATCAAGATCTTGTCAATAAGATCAGTTTTTTCAAATAATAATTCATTTTTTTTATTTGTAAAAAAGGACTTGATTTTTTCGTACAATATTGGACTTATTTTGTATTTCTTGTTTATAGGAAGTTTCTCATGAAAAAAATCATCAGAAAAATACATTAGATTTTTATAAAAGTTTATATCATAAGTTGATAACTCAGTAAGTCTAGTCATGAAATTTGAAAGGATTACAGACTCATAATAAATTAAATTAAGATTATCATTTAAAATATAACTTCCATTCATCAATTCTTTTAATTGATATAATGTATTATCTGTTATAATATCATATACCCTCTTAAGACTACCAAACAAAGCTATAATTTTCCATTTGACATTTTTATCTCCTTCAAATATTTTTAGAAAAAGATCTTTATTGATTAAATAATGATTTTGGTTTATAACATTTTCTAAAGTTTCTAATATTGATAAATTTGAATCATCTTCTTTATTAAGTATTGTATTAGAAACAAAAGCATAATATAAAATATATAAACTTGATAATTTCATATGGGTTTTTAAAAATTTTAAATATATAAATTAAATTTTATAATATGATAATTTATATTTAAATTGATTTAATTTTTTAATATGGTAAACTTTTCTTTTAACTTATATAAAATCTTTTTTTAATCTATTTGACAAATATTTTTTAAGTACTTAAATTAAAGAAATTTGTTTTAAATTATAAAAAATATTGCAATAAAAAATTAAAATTTTATTACTTGATATTTTATTATTTTGAAACTATTAAATTAAAATTTATTTTATAATAATTATCCTTAAAAAACTAGTATTTTATTCATAAATGACTATAAAATTTCATTTCTTAAAGGAAACCAAATCTAAATAAAGATAGTTAAATTTATATGCATAATGAGAAAAGTGATCTATAATAATATTTTTTTCTAGTAGATAAGATTATTCATAAATCTATCAGATAATTTTTATTATTATTTAATTTATAACAAATTTATAAATGAACAAATATTTGATTGTATATTCTATATTAAAATTATTTCATTGATAGTTTTTTACTGACTAATTTATAGATAATCATTTGAATAAAATAACCTAAAAAAGAGATTATTATATTTTAAAAGGATACAACAATGAAATTTATTTACTCGTTTATTTTTATGGATAAAATTTTCCATCTGATTAAATCTTTTAAAAATAATCCATTGTAAATTTCAAAAAAATAAAATTTTTATTCTGAAAGCCATAATTCTAACCTACGCTGGAGCTGATGCTCGTTGCTTTGATAATGTTTGAATTATTAAAGGTATTTATTTATTATAAAATTTTTATTAAATCTATAATGTAGCATATATTAGAATAATAAATATTTTCATAAGCTAAATACCAAATTAAATTTTTTAAAGGTTGAAATTTTAATAATAGCTTCTAAATTAAATTGATAATAAGCGATCTTAAATTCTTATCAAACAACGAAAAAACATTCTAAATCATAATTAAAGATAAATCTCTATTTTAATGGTCGGACTAAAATCAATTTGATAAAAATTATAATAGCTTGCCAGAGGTATAAAATTAACAAGAGGTCATCTTGCTATTATAGAAGATGAAAAAGAGAAATTTAAGTAAAAATTGGTTGTTAAGATGTTAAAAAGAAGAAAGACAAAATTTAAAGCGAATAAAAATTAATTAAAATAATAATGAACACATATTTTCACTATTAATTATTATATACATTAAATAAGATAAATAAAGTATTTTAATAAATTAATTAGTCAGTTATTGAATAAAAATATTTTATATTAACATCTTATAAAGAAAAGCGTTATTTATAAAATGACTAATTAAGAATATAAAAATTATATTAATAGAATAATACTTTAGTTATTTAAAGAAATTAAAATTATTAATGGTATACATAAAAGAACTGAATCTGATAAGGTACTTTCGAAGATATAATTATTTTTAAGAAAAAATAGATTGATTAGTATTTTTATATTTACAAATACAATAAGTGGAAAAAACATCCTGAAATTTTTCAAGTTATCATTGATAGTTATAAAATGGCTTTAAAAATATATTCAAGAATAAAATTACTTTTATATGTTGAGAGACTGAATCATACTCTAATAAAAGAAATTAAATTATTTCTATTGTAATGAAAAGTTTGAAGTAGATCATTTAACAGCAAAGTTTGATTTAATGACTTAAAGATTACATAAGAAGGTATTGAGATAGAAATATCTACAAAAATATGAATAAACAGAGGTTTTTATAGATGAATATAATTGGAGAGCATTTAGTTTAAAATGCAATTGCTGATAAAAATGTTAAAATAGGTTTGTCGTCTATTTTAGACTAGAAGTAAAGTCAAATAAAAAAATATAATTTTTTTAATCGAGCAGAAGGAAAATATATGAACGTAATAAGATCGATATATCTTAAACTGCATAAATTAAATAAAGAATTAATAAGAACTACAGATTTTTTAAGTCGATAAATTAATATAAAAATCAAAGACTTAGTTTAACGTTGACGATCTAATGAAAGCTCATGTACAATACAGAAAAATGTTGAGGAACTCCGTGAGAGTATAAATCACGAGCTAAAAAAATTAATAAAAATAATATTTGGTTGTAATTGAAAGGGAAAAGGTTTCATTATGTGCATTAAGTAAAGGAATTCATTCATAGAGAAAAATAATGAGTATCGTGACTATTTAAATAAAGACAATCGATTACTTAACAAATCTATATGAAGAATATGGTCTTATGATACTTAAATCTTCATATTTACAGAATTACGGACTAAACGTAATTAAAATTATTTAATTTAGAAAATGTATAGCGAATTTATCTATCATTGACAAGCTTATAAAAAAGATCGCGATTGTAAAAGTTTTGATAACTCAAAAAGGGATATAAGTATTATCATATTGCTTCGATCATAAATATAATTCAAGTATTAAAACGATCTGGTTACATGGATAAAATAAAAAACTTAAGATTTACCTTACCGAGTTATATGTTTATAAAAAATTCATAAAGAACTTAAAAATGAGAAGAGATACTGAGGAACATAAGATTGATAGATCGATGAAATTGAAGATGTTTTCCCAAGTACAGAATAATTAAGAAACGAAAAATATATCATTTTAATTTTTTGATAATTTTATTAACTCTTATATTATAAACTTTCGTAAGTAAAAATGTTTTTAAATTAATTTAGCACATTTATTACTAATTTAATTTTTTATAAGGATATTTTCATAAAAAAATAAGTTTAGTCTAAAAATTTAATAAGGCATATTAAAGTTAATTTGAATTATTCTGTATTTTCAATAAAAAATAAGTTTAGTCTAAAAATTTAATAAGGCATATTAAAGTTAATTTGAATTATTCTGTATTTTCTGGATGATTATGGGCTAAGTGATAGTTCAGTCCATTTTTATTCTTATATTTCTTTCGACATGATTTAACTGGACAATTAAAGGGCTTTACTATATTTATTTTATCATCAGAATGTACAAATCGGATATGGTAATTTAATCCATTCTTGCTGGTAAATTTACTTCCACAAAGATCACATGAGAAATCTTTTTTTAAATTCTTTCTTTTATTCCGCTTATTAATTTTAGTCATTTTTATTTCTCCTTTTTCATCTAATGTAACTATTCTAGTAGGATCATTCAAATTATTCTCTATTTTATCTTTTTCAATTTTATTATTAGCTTCATCTTCTTGTGAATTTACAATTAAACTATCATTATATAAATTAGCTTCTTCTTTTTTTATTAAATTATCTCTCGCTTTAATTTTATAATTTTTTTTTAATGTGGGCACAATCTTGATATTAGTCTGATTATCAACGCTTAACCTAAAAAGATATTTATCGTCATTTTTTGAAGATTTAACACCATTTTTAGTAGCAGTGACAATCTTTCTCTTTTTCTTCTGATTGGCCACATCGATTTCATTAGCCGAGTCAATATTTTTAGACCTTTCATCGACTTCGGGTATTGCTGCTTTCCGCTTAGCAGATCTTCGACTCCCCAAAGTCTCGGTCTCTTTTTTTTCACTTATTATACTTACATGTGATGCACTTATATCCTCTTCAGGATACTCTATACAAGTGCTATCATCATCAAACTGACATACCATATTATATAATTTTTTTTCATAATATTTTGTCAAGTAAGTATAATCTCCTGAATTAATATACAATATTAATGCAGATACTAATTCCACATCAGGCTTTGAATTACAATTCTCACATTTGAGAATTCTTTCAAAATATTCCGGTGTTGGAAAAGTATAATTTGACTCGGCCTTTGATTTAATCGAAGACTCATATATTCTTAGCAAGTTTTCACTTGCTATTTTTTCTTTATACTTCAATTCTAAATTTTGAAGTTTTTTTACATCACTTATAACTTTAGGTTTATTGATGCCTCTCTTGAATTTAATTTTCGTACTTAGCTTGCTAATATGTTTATTTGCCATTTGAGGGGCTCATGACAATCTAATATAAATATGAAATTACTAAACCCAAAATATGATTGAATCTTTAGAAACCAATAAATTGTTTTATTTTGTCATTTAGAGATTTTAGACAGATTTTCTTAACAAAATTTTTTAAATTAAGTTAATTTTTCTGATTTAATGCTTTTTTAATTTTATTAAAAATAATTATAAAAACAGTTTGTTAAAAAACAAACACATTATAATTTCAAAAATATTTAATTTTTTAATTTTTTTTCGTTTTAAATTATAAAATCATTTTTAATCAAAAATTGAACGAAAAAAATATTACTGATTAAGACTTAATATAATCCAATTTTAATCTTTTAATAATCGAATTTTAAATTTTCATTAAATATTTGATGATATAATTAATGATTTTGACATAGTCAAAATTTTTTAACTATAAATTTAAGGAGAACAAAAATATATTTTATATAAAATAATTAAATTTCTTCTTAAAAAATATATTTTGTATAAAATAATTAAATTTCTTCTTAAAAAATATATTTTACATAAAATAATTAAATTTCTTCTTAAAAAATATATTTTAGATAAAATAAATATAAATTGTTCTTATAAAAATCATTTTTAATTTGTATCAATGGCTTGAAAAACTAAATTTTTAAATAATTATTTTTTTTAATCAATTCAAAATAAAAATTTTATTAATTTTTGACAGGAATACACTCGCTACGAAATATTTCAGAGAAAAATAAATTATTAAGAGTTTGAAATAATAACGTTTAATATTTTCAATAATTTTGAACATAGTAAATAAATGTATTATGATTTATAAATATCATTAATATTAGAATAAAAAACATAAAAATGTCACTCATTTCATTGCCTCATGACTCATGAATATTTCAATTATTAGTTTTAAATTGTTAGCTCAATTATTCTATTAAATTTCTATTATATACAATAAGATCAATAAAATTTATATAATACAGATGATATCTAAAGATATATAATCATATTAAATAATCTTTACATTTATTACTGTAATAAAAAGTTTCAGAGTTTTATAATTTCTAATAATCAGTTTAACTTAAAATGAATTTATTATAGTTTTAACTAATTAAAAAAAGAAATATTGACAAAAAAATTGAATAATCAAAGTAAAATTATAGTCTTTATATTTTGTAAATACATAATAAATCATAAACTCTAATAGAATGAAAAAATAATTAAAGAAGTTATCAAATTCGTTAAAAACCCATAATTATCTTCATTTTAGACAATATATTTCATAAGCATAACTACATTTCATATTAAAAACATAACCTATCTTTATTTTAGACAATAACTACATTTTCAAATATATTTCATAAACATAACTACATTTCATATTAGAAACATAACCTATCTTCATTTTAGACAATAACTACATTTTCATATTAGAAACATAACCTACCTTCATTTTATCTTTAACACTTTGACTTATAAACTAAAATAATGAATGATAAAAAAAACTTAAATTTTATGTTTGATATTTTCTTAATGCTTTTTTTATTCTCATTTTATCAAACAGCACAATATTTTATATTGAATATTATTACTCAATTTCTTAGTAATAAATTATTTTATATTTTCACTCTAGGCTTAAATATAGATAGTTTCAATAAATAATATCAAATATTTGATAAGTATAAAATTCAATAAAGTAGTTTCGTTAATTTATTTATTTTTTTAATATTGTTATTAAAAGATAAATTTATTATATAATAGATTCTAAGATAAGTTTATGAAAGAATTTATTTGAATAACCATAACTAAAACTTATGTATCTTAAAAGTTAATTAAAAACGGGTTATTTTATTCGTATAGATCTCTTAATGAAATACTACAGATATTTATTTCTAGAAAATTGATCATTTTTGTATTTAATTTATTAACAGTATTATATTATAAGTAAAAGTCGTAATATACTTTCTAGAAAAATATATTTAAGATTTTAACAAAGTAGTAGGTTATTTATAAATTGAATATTTTAATAAAGTAGTAGGTTGTTTAAAAATTGAATATTTTAACAAAGTATTAGGTTATTTATAAATTGAATATTTTACAAAGTAGTAAGTGATTCATATTATAAAATATTAAATATAATATTTTTATAATCACTAATCATTAAAATATAAGATTTCTACTTATAATCTGATACATTTATCATATTAAAAAATGTACTGTGGTAAATTAAAATATCAAAATCTTTTTTGAATAGAAAAATAAAAGGACTTACTCCTTTAATTTATATGAAAAAGAATAATAAAACTTAATTTGTTATTAAATAATTAAGAATACTAGTTTTTATTAGATAATTATTCAAAATTAATAAATATTATCAAATTTACTTTAATAATGAGTCATTGATTATACTTTTATAAAGAAAATATAATTTAGTAATAAATAAACAATCTTATAATATTTTATTATTAACTTTATATGAATGACCTATCATAAATTTAATAATAATATAGTTTATAGAAAATCTTATAATTAGTAAAATAAAATTAATCTTCGAATTCTTAATGATTAAGTTAAATGTTAAAGTTTATTAATAAATATAAGTATTTTATATGACTTAAGATAGATGAACTATTTTAATGCTTAATTAGTATGATAATATAAAAGTTTATATTAATACTAAAAAACTTAAAGTAATAATTAAGGATTTAAAATGTCACTACATATATCAAAGTTCTTATTAAAATATATTTTACACAAAAGCTTTATGATTTATATAGAGGTACAATTACAATATTTAAATAATAATAGACAGTTTATTATACCTATTAAATTACACATACATTAAATTATACTAATATTAAATTATCATATATTAAATTATACCTATTAAATTATCATATATTAAATCATACCTATTAAATCATACCTATTAAATTATACCTACATTAAATTATACTTATATATAATTATAATTTTATTTGATCATACATTCAGAAAAATTAGAAAAGATCTTATTTTATATTTAACGTTATTCATATATAAAATATTACGATTAAACATTTATTTATTTATAACCTCTAGTAGTAAATTATCATTCTCAAAGTGGTAAGCTTAAGTTAGTTTTTATGTAAAATTTTATAATTAAAAACATTTTTAATGAGTTTACTTAATATTTAATAAAACTTAATTTATTCAATAGAATTTATTTTTAATTAAAATTCAAACTTACAACTGATTTTTTTAATCATTTTAAAATCCAATATGATTTATTAATAAAATATATTCTTTTATTTGAAATCTTATTATTAAAAATAGATTTAATGATTGATATTTTTTGAACTATTTTTTATCTTGAAAGAATATATTAATTTATTTCTCTGATATTTATTCTCATATTGAGTTTTTGTATTTATGTCATATTTAAAGTTACTGAAATAAGTAATTGCTTTTAAAAGAAATATTAGTCATTTCTTTATACAACAATTTAAATTAAAAATAATACTATTCATTTTTTTATTAGCGTAATTGACTTTGAAAAGTGATCAACGATCTTTATTTATGACTAGAAATTTTAATTCTTATATTAAATTTTTATTCATAAATTATACAAATATGAATAAAAATTTATATTTAAGTTTAAATAATCGATGCGATATGAAATTTTATAGTTTTGTAATTTAAATAGATCAAATACAATAAGCTAGCATAATATTCATTCGATAAAATATTTAAATTTCATTGTAAATCTACTAACCATATATAAAAAAATCGAATTATATTTTAAAAGTTCGACGAAATGAAAAAAATAGTAAATTATAATCATTTATAATTTTAAAGAGAGTATTTTCCGATAAAATATGTCTTAATTTTCTTTTTTAAGAAGAAGTTTTTAATTAGATAACGTTTTATGAAACGAATAAATAAAATATTAAAAAACAGTGGGAATGTATAAATACAATTTCGTAGATATTAATTTATTTATATGAACATATTCTTTTATAAAATAATAATAATCTATAAATCATTTTTCATTTACTTGATTTATCAATTCTTTCTCATCTTTTAAAAAGACATTAATTAAATTACAAAAAATTTTTAAAAAAAGATTTAATTTTGAAATATAAATATAATCATAAAACTTTTTAATTTATAATATTATCTGTAAAGAGTTATTCTTGAGGGTTATTATTAAAAAATAATAAAAAATATTTTTTAGGTATCTAACAGTATTTAAATAATTTTTTGTTGCTGAATTAAAAAATAAATTCTGATTGATTGGTCACTTTATAAATTAAATTGTCATGCTTGCTTTAGAAAAAAATTTACAACTTTTTAATTAAATATTTTGATTCTCATATAAAAAAATCTTTTTAATTTAATCAAAGATAGGTTTTTTTATTAATGATATGTATTATTTCTCTTATTAAAAGACTTTTTTATTAATTTTATTTTATAAATGTATATCTACTTTTTTACTCTTATTAAAAGACTTCTTTCTTATATAAATAATTACAATTAGAAAGTATTGATAGTAGTCATGATAAGGAATTTACATATATCAAAAATTTTAAATAAATCTTTTCTATTTCATTAAACAGATTTTTTTAATAATTTCACGTGACTCTAAGATTATCTTACAAGATTATATCGAATAGAAAATACCAATTTTTATATTAGTTATGAATAATAAAAATAAGAATTTTAAGAGTGATAAAATATTGCTATATGAATGAATATTTTATATTAGTTATTAACAATAAAATACATCTTTAATTAATGAAAAATAAGACTTTTAAGAGTGATAAAATATTTCTATATGAATGAATATTTTAATTAATTTAAAAATCAAAAGCATTTTTCTTCGTAGAATAATTATTTAGAATTTCTTTTATTTTTGTTTTTTAAATTCCCCTTTTCAAGATTCGCTGTTTTTTCAAAATTTGAGTTTTAAATATTTTTAATTTTGCCCTTTTATGGCTATAAATATAAATTGTAAAAAGAAATGGCATCCAAGCAGATACGAAACACAGAAAGAAGTAGAAAAAATAAATGTAAAGAATAATAAAAATAATAAGCATGAATATAATAAAATAGAAGAACATAGAAGGAATATATTGAATAGTAAAGATGAAAGGATGTCATGGATGCATGATTTTTAGATAAAAAGGGGAATCAAAAAAGTCATAAAAATATTTTATTCGAAATATTGAACATCAAAAAAATATTTTATATTTGAAATATTGAACATCAAAAAAAATATTTTATATTTGAAATATTGAACATCAAAAAATATTTTATATTTGAAATATTGAACATCAAAAAATATTTTATTCGAAATATTGAACATCAAAAAAATATTTTATAATTGAAATATTGAACATCAAAAAAATATTTTATAATTGAAATTTAACATGTCAAAAAATTCATCTATGACATAAATATATAAAATTATAAGTTAAATAATATTACAAGTTATATGTTATAAGCTAATAAAACCTACTTGTTACGTTTAATAAATATAAAAATTATAAGTTAAATAATTATCATTAATTAAATTTTTTAAAAATTAAAAATATTTATGGATCAATTTTTTATAAAAAATTAATTTATCACTTTTAAGATCTACCTTTTGTACTTATCAAAAAAACTATAAATAATTAATTATGTACTTAAAACAATAAATTTAAAATATAAATGAATCAAATTATTGAATAAAAAAATATTTAAAGAAATAGTGCTTATATTAATATAAAATGTTAACAATAAATCTATAGTAATATAACTTATTATTAACAGAATATTAAGATAAAGAACCGATAAAAATTTAATTAATATCTTATAAAATATATAATGAACTTTACTATGTATATTTTAAAAAAAGATACTTCGATTTTAATTAAAAGTTAATAAAATTTCTTCTTTTTTACCCTAGATGAAAGATAAGGAAGGTATAAATGATCTTATTAAAAAAAAATCTAGAGAATTACGTGAAATTATTCTACAGAATAAAGATATTATCCTCCCTGATATATTAGTGGATGATGATTTTACAGGTATATACAACAGATGTTGTGAGAACATCCTTGGATACAGGAAAGTACCTCTTGGTATATCTCATATACCAGTAAAAATTAACAAATCAGAATTTTATATTCCTATTTGTACATTTGAAGGAGCTTTGGTAGCTTCTATGTGTAGAGGAATTAAATTAATAAACTTAAGTGGAGGTATTTCAGGATATGTTGAAAATTTAGGAATAACTCGTAGTTTTGCTTTAGAATTCTTTGATTTTGAATCTGCTCTTAAGTTTTATAAATGGATTAAGAATGGTAATTTGGATATATTAAAGGAAGCTGGAGAAATGAACAGTAGATATTGTAAGATAATTAATATTCAATCTAAAAATATGTTTGGAAGTTTAGTATTTATTAAAGTATCTGCATATACTGGTGATGCTATGGGTATGAATATGATTACCAAGGCTTGTGATCAGATAGTAAATAAAATACAAGAAATTTATGACTGTAAATTAGTCACTCTTAGTGCTAATATATGTACTGATAAAAAATGGTCGTTAGAAAATTATGCAAATGGTAGGGGTAGAAGAGTCTTCCTTAGTATAAGAATTAAGGATAAAGATCTACAATATATTATGAAAGTAAGTATGGAAGATCTTTTAAAAATGTATCATACTAAAATACAACTTGGTGGAGCAATTGTTTTAGGAGGGTTTAATTGTCAGGCTTCTAATTATGTATCAGCTACTTATTTAGCATTTAATCAAGATCTTGGTCATGTTTTAGAAAGTAGTAATTGTATAGTTGATATGAAGAAAATTAATGATGAAGAATTAGAAATTAATTTACTTATGCCATCTTTAGTTCTTGGTACAGTTGGTGGAGGTACTCATTTAGAACCAGCAGCAAGTCTTATTAAGCAATTTAATAATTTAGAAGATTGTTTTGATAAAGATTCAAGAGATTTGAGTACATCAGCCAATCATTTAGCACTAGTTGTAGCATCAGCTGTATTAGCAGGAGAAATATCAGGGATGTGTGCTTTAACTAATAATACATTAATGAGTGCACATATGAGACTTAATAGGAAGAAATAAATAATTTATTTTGTTTAAAAAATTAAATTAATTTTTTTAATGTTGTTAGATTTTTGATAAGAGGTATAAAAATATTTGCTCTTAGTTAATATGAACAATCATAGAAGTAAATTAGTTTTTTAATAAAAATATTCGCTATCATTTTCTAGATCATTTAAATAAATTAGTTCTTTAATAAAAATATTCGCTATAGTTAATAATTACTATCACTTTTCTAAGATTATTTAAGTAAATTAGTTCTTTAATAAAAATATTCGCTATAGTTAATAATTACTATCATTTTCTAAGATAATTTAAGTAAATTAGTTTTTTAAAAAATACCCTTATAATTTATGAATGATAGTTATAAACAGAAATACTCAAGATCCTCATTATAGATACAAAATGCCTCATTTAATAATAAAACATGAAGGTAAGAATACTGGAACTAAGACTATATTATCAAATTTAGAAGAAGTAAGTAGATCTCTTAATAGATCACCAGACCATATTTTAAAATTTATTTCTTACGAATTATCGTTACAAGCAAAACTTGACAAACAGAAATATATTATTAATGGAAAACATGATCAACTTAAAATTCAGAATATAATATACGATTTTATTGACAAATTCGTGTTATGCTATCATTGCGAGAATCCTGAAACATTTTTTATTCTAGAAGATACACTTATGATGGAATGTTTGGCTTGTGGGTGTAAAAGTCCATGCACTGATCATAAAATTAAGTCTGAGCTGTCTAAAAATGTTGTTGTACCAACTAATATATATACAGAATTTGTTAAACAAGACGAAAATGATGTGTTTATTTATGATGATTTAAGTCAGCTAGATTTATCAATAAAAAATAAACCTGTCAAAGATATATTAAGTGAGTATGAAGCTTATATAGAGAAGAATAAAAAATTTTCTATGATTAGTGGATTTATTGATAAAATTTTGGAATTGGGAGTTAAGAAAAATGAAGTATCTAAGTTTTATAGTAGACCACAATCTGGGAAGAAGAGAAGTCTAGAATTTAAGAAGGAGATTAGTAAATATTTTAATCAATAAAAGATTATTTTTTAATTTAGTATAGATTGTTATATAATTTTATATACTTTATTAGATATTTTTTTGTATTTATCAAGTAGTTTTATATGCTTTATTAGATATTACTTAATATTTTATTGTAATCTATCAAGTAGTTTTATATACTTTATTAGATATTTTTATTATCAATTAATATCATTTTATATATATTATTAGATTTTTTTTAATATTTTATTGTATCTATCATTTAATTTTTCTTTAGTTATATAAATCAACAAAGAAAATATTCTTTTAGTTTTATAAATCAACCAAGAAAATATTCTTTAATTTTTATTTTTTTATACCGTTATATGGTAAAGAATAGAACAATAGCAAAACAAAGATTAGATAAATACTACAATTTAGCTAAAGAAAAAGGTTACAGAGCAAGATCAGCTTTCAAATTACTCCAATTAAATAAAAAATACAATTTTCTTAAAGAAGCAAGAATTCTTATCGATTTATGTGCTGCTCCCGGTGGATGGCTACAAATAGCTGCACAAGAGATGCCTCGACCAAGAAAAATTATTGGTATAGATCTTGATCCTATCAAGTATATAGGAGATGCAGAAACATTCGTTTGTGATATAACATCAGATGAGTGTAGAAAAAGATTGTATGGAATGTTAGAAGACCACCAGGCTGATGTTATTTTGCATGATGGAGCTCCTAACGTAGGAACAAGTTGGGAGAGCGACGCTTTTAACCAAAATCTTCTTGTTTTTTATTCGTTACAACTTTCTTCGATTTTTTTAAAAGAAGGTGGAACGTTCGTTACGAAAATATTTAGATCAAATGATTACGATTCATTGATGGCAGTTTTAATGAAAATGTTTAAAAAAGTTGAAGCTACTAAGCCACTTAGTTCTAGATCACAAAGTGCTGAGATATTCGTTGTATGTCTTGAGTACAGAGGTCATGACGGATTTGATCAGGATCTCCTTGAATATGAGAATGTTTTCAAGAATTCTGAAAAAGATGCTGATAACTTTGATGAATATAAGTATACTAAAATAAAATTTAGTGAGTATTTGAGATCAGAAGATACTGATATACTTGATAAAGTAACTGTTATAGAGAACGATTTACCTCCAGAAGTTGATATGGATGAAGAAATACTGTTTTTAATTAAAGATTTAAAAATTTTATCTAAGAATGATATAAGAAAGATCAAACAGAAGAAAAAACAGATTATTAGAGATGTTAGAACTGGTAAATTAAATATGCCATTTTTTGAATTTCTTAAACAAGATGAGGATAGTGAATATGAAGATGAAGAAGAATTTGAAATGGTAACACTTACATTAGATGAGAAGTTAGATAAAATAGCTGAAGAAATTAAAGATAATACTGTCAAGAAGAAACATAAAATAGAAAAAATTGATTTAGAGATGATAGACAATTTTTATGAAGATGATTTATTTAAGAATATGCAACTAGAAGAAGATAAATTTGAGGAAGTAAAAAATTTTGAAAAAGAAAAAAATTTTGAAGAAGAAAAAATTGAAATTGAAAGTTGTTCAGATTCATTAGATATAAATGAAGAAGAAGCTTTATGTATAGCTCGGTATAAAGATAATCCTACTGAGTTTATAGAAAGTACTGTAGATAGATATTGGACGGATCCCGATGAGAAATTACCAAATTATCTGAGAGAAGATCAGAATATGTTTGGTAGACCAAGTAAATCTGATGAGATTAAGTTAACTAAAAAAGAGAAAGAAGCTTTATTAAGAAGAAAGACTAGAGCAGAAAAAAGAGCTGAGAAGTTTATGAAGGATATGATTATAGAAGAATCTGATGAAGAGAGAATTTTAGCTAAGGAGATATATAAGAAAGAATTTAAGAGAACAAAAAATAAAGCTAGAATTGTATTCCCTAAAAATGGAGGATGTGGTATACCTCGAGGAAAAGGAAGATTGATTCATTTTGATAGAAGACTTAAAAAAGATAAACGAAATATAAAAAAATAAATAATTTTTTAAATTAATTAAGATCATAAATAATTATTATATATAACAATTTTATAGTTTTTGGAAATAGACTTAATTTCTTTATTCGCGAAATCTTCAAAAATATATTATAATTTATAATTATTAATAATAAAATACCATTTTATTATTCGCGAAATCTTCAAAAATATACTACAATTTTAAAAAATAAATTTTAATTTTTTTAACCCCTTATGAGTGAATTAAGTGAAAAATTAAAAGGACTTAAATTTATGCAGAAGGCTTCTAAAGATCAAAAAATAGAAAAGAATGTTTCTTTTAGTACATTTTTTTGTAAGAAATATTTATATTCATTTATAAGTAAGAAAGAAGATAATTAGTTAAATTTATATTTAATTTTATTTACCCATGTTTACTCCATTGAACAAAGAGACAAGTAAGAAAAGACTTAAGTCTATATTGAAAGAAAGAAGAATGATTAAAGAAATATATTACAAATTTCTTATTAATATGAATATAGATACTATATTCTCTATAAAAATAGAGTATGAAGAGAATAATGATATATTATACCAGGTCAAAGAATATTCTTTATTTAATTTGGTAGATAAATCATTTGAAAAAGTAGATCCCTTAAAATATGATATTTTTAATTATAAAAAAGCAGCTTTTTTATACATACAAAATATTTTGAAAAAAAAAGAGTATGTTAAAGCTAAGAAGATGCTTAATATTTGTAAAGAGAAGGGATATGATTGTAATGAGTATTATGAGTTAGTAGATGAATTAAGAAAGAAGTCTTAAAAAATTATTTTTATTATTAAATATACTTATTTTTCTAATGATTATAAATTTAATTTTTAGAAAGAACTTTTGAGAATTTTAGATATCATCTTTGAAGAGATTGTTAGATGAATTAAAAAAGTAGAATTTAGCAAAAAATATTTATTTTATACTACTATAATATAATTAAATTTATACTACTATAATATAATTAAATTTATACTACTATAATATAATTAAATTTATACTACTATAATATAATTAAATTTATAATACAAAAAATATGATTAAATTTATAACACTATAATACATTTTAATTAAATTTATGATACTATAATATAATTTTTATACCATCATCATAAAAATTAACATTTATAATATTCCTTAAGATAAATTAATATAAAATTTAATTTAAATATTTTAAATTTTTTTAATGAAACTCTATTCAATTTTTAGTAGGTTCAGAACCTCCAAGTGTAAGGAAGATAATACCAGCTACCATTGAAAATAATGCAACAATCTCTCCAAATATCATTACTAAAAAAAAAGATCCATTAAATTTCTTCTGTTGTGCTTTAGTAACTGAAGCACTACTAGCTATACATCCAATACAATAAGCTCCAAAACAATTTCCTATTCCTTGAATAATACAAGAAACAAGCATAAGAATAGCTTGGGACAAAGTTTTAGGTGTATAAACAGTAATAAAGAAGAACATTATAAGTGAGAAAATAGAAGGAGCTGATATAAATCCCATAGGCATGATAGCATGAATAAGATCTACACTATAATCTGCTGCTTTACATATTCCATTAGATCCATGTACTAGTCCAAAACCTACACCTACTAATGCAGGGAGAATAGAAAATACTGCTGCTGCTCCTTTAAAAATATCCATCATTATCTCTTTATTCATAAACAAATTTTCACTCATTCGAATTAACCCCTCGACAAAAAAAAATAATTTATAAATAAAATGTTTCATTGGTGTTTACTTATGTAAGAAATAAATGAGAAGGAGAAATAATTTTTATAAATATTTTAAGCATTTATAATTACTTATTTAAGAAATAAATGAGAAATAATTTTTATTCAATATTTTAAAGTATTAATAATTACTTATTTAAGAAATAAATGAGAAGGAGAAATAATTTTTATAAATATTTTTAAGTATTAATAATTACTTTCTTAAGAAATATTGTTAACGTGCATAAAGTTACTCTAATATATAAAAATATAAAACATCATATTACATATACATAAACATCAATACTACATAAAAAATATCATATTACACATACATAAAAATATGAAACATCAATACACATAAAAATCAATTATATAAAAATATGAAACATTAATTATATAAATAAAAAATATCATATACATAAAAATCATTACTATATAAATAACATTACTATATAAACATTAATACTACATAAATAAATTACTATATAAAATTATTTAATAATTATATTTTATATAATCATAAATTAATTAATCATTTTCAACCCCTTAAAAAATGTCTGAAAAAAAAACTAAGACACTTCTAATAACAGATATAGAAGATATTTCAACATTTAGTACAAATTTAAAATCAAAATATGAAATAAATGAGGTATACACTATACCTACAAATAATACAATATTATTCGTTATATTTTTTAATATAAAAGAAAGTGAGAGATGTTACAAAGATCTTTTATTACAGAAACATAAAGTTTATTATACAATAAGCAAATACGAGTTACCAAAAGATCATGAGAAATGTGAGAAAGGTAAAAATCAAAGTACAGTATTTATAACACAAAAAAATAAACCTATAAACGAGAATGAAGAAATAATGAAAGCAGTTGAATTATGTGGAGATATTAGAGATATAAGAGATACAAATATTTATACAAAATGTTTTGAATATTTTGATAGTAGATCTGCTGATAAATGTGTTAAAGAATTTTCTAATAAGAAGTATAAAGATATGGATGTATCAGTTAAATATGTATGGGATATGTCTACTAGAACTAAATGGGATATTATAAGGTATACTGATAATATATTAAGTCAACAACCTGTAGTTCAAAAGAGAAGAGTTAGTTCTGTAAAAAAGAATTTATTTATAGATATATTTGATGAATTTATTAGTGAAAATATTAATGAAATATGTAAGAGCATAATGAAAAAATAAAATACTCTATTAATGGAAAATAAATAGAATATAATATAATATTTCTATTTATGTAAAATAAATAAAATAATATTTTTTTATAAAATATTCATTTATGTATAAAATACTCTATTTATGTAAAAAGTATTTCTTTTTATAAAATATAATATCTATCTATAGAAAATAAAATACTTCTATATATGTAAATTCTAATGATTACCTTCTTAAATTTTATTTATAAATATTGACAGTTCCTTCTTTTCATTTATATAATTCATGCATTTCTCAAATACACTTTATTTATCTCATATTAAGATAATAAAGTTATTAATTTATCATAAATATCAGTAGATGGTACTTTTTTACTTGTCTATATTTTCTTAAAATTTTAACATGAATAATTTATCAAAATTCAAGTTGAAATATTTTTTATAATAATTTCAAATAGATAAGCAGTGGAGAAATATTTAATAAAATAATAAAATATTATAAAATATATAATAAATAATTATAACATTAATTATATATAATAAACTATTTAATAAATAATTATAACATTAATTATATAAAATAATAAAATTAATATTGAAATAATTTATTTCTTTACTGTCTTAAGAGGTTTCTTAGGTCTAAGATCTTTACTTCCACATCCCTTCTTTCTACAGTTAGTAGCATTGACACTAAGTCTAACATTACACCTTCTACAAATTAATCTCTTATTCCTTTTATTAGCTAACTCTCTATCATTTTCATCAAGCATATTTCCTCCTCCTACGCATTTCAATACAGCAGATATTTCAATATTATTTTGAGTCAAATATTCTTTCAAAAGAACATTATCATCTAAATATTTAGTCCCACATGATAATAAAATATCTGATTCATTTAACTGATTCTTAAGTGATATCTCTTTCTTAAGGGATAAAGATGTCATAGATGTATCTACATTGTAGAAACTAGCAGTGTTATTGAATTTACAAATAATTTGCATGGGGTCAAAAAATTTTAATTTTGATATAGCATAAAATTTATAATAGAAAAGAAGACCCTTATGGTGAATATAGAAATAAATAAAATATATCTTACATATACTTGGAAATGGAAATTAGATGAAGATATGTGTGGTATATGTCAACAATCATTCGATCAAATGTGTCCTAAATGTACTCATCCTATTGAATGTAAACCTTGTATTGGAATGTGTGATCATTCATATCATTTACATTGTATTAATGATTGGATAGTTAAAAAGAAATTTTGTCCTATGTGTAGAATACCTTGGGAATATAAAAAAAAATTTAATTGATCTTAAGATTAGAATTTTATATAGTAATTTTATATAATAAAATTTGTATAATAATTATATAATAATTTTATATTGTAATATTATGTAATAATTTTATATAGTAATTTTATGTAATAATTTTGTATAGTAATTTTGTATAATAATTTTATATAATCTTTTATATAGTAATATTATATATATTCAATATTATACCTATCTTAAGTTTATATTTCCTTTATTCTTATTTATATTCTCTCTATATAAATCACCATATAAAGTTATTATTTAAAAATTATTATATATAAAATTATTATATATAAAATTACTATATAAAATTATTACATAATATTACAATATAAAATTATTATATATAAAATAACTATATAAAAATTTATTATATTTTTCCTTTTATCTCATCTATTTAAATCTTCATTTTTTTTTGAATTAAATTTTTTATTTTTTTTATCCCTCAAAAATGGCTATTAATTTTGCATACGACGTAGTTGATCCATCTAAAGTCATTAAATCACAGATCGATAGTGCACGTGTAAGTTTTAAAAAGACACGTGAATCAGCCAATACTCTTAGAAAGAGATCTCTTCTTAATGCTATTACTTACTTGAATAATGTTGTATTGAAGAAGGAATGTGTACCAATGAGAAGATATGCTAGAGGATGTGGACACACTCGTCAAGCTAAAGCTTTTGGACAGAGAAAAGGAAGATGGCCAAAGAAGAGTGCACTTGCTTTATTACAAGTATTAGAAAATATTAAAGAACAGGCTACTGAAAAAGGAATTGATTTAGAGAAGCTTGATTTGGATCATGTACAGATATGTCGTGCTCCTAAAGTATTTGGACGTATTTTCAGAGCACATGGAAGAGTTAACCCTTTCAATAAGAGCCCATGTCATATTTTGATAGCTGCTAAGGTTAGGGATCAGGAAGTTAATGATGAAAATGACATTATGAAACAAGAAGAATAAATTAAATTATTTTTTAATTTCTTTACAGCATGAATAGAAATTTATTATAGCATAAATATAATTTTTATAAATATCATTATGTTAATAAATAAAAATTATATGTTCTTATAAGCAAAAGTACTTTGTCTTTATAAATAATATTATTGTTTTCTTATAAATATCATTAATTTAATAAATAGAAATTATATGTTATTAGTATGTTCTAATAAATATAATTTTATTATCTTCTTTAAGTATCACTATTTTAATAAATATAATATTATTGTTTTCTAATAAATATCACTATTCTTATATAAATAAAAATTCCATCTTATTAGTATGTTCTAATAAATAGAAATTCTATCTTATTAATATGTTCTAATAAATATAATTTTATTGTCTTCTTAAAATATCACTATTTTAATAAAATTATTTTCTATTACCCTTAAATGTTTACTCTCCCAACTCAGAAAATTTTACTTAAAGATAAAAATGAAGGAAACCTTTTTGATACAAATGCTAAACTATTAAATAATTCTTTAGATATATTAGATTTTGGTACTAGTATAGAAAAAGAAGAAGATTCTTTATCAACCTTTAAAATTAAGAAATTTTATAAAAATTCTATATTCGCAAATTTCGAATCTTTCTGTAACTTTGTAGAGAATAAAAATATAACAAAACAAGAAAATAAATTTAATCCATATGAAGATAATTCAGGTACAACTATTGCATTAAAACAAGATAAATATATAATAGTAGCTGCTGATACTAGACTCTGTTCTGATATGGGAATATATAGCAGAAATACTACTAAAATATTTTTAATTAATAATTTCTGTATAACTGTAGCTGGTTTTTATGCAGATGGAGTAGAACTTATTAACAGAATTAAGTATGAAGTACTTCTTTATGAATCACATAATAAAATGAATATTCATAGCTTAGCTAATCTTATTTCTAAAGTATTGTATAGTAGAAGATTCTTCCCTTATTATTCTTATGTAAGTTTATCAGGATATACTGATAATAAACCATGGGTGTATGGATTTGATTGTATAGGAAATTTTGAAGAATTAAATTGTGTTTGTAATGGTAGTGGATCATCTTTAGCTCAACCCTTATTAGACTCATTTATTGATAAAAAGAATTGGCATGGAGATAGTCCAAGTGTAACTGAAGAATATGCTTTAAATGTAGTAAAGACTGCATTTGATTCAGCAGCAGAAAGAGATGTAAAAACAGGAGATAATTTGGAAATATACGTTATTAATGAAGAAGGTATGAGAAGAAGTATTGAGAAATTAAGAAAAGATTAAATGAATTCATTTTATATTTAAAAGTAAGGTCTTTTTTAAAATAAAGATATTATTAATTAATAAGAAAGGTTTCATAAAAAAATATTAAAGGTCCAATAAAAATGAATTTTTTTATAAAAAATTAAGATCTCATATATCAACATGAGAAATGTCTAGTAATATGAAAGGTCTAGAATATGAAAGATCTAATAAATTAAAGGAAATATCCAGTAATATTAAGCGTTTTAAATTAAAAAGAAAAATCATTATGTTAATACAAAAGATCTAATAAATTAAAGGAAAGATCTTTATGTTAATATAAAAGATTTAAAAAATTAAACGAAATGTCTTAAAAGTAAAAAGAAAGATTTTTATGTTAATATGAAAGGTCTTTATAGTAATATGAAAGATCTAATAAATTAAAGAAAAGATCTAGAATATGAAACTTTTTAAAGTAAAAAGAAAAATCTTATGAAAATTTACCTCCTCTACAAAACACATAAAAATTAAATATTTTAATTATAAATCCTTTTCAGTTTTAACTTCTTCCTCAGCTTTAGAACCATTTTTAAAGTTAAAAGGATCATTAGGATTAGAAAACTTTTTATCTCCAAGTTTATTTTCTAAATCTTTCATTATTTTACTAAACTTTTCATCTTCCATCATCTTTTTTAACTGTTCTTGCATTTCAGCCATTTTAGTAGGATCAATATTCTTAAAATCTTCTTTATTTAATTCTTTAACATCATCTGATTTTTTCAATTTTTCTTCTCCTTCTTTCTTAATTGAATCTTCACCTTCTTCATTTTTTAATTCTTTACCTTCTTCTTTATTAGATTCTTTACCTTCTTCTTTATTTAATTCTGCTCCATCTTCCTTAATTGGTTCTTCACCTTCTTCTTTATTCAACTTTTCTTCACCTTCTTCCTTTTTCAATTTTTCTTCTTCTAATTTTTTTTTATTCTCATAAGATCTAGTGTAAGATTCAACAAGTCCTTCTAACATATCAGCTTTAAATTCTATATCTTGTCCTAATATTTCCATATTATCTTTATTAGAATCAAAAAATAATTTAAAATCTTCATATCTTTTTCCTAATCCCATATTCCATATCTCAATATTCTGATCTTTAACTTTTAGTACCTCATTAAGAATATTTTCTGCTTTTTTAATTTGTATAGGTCTCATTTTAATAGATTTCTCTATTTTGTAATTATCTTCTTCTAATTTCTTAATTAATTTTAAAAAATCTAAACATTCTTTATATTTAAGATCAGAAAATATTATATCTTCTACTAGATACCTATTAGTTGGTATATTCTTATTTAATATATGTGGTATATGTTCATTAATTCCATTCTTATTTTTTATTTCATTAATTTTTTTTATAAATTCTTTTTTGACATTAATTTCTTCTAATAATTTTTCAGTTGATGTCATATTATATGTAGCTTCTCCTTTAAATATTCTATTATCATCTGATTTTATTTTCTTAGTTACATATTTCATAGCACCATCAACAATAAATTTCTCTTGAATATTTTTTAACCCTTCTATTTTTAATATATTATTAACAACTGATAATTCAAAACTAGAAATTACAAATTTCTTGGATAAATTATGTTTACTTAAAATATCTTCAATCTCATTATTAATTAATAAAATATTTTCTTGAACTTTTGTATTAAATTCTTCAAATTCATTTCTAATATCTTCTAAATTAAATTTAGTTTTTTCTAAAAGAGCTTTATTTCCTTTCATGTTATAATAATAAAAATCTTCACTAAAATATTCTTTAACTTTGACATATCCAAGGTTACTCTTAATTTTATTACATATATCATTAATATCAATAAAATAATCTTGTTCATTGAATTCTATTTCATTTTCTAATGGAAGTATATGTGAAACGAATTCGTTATTTTTATTTTCATATTCTTTTAAAGTTTCACGTACTTTTTTATTAATTATATCATCTAATGAACTATCTCCTAATAAATCAAAAGATTTTGTATATAAAGTCTTAATTTCTATAAGACTTTCATCTGATTTATTTTCATCATCTTTTTTGTTATTACGAGATACTTCGTATATATTATATACAGTCTGATGTCCTACCATAGAAACAACAAGATAAACTCCATCTCCATTATCAAAAGAAGCAAAGTCTGATACAACAGATAATGAAGCAGGCATAATCAATACATTAGTACCAAAATCAATATTCATAGATTTAAATAATTTTTCTGAAGATTCTTTCTGATAATAATCACGAACACTTATGCTTATATTCTTGTACTTTTTATTGTATTTTTTCTGATCAAATATTATTTTAAAAAAAAATGCATTCAAATCAAAAGCTGTAAGCTTAGTTTCATATCCTTTTATTATAAATTTTTTTTCTTCTTCCATTAAATTATCTTCTTCATCAGATTTATGCAAAGAAAAATTATAAAATTTATTTTTATCTTCAATAAATTCTAGTGGATAAAATATTGAATCATATTTTAAGATTTGAGACGTGGATAAATCAGAGTGAATAAGATTATTCATAATATCGCATTTTTGAGATGTGATTGAATTTGATATTTTGGTCTGATAAGATGTGTAATCAATACTTATCATTGATAATTTTATCAAAGGAAGGAATGATAAAAATTGGAATTTCATTTTAAGGGGTTAAAAATTTTTTATTGTTTACCTAAAAATTAATTTTATAAGAATATCAATATTTATTTAAAAATAGATTATTAATACATTTTTTTAATATTTCTTTATTATAAATATTAATTTAATAAATTGGTTTGTATAAATTTATTTAATTTATAAGACATTATTTAATTTGTTTTGTTAAAATAATTTTTAATTTATTTTGTTTGTATAAATTTATTTTATAAGAAATTTTTTAATTTGTTTTGTTTGTATAGTTTCTTTAATTTATTTTGATTGTATAAATTTATTTTATAGGATATTTTTTAATTTATTTTGTTTGTATATTTTTTTAATTTATAAGACATATAAAAATTTTCAATATGTGATGTCTTAAAATGTCTTAGTAATATTATAAATTATTTAATATTAAATTAATTACTAAATACAGAAATAGTTCAATATTATTTCTCATGATAACTTTCGAAATGTCTATAAAGTCCTCTAAGAAGACATGGACGTTTTTCAAATTAGTTGATGAGATAATAAAAATATTACCAAATATTTCCTTAAAAAAGGTGTAATCAGAAGGAAATTCAGATAAAACAATCTTCTTTTTAAATTAATAATTTAAATAGTATTGTAAATTAATTGATATCAAAGAAGCAGAATTTAAAATTTATATATTCATTTCTAAATCCGTTATAAAATTAATAAAAAACACCTGTCAAAAATATCATTTTAATTCAAATATAAAAGGTCTATTATAATTAAACAGAATATAAAAGTAAACTGATGAATTTAGGAATCTTAAGTTAAAGAAAAAAAATATACTGACATAAGTTCAATACACTGAAATAAGTCATTACGATCAATACAAAGATAATTAAAAATTTTCAAAAAGTAGATTTTTTTAATCTTAAAATATTTTATTTCTTATTGAAAATTTACCAATAAACTAAACTTATTAAAATCATGTATTTAAAAATAAATTATATTGAAATTAACTAATCATATTTACTTATATAAAAAATATATCGAAATTAACTTATATAAAAAATATATTGAAATTAACTAATCATATTTACTTATATAAAAAATATATTGAAATTAATTATGCATATTTTTATATTTTCTTAAAATACTAAATCTACCAAATCTTTCTAACTCCTTCTGTATAACTGGATCATCCATAAATCTTTCTATTTCTTCATAATTAATAAACCCAAAATTACGTATCTGTTTAATAATATCATTATTCTTAACTATTCTTAAGAAAAGTTTCTCTAAATCTTGAGATTTGACTATGTCATCGAGAGAAATTAAAGACATCAAAGGGAAGAAATAATTCAAAAAAATAAAAAGTAAGAAGGGTATGAATAAGGAAGAAATACAACCACTAGAAGCTATTTATATAGGAATGATTGATAATAAAAATGTAGAAGTCTATGAAAGAGAAGGAAATACAGTTCATAGAGGAAAAATAGTTGGGTTTGATGAATTTATGAATTTAGTGATTGATACTGGTAATAGTAGATATCTTCTTAAAGGAGATTGTATTTTATCAATAAATATTTTAGAATGATAAGGGTATGTCAAATAATGATAAATCAAGAGACTTTATAGAAAAGTATATAAAATTAAATGATTATAAAGAAAAAGACTTTAAAGAAGATAAGATTGAATTAAATGATTATAAAGAAAAAGATAAGATTGAATTAAATAATTATAATGAAGATATAAAATCAAGAGACTTTAAAGAAGAATACAGTAAATCGAAAGACTTTAAAGAAGAATACAGTAAATCGAAAGACTTTAAAGAAGAATACAGTAAATCGAAAGACTTTAAAGAAGAATACAGTAAGTCAAAAAACTTTAAAGAAGAAGATCTAGTTGAAGAAAAAGAGAACTCTAATATTCAATCAGATGTCAAAGCATATCGTCAAATAAATGTCGAGATCGAATCATATTTTGAAACAGATCCCGAGTTCGAATCAGATTCATTTGATTTAGATAAACTACCTATATTTATGAAAAAAGAAAATTTTGATTTGGAAATGGGATTAGCCTTATCAAATTCATTAATTAACAAACAAAGTAATATATTAGATCAAGTAGATATTATCAATCTATACGACTACCAATTAAAATTTATAATGTCTAATAAATAACTTTTTTATAAAACTTATTACTTAATGTCATATCTTTAAGGTTTATACATATTTAATATTACTTAATGTTAAATCTCTAAGCTTATATAATTGAACTTTTTATTTTAATTAATTAATTTTATACATAAAAATTATTACTAAAATCGTTAAATCTTAAGTTTATATACTTTAACTTTATGTTAGATCTTTAAGGTTTATACATAAAAATTATTACTAAAATCGTTAAATTTATTTTATAAAATATAAGAAAATCTAAAAGAGAGTTTATTAAATTTAATAATTTTTTCTTAAAAAAATTATACCAATAAAAATTTTTATTTTAAATAAAGTTTGATCACAGATTTAAAAAGAAATTTTTAAGATATCAGAATTCTTAAACTAATTTTATCTATCAATATTTTAATAAATAAAAAATTTAAGGGATTATGAATTTAAAGTTAAAAATAATGAAACTTAAAGTATCATAAAATAAACTAATAATTTTTTTAAATATTTTAATAAATAAAAAATCTAAGGGATTATGAATTAAAAGTTAAAAATAATGAAACTTAAAGTATCATAAAATAAACTAATAATTTTTTTAAATATTTTAATAAATAAAAAATTTAAGGGATTATGAATTTAAAGTTAAAAATAATGAAACTTAAAGTATCATAAAATAAACTAATAATTTTTTTAAATTTTAAAATAAAAACTAAAAAATATTTTTTTACACCAATAATTTCAAGTTAAATATAACTGGTCACTTAAAATATTTAAGGAATATTTTAGCCCTTTTTATGTCAACAAAAGATGAAAAATTTAATTTAGAAATTACAAAGAAACTTGATTCATTTAAGAATGCAAGTGAATGGCCTGATTTCATTTCATTACTTACATCATTAGACACAACTATACAAGCTTATTCCTTACCTTATATTCCAAAAAAAGAATTATTATGCAAAAGACTAAATCAATGTTTAAATCCTCTTCTTCCTGCAGGAGTGCATAAAAAGGTTTTGGAAACTTATTCGATAATTTTTCAAACAATTTCTGAAGATGAATTAGTAGTTAATTTTGGTATTTATACATTGGGATTGTTAAATTTTGGATGTCATTCTAGAATATTAGTTATGGGATCATATTTAAGAGTCATTGATAAATATATTATAGGGTTAGGTAAGAGAATTGAACCTTTTACTATAAATATTTTATTTGGTTTATTACCATCAATAGAATCAGAATCAAATGAATATTATAGAAAATCAATTGAAATAATTAACAAGTTTAAAGAAAAAATTAGTGAAAAGATTTTTTATTTATCTTTTTGGAATATTTATTTACAAAGTGTAAGTTCAAGATTATCTGTTATTAGTTATTTAATGAATGAAAAAGTTAATTATGATGTAATGGTAAGTGATAAAATTTTAATAGTTAAAGCTTTAAGAGAAGGATTAAGAAGTTCTGATTTATTAATATTAAGAAATACACTTGATTTAATATTATATATGTTTCCTATTAAAAGTAAAGTATTTTCAGATAACCTTAATAGTGATTTACTTGAAGGAATGTTTCAAGTATTTAGTAGAAGAGAACAAAATCTTAATAAAAGAGTATTTTTATGGATAGGATTAGTAGATGATCAAATTAATTCAGATATTTCTATTGTAACTAAAACTTTAGAAAGAATTTTAAAGACAAAATCAACTACAAAATATTTTTTTAAAATATTTACTACATTATCAGATAAAAGTAATTTAACACAGAAAATTTTAGAAGAATTATTATTTAAAGTTCTTGTTTATACAAAAGATTATGAAGAATTTAAATTAAGTGAATTTCCAATATTAGATCGTAATGAAGAATTTACACAACAAGATATAGTTGATATAGGTAAAAATTTCTTTACTACTGATGTAGATAAATTATGGAAAGTGTTTTATATGGAACTTAAGAAATCATTTAATAAAATGAAATCTTTAGATTCTAGTATTATTGATAATAATAGAGATAATGATAATATTGATAATAAAGATAATGATAAAGGTATTGATAATATTGATAAAGACAAAGATATTGATAATAAAGATAATAATAAAGGTATTGATAATAAAGATGTTGAAAATGATATTGATAATAAAGATAATGATAAAGGTATTGATAATAAAGATATTGATAATGATATTAAGAAAATAAGTAGTCAAGATAATTATGATAAGGATATTGATAATAATAAAATAAGTAGTCAAGATAACTATGATAATAAAAATGACAAATATATTGAGAATAATCAAGATAAGGATACTAAAAAAATAAGTAGTCAAGATAACTATGTTAAAGATATTGATAATCAAATCGTTAAAAATAATAATAATGATAAAGATAATAAATATATTGATAATCATATCGATATAAGTAGAATGAATATTCATAATTCAAAAAATTTTATTTCTAATTCTATTAATAAAACTCAGATAGATAAATTTATTTCAGGTAATTTAAATAAAATAGTTGTAGAAGATGATCAAACTTTAATATCTGATAAAAAAAAGAAGAATAAGAAAAATAATTTTAATATAAAAAAGATATCAAATTACAAAATTAATAAAATTTCAAAGGAAGTAACTGGAACACCTTCAGATATTTTATCATACATAAATTTCTGTACTAATAATTATAATATATACGATCAAACAGTTTTGAAAACTCATTTACCAATTCTAGTTTTATTCGTATTAGAAAATTATAATCTTTTTGATGAAATTATTAGATTTGAATTTTTAAAATATAATATTCCAAAAATTAATCTTAAAGATCAATCAGAAAAAATATGCGAACATTTTTTTGATTTAATAGATGATTTTTATATGAATGAAAATGCTAAAATTTTAAAAGAAATAGAAACTAGTTATTTAGCTTTAATAATTCAATATTTGTTAATGTATTTAGATGAAAAAACTTATTTTATTTGTTTAGATTTTTATCATAATCATAAAAATTCTTATAGATTAGATTTTTTTGTTAAAAAATATTTTGATTTTATGATAACAAAATCACTATCTATGATACAAAATTCAATCATTTTATTTGAAGATACAAACAAATTAAATGGAGATATGTTATTTAAAGAATTATGGTATAGATTTTGTAGAGGTAATCCTGTATCAGAAGAAAATTATGGTCAAATGTGGAATCTTCAACAAAAAGATTTATCAAATCTTAGTATAGGTTTAGAAATTAATGAATCTTTATCAATGTTAGAAGATAAATCTAAAATAGATATTATTAATACTATACGTAATGATGAAGATGTTTCTATAGCTAATAAAAAACAGATAGTAGTACTTATGTATGAATATAATAGAATATTTAAAAGGAAATATGAAAAAATACTTGTTAAAAAAGTTAATGAAACAAATAAGCAAAATCTTTGTTTATTTTTATATTTTATACTTGAACTTCAAGATAATAATTCTTATTATTTTTATAATATATTTTTCCTAATTAATAGTAAAATTTCAGGTAGAGATCCTATGATTACATCTATGATAAAATCAATACATAGTTTTAAAGAAGTATTTTCTTATACAATTAAGAAATTTTTAGAATCTAATATAGAAACAGAGAATTATATTTATTTAGATAAACCTAATATATCACAAATTAAAGGTATTCTTAAAGTATTTAAGAATATATTACAATTATCTAGAAGATTTAGATATGAACTTAATTCTGATATGATAAATTATGATAAAGAAAGAATGAAAAATATTATTGGTAAACATGAAGGAAATTTAAAGAGTATATTATTTAATATACTTAATTATTTATTTTTATGTGAGATGTCACCTTTTTCAAATGCGAATGATTCAAAACAATCTGATTCATATGAAAGTATTAGAAATATTAAAATTCAAAGTATAAGATTAATTGAATTTTTAATTGAGAATGATATATTAAATAATAGAGATGTTAAATTATTAGATTTATCAAAGATAGTAGATATATGTATAAAATATAAAAATGATTCAGTATTAGTTTTACCTTGTGGTAAATTATTGAAATTAGCTAATAATACAGAAATTTTATCAAGATATTCTACTATATTAGATAGTAGTTGTTTTTTTTATTGTGATTTACTTGAAGTTATTTTTAATTTAAATTTTAATCATACTAGAGTTATTTTACCTTCATTTATAGATAATTTAAAAGAAGAAGGATATTCATTTATGATAATTAATGAAGTAATAAAAGAAATGATAAAATTGAATTGTACATCATTTAATTGGGCATCTATTAGTAAAACACTTATTCAGAAATTTATTGTATTTTTCAATACCAAATATGTTAGAGGATGTAGCATTAATCGGAATGTTGATAATCAGAATAGCAATATAAATCAGAATAACAATTATTTATTGAGTCATATTAATGTAAATCAGAATGCTAATAATCAGAATAATAATAATTTAGTAAATCAGAATAACAACAATAATTTAGTAAATAACAATAATAATGTAGTAAATCAAAATACTACAATTAATTACAACAATACTACAATAAATTACAACAATAATTTAGTAGGTCAAAATATAATAACAAATAAGAACACAACACAATCTTTTACTAATTTTGATTATCATATTCAAAATTTAAAGGTAAAAGCTATTATAGAATCTTCTGAATTATTATTTAAAACATTCTCAGGATATTTTATAGAATATTTAATTAATTCAGATTTTTCAGAAGATTATCTAAAGAATCTTTCTTTTAAAAAGAATTTATATTCTAATATTCTTGTATCATATTCAATTAATCAAGATAGATCATTTATTTTTTTAATGAAATTTGATTCAATATGTTCTCCTTCAGAAAGAATAGAATTTTATAAGAATTCATTATCAACATTATATCAGATAATTAATTATAGATCATTTACAGATGTTAATATACTTTTATATTTATTAAAAGTATTTTCAGTTCTTCCTGAAGAATCTGGTCAATTCTTATCTATAATATATCAATCATTAGCTCATATGCAAAGATCTATGTTAAGTAAAATTAATAAGACTATTATAATAGATTTCTTATGTACAATTTCTTATACAAATAAAATTAAGAGTGCTTTACAAACTTTTATAGGATATTTATTTGAATTATTAAGAACATCAGATAAAACATTAAAATCTTATACAATAGATAAGATAATTCAATTATCAAATAATGAATCAGTTACTATTAAAAATATGAATAGAGAAATAGTTGAATATTTAAATAATTCAGATTTCTTTAAATTTAAATTAAAAGAGAAAGCTTATTTATATAGAAAAATATTTGAGATTAAGTTAGATGTTATGGATGATTTAGTTTATAAATTAGAGAGTAGTTTTTTTGTATCACAAACTTCTGATATAAATAATAAGTGTAATGTTCTTAAAAGAATAGCTTTTCTTATATTTGCTAATGAATATAACAAATTTGGAGGATTTAATTCTAAATTTATAGAAATTTGTGTTACTCTTATTCAACATAGTTCTATTAAAGTAAGAAAGAAGATTTGGTTTCTTATAAAAATAATATGTTTAAAGATTAATCATTCTAAATTAGTAGCTTTATTTCCTGTAGTTTATACTGAAATATTATCTTATCTTAATAATACACGTAATATTGATTATGTAGAAATGTCTTGTATAGTAAGAGTATTAGATTTATTATTTTTACTTAATTCTACATCTACTTTTGAATTTAAGAATACTTTATTAGGTATACAAGATAGTAATAGAAATGAGAGATTAGATGGTATTAAAAATGAGAGATTAGAAGGGGATGAAAAATTAGATGGTAAAGAAAAATTAGATGTTAAAAATGAGAGACAAGACTTAAGTAGATTTGAAAAATTAAATGTTAAAGTTGAAAGACAAAATGTTAAAGTTGAAAGACAAGATGTTAAAAATGAGAGACAAGACTTAAGTAGATTTGAAAAATTAGAAGGTAAAAATGAAAAACAAGACTTAAATAGAAATGAAAAATCAGATGATAAAAATAATCTTCCTTATATTGACTCTCTTATAAATATTGATAAAAATAATTTTTCTTATATTGACTCTCCTATTATTGATGATCTAAATACTTTACCAATATTTTATAATGTTTATCGAAGATTGTTAATTAAAAACGATGAACCACCTAAAAGAAAATTTCAGATTAGTGGAACTAAGAAATTATTTTTTCAACAGAAGATTATAAAAGAAGAAGATATACTTTTATTTTTTAAGTATGCATCATCATATTATTCTTTACAGGAGAAGAAGACTTTTAGTATTGATTATGAATCTTTAGAAAGATTTATTTTAAATGAATTTACTGATTAGAAAGATATTATTAAAACTAATTACTGATTGAAAAGATTATTATTGATTAAATACTTATTTTATAAATATTCTTCTTAAATATATCTTTTATAAATAATCTTTTAAATACTCTTACTCTTATTGTTCTATTTTTTAGAATAAGATATTTTATATAATATATCTTTAATAAATATTCTTATTAAATACATCCCTTATAAATACTCTTCTTAAAATACATCAAATATTTTTTTGTTCTATTTTTTTTAAATTTCTTAAAATTTTACCCCCATAAAATGGTAAGTAAAAAATTTATTTTATAATTTAGAGTAAAGGAACAGCAAGCTTTGGTAAAAAGAATAAGAGAAATCATACCCTCTGTAAAAGATGTGGAAATATGTCATATCATAAACAACTAAGAAAATGTGCATCATGTGCTTATCCTAGTCCTAAATGGAGAACCCCTGGATCTATAAAAGCAGGAAGAAGACGAACTACAGGAACAGGAAGAATGAGACATCTTAAAAAAATTATTCATGAGCATGTTCATGGAAAGACTGTTAGTCCAATATTAGCATCTTTTTGGAAACAAATAAAACAGAATTAAATTATTCAGAGGTATTTTTTTTATTAATATATACATAAAAATAAGAGTTTAATTTTTTACTATATTGTATATAGAAATGAAGATCTAAATAAATATATAATAAATATAAATATTTTATAGTTTATATAATATAATATATAATAAAACTATAAATATACAAATATAATAAATATATATAGATATTTATAGTATATATAATAGATAAATATATATAGATATTTTATAATATATAATAAAACTATAAATATAAAATATTTAAAACTATAAAATATATAATAAATCTATCATCCTTTAATATAATTAATTTTAATTAGTTCTCTTCTTATATAAATATTTAAATAAAAATATTCCATAACAAAATAATCCATTAATAAATATTACCATTAAAATACTTAATAAATCTCTACCAGATACATTCATAAAATTATACTTCCTTATTAAGAAATTATCACTACCATAAATATATAATATAAATAGTAATAATAAATTAATTATAAATAATCCACTAGATATTAAAAGAAACCATAAATTCTCTAAAAGTCCTTCTCTATCAGGAGTACAATCTGATAATAATAAACTAGAAAAAATAATTTGAAAAGAATTAATAAAAAATAAATAGGTAGAAGTTAAAGATTTGGTATTATAAATATCATATTTAGATTCTAATATAGTAATAAGATAATTAAATATTATCATTGGTATTATATTAAATATTATATAAATTAATGACATATCAGTATCTACTGATATTTTATAAGAAATACTTAATTTATCTGATCTAGAGAAATTTGATAAGAAATAACTTATTGGAATAATAAGAAATACATCAATATGTAAAGATTGAAAATCTGAATAGAACTTATTTTTACATACCATAAATAACATATTAAAATAAGTAAGAACTCCCGAAACAACTACAAATTTATATCTAGCTATAGAAGATACATAAGCATTTCTACATTCTTTAATTAATGTAGGTATAATTTCTATAGTTTGTGATATAAAACTAGAAGCAAGACTAGCTTCATTATGTGTTAAAGCTATACCAACATCAGCAGTACCTATAGCTCCACTATCATTAGCTCCATCTCCACAGAATAAAACATTTTTATTAATATTTCTATAATCTTCTACTAAACATTTCTTTTGAGCAGGAGAAAAACGTGCGAAAATTCTACCTTTTTCAAGAATAAATGAATGATAAAAAGTATTACTAAAAAATTCATAATCTTTACCTTCACATGCTATAATAAAATCATCAGAAAATTCTTTATGATTATTCTTATATACAGCTAATTTAACTTTATCAAAAAATAAATCATTATCTCCTAAACAAACCCATTCTACATCATAAATATTTTTACAATTATCTTCTACTAAAGGAAACATAACTGTAGTATTATCTTCTATTAATCCACATTCTCTACTTACAGATATAGCAGTTAATATATTATCACCTGTACATATTTTAGTTTTAATATCTGCATTTCTTAATTCTTTTATTACTGGTATTGATTCAGGTTTTAATTTATTAGAAAAAACAATAAAACAAAGAAAAATTAGATTTTTTTCATTAAATTCATCATTAATTTCTTTATAAGCCATTGCTATTACTCTAAATCCATTAAGAGAATGTTCTCTTACATTATCTTCATAATTATCTGGTTTATTATATATCATAGATCCTATTTTATCTGGAGATCCCTTAACAAATAAATATCTTTTATTTCCATCTTTAACTATCACAGACATTTTTCTTGATTCTGAAGTGAAGTCTACAGTTTTAATTATTGAGATTTCTTTTTTATTTATATTGATATTATTTATATTAGTTGTATTAGTTGTATTAGTTGTATTGGTTGTATGAGTTGTATTAGTTATATTGATATTATCTATTTTATTATTATTTATATTTATATTAGTTATATTGATATTATTTATATTATCTATTTTACTTATATTGATATTATTTATATTTATATTATCATCTATTTTATTATCATAATATTCTTTATCATATATTTTCCCATCATCTAATTTCTCAATATCTATTTTACCATCATATTCTTTCCCATCATAATGTAATTCTACTCCATTAATAGTATCTTGATAAAATAATACTTCATTTTCATCATCATATTCTTTTAAAAAAGGTCCTAATATATTATTATCTGTACCTATAAGAATATTCCTAATATTATCATTATCATATCTAAGTTTAGATTGTGAGAATATAAACATTTGTATATCTAAAGTATCTCCTGAATATTTCCCTTCTAATTCATAAACTGAATGACAAGAACTTAATCCCATTCTAGTAATTATATCTACTTGATTAATATCTGTATAACAATTAGTACATGTATCTATATAAGTAAGATCCATTCCATCACTAGTTAATGTTCCTGTTTTATCAAACATAGCTATCTCTACATTACTTCCCATATAAATTCTATCTAAATTATTACAAATTATACCTGATTTCTTCAAATTATTATTTGATATTTGTATACCTATAGTGAGTGAAGCATATAAAGTTGGAGAAGCAAGAGAGAAAAAGAAATCAAAAGAGAATGTCATACATTTATCAATATTCCAATTTAAATTAAATCTTAAATGAATGTATAAGAATAATGATAAGATAAATGAAATAAAAATTAGATAAATAATATTTCTATAAGCTTTGACTAAAAATGAAATATAAACTGGTTTTGGATTGATAATATCTTTCATAATTTTACCTCTTAATGTATTAAATCCTGTACCAATAACTAATCCAATAGCTAAACCAGAATTATCATTTGTAAAATTTTTGTCATTTTTGTCATTAAAATCTTTATCATTTATAAAATCATTACTCTTATCTTTATAATTACCATTCATAAAACCATTACTAGTAAGATCATTACCACTATATTTATAATTACCACTATCTTTATCTTTACCATTCATACAACCATTACAATTACAATTAAAATCTTTACAATTACAATTACAATTAAAATCTTTACAATTACTTTTACTAGTAAAATCTAAAGATGAATTACTACTTTTAGGATTTATCAAATTTAATACACGATGTAAGGATTCTGAATTTGAATCTTCATTAGAACTTGTTAAACATACACTTTTTAAAATTGATGTTCCTGAATATACAATAGATTTTTGACCTGCTGATTTACAAATAGGAACACTCTCTCCAGTTAAAAAACTTTCATCACTTATAATATCTCCTTTTAAAATAAAAACATCACAACAAAGTTCTTCACAAGGTTTAATATAAACTATATCTCCTGGATAAATATTATTAGAACTAATAGGTATAAATTTTTTATTCCTAAAAGTTAATATATATTTCTGTTTATTATTATTCTCTAAATTAAATTTCTTATAAATTTCTGTTATAATTTCTTCAATATAACCATAAGTAAAAAATATTGAAATAATAGCTGCATACATTTCATAATCTATTTTAAACCATAAAATTATACAAAATATATTAATAAAAACTGTAAGATTAAATGTTGATTCCATTAATATACTAAATATGGATGGTAATCTTAAATTATAATCATTTTTTTCCATATAAAATTTCATTCTCAAATAATTCTTGTTTTTCTTCATCATCTGTTAATAATAATTTCTTATTAATTCTTGATTTAAGATTTTCTTTTTCATTTAATATAAATGAAGATATAACAAACTTATTAAGTGTATTGTTATATAAAAATCTACCATATTCTGTATCTAAAACTCTTACTTTATCATTATAAATATATTTACTTAAATTTATACTCTTAAATATTTTATATTCTTTTATATCTCTATATTCTATTTTGTTATATTTATTTGTCATTACAACACAATCTGAATATTTTAATTTACATTGTACCGATGTTAAGAATATCTTAACATTTGGAAATAATTTACAAATTATGTGTAAAATTCCAAAAGTAATAATGCATAAAAAAATATATAATTTTCCTATTATAGTCTTTTTTCTTCCTTGGATATCTAAAAAATCTATTGATGTTTCTTTTTTCTTAATCGAGATCATAAAAGGGCTACTTTTAGAATAAAAAATCAAAAAATATTTATCATAATTTTCTTATGATTATATTACTATTTATGCATTAAAATAATTTGTCAATTAAATTTACTCCTTTTATGCATTTTTTTTTAAAAGTTTTATTAAATGATTTGTAATTCGTTTAATTTTGAATAAATTATTCGTAAAAAGTTAAGCGTAGTTGTTTTAATTTTTTTATAAGTTCTATTTCTTTTCAATATAACTTATTTTAAAAGTTCTATTTCTTTTATAAATGTATTTCTTTTATAAGTTTATTTCTTTATATTTTCTAATTTCTTTTATATTTTATATTTTATATTTTATATTTCTTTATAAGTTTATTTCTTTTATAAGTTCTATTTCTTTATATTTTCTTTTAATTTAACTTAATTTTAACAGTTCTATTTATTTTAAATAGAAATTACAAATACGATATAAATTAAATTACAAATGATAAAAATTTAATATATCTTGTTAATCCTTTATTTTTTAAACATATTAATATTAAAATTTAATTTATTTCAAAATATAAAGTAATTTATCTTTTATAGGTAAATTTTGTAAATTTTCTCTCTGTAACATCTCTTTATATTCATTCAATTTAAAAATAAAATCATGATCTTGATAAATTAATGGAGGACACTTAGTAAAATGAGCTAATATCTCTACAATAGCTGTTAATTCATATTGTATTATATAAATAACATTTTCTAAATCTAAAAGAACATATTTAAAAATATTAAAAGCTGAATTATCATCTTTTGATAAATGTAATTCATCTAATATATTATCATATAATTTTTTCCATCTATATTTCTCAATATTATAATCATCTGATAAATATAAATCGTTAAGAACTTTTGCAAATAAAATCATTAAATAATTAAATTGAGTAGATTTTGGGAATGGTCTAAGATTAAGAATTCTACCTTTAATATTATTTTCAAATAAATCGTTATATTCTATTTCTAAATTTTTTTTTCTTTCTTCATTTATATTAAAATCTTTTAAAGAAAAACATACACTCATTAAATTATTAAACTCATTTTTTGTTATTAATTTAAGATTTCTAAGTAAATGAAGAAATATTATAGAATATGAGGAGTAATATTTTTCCATTATCTTATTAATAATTAAAAATTTCATATCATCTGATAATGAATAATATAACAAACCAACTGACAATAAATCATCATTTTTAAGATTCAATGAAAAATTAAAAAAATTTTTCATAATTTCAAACATTTCTTTTGTAATATTTTTAGTATCTAAAAAATTATAAGAATAAATTTGTCCGTTAATAATTAAATGATTTTCATAAAAAATATATGGAAAATTCATATCAAATATATAAGGAGTTATTTCATATTCATTTTCTTCTTTAGATGTATTCTTAATAAAATCTGTATAAACTTCTGTATTATTATAACAAGCACTATAGAATGCAAATTTAAAATCTTTAAAAAGTTGTTTCAATAAATTTTTGTTATACAATTTAGAAAATTCGTAGTCTCTTAAAATATCTAAAAAATATTCTTTAAAATTAATTTCTTCGTAATTTATATTAAAATAATATAAATAATTATTTTTTAAAAAAATGAAATTAATTTTTATATCATCATTTCTACAAATAATATTTGATGATTTTAAAGTATCTTCAAAACATGCTATTAATAAATCAGTATCTCTTAATATTAATATTCTATCATTTTTATGATACTCTTTAATAGAATTTATAAAATTTTCAATAACTAATTTTTGATTTTTTAAAACAGAATATGCTGATAAATTATAAATTATTTGGTAATCAATAATTTGATCTTTAAAAATTTGAGAAATGAATCCTTCTATGCTGTAATTATTTTCATTATAAGTTATGTTAAAATTATTTGTAATATCTAAATAAAATTTAAATTTTATATCATTTGTTACATAATTATATTCTTTACAATAAAATCTTTTTTTTAAATTACATCCAAAATGAAAGAGATCTATATTAATTATAAGAGTTCTTTCTCTCAAATCTATTAACTTAAATTCATTTTTCTGATATTTTTGAATAATAGCATTCTGTATGTTATCATAGAAATTTCTGTATGATATTGATATTATATTAATAATATATATAAAAAACATGGGGTAGATTTTTTTTAAATATTAATTTTATATCTGTATTAATTGATAAATTAAATTATTCTAGACATGTTAAATTTCTATTATATTTGATATGAGATTTGACATTTAATTAAAGAATTTATTCTAAAAAAGAAGTTTATGAAAAAAATTAATATATTTTTAATTAAATTATTCATTAGTATTACAAAAATTCAATATATTTTAAAAATATTTTCTTAAGTATTACAAAAATCAATATATTTCAAATTAAATTTATTCATTAGTATCACAATATATAAACATAATAAAAAATATTTTCTTTGATATTACAATATATAAATATTTTATATTATAAATTAAATTCATTTACTATTATAATATCCAATTATATATATTAGATCTCTAATGATATGGGTTATTCTTCTATAAACATAAAAAAGTTTCTAAAATTTACCTATAGCAAAAATCAAGACTTAACAAATATTAAGAATATTTAATTTATTATTTTTGTTAGTAAATGTGTTATAATGTATAAGACATAACTTTTTAATAAATGTATATAAAAAATTAATCTTACAATAAAAGAGAAGAAGATCTTAATAGCATATGAGAATAAATTTTAAAAAAGAAATTTTTATTTATTTTAAATTTCTTAGACATGTTTTTAAAATGTTAAACTTTGTTTTTCTAATATTTTTATCATTTTAGATTATTCACATTTACTTTCTTTGGATAAAAATTATTTTATAAAATTAAATAAAATCATAAATATAATTTTCAATTATTTTATAAAACCTTCTCGTCAGAATTATTCTATCACATATCTAGCTGTTATACTTAAAAAGCAGAAATTCAAGCCTAGACTTATCTCTCATGATTTATTTTCAACATTATGGACTGTATATATCTTTGTGTTACTTAGTTATCATATCATCACATAAGATATTATTTTTATACTTATTTATTGAGTCAAATTGAATATCTAAATTGTACTTAGGTTTCTTTTCTACTTCAACAGTTATCATACAGTCAAAGGAGAAAATCATCAATTTTTTAATGAAGTAAGTCATTATATATTCAAATAAAATATTTCTTATTTCAATAAATAATATTTATTTTTTTTTTTACTTTATCAATTAATTAAATACATAAATATATTTTTTATATAACTAAGTTAAATTCTTTTATTTTTTGCCCTTATATGCTTTCTTTTATAAATATTTTATTTATTTTAGCTCAATTATCATATAAAATAAATAAAATATCACCAGAAACTGATACATCAATGTACAAATACATTACAACAAAGAACAATTACAAGTTTTTTCTACAAAAGGATACAGAATTATATGAACCACTTACTTTACCACAACAGGTAAATAAATTAATGAACATAGGGATAATAAAAATAGAAAAGAATAATGTTTTGTACAAAATAAAACCTTTTGAGTATTTTAAAATGGAGAAAGAAGGTCAGGAATCTTTATTAGGTAACTTTGATAAACTTTCTTTTGAAAAGAATTCTGTAATTATTTATTACACAAATGTAGATAAATGTAGATTATCAGCCAAATGTAAGAATAAAATAATGTTTGTGTTTAATAATAGTGATTTAAAGATTGAGAAATATTTTGCAGGTGAAGCTTCTTCATATATATTTAAAGTATCAGGAAGGTTTATTGGGGAAAAGAGGGATTGTTATATAATTCATTATCTACCTGATGAATGTTTATCAGATTCTGTTATAAAAAATTCGGAAATTAAAGAAGAGGTTGATTATCAAGATGGTACCCCTTTAACTTTTATTGAACAGATTAGATTTAAATTACAGGAGAAGTATTATATGATGGATACTGATGAAAATAGGGAAGAATTGTAAAAGTATTAAAAATTTAAATAAATTTTATATTTTTAATACAATTAAAGGTTTTTTAATTTATAGTCAGTAGAGAGTTATCTCATAACAATTATAAAAAAATTTATTTCTAATATATACTCCTTAATATTCTTATCCATAATTAATATATATAAAAAGTTATATTTTTATATTTTCTAAGTCTAATAACAAATTATTTTTCTAATAACAAGAAAGCTTTAGTTTTAATTTAACATTTTCTAGGTCTAATAACAATAATAATTTATAAATTTTCTAAGTCTAATAACAAATTATTTTTCTTATAACAAGAATTTTTAGTTGTAATTTATAAATTATTTTTCTTATAACAAGAATTTTTAGTTGTAATTTATAAATTATTTTTCTTATAACAAGAAAACTATAGTTATATTTTATAAATTATTTTTCTTATAACAAGAAAGCTTTAGTTTTAATTTAACATTTTCTAGGTCTAATAACAAGAAAACTATAGTTATATTTTATAAATTATTTTTCTTATAACAAGAAAGCTTTAGTTATAATTTATAAATTTTTTTTATTTATCACCCTATGGAATATTCAATTGTTGTTGTAACGATAATTGTAGGAATATCAGGAATATTATTTTATAAAAAGAAAACTGAACGGGATAAAAAATCAAAACTAACATATTATATACAATCAAAATTTTTATATAATATGAAACTAAATCCATCGATCCACCAATCAATTATATTATCAACTACTAACAATATTTTTGACAAGATGTATACAATATTATCACTTAAGAAAGATTTTTGTCTTACACAGGTACTAATGAATGATCAAAAAGAGTTTTTATCAATAAAAGGATATTTAAACTACAAAAGATCAAATTTTTATATTAATAATATAAAAAATGGATCTAAACATCCTGGACAGAAGTTTACTAAAATATATAAGAATAATACTATAAGTAAATATAATATGTATGGTAATTTTACAGAAAATCTTATAGATTTTTGTAAGAAATATACATTTTCAAATTTTTATTGTAGTTATTGGCCTTCTGATATAAAAAAATTAAAAGGTGAGGGATATTCTGAAAGTATTGTGTATTTTGAAGGAGATATTGATTTACTTAAAGATGAAAAATTCGTTAATGACTTTTTTAGTATATTTGAGGATGTAAAAATAGAAACATTAAGACAATTTAAGGAAGAATCTAATAAAATTAAAGAGGAATTTTGTAAAATAGAGGAATTTGAGAATAAAAGTTTTATGGAAAAAGTTGTTAGTGAAATGAATAAGAAATCTAGTAATGGAGCAATAATAAAAAAAAGAAAAAATAAATTAAAAGGTTAATTTGTATAATTATTTAAATATTTCAATTTAAGGGTTATTTAATAATTAAATTTAAAGTAAAGAATGTTTCATCTCACAATAATATTTTTATGTAAATTTCTTTTCTACCTTGAAAAATTTATATAATTGAAATTTCTTTGTTTTTATCTTCTTTTATTAAAAATTATAAATTTCTTTGTTTTTATCTTCTTTTATTAAAAATTATAAATTTCTTTGTTTTTATCTTCTTTTATTAAAAATTATAAATTTCTTTGTTTTTATCTTCTTTTATTAAATTTTATATTACAAATTTATATAATTGAAATTTCTTAGTTTTTATTTTCTTTTATTAAATTTTATATTACAAATTTATATAATTGAAATATTATTAAAAATTACCAATTTCTTTTCTATCTTGAAATATTTATATAATTAATATTTTTACCTCCTTCTATAAATTAAGAATGATTCTTTATTAATTTATCTATAAAAAGACAAAATAATATTTTATATGAAACATTCTACTAAATATGTATATTCATTAAAATGTAGAATATGTTTAAAATATCTGAGCATACAAGCTATGAAATCAGTACTTATATCGAATAGTAAAGTAAAATTATTCTCTACAAATAATCCTACTATTAATGTAAAAAGATCAGGGAATACTTATATTACTAGATCATGTATGTGTCTTATAACTAATATTCTTTGTGCATTTTGTGGAGTAATTCTTGGATATAGCATTCTTGAACCTTGTTGTGAATGTCTTAATAATAAAAATAACGGACATTTGTGGATGTTTGATGTTGACAAAGTATATTTTGATATTCGAATGAATGGTCTAAAAATACTTAAGTGGAGTAAAAATGTGTGTGAGAATGAAGAAATTGAAATTAAAATTAGGTAATAAATTATTTTACTTTGATTTATAATGAATAAAGAAATATTTTATAAATAGCGAATACCATCTTAAAAAATATAATTTTAAAATATTAAGTAGTTTTATTATTAAATATCAATTATGTCAAGCACTTATATATTTTAAAAATAGAGAATACCATCTTAAAAAATATAATTTTAAAATATTAAGTAGTTATATTATTAAATCTCAATTATGTCAAACACCTATATATTTTAAAAATAGAGAATACAATTTTTAAAATATGTCATTTTCTTACATAAAAATGTAACGTGTTTTTTTTATAAAATTACAAACATTTCACCCCAATGGATCATTCAAAAAAATTAGTAAAATATATTTCAGATTCATTAAGCAATATGAGCTCAATAATATTTAATGGATCTTCATCTAAAGAAGAAAAATCATCTGATAATATAGAACTAACTAATATTGATAGTTTAACATCCCAGGAATGGACTAAAGATAACGAATGTAATGAAACAGTCGTAATTAAGAAAAATGAGTATGATAAAATTTTGAATGAACTTTCATTTTCACGAATGCAAAACAACAATTATAAAATTAAAGAACGTGAGTATGTAAGGATGAAGAATGATTATGACAAGACTTTATCATATTTGTTAGAAAATAATCAGACAGTGATTAAAGATATTTCTGTTAAAAATGAAACTCCTATGATCACGGAAAATGATTTAAATAGATTAAGAGCTGCTGAACTTCGTTTGAAAAGTCATATTAAAGCTTTAAAGAAAGATTTATTTGATTCTGAACAAAAAGCTGATGCCTTTAAATGTATTGCAATGAGTGATATGGAAGTTATGAAAGAAGAAATTAAACAGCTTAAAAATAAATTAAACACACAGAAAGAAAAGAATAGTGAGTTAATTAATAAAATTCGTAGATTGGAAGATATTTTACAAAATAGATGTGAAGAAAATATCGAATTAATAGAATACTGCAAGTATTTAATGGGTAAATAGTTTTATTAAATGTATAAAAGACTTAATGTTTGATTCTAATTGATAAAGACAATTTTAATAGTATCATATAAATAATTTGTATTTATTAAATTATAAAAGACTTAATTTTTGATTCTAATTGATAAGGGCATATTTTAATAATATTATATAAATAATTTATATTTTTAATAAGTATAGAAGACTTAATTTTTGATTCTAATTGATAAAGACAATTTTTAATATTATATAAATAATTTATATTTTTTAATAAGTATGTTTATAAATCGAAGATACGTCATTGAAGATAAATTGATTAATTTTGATGTAAATTTTTTTAAATTAAAATTTCTTTGAAAATCTAATTTATTAATATAATCAATATTTTTGTATTATAAAGATTTATATATGACTAAATCTCCTTTTTCTCCTTATTATTATCTTTTTTATAATATTCAAGTGTAAAATAAATCAAATCACTCCTTGATCACGTATTTTTAATTTACGGTTTTCTTTTTTGAAATTTCGAATTAATTTTATCCCTTAATAATGTCTATTCGAAAATACAATTCAGGGGATACATTTATAGAAATCGAAGGAAGAAAAAAAACAATTATAAATTACATGTACAACTTATTATGTATTATGTCATTAGGAATTTTGTACATGATTTGTAAATACAGCCCAAGAATTAAAATATTTTTAACTACTAAAAAATCTGAACTGAAATATGCAGATTGTGTTTTAATGACGAATAAATTTAACAAAGTAGAAATACGAGATATAATCGAATACTCAGCAATTAAAACACGAAATTTATCCAGATATATTCTTGATGGTAAAATACGAGTACTTGATACAGAATATGCTCGGTTTATATATGATGCTGGTTATAATAAATTTGTGACGTGTCCTTATATTTTTAATAGAAACATGGATTTTTATTCTCTTTATATAGAAAAAATAAAAAAACCTGAGCATAAAGAGAAAATTGATTTGATAGAAAAAGAAATTTTGTATGGTAAAAATACTAATAATCTCAGATTACCATCAATAATAGAAATATTATTGAAGAATACATTTAATTTAACTAACTTGATAGATATATTTTGTGTTATTTTATGGTTTAATATTGAGTATAAAGTTTATGGGTCAATAGTAGGATTATTTAGATTTTATTCGTATGTAGAAGAAAATTATTTAGAAATATTACAAAAATATGAAATAGAAAATTCAAAAAAGCATAGAAAAATCAAAACATTAAGAAATGGTAAATTTATGAATATAGATTCGTATGATCTTTTTCCAGGAGATATTATTTATATAGAAACGTGTGAGGAATTTCCTTGTGATGCTGTTATTTTAAAAGGAGATGCAATTACTGATGAAAGTTTTTTAACAGGAGAAAGTGTTCCTATTTGTAAATCTTCTTCACAAAAATCTATTGTATATTCTGGAACATCTGTTTTAAGAAGTGTGGATAATTCGATGATAAATTTTGATACAAAATTCGTATCTTTGTACAGAGTAAAAAATTTAACAAAAAAAGATTTAATAGATAAACCTGTAACTGAAAAGAAACAAATATTTGAAAATTGTGCAATTGGATTAGTTATAGCTACTGGATTTAATACTTCTAGAGGTAGAATAATGAAAGATATAATTAATCCAAAACCTGTTACAATACCATTTTTAAAACAAGCACATTCTTATATATTTTACACTATAATAGTTGCATTAATTTTAACTTTTTTTTTATCTCTTTATTTTAAATTTGTTCTTGATTGGGATTTAATTGATAATTTAATTTATAGTGCAGATTTATTCTTTACTTTAGCTTCTCCAGCTTTATATGCATCATTATCTGTTGGATTACAAATATCTAATAAGAAACTTAAAGAAGATAATATTAAATGCAATAATGTTGAAAGAATTTATCTTTCTGGTAATATTGATATGGGAATATTTGATAAAACAGGTACATTAACAAGTGAAGGTATGGAATTTATGTGCATAGATAATTGTATATCAAAAATAAGTCGAATAGAAGATGTTGATTTATATACAAGAATAGGACTAAGTTCATGTCATTCAGTTTATGAATTAGATGGTAAATATTCTGGAGATGCTTTGGATATTCAAATGTTTATATTTTCTAGTTCTATACTTGAATTTTCCAATGATAATATGAGAAAAGTGACTATGGGATCTTCTACAAAAATATCAGGTCCTTTTTTAAAAGAATATGGTGACGAATCAGAAAAACTTTTTTATCAAAATATAAATCATCAAGAAATTTTAGATAGCATAAATTTAGAAAATTTATCTAAGACTAAATTAGAAAATAATACTATCACTATATTAAAGACATATGATTTTACATCAGATTTAAAAAGAATGAGTGTAATTATTAAATATGGAAATAAGAAATATATTTATGTAAAAGGATCATGTGATATAATGAAAACTTTAATTAAAGATTTACCTGTTGAATATGAAGATAGAATTAAAGAACATTCTTTATCTGGATATAGAGTTATATCAATAGCTTATAAAGAGATACAAGAAATTGGGACTCGTGAGATGAATGAAAAAGATTTAAAATTTTTAGGGTTGATAGTTTTTTCTAATAAATTAAAACCAGAAACTTATGGGGTTATTGAAGAATTAAACAATGCAGATATAAAATCAATAATTTGTACAGGAGATAATATTTTAACAGCAATATCTGTTGCTAGAGAATGTAATATAATAGATGATTCTAATACAGTTATTTTTCCAGTTTTAAATGATAATTGTAAAGATGTTTATGATGTTGAATGGGTTTGTCTTGGAGATGAAGATCTTGTATTCGATAAAGTTAGACTTAATTTATACAAGAATAATTTTGATAACTACTGTAATGATTTTGTTATAGCTTGTGAAGGTAAAGAATATAACTTTTTTAAGGATACCAATTATTATCAATTTATTCTCAATAAATGCGTAGTTTTTGCAAGATTTAGTCCTGGACTTAAAAAGAGTTTAGTTGAAGATTTTAGAAATTTAGGAAAGACGACATTATTTTGTGGAGATGGAGCTAATGATAGTGGAGCTATAAGTAGTGCAGATGTTGGAGTAGCTTTAGCACAAAATGAAGCAAGTCTTGCATCAAGTTTTTGTGCTAAGAATATTGAATCTGTACCAGTTTTAATTAAGGAATGTAGAAATGCATATGTAACGTCAATAGCTTTATTTAAATATGTTTCAATGTCTTATGTACTTGCATTCGTTTGTCTTGGGTTTCCAGTTCTTAGATGTTTATTTTTGAGTGATTTTCAAACTTTACATGTTGATATATTTATAATTCTTCCAATGATGTTTTGTATATCAAATTTTAAGAAGAGCAATATATTAAGTAAGACTCCTCCTAGTTCTAAAATATTTAAGACTGAAGAGATGATAGCTTTTTTTGTAAGTTTATTTTGTCAATCATTTATTATAGCTTTGTTATCAATGTATGGAAAAGGATCGGATGAAATTACTGAAGAATCCAAAGCAGGTACAATGATTTTTTTTGTAACAGCATTCCAATCAATTTTTAATGGAATTTATTTGAGTGACTGTGTTCCTCATAGAGAAAGTATTTATGAAAATAAGAAGATATTGAACTTATCAGCAATTTTTATAGTATTTAATCTTATACTTCTAGTCTTAAACTGGAGTTGTAAAGATTTGAGTAATACTATACTTTCTATATACTTGTTTGTTAATATTAATAACATAGAGCTCTGTTATATAATTATGGGAATATTGTCAAGCCTTGTTTCATGTTTTTTAGTACCTTATTATATAAAAAGAATGTTTAGAACTAAGAATAATGAATCAATTAATAGGTAATTGTTTATAAGAAATTTAATTATTAGGTAAAGAATTAATTGATTAGTAGATTAGTAGATTTGAAATAATTATTAATTAATATATTAAGAATATATAATTAATGATTAATGTAATATACTTAAGAATAGATATAATGAGTAATGTAATATACTTAAGAATATATAAAAGAAAATATAATGATTAATGTAATATACTTAAGAATAGATATAATGAGTAATGTAATATACTTAAGAATATATAAAAGAAAATAGAATTATTAATTAATATATAAAGAATTAATGAGTAATGTAATATACCTAAGAATAAAAGAAAATAGAATTATTAATTAATATATAAATAATTAATTAAGAACAAATAAAAGAAAATAGAATAAATAATTAATATATAAAGAATTAATTAAGAACAAATATGATGACATACTAATTTATATATAATAAATATTGAAATATATATTTATCGATTGAAGATTTAATAAAAAAATATACTTTTTTGTTTATACATGCTTAGTAATCAAAATAAAATTTTAATAAATTTAATAAGTTCTTTAATCTGAATTTATGTTTAATTTATATTAATTAAACTTTTATATTTTTAATCAAATAAATATTTACTTATATGAAACAGCTAACAAATAAGTTAAAAGAATAAACAAATATATGAAAGGGATGAATATTGTACAGATACTAATATTCAATATTCTATTAATCAATACCGAAAACACATTCTTTCTAAACTTAAAGGAATATAGCAATGGTCAACAACTCATTGACGAGATAATGAAGAAAGCTAAAAAACTCAATTTAGTGAAAAGTGACAATGTAAAGAAATTCCAAATAAATCCTTTAAAGAACTCTAATCTAATAGGCATAACACCAATAATAAATAGATTGAAAGCACCAGAGAAATCTGAAGGAGGAGCAGCAGGTGGTTCTAAACCCGAAGCAAATGATAAAAAACCTGATAATGGACCTAAAAAAGAAGAAAAGAAAGCTGAAGAAGCGCCTAAAAAAGAAGATAAAAAACAAGAGAGAGCTCAACAGAAAGAGGAAAAAAAGGCTGAGAATGAAAAGAAAAAAGAAGAGCAAAAGAAAGAGAATGAAAAAAAGAAGGAAGAAAGAGCTCAACAGAAAGAGGAAAAAAGAGCTGAGAATGAAAAGAAAAGAGAAGAGCAAAAGAAAGAGAAAGAGGAGAAAAAACAAGAGAGAGCTCAACAAAAAGAAGCAAAAAGAGCTGAGAATGAAAAAAAGAAGGAGGAAAGAACTCAACAGAGAGAAGCAAAAAGAGCTGAGAGTGAAAAGAAGAAAGAAGAACAGAAAAAAGAGAAAGAAGCTAAAAAAGCTGAGAATGAAAAAAAGAAAGAAGAACAAAAGAAAGAGAAAGAGAAGAAAAATCAAGCAGAGAATGAGAAAAAAAAGAAGGAAGAAAAGAATAAGAAAAAGGAAGATAAGAAAACGACAGCATCAGCCGATAAGAAAGATGATAAAAAGACGACAGCTTCAACAGATAAGAAAGATGATAAAAAGACGACAGCATCAGCCGATAAGAAAGATGATAAGAAAACTACAGCATCAGCCGATAAGAAGGAGGATAAAAAGACGACAGCTTCAACAGATAAGAAAGATGATAAAAGCACTACCGCCTCAGCCGATAAGAAAGATGATAAAAGCACTGCAGCGATTGTTTCTTTTCCTTCTACTGCAAGTATTTCATCTTCTACTTCCATACAGTCAAATTCATCTATTATTTCTTCATCTAGTATATCTGCTTCGAAAACTGAACCTATAGTATCTTTTATGTCTTCATCAAGTTTACCATCTTCTAGCGCTTCTTCATCAAGTGTACCATCGTCTAGCGTTTCTTCATCAAGTGTACCATCGTCTAGCGTTTCTTCCTCTAGTATAGTAAAGTCAGCTGAAGAACATTATGCTGCTAAAGAGAAAATCGTTAGTTCTGTAGTGCAGTTAAACTCTAATGTAGTAAATGAAGTACTAAAAAATAATCCAGACTGTCAAAAAGTCGATCAAGTTTTAGTAGCTAAGAATGAGAAAGGAGAATATACAGACTACAGTGGTAAGATTGTGATGAAGGAAGAGAATGGAGTAATAACTGATTCATCAGGCATGTTTGTAGGTAAAGACTGTAGTTGTAAAACTAATGAGATACCTGAAAAAGGAAAACTTACTGATGTAGGAGTTTACCAGGATAAGAGTGTAGACGAGGAGACAGTAAAGAAACAAGTTGATTCTCTTAAAAAAGTATGTGAGGCTGGAGAAAAGAAGGAGACTAGTGCGGAAGAAACATCTAAAGAGAGTACAGCAGTATCTAATAGTACAGAATCAAAGGAGAACACAACAGGTCAAAGCAAAGACACAAATACTGCTCAAAGTAAAGAGACAAGTAATTCTCAAAACAATGAATCAAATACTGCTCAAAGCAAAGAAACAGGTGTAAGTCAAAACAAAGAAACAAGCACAGGCCAAAATAATGAAAAGAGTACGGGTCAAAATAATGAAACGAGTACAGGCCAAAATAAAGAAACAGGTGTAAGTCAAAATAAAGAAACAAGTACAGGCCAAAATAAAGAAACAAGTACAGGTCAAAATAAAGAGGCGAGCACAGGTCAAACAACTCTACCCCCACAGAATAATAATCAATCAGTACCTGAAAATGATACTCCACCCCCTCAAAATAATAATCAATCAGTACCTGAGAATGCTACTCCATCATCTCAGAATAATAATCAATCAGTACCTGAGAATGTTACTCCACCCCCTCAAAATAATACACCTGCATTAAGTAATAACGAACCACCTAAAGATAATCATAATGAATCACCACCTCCACAAAATCAACCTGACACTCAGCCCCCGCAAAATCAAAATCAATCCGACTTCCATCCTCAGAATGAAGAATGCGAAGATGAAAATTCTAAAGAAGTTCGTATAAAAATTAAGAAGCCTTGTCCTCCTAAACCAAAAACAATAGAAAAGACTGTAACTTTACCACCTCAGACACAGACAATAGTAGAGACTACTACGATCCCCCCTCATACTGTAACAGAAACTATTTTTGTTACTGTTTATTCTACTATAACTGAATCAGTTAAGCTTCCTCCTAAAACAACTACAATATCACTTCCCCCTCGAACTGTTACCGAAGAAAAGATTGTATCTGTAACACCGCAGACTATCACCCAGGAAGTAGTGAAAACAGTCACATGTACACATACAACTACTTTAACAGTACAAAAAAAGCCTGAAAAACAGAAGAAAGTAGATAAAGCTGTTACTGTTAGTACAACAGTAGTATTAGATGATGATGAATTAGCTGACGATGTAGAATGCGAACAAGAATGTTCATGTGAAGAAGAAGAGTGTGCAAATCCATGTGATAGAATCAAATGTGTTGTAATAGAGGCTTAATATTAAATATAAAAAGATATCATAAGGAATTAAAAATTTTTAAAATGCTTAAGATTTTTTTAATTAATCAAAGATATTTTCTAATTTATATTAAATATTTTTATATAATTTGATCAAAGATATCTTCCGTACTTTTATTAAATATTTTTATAAAATTTGATCAAAGATATCTTTCGTACTTTTATTAAATTTTGTAATATATTTTTTAATTAATCAATATTTTGATATAAATTAATCAAAAATATTTTCATAAGTTATATTACTACATGTGATACTATAAATACACCAATTTAAAATGCTTTAGGCGATTTTAAAAGTTTACAATTATGATAAGTTGAAGAGAATAACAAGTACTAGAATCTTTGAAAAGATTAATAATGGACTTCAAATGAAGGTATAGATAATAGGGAAATGACTAAATTTAAATATTAAGAAAATAAAAAAATCAAAAATAACATTTATTTACATAAAATAAATTTTAATTAAAAATATTTCATAAAAAATATTTATTATAATTTCATATATAAAATATTACATAAAAAATATATAATAAATTTCATCTATAAAATATTAATAAATTTCATATATAAAATATTACCTAAAAAATATATAATAAATTTCATCTATAAAATATTACAAAATATATAATAAATTTCATTTTATAGATCCAAGATTTTTTATATTTTAGACCCTCATATGAAAGACATCTCTACTCTAAAAAAAGAATCATTAGAAATAAACAAGGAAATAAAAAAATCAGAAAAGAATTTAGAGAATATTGGTACACTAGCCATTAGAATACAGAAATTTGTGAAAATGGTAGAATATTTAGAGGAAACTAATGAAGACATAAAAGAATTAAAAAAAAATGCAGAATATTTTAATAAAAAAATAATTCAATTAAGTAATCTACGCATAAGAAAGAGACAAGAAGATAATCAAGAAATGATTAGAAGTAAATTAGCTCCTGATATACCTTATACAGAATGTACTACCGACGAGAATGTTTCTGATAAAGATTTCTTTATAGAAAAAACACAACGTGTAAATAATATTTTAACAAATGCCATAGACGTACTTGATTCTGTAAAAAGACAGGGAAAATATATTGAAAGAACAAGTTCAAGAATAAAAGGTGGGCTATTAAAACTTGGATTAAGTAGAGATTTGGTAAATGAAATTGATAGAAGATACTTGGCTGATAACAAAATATTTGTAACAGGATTTGTACTTCTTCTTGTATTCTTTTTTTTGTTAAGATTTTGGTTTAGATAAAATGTTCAATTAGAAACTTTTAATTTTTTTTCCCTTCTTTAGATTTTAATACACCACTAAAATTAAAGCTGTTCTGACCTAATTTTTTATCTTTTGGAGTGAAAAAGTCTCCTTCTATGTAAATTTCTTTACCTTCTTTATTTATGTTAATTTTACCAGGCATATTCTTTAAGACATAAAGTAAATCGTCAACTGATGCTTCATTATGTTTTTTAGAAAAATTATTTGTATTCTTAGAGGAAAGTAACTTCATATCTTTATCTCCTCCCTGGAAGATGACTGACTCGATTGCTTTTTTAGAATTGTCTGAACTTTCATTCTTATCGTCAGTTTTAGTACTTTTTTCCTTTTCATTTTTTTTGTCATTTTCATTTTTACTTTTTTCTTTTCCATCTTTATCATTTTTACTTTTTTCTTTTCCATCTTTATCATTTTCTTTCCCTTTTCTATCTTTATCATTGTCTTTAGCTTCTTTTTCTTTTTTATCCTTTTCAGCATCTTTTATTATACTTCTAGTATCCTTCTCATTCTTGTTTTTTTCTTCTTTTTTAAGATCTTTGTTTTCATTCTTTCCTATAGAAACATAACCATCTGCTTTATCTTTACCTTCTTTTTTTATAGGATCATTCATCTTAATTGTAGTTATCTGATTCAATTTAGTAATAATAGGAATATTTGTTGATATTGCCTTTGTATCGATCTTTATCTCTTTTTCTTTGCTATCTAGCCTTTTTTGATTAGGTTTATCTTTATCAAATTCATTATTTAGATTTAATATGCTACTCCAGATACTTTCATTATCAGCTGACTTAGATTTATCAAACTCTTTTGTTTCGTATCTAATACTTTTTCTTTTAATATTGTTAGAATCATCTTTCTTATCTTTGGAATCCTCTTTCTTGTCTTTTGAATCATCTTTCTTATCTTTGGAATTCTCTTTCTTGTCCTTAGAATCTTCCTTTTTATCCTTGGAATCATTTTTCTTGTCTTTGGAATCTTCTTTTTTGTCCTTGGAATCTTCCTTTTTATCCTTGGAATCTTCCTTTTTATCCTTGGAATCATCTTTCTTGTCTTTGGAATCATCTTTTTTGTCCTTGGAATCTTCCTCTGAACAGTCTTCATCGTCTTTCTTAGAATTATCTTTAAGCTTTTATAAATCATCCTTCTTATTTTTGGCATCATTTTTCTTATTTTTCAAATCATCTTTAATACTCTTTGCTCCATCCTTTAAATTTTTAGATTCATTTTTCTTATTTTCAATATCTTCTTTACTGACTTCATTCTTCTTAGACTCTACTTTTTTCGTATTATTAAAATCGAATGTTGACATGACACCTTTGTCTTTTTTTGCTTGAGTTATTTCATTACTTTTTCCTTTAGCGTTTTCCATAGACTCAAGTACAGTAAATGTCTTGACATTCACCAAAACTTTTTTAGGAGCATCATCTATCAATACAGTTGTCCAGAATGCATCTTTCTTATCTTCTTTCTTCTTACCAAGTAAAAGATCAAGCTTGTCTTTTGATCCAGATCCTTCATTTGTATTATTTTCTGTGTTTAGACTAACCAAGGGTGAACCTTTTCCAGGAGGTGGTGTTTTGCTATCACCCCCTTGTGGTTTAGCATCTTTTTTATCATCACCTGATGGTTTTGCATCTTTATTGCCACCTGGAGGTTTTGCATCTTTATTGCCGCCTGGAGGTTTTGAATCTTTATTCCCGCCTGGAGGTTTACCTTCTTCTGGGTTTCCATCTTTTTTATCTCCACCTTGTTTACCAATTTCTTCTGGTAATTTCTTTAATTCTTCTTTATTTTGCATTAAAGATTCATCAGCTAAAACTACTATAGTAGGTTTATCTCCTCCTTGTTGAGGTTTAACTAAAACTGCATCTTTATCTTTGACTTTAATTTGCTGAATAGACACATTATCATCACCACCTTCTTTATTATCACCGCCTTCCTTATTCTTCTGATCACCTCCTTTATTATCACCACCTTCTTTATTCTTTTGATCACCTCCTTTCTTGTCACCACCTTCCTTATTCTTTTGATCACCTCCTTTCTTATCACCATCTTGTGGTTTTCCTTGATCTGGTGGAGTCAATTTGGACATAATTAATGGACCCTTATCATCTTTTGTTTTGACTCTATCCTTAACATCAGGAAGCCTTCGTAAATCTGTTTTACCAAACATATCAGTAAAGGTTTCTACCAAAGAACTTTTAGAAGAAACATCTCGTTTCTCATTTAAGAAATTCTCAAATTCCTTGTTCATAAATAGATCACATTTCACCATGAATAAATAGAAAATTGATATCATTGTTTATTTACCAGATTTCTATTTTTATATTAAAATTGTGTTTCAGGATCAAAATTTCAGAATTGTTTCAGATTTAGCATTTCTTTTTTTCGACTATTTATGCACTAATTTTTAATTTTAAATATTTGAATTTTTTAGAATGTTCTATATGTTCCAAAAATAAGTCTAAAACAATTATAAATAAAAAATGTTTCGTGATTTTTATTTTAAAAGAAGTTTTAATATTCTTTAAAAATAAGTATACAAAATATTTTAAGATAAAGGGATTTCAATTAATAAATTTAATTTTAATTAATAGTATAAAACAAATAATAATTTGATTTTAGATATTTTAACAAGATATCAAAATTACGTATTAAAAAAAATTCTTAGTAGTGATATCAATTATACAAAATTGATATTTTTTCTGATATCATCTTTCTAATTATGTGTATTAATTTATATTAAATTTTAATATTCAATAAATTATTCTAAAAAAATTAAACATCTTAATATAAATTACACAATTTTTATCACTCATACAACTTTAATCGTAGACTAAACTTCTAAAAATGAAGTAATTTATATATTATTTTCTTTCAATAAATTTTTAATTCTGTCAGGAAGTTTACCATTCCATCTATCGTACAATGACATATTATTACATAACAAATTTCTTTTCATATAATCTTTTTACTTTAAGAAACATATTATTTGTATTAATTATTTCATTACTTGTAAAATGGTGTAAATATCTACTTTTTTACACGCTTCTACATAGCTTATCCAAAATTTAAAAAAAGAGTTATTGATCATAGAATAAGAAAACTATAACAATTTTAAAATCTTGTAGATTACTGGAAGTATAAAATTCAATATATTTTTTTTCTGTTTTACTTGATAAAAAATAATAAATAAGTTAAATTCTTAGTCACTAAATTCTTCGTGTATCATTTATATCTTATAAAAAATATTAGATGTCATTTAAAATTCCACATAAATCTTTTTAAAATAATTTATATCACCTTTTCTTAAGAAAAAGAAAGTAGTTATCATTTTTTAAATTAAATAACTGATATCCGAATTTTCAATTCTAAAATACCTTCAATATCATAAAGATAGCTTTTCATTGAATATTGGCTTTAAGCTTAAAAAATATAAAATCAGTAATAGACCTCTATCATATACTTTAAAAAATAATGAAGTTTCAATTGTGAATCTACCAATAATCAAAAATAATATAATTTAACTGAGAATAATAACAGAGTTAAATCTTTATTATAAATATCACTTTTGCTATTTATTTTACTATTATAGAATATGACTCTTTCAATAAATTTATATTACGAAATTTAAATAGATTGTTAAATTTATTTTATTATTTTTATTCTAAATTAAGATTATTAATGGCTAGAAATATATTTCGTTGCTTACTGAATATCCAAAGAATTTGTTCTAATAAATATAATTTTTTAAAAAGAGATTTTTTTAGACTCCACGCATTTCTTTATTTTAAAAAATAGTAAATTGATATTTTATTTATTTTAAATGTCTAATTAGTTACATTGATTATTTTAAATATTTAATTAGTTACATTGATTATTTTTAATAGCTAATCAGCTACATTGGTTATTTTTAAATATCTAATTAGTTACATTGATTATTTTAAATGATATTTTAATTTTAAGATATTAATAAATTAAAATATAAATTAATTGATTTTCAAATATATTATTCTTAATACTGGTTAAAGTTTTCCAATCATCAGAATGGGAATGTACTTATCTTGGAGTAGACTTACTCACTTGGTAATATTATCATTATTTTTTATTAAAATAATATAATGAACAAATATAAGAAGTTAAAATTAAATTCTATTTTTAAAAATATTAACTCTTTTTATGGAATATTTTGTCATTTTCAATTTATTATTATTTAATTATCAGGGGTTAAAAAAATAAATAATCGTTAAATTTCAAACTTTTGATAAAAATATTTTCATGATGAAATTTATTTCGTACTTAAATATTAAAATCTAATTAATTATAATTTATCAAAAAAATATATTGAAATATTTGTCATTATAAAAAAGATTATTATCTTTTAAAAATATATTGAAATATTTGTCATTATAAAAAAGATTATTAAATTTTAAAAATATATTGAAATATTTGTCATTATTAAATTTTATAAGCAAAGTCTTTATATATTTTAATTAGAAGAAATTTAATTTATTTTAGTCTTGAATTTCTTGTAATTAAATATTTTAAAAATAAATAAAAAATGAGTATTTTTGAATCAGCCATAAGATTGACTTTTATATAATTTTTTTAACAAATCTAACTAAAGTTTTTATCAATAAATATTAATTAAAATATATAATTTAACTTAAAAAGTGCTATAATTGAATCTTAATATTAAAGATTAAGACATCATTTTAGTCTTATTAGTAGCATTTAAAGTTTAAAGAATAAAAAATTTTAATTTATTAAAAAAATATTAAAATTTAGATTACTAATTATAAATCAAAATATTTATTATTTATTTTATTTTTTGATTTTATAATACACATCATAATTAATTAAATTACGATAATAAATTAGATGCTTAAATATAAGAATTACCCCTTTTATTAAAAAATTTATAATGGAAAAATATAATATAATAATTGGATGTTTATCAGGCTTATTAGTTATTTATTGTCTATTGGAAGCAGTTAATAAAGAAAATTCAGAGATAGCTGCTATTAAAAATTACGAATCTGTAAATAAATCAGAAAAAAAAAAAGTTAAAAAGAAAAAGAAATCAATAAAGAGGAATCGAAATGAAGAAGATAGTAAAAGGAATCGAAATGAAGGATTTAGTAAGAGGAATCAAAATGAAGGAGAAGATAGTAAATTTAATAGAAGGAATCAAAATGAAGGAGAAGATAATAAATTTAATAGGAGAAATAAAAATGAAGGAGATATTAAATTTAATAGAAGGAATCAAAATGAAGAAGATAATAAATTTAATAAGAGGAATCAAAATAAAGAAGATAGTAAATTTATAAAAGATCAATTTAATAATACAAAAAATGATAAGAAATTTTCAAATATAAAAAAATCATTTAAAGAAAATTTTGATTTTATATCTGAAGATAAATTATATGATTCGAGTTATTTTAGTGAATCAGAAGATTACAATAATAAGATATTTTCTGATGATTCTATAGATTACAATAATAATATATCTTCTGATGATTCTATAGATAGTAATAATTTAGAGTATTTTTATACATTACCATTTATAAAATATAAATCATCATCAAATTTATTTCTTAGGAAGTTTTTTGTACCAACTTTAATGAATACATGGTCATGGAATAAATTAGATGGAAGATTTAGTAACTTAAAAATTGATATTTTGAGGTTTATTGGTAAATACGAAAATTTATATTCGAATTTAAATTATGATATAAAAAATGAAGATATTGAATTAATAAAAAAATCTATTTATAAATATTATATAGAATATTTAGAAGAGTTTATGGATAACATTTATGATGAATATATATTTGATTCTGATGATGGTAATTGGTGTGATGATTTTTATACTTTGAATCATAACCAAATATCAAGAAATTTTAGAAAAATTCTTAGTTTTATGAAAAATAGAAAAAATAATGACAATCATTTATACAAGATATTAAGTGAAACAATTGATATTATAGACTATGAAATTAGTTTAAACAAAGATGTTGAATTATTAATACATTTATGTGGAATTTTTATTACAGATATTATAAAGTTATTAGAAATGGAGACTTCTAATAAGTTATTTGATATATTTTTTTTATATAATTCTTTAGTACTTCGACTAGCTGAAGATAAACTAAAATTAATAAGAAATTTTAAGTATGGATATAAAGAAAAAGACAATTTTTTAAATATTATAAATCATTTAAAACTCCCATTTAAAGAATGTATTAATGATACAAAAATATTATTGTCTTTGAATAATATTAATCTTAATATAATTTTATGTCTTTATAGTGCATTAGCAATAATTAATATAGAAATGAAATATCCAGGAATTAGTAGTAAAGCCTATAGAGTTAATCAAAATTTGTTACATAATTATTTAAGAGATTTAAATAATCATTCTATAGTTAATTCAGAATATTTATCATGTGCTTCAATAATTACAAAAAAATTAGATAAATACATTCTATAGTTAATTTTTATATGTTTAATTAAAAAAATATTTAAATAATTTTTCTATAGTTAATTTTTATATGTTTTGTCAATAATTCTGTTGCTTGATTTGCTTTCTTCCTGTATCGGGTAAAATAATAAAATATTTTAAATACCTTTCAACAATTTAATAGGGTACTCGACATATTTAAAATCTTTAATATGATGTTAGAATTATTTTAAAATTCTGTGATACTTTAGTCTCATCTTATACATTTTATCAATATTTTTATTTGTTTTCAAATTATAAACAAAAGATGAAGATAATTCTATTTTTTATTCTATATATTTCATCAGAACAAATATTTCAATGTGACTGTAATATATATAGTAAAGAATGTGAAGAATATTGTCCATTTACTAAAAATTCTTATATTAATTTGATAAAAAACAAAAAAGATTCTCTTATTCATTTTGAAGATAAAATCTATGAAGCTTGTACACTTAAAGACTGGTATTATTCTATTAGATCATCTAATTATGTAAAAAATAGAGATAAAGAGTTGTATCAATATTTGAAAAGAAATTTAGTATTATTTGATAGATGTAAGAAACCTTCAATTAATTCAAATAAAAAAGTAGATAATATCATAAGTAATAATTCAAATATAAAGAACTTTAATCCTCCAATTAATAATTTAGATAATATCATAAGTAATAGTTCAAATATAAAGAACTTTAGTCCTCCAATTAATAATTTATATAAACAAAAAATTAATATCGTAAGTAATAATTTAAAACTGCAAAATAGTCATCCACCAATTAATAATTTAGATAGACAAAATATTCATCCTCCAATTAATAATTTAGATAGACAAAATAGTCATCCTCCAATTAATAATTTAGATAGACAAAATAGTCATCCTCTAATTAATAATTTAGATAGACAAAATAACATTACTTCAAATAATAAATTACTCATACCAATTAGTCCTAATATAGATCTTATAAAATACAGAAATATTAACCATATTGAAAATACAACAAGACCTATAGATTTACCAGATAAAAGTTTAGATTTTACAAAGAATAAGATGAATTCAAATAATAATTTTATTATAGACAATCATTCGAGTATTAATTCAGATATAATAAATCCCATAACAATTTATTTAGAAGATGATCCAGAAATAAAAAAAGACAAATCAAATTTTCATACTAGTAAAATTGATAATAAATTAGAAATAGCTTTGATAACTAAGACAAGTACAGTTCATAGTACAATCACAAAACTTAATAATGAAAATAATTTATTAAAACATGAAATTAATTTAGAAAAAAAAATTAATGAAAAACATAATAAGAATTTTAACGAATTATTAAAAGAAATTAAGAAAATGAAAAGAATAAAGACTGTTACTAATACTGTATTTAAAAAAGAAGTTATAACAAGTACAAAGAATTTTTTTATTTGGGATGATACACCTCCATATTTTATAACAACTACTATATATAAATATATTAATGATTTAACAGATCAGAAGATGGATTATTATAAAGATAATATTGATTCATTTTTACAGAATGATGTATTATATAATAAAAATATGTCTAATAATAAGATACAAGAAAATGACATTATATCTCTCAATACAATTTATATAACTAAAACTGAATCCCAGACTAGAACTATAACAAGAAGAAGATCTATTGTATCTCCTATAACTAGAGTATATACAACTACTAAAATAATAATAAAGACTGATACAGAGTTAAGAACTATTAAAAAAATTAATACTGATATTTTAACAATAAAGAATGATTTACCAATTATTGAAGAACATATTAATAAAGATAAAAAAATATCATCAGTAGTACAAAATAATAAAGAAATGAAATCTTTTGGAGATGAGAGTGTAACATTTGTTAATGATAATGTAAAATTTACTAAGGATAATGTGAGTGTAACATTTACTAAGGATAATGAAAGTATAACATTTACTAAAGATAATGAAATAACGATATCTTCTACTAAAGATAATGAGAGTGTAAAATCTGTTAAGGAAAATGAAAGTATATCCTCTACTAAAAAAGATGAAACAATAACATCCTCTACTAAAAAAGATGAAATAACATCATTTATTAATAAAGATAAAATAACGACATCCTCTACAAAAGATAATGAAAGTATCTCTTCTACTAAAGATAATGAAAGTATATTCTCTACTAAAAAAGATGAAACAATAACACACTCTACTAAATTTAATGATATAAAAACATCCTCTAAGGAAGACAAAGTAACATCCACTGTAAAGTGTATTGATGTAAAGACAAACTCCATAGAAAATACAAAGAAAGATATTCCTTCTATAAATATTGAAACTTCAGTTACTTCAATAAATGTAGAAAATCTTCATGATTCTATAACTTCATCAATAGATAAAGAAATTAAGACGAGTACAGTATCATTAAGTTTAATAGATATATCAAGATCTAGTTTTCCTACTACGAGTAATTTTATGTACTCATCTATAAGTTCTAATCTAATAAATACTACTACATCAAAAATAGAAAAATCAGATAAAGAATGTGATAAATCAAACAATAAATGTAATTTAATTGTAAATATAAAAATAAAAAAGAAGAAGCCTAAAACAAAGACAGATACAATAACTTCTACTTATACAATACCTCCTGTTGTAATATCTAAAACAGTAACAGAATATGTTAATATTAAGCCAAGTGAAGATTTTATATCCTCTAAAGTATCATTAAGTAAAAGTATAAAGGATGGAACAAATACGAAGGATGATACTATAAAAGAGGATGAAATAAATACAAAGGATGATAATATAAAAGAAGATAAAATAAATACAAAAGATGATACTATAAAGGAGGATAAAATAAATACAAAAGATAATATTTCAACTGTAAAAGAGGATGATATTTCAACTATAAATACTTCAACTGTAAAAGAAGATACTTCTACAACTATTGAAGATAATACTATAAAAGAAGATACTTCTAAGATTATTCCAAAGACTACAAGCTTAAAAAGATTCAATTTAAAAGTTACATCTTATCTTTATATTACTTAGTAAATTTTTAACCCCTAAATGTCAGATCAAGATAAAATATTTAGCTATGCTTGTTTAAATTGTTTAACTGAGAGACATATCAAATACAAAGATCCTATAAAATGTATAGAATGTGGTAATAGAATATTAAGAAAGTTAAGAAGTAAGAATATTAATCAACTAGAAGGAAGGTGAATTAAAATTGATAATAAATAAACAATAATAATTATTTTAAAAAATATCTTATTTTCTTTTTTTATAAATTAATATTTTAACAGAAATTTAAATATTCTATAAGAATAATAAAGTTTCTTATTTTTATTTAAAAATATTACAAATTATATTTTAAATTAATTTGTTAGTGTCAAGTTCATTTTGAAATATATTTTTATGTATTGTATTAAGAAAATGATTTTTATTAAAAATAATACTTGACAGGATTATAAGGCATTATATCAAAAAATATAATTATGACTAATTAAATATTTTATTCAGAATATAATTTTTAGTATTTTTATCTTAATTTTATATTTTCTAATTTTTTTAAAAAAAAATAGTCATAGATCATAATTATGAACCTGTCAATATATTTTTTAATTAAATTTCAAATACATTCTAACATCTTCTTATACATCAATATAAATATAATATTTATTAAGATAAATACATAACATAAATAAAAAAATATATTTCTTATTGGTTAACATAAATAATATTTATTTCTTATTCATTAGCATAAAAATATATTCATCTTCTTATACATCAATCTAAAATATAATATTCACTAACATAAATATATATTCATTAACATAAATCATATTCATCTTCTTATCCACCAATCTAAAATATAATATTCATCAATCTAAAATATATTCTTAATTAAATTTCAAAGATCTTAACATTTTATCAATCAAATAAGATTGACTTTAATTTATTTCTCCTTCCTAATTTAATTTATTTAAAATATTTTCAATTAGGTATACCCTTATATGGATGTATTAGCTAATTATATTGGATGTCTTCATAGTGAGATAGAATGTTCTTATATAATTAATCTAGCCATGCATAATAATATGATAAGACTTGTAAGAAGACTTAATGAAAAAGAGAAGAGAATGATAAGACCAGGATACGGATTTATATATTTAGAAGAGGAGAGTGGTATAATGCGATGGACAGATTCAAAATCTTGGACACCTTCTCGTGCATTAGATCCTTTTATGATGTATATAGAAAAACGTTCAGAGAATCCTTTAATTAAAAAGATTTATTCAGCTAAATATCAAGAAATGAATGTTCATTTAGTAATTTATAATTTACTTAATCATGAAGAGACAGGTATATGTTGTGAGATATATAAGAATATAAAACGTACAGTTTTACCAGAAGCTTATACTACAATGTCAAGATGTTATTTAAAAAGAAGGGTTAAGAAAGAAATTGATAATAAATCTAATGAATATTTAAAGAAAATTACTAATTCTATACAAGAATTTAATAATTATAAAGGAGAATATGGAACTTATAGAAGAAGAGATAATAATGGTAATAATGGGAGTGGTAATGTTAATAATGGTAGTTTTGATAATAAAAATAATGGGAATGGTAATAATGTGAATGGTAGTTTTGATAATAAAAATAATAGCAGTATTGACTATAAGAATATTGAAAATGATTTTTATAAGAATAATGTGAATGATTATAATAATAAAAATAGTTTTGATAAGAATATTAATAATAATAATATTGATAATAGCTTTGATAATAATTTTGATAGGGTGGCATACACTGATATAGAAAATGATATTATGAAATATTTGGATAAACCAAATTTAACAATGTACAAAATTTTTGATGGTAAAGAAGAGAATAGTGAAGAAGATGATGAATAAAAATGAATTTAATTAAAAATAAATTTCTAAATAAATATTAAATGACAATAATATAGTCATTATCAACAGTATTTAAGTTCATTAATTATTATAATTTTATTCTTATAAAAATAGGGTATATTTTTTATAAATTTATTTGTTAAAATATTTCTTTTAAAAAAGAAAAGAAGGTGATGACGTCATCAAAATAAAAAGAACTTTTTACTTGATTTATAGAAGTTAGAATTCAAAATATTTTAACGTTAAGAATTTTTAAAAGTTCGATAAAAAATTAATTAAGTTTTTATACGTCATTAGAAGTTAAACACGTATTCTATCAATAATAAAAATATAAGCATCTACTTAGTAAAATATTTATAGAATAATATAATTTATATAAAATATTTATAGACATAAGTATTTACTTTATTAATTAAAAATATTTATAGAATATTACACTTTATATAAAATATATTTAAAGACATAAGTAGTTACTTTATAAATTAAAAATATTTATAGAATATTACACTTTATATAAAATATATTTAGAGACATAAGTAGTTACTTTATAAATTAAATATATTTATAGAATATTACACTTTATATAAAATATATTTAAAGACATCTACTTAAAAATATACTTAAATATAAACATAAATACATTTATTAAATAACTACTAAATAAATAAAATATACTTTATGAAATAAATTAATTTTTTTATAAATGAAAAATATTTTTAATTAATTCGATAATTTTTTTTTATTGAATAAAATTATCAATATTGATATTTAGAAATTTATTTTTTTTAATTTCCTCTTATAGCTAATTATACTTTTTTAAATTTACTATAACTGATAAATAATTTTTTATTTTAAAAATCTATCTCCTTTTTAATATCCTTTATTATTCATTGATAATTTAATTAAAGGACAAGATATATTAAAGTTAAATTTAGAGTATCCCCTATTAGTATGAGATATAACAAGAGACAAATATTTGATGAAGATGATACAAACACGTCAGAGAATAATGATAATACAGGATTCAATCCTAACTATAATGAAGAATTTATTAATGGAGTTAATACAAGTCAATATTATGGAATGTTTGATCCAAGATTTAGAAGGAGTATGTATGAACATAACCAGAATTCGAATACTTATCCTACATGGTCACAACAATATAATTTTGATCCTTACAGGAATACAGATTATTACACTTCACAATTTAATAACAGCATGATGTCTGAATTATCAACGTCTAAGGAGAAAGTAAATAACAGGAAAAAGATTAAACTTGAGTATATAGGAGGTAAAAATAAAAGAAATGTTACATTTAGTAAACGTAAGAAAGGAATTATGAAAAAAGCTTATGAATTAAGTGTACTTACTGGATCTGAAATTTTACTTCTTGTAGCTAGTGAATCAGGACATGTTTATACATACGCGACTCCAAAACTTAAACCTATAATTCGAGATCATGAGCATATTATACAAAAATGTTTAAGTAACAATAAAAATTTTATGGATGAGACTATAGTAGAAAATACAGAAGCAGATAGTGGGGAATAAAATGTGTAATAAACTTTTAAGAATTAATTTTTTTATTTATAAATATAGCATGTAAATAAGTTTTATTTATATTAGAGTTTTAGATATATATTTATAAGTTAAAGTGTGGCATTTTTTAAATTGGGTTAAATAAAGAATTTATTTATATATGTTAAGTTAGAATGAGGCATTTATATAAAATTAAAAAAGTTCATTTATATCAAATTTAAAATAGTTCATTTATATTAAGTTAAGATATAAATTTATATCATATATAAAAAAAGTATACTAAATTCTCTAACAGAAATGTTTAGCTAGTCAATATATATAGAAAAAAATATGTTATTTAATTATTTTTTAAACCCCAATTTAAATAAATACCTTTATAAAGACAATACATACAGTAAAATGTCAAAGTAGAATATGGCATAGATTAGTAGAAGAGTTAAATATTTTGTTATATATTGAAGAAGAGTTTTAAAAAAAAGAAATATTTTTGAGAGAATAAAAAATTTTATTGTTAACATTTGTGAATTTAAAAAAGTTAAAATCTAGAAATTAATTATAAAAGATAGGAAGAAGAGATAAGAATTTGACTTATTATTTACTTATTAGGTTTAATTAAATAATTAACGTAAATTAATAATAAGTAATTGATGAAATTTTCAACTGTAATCTACGAGAACACTTATTTAGAGAATGTTATTTAATAAAAACTAAGGATAAATATAAAAGTAATCTTAAGTATTAAATTTTAATTATGAAAATGATTCTGAAACAAGATATAAAAAGAGAGATAAATTAAGGTGAATATTTTCATATATAATAGTAGTATGGAAGAGCATTACTGAGTGTTTAGAGGAGTACTAAAAGGGATAAAAGAAAATAAAATTATTAGCTATGCTTTAAATAGATAGATATTACGTTTTCTGAAATGATGGTTTACTAGATTTTAGAGTTAATTACAATAGTAAGAGTTATAGATTGAGAGGATTTTGGAGTTTAAAAGATGATTCATAGATTTTATTAGGAAATACGCCACGAAAATAATAAAATTAACGGATAGTTGAAGAGTTAAGAAAAATATTAGAAATAAATAAGATAATTTTAAACATGAAAAATAATTGAATAATCTAAGTTAAATTATTTTTTATAAAGAATAATTTTTATTTAGAACTAATACTAGTAAAAAAATGAGTGTCAGTTTATTGGACTTCTAAAAAGTTCACATTAATGGAAGTTAAAAATAAAATATCAGTGAAAGAAATATAAGTGATCTTTCAAGTGGTTAAGAAATTTGAATAAAAACTAAGAAAAAAGATTTTTTAAAATAGAAGCAGACCATAAAATTTTAATAAAAGTTAAGAATAAACTGAATTTAATAATGAGAATATGAACAGATGGATGGAGAAAATAGAAGATTTTGAGATTATCATTGAAAATTAGAAGTAATTGTAGCAGATGATGTTCTTAAAAAGTTTATATGGCAGAAGAAATTAAAAAGAAAAAAATGGTATAATCTAGTAGAGATAATAAATAATCATGTTAAAGTAGTTTATGGAAATAAGATTTGATAGTTTTAATTATGAATTTGAATAATAGTTTATTATAATCTCAGGAAAAGATTCATTTATTAGTTATATAGGATAAGATTTTTAAGTAATCAAAGATGTGAGATTTTTAAGATATAATAGAAAGACAATTGGAGTTAGCTATTTTATAAGTAAATAAGTTAACATAGATTTTTTTAAGATATAATAGAAAGACAATTGGAATTAGCTATTTATTAAGTAAATAAGTTAACATAGATTTTTAAGATATAATAGAATGTTGTTGTAGCCATTAAATTATAGAGAAAGCTGTGGGGTGAAATTTTAGAAAATAAGAGGGCTATTGGCTTGCAAAGGAACATTAACACAAGGAAGGAGATTATAACAGATAATTTTGTAATATAAAAATCAAAGAACTATCTAGACAATTAAATATAAAAAAAATGATATAAGATAATATTTAGAAAGAAAGATTTAATATAATTTTATTTAGCTATTTTAAAATGTAATAACTTAAGCATAAAATATGCTTCTTTAAAAGCTTCAAATATAAAGCTAGATTTTTATGATAGAAAGTGAATATTTTCAACAGATCTAAAAATCTATTAAAGTAAAGGTAAGAAAATCTGAAGATATTTGATAAATATATTAAATGAATATATTTAGATCCAAGGGAAGAGTAGAATTGTGTTTATTTAATTCATCTAATATTAGACTTGAGAGATGAAGATATATTTAGAAGGGACATTATAATCTTAAATGAATGAGTAATTGAAAGTATGTGATTAACTATCTAAATCAAGATTATAATTTATATTAAGAAATTAATAGACTTTAATTAAGATTCATAATACTATAAATAAATTCATATCTTCTTTTTCTAATAATATTTATTAAAAAGTAGCATGAATCTGTTTGAAAATTGAAATGCTCAGCAATGATTAAACTAATGGATTTTCTTATTTTACTAATAAGAATATAAGAAATTAATTTAAAATATCTTATTATATTATTAATTTATAAATATCTAGCTGTAATATGACAAATTAATTTATTGTTGTACTATTAATTTTAAATATATTGTTATACTATTAATTTATAAATATTTATTATACTATTAGTTTATAAAATAAAGCCTTTTGTATAAAAATTCTACTAAGAAAATTTGATCATAAAATTGAATAATTTAATAAAAATCTTAATATTTTTGGAGTACTTTTTTATAAATTGAGTAACAACAAAGTAGAATATAAAATTTAGAACGAAACTTAACATAATTTAAATCCTATATTAATTTAATCACTCAAAGATAATTCTTAAGAATATAAAAACGCGAAAGTTTTAAATTATAAAAACTAATATTAATTTGAAATTATAAAAATACTTTTTAAAAAAAATAAATTTAAATCCTTTTAATTTCAGATAAAGGTAACTCTCCATTTGTCGCTTCTTCTACATCATAATTTGCAACTACCAATCTTAAATTTTTATTTCTACGTCTAGACAAATATTTTTGAAAAAATAGAACAATTACAAGAAATAAAAATATTCCTATTAAAAAATAAACGAAAATTTTTACAAAATCAAGATCTTCATTACTAATATCAAACCCAAAGAAGGATACTCCAAATTTATTAGTGTTTTTTTCATCATCCGGATTAACAAAAAAATTAATTGTATAATTTTGAACATCAGTCATTCCACATTTAATTTTCTTAATAAATTCTAAATCTTTACAAGGTATAAATCTAAAACGAGGTAGATTTTCTCCTTCTTCACATACAAACCTGTACTCAATAATTTGTTTTAATATATCTCTATAATTATCTATACTAGAAATTCCTATCTGAAGATTAACACATTGATTGGATGTTTCTAACATATCAATAGTAGATTTAGTAAGTGAATCTACAAAATTAAGATCATCTTCAGTATACTTATAAAAAAATTGATTAGAAGTATTATCACTCATATTTAATATAGAAAATATTTTTTCGATAAATTTTTCTTTAAGATACATTGTCTTTCGTCTAAAACTAATCTTTTTATCTTCTGAATTAATTAATGATAGAAATTTACTTGATTTAGTAACATTTATCCATACTTCGTTACAATAATCCCATATAAATTGTGAATTAAATCTTGGGTGTATATTTTTATAATCTAAAGAATCTAAACATTTTTCTATATTATTGGTAGATTTTATAGATTGTAATAAGATTATTGGTAATATCATTTTTATTAAGGGTAATAGAAGAGTTTTATGATTTAATTTTTTAGAAATATATTTATAAAAATACTCTTTAAAAATATAATTGTAGAAGATTAGTAAAAGATAAAAAATTGATGACGTTTTTATAGTCATTAGTTATTTATTTATTTTTTGTATAAATATTATAAAATATCTACCCATACAAAAAGATAATAAATATATCTTATTAAATAATGTTTATATCGTATATTTTTATAAAAATAAATTAATAAGTATAATTCTTATATTTTTATTCTTTTACAGATGTAAAATTAAAAAAAGTACTTATAAATTAAATTCTTGACATAAAAGATATTGCAGTTTTTTTATAATAAGAATTTACAAAAATATAATTTAAAAATAAATATTAAATATTATTTTATAAAGATGATTTTCTATAATTTAATAAAGAAATATTCAATATTATTTTATAAAGATGATCTTCTAAAAAAATAATATTAAATATTTATTTATTGTACCATTTTTAATTAAATTTTATTTTAAAAAGATAGACTAATCTAGAATTTATAATTTTTAATTTGATATCAATAAAATTTTAATTTATTTTTATAAATTATTAAAAATGGATATTTATAAAAATATTTAAAATACATAAATTAAATTTATTAAAATATTTAAAATATATTATTCTATTTATGTATGTAATAAAAATTAATATTTCTTAATTAATGATTTATATTAATAAATCTTAGTATTAATACTTTGTATTGGTTTTAAATATGATATTATTTTAATATAAATTTATATAATTAAAATATCAATAATTTATATTAATAGAATAATTTTTTGGAATGAAGAAAGTTTATCTTTTTATAATATAAATATTGAGAATATTTCAATAATTAAGTATAAAGACATATAAAAAAATTAGAAATATTTTTAAAAAAGACATGTTTAAATAAAAAGATTAGAAATCACTCTTTATAAAAGTTTATGATCAATACAAAAATACAAACTGAGATTAAAATTAATATAAAAAAATTAAGATAAATATCACATTTTTACAATATTCTTACAGTAGAGATATAAATAAAGAAATGTAAAAGTTAAAGATAATTATTTATATGATAACATTGTAAAAAGTTTTATAAGCAATAAGTAGAATAATCAAATATAATTAATCAAATGATTATATTTTAGAAGAATCAATAAATTGATTGAAATTATAAAAGAATTTATCAATAGATATAAATTAATTATTAGATTTCTTATATTATAAAAATAATAAGTTGAATTAGTGTCTTATATTAGAGTATATAGTATTTTACACGTCATAATTAGAACACATTCTTAGTTATTTCTATTAATTAATTTTAAAAATACTTTCTTATACAAGTGAGGAAAATACATAAATATAATTAAATAAAAATATTTATTTTTTTTTATTAGTTCTTAGCTTAGCATATATTTGAACTCTTCAATAAATTTATATAATTCACTTAAGAAAATTATTTTTAAAAATTTAGTATTTCTTAAGACTTTTTATAAATTTTTGATAAACAAGTTTTTTTATGTTGTTTAACTTTAATTAATTAAAAAAGATTTCTATAAATAAAATTATTATTTAAAAAGATTCTATAAATAAAAAATTATTATATAAAAAGATTCTATAAATAAAAATTATTATTTAAAAAGATTCCATAAATAAAAATTATTATAGTATAATCTTTATATTCTAAATAATTTAAAAATTCTATAATTAAATCTTAAAAAAATTCTTTAAATATAAAATATTATAAAAAAAGATTTCTATAACTTTCTATATAAAAAAGATTATATAACTTTCTATATAAAAAGATTTCTATAATTAAATCTATTAAAAGTTTTCTATAACTTTCTATATAAAAAATTCTATAACTTTATATATAAAAAGATTTATATATAAAAAAATTATAATTAAATCTAAATATTCTAAATAATTTAAAAATTATATAACTTTATATAAAAAAATTCTATAATTTAATATTATAATTAATTAACTATCAAACAATATTTTGATCTTATCATTTCAATTATTAATTATTTTTATAAATTATTTTAAGCATAAACACTTCTGACTCATAAATCACAAATATTCACTTAATATAAAAAATCTAAGTTTATAAAAAACAAATCATTTATTGATATTTTTGACATCTTCACATAAACATTCCAAATATTTGATAATCTTTCAAACTATTTCTACCAATTAATTTTCTTTAATTTCTTTATGTATAAATATTTTCTATATTTTTTTTGTCCATGATAAGCAGTGAAGAAAGAAAACAAATCATAGTTCGTCTTTATAAATTGATAAAAGAGTCTAAGATGTTTGATGACCATCCTGATTCAAAAATTAGAGAAGCAGCTATGAATACTGAACAGAAAGCTTTTGAAACATCTTCAAGTTTAGAAGAATATATGACTTTTATGAATTCTAAAATGGAAAAAGTTATGAGAAAAAATAAAAAAGAAAAAGATATTAACAATAAAGAAGATGTTATAAGAAAAAATTTAAAAGAAGATGTTATAAGAAAAAATTTAAAAGAAGTTGATAATAATTTTAGAGAAAATCTCAATAGAAATATTTCAGAATTGAATAATAGATCAAGTAGAAGTATACAAGATAATAATTTTGATAGACATTTGGTGAATAAAGGAATGAATATTAATCCATTAGAAGGACATTCATCTAATAATAGAATAAATATGAATAGAATATATAATCATTCTAATATTCAAGAAAGAAATCGACCTGGACCAGTAATAAGATCAAATCAGAGTATGAATATACCTCCTACTATGTATAATACATCACCCAAGCCTTTGAAAAAAAGTATATTTAATGTTATAGAATATTCATTCATTCTGCTAATATCTTTATAATACCTAAAACTCTAATTCTTAAGATCACTATTCCTATCTCACTAGATTTATTTTACCTATTAACAATAATCTTAATAGAGATAGAATAAAGTAAGTAAATTTTAATGAGTTTATAAAGTTATCAGTATTTCTTCTATTCTTAAAATCTCAAGATTATTATAAATATCTCCACTTCTTCTTCTACGACTATATCATTAATCTGATACAAGTCATCATCATAGATTGATGTTTACTTGCTTGATTCCAAAGATCTAACATGTTTTTTTAATGATCTTCCATAGCTTAGAATAGATCTCTAATCTCTCAATTATATCTTGATTTTATTTGATGTACTCTAAATTATTATCCATGGGATCTAAAAAGTTGTCTTTTTTATGTTATGGGTCTAAAAAATAATTTTATGATTAGATTAATAAGATAGAGAAGTCTTTTTTCAGCCTCATATATATTATTAATAATTAATAAAATGAATCATTAAGAATAAATTAAAATAACATAAATAAAAAAATATATTTATTAAGTATTATATAAATAATATACAATACATAATTTAATATTTTTCCTTAAAGATATAAATTAGATGATAGTAAAACTATTCAGAATATTTATTAAATCATTTTTGTTTACCATATTATTATCATGATTTTAGATTTGAAAATTATTTTTGATTTTGGAAATATCTTTAAATTGTATATATATTTGTATAATGTGATTTCCCAAAACCCCCTAAGATTTTTATAAAAAATTATCAATATATATTGAATTTCTTTCGTATAAACTGGGAGTAATTAAATTCAATTATAGATGACTAAGACCTATAAAGAAAGATACTGGAAATGCTCCAATGTAACTTATAATGTCAGATTAACCACTCTAATGATTAAATTATTAAATCAGTTGGAGTTTATATACACACTATGTTTTTAATAATATTTTGAAATATAAAATGAAGAGTATTATAATAGTTATACTTGCTGATTCACATTTTGTTTTTAGAAATGAGTTATGTAATTAAAATTTTGGAATCCTTGTAGTATTTATGATTATTATACAATGACAAGATGTATCATTTGATAATATAAAGGAATCTATTTATAGATTTAATTTAATTTACTTGTATTAAATCCTGATTTTTGATATTACTGAATTAAATTTTCCAAATGGCAGAAGTTCCTTCTTAAATAAAGATTTAGATTTAGTGAAGATTTTTAAGTTTTCTTTAAGTAGTTTTTATTAAGTATATATTATACATGAAGATTCAATGGATAAAGTTTTCCTATGATCTATCGTTTTCTTTCTAATAAAACTAACGAAAATGATGATAATGTCTTTAATCTTATTAACTCTCCTCTAGACAATAAATCAGTGGAATTTTCCTAATATAATATTTATGATGAAAAAGTAGAAAGCTTATTAAATATGTATAAAGATATTATAGGACCATATTTAGTAGAAAAAATATGTACTTTTTGGTTAGAACTAATAATGTTGTTGAAGTATTTCATTCAAAACTTTATAATCTAATTAATAAAAATAATTCTAGTTTCTTGTAGTACCTTAATAATCTTAAATATATTTAAATATTGAATGACTACAAGAGGAAAGTCAAAAAAATAAATATAAAATATGTTGATCAAGAAAGCGATATTAAGAAATTGTGGTGATCTTATAATACAAGACTAATTACTTTAGAAGTTCTTTTGTGTGGATTGAAGAGAAGCAATAAAATTAAATGCTTAAATATTTTTTAAGCAAATTATACGACATAACCGTATCATAAGTTTTATAAATAAAAATTTTACAATAATTGGGATTAACTTTCAAAAAAATCCAACATATTTATCAATTTATAAGCTACTAACTGAACCTGTTATTTTAGTCATTTTCAACAAAAACCTGAGGAAAAGAAAAGTTAATATTTTCGAAAAAAGAACCATCTTTATTATAATAAGAATTATAAATGTTGAATAATTTTAATTAGACTAAAATTATTAATAATAAAGTAAAGAACAAATTTTATATAGAAATCTACTAATTATGTTATAAATTTAATGGAATAATTATTTTTAAAAAAAATGAATGATCAACGTCAGGAAAATAATTTAAATTACAAGATTGAAAATCTAATGTATCACATTGGAATGATATTTATGATAAGTTGTTACAAGAAGCAGTGCATATGAAGGTCTAGATAGAATTTTATGAAAGGATATGAAGAGAATATCATTTTTAAGAAGTAAATATTGCCAAAAATATAACATATAAACAGATACTAAAATTGTAAAGAAAGGATTTAATAAAATATTATCATAATGACTATATTGTTAGATAAAGAGGAATATATGATTTAAAACAAAAAATGTTAAAATTATTATTTTAAGAGAAGTATAGAACAACACGTCATTAAGTATATATAAAACAAAATATTTATGATCTAATATTTTTTGTCAATTACTTATTCATCAATCTTTTCAATTTACACTTCTGACAAGTTTGTTTCTTTTTAATATTTATTATAGATTTCTTATGACTCTTGTTCATAGTTTAGCTTTCTAAAGTTCCTCTGAGTACTTTATTAAAATCTCATCTTTTATTCAACTTTTTAATTTGAGTTACATTTTATATCTTGTAACCACTAATAGTATCATTATTGAAATAAATTTGTATAAAAAATAATTGATCATATTTGTGTTTCATCTAGGTTAGGTAGGTTATTTATCACAAAACTTATTTTTACATATATTAAATATTTATGAACTATTAACAATATTTTGAATTTAATATTAATTTAAAATTTGATCAATTTATAAAAATTTAATTAATTACTTTATAAATCGAAACGAACTATATAATTAAATTTAAGTACATTGTAGTGAAATTTGATTTTATGATAAAATGATTAATAAAAAATACTTGAATCAATAATTAATAATATTCTAGATCAAGTAAATGTGAGACCAAAATAACTTCTTTTGTAGTTATATTTACAACTTAGTAACTACTTACCACAAAAATATACAAATCAGAGTTCTCAAGAACATTCTTGAAAGTATGTCTTGCGATCATAGATGAGAACACATGTAAAGAAAGAACTGCAAGTAGGATCTTTCTATGATAGATACCATTCATCTATTGTAATTCTGAAAAGAAATAACAAATTTTAGTAAATTTAGATAAAAATCTAGTTTATATAATCATAGTGTATTTTATAGTATTGTAAGATGAAGTTTTAATTAAAATTTTATAACTTTTTTAAATTAAAAGTAATATCAATATAAAATATTTTTAAATATTTTAAAAAATCACTTTCATGCAATTCTTTTAGATTAAAATCATAAGATTTTAATTAAAATACTATTAATTAAAAATAAACTATATAAATACATAACACCCAAAATTTAAAATGAAGATACCTAATACCAACAATACTAACAAAGTTTATCTTGCTATTAACAATCCAGAACGAAACGAAATTAATAAAGATGCAGCGGAAGATCAAAATATTGAAGGATTAGGAGCACATGAAATTGATAATTTGAATTCTTCTAACAAGGTAGCTGCTACAAATTCTACTTCATAAATATTACTTAACCCAAGTACAAAAGCTAATTTTGAATATATAGATAAATTTATTGATTGGAAATTTGATGTTATAATTTCGAAGGTACAAATGTGTAAGAATATGACACAAAACGTAAATGTTCAAGATTCTGAAAAAAGAGAAATCAGTATAATACCAAAATGTTTGGAGCATTATACTAGAAAGTTATGTAATTGTGATCCAATTTGCTTAAAATATTCTTATGATTATTTATCGTTTTACAGAATATGTACATTATATGATTTTGAAAACATTTATACAGATGATAAGTATATTGAAGGGTGTGATAAATACGATTATCGACCGATAAACAAAAAACTGGTAAAATATGACGTAGGTAAACATGTCGATAAAGCCAAGGATATTTTTTTAAAAAATTAGAAGAGCTTTGTGATAATGCTTCTAATATAAATGCTGTCAGATGCAGTGCGTATGAATTACGTGACGAATGTTTTAACAACTTGAAGTGTTTGTCTGATGCTGTAAGTCGAGATATTCAATCAGATTGTAAGAACGAAGATTTTGAGAATCAACTTAATGAAATTAGCAAAATATTGAATGTTGAATTAATGATAAGAAGCCCTGAAGATTTATCTTTTAGACAGGATCTTGTTCATTATGGAAGAAGATTACATAGTATTGAAGAAATTTCTACAGTTGAAAATTCTACTGAAACTAAGGATTTCGATATAAATACTGTTGTACCTGTTTCAGTTACAGGAATAGTATTGATAAGCTTATTAGGATTATATTCTGTTAAGAATAAGAAGAATAAAATGAAATTAGGATGCGGTCTTACTGGTGCATTTATCATTATAATATCTTTGATAATCTACTTAATATCATCTGGAATATTTAATTAAATATTTTGCATCAATTTATATTTGGTGGTATATTTCACAAATATATTATTATACTGCCTAAAATTGAGTATTGTAATCACTCAAAAGATTAACTAACATAATGTCTTTTTATTATATAATAATTGGTCATTGAATATGTATGTAAATCTTAATGATCATATGAAGCAAAATCGATATAAAAATGAGATATATCAATTCTGAAAACTATTTAAGTTATAGATCTTAGGTTAAATTAATCATAAAGAAATATGAAAATATAAATTATTCATCAAACTTCTTTTCTTTGATACATATCTTTAAAATTTTTCACATAAATTTCAATATATACCTTCAATAACAAATTTGAAAAATTTATTAACTCTATAAAATTTTAAATGCTCATCAATCATTCTATTCGTTACAGAAACATTTTCTTATCATTTCTTGCAATCCATGGTAAATTCATCTATAATTAGTTGAATTGTTTTAACTTATTTATAGTATTGTGAAACTCTTTATCAAACCAATCAAACAAAAATATAATTTGTATGACTTCTTAAATAATAAATCTTTGTAATCATAGGTATACAGTAAAAATAATCCAAAGAATCTCAAAAATTTATATGACTGTAATAGTGTATTTATATTTCACTAAAAATATCAAATAATCTTTTTTTGATAAATGATAACATTTATGGTCTACTTATGATAGAATATCGAATCAATTAATTTGAAAATCACATTCTTTAGAAATTTCAAACCTTAGATTGAATAATTATCTTGTAAATAAGATATTTCTAAACAGGTACAATTTATAACTATCATTTGTATTTTACCTTGGTTATCTCATAGATCTAATAAAAAGAAGTCTATCCATAGTTGAATAGAATACAAATTGAACTATTTTTTATCTTAGTAAAAAATCATAATCTACAATTAGTTTATGCCATAAAATTAAAACTTACGAACTTCTCTCATCATTATTCTCTGATTTTACTACAATTTTTTTTTTACTTTTTACTAAATATGGATATAAAAATACTAGACTTCAATCTAATGATTTAATATCGTTATTCAAAAAGTCAATAATTGCTTTACTGACAATAAATTTTTATCTTAGTTAAATCCATGTATGTCACAACAAATATTACTGTAAATAAAAATCGAATTTTTATTCGCACCATATTTCTTAATAATATGTCAATTAAGTATCTTTATATATAGTGCATAAATAACAATTTAATTAGTCAATATCTGCTATACCTTAACTTTACTATTTATTTATATTTCTAGAATAGG